>BLKR01000291.1:0-613507 GCA_011170035.1 Teleogryllus occipitalis
TTTTAATGGCCACTTGGGCTCCATTTCAATACATGGCAAGCACGCAACTCCTAAGGCTGGACGAGCGGCCTCAGCAGCGAACCGTGAAAGTGGCAGGTGGGGCCGAAGGGGGGGGGAGGGCGAACAGAGGTATCGGCGGGGTGTCGCTGCGCGCTCTGGCGGAAATTGGGCGCGAGAGGCGAAGCGAGGCGAGGCGCCGCCCCCGCGTAACGAGCGGGCGCTTTCGGAAATTGTGCCCGAGCGCCGCCTCCGCTAGGGGGCGGCGGGAGCGCGCGCCCGACGCTCGGCTTCTGTTCCGCCGCAGCCAGCGCCACCTGGCCGACGGCCGGCCGAACACTGGGCCCTCGGCCGCGCCCAACCAGTTAGAGTATACTACATAGAATGGCTGAAGCGCCGCCATCTTTGCAGCAAAATTCTTTGCAGCATCTTTTTTGCAGTCAAATCAGCGCCCTCTGGGTAATTATTCTATGTAATAAAATAGTTCTCTTTGAATTTTATGAGATACAAAGCGACGACTGTGGTAGAAATCAGGACTAAGAAAGCACTTTCTTGAAAAATTATATATTTGTGGTTTGATTACATTTATTTTTAGTTATATGCCGAACATACAGAAGGAATTGTGCATATTATTATTGTAACTACTAATATAATTTAAATAGAGTTAAACGAAAAAGGAAACAATATAAAAATAAGATCTGATATAAACAGCACGTCGATTCAGTGCAACCACAGTTCTATTCAACACCACAACTTTACTACTCATATTTTTAACTGCAAAAAACATGGCGACCCCTAGTTCTGCGCGCGTCCACCAAGAGCGCTGAAACCAAAGGGTCAGCGACTCTATGTAGAATATTGTAACTCGCTGGACGCGCCCCGCTGCATTTCGCTTGCATCCATAGCCCAAAGAAGACGAAGGAAAGCATTCGGAATTCTCATGCTAGTCTTTCATATTAAAAGGTTGAATTTATTCACGTTGAAAAGCCGCAAATAAATGCCATTTACTATCCGTTGATGGTTACTTATTCATGTGTACTAAACCAAGGTTTAAGATGTGAATTCATAAAAACAAATTAGAAGTTCATTTTAATACATATTAAAATTTTAAATGTATTTTAAAATTTTGCTCTGCCCAAAATATTAATATAGAGAAAAAGAGTACATTAAATATGAAATTTTCAGTTCTTATACAGAGTGTATTCAAAATTTAGTATGTGAAATGGCGACTTATGACGAGATATTGCGATCAAAGTAAACATACCCGGTTTTAAGTTTATAATAAAAATGAAATTTTCTAGTGACATTATTAGGCTATTGCGACATCTAATATTTTAATTCAATATGGAGGGGGTGTTAATTCAATCGCCGAGTTCTGGGATATAGGAAGGAGATGGGAAAGGCTTTTTTTTATTCTGGCCGCCAGAGGTCACAGCGTGGCATTTTTCAACGGTAGCAATGTAAATGAAAAATTAAAACATCGGAGAAGAATTCTCTCCCAAAAAATACTTCGTTGCAGACCACAGATGCTGCGAAAATAAGCCACTGCAAGTATTCACAAAAATGACCTCTTTAAGTACGACGCTTTATTTGCATGTGCGCCAGACATAGGCACCGGAACAACACCGCAAATTGTTTAGAAAGTACCAAGCAATGTATGTTTGAAAGTTTTTGGAATTGAATACTTGATAGCTCAATGTACGACCACTTACTACAATTACAAGGGAACTATTAAAAATATTCAGTTTGTAATTATAATTGCACACGTTGGAATTAACACTCATTTAAATTTTAATTCCCTTTACGAATCAATTGGGAACATTAATTAATTCACAATGCTATTACATTTTTTGAGATAGCAGTTAAAGGCAAAAAAAAGTCGTTTTACTAGATGAAACCGTTAATTACAACGAATAAAAATTTGCAAATTTAAATGTTATATGTTACAGTCCCTGTAACATTCGTGTCATTAAAGAGAACTGCAAAAAACAAGTGAAGGAAAATTACAATTCCTCATTTAAAAACAATGATTCCCAACACGAAAAAACAAGAATTTGCTTGAAAAAACTCGATTTATACTCAAAGCAGCATTTATGTTCAATCACAAGAAATACTGACCCTCGTTTGTTTTGTTTTTTTGTTTTTTTGATCGATTGATTTTTTCGTGTTTTTGTCAACTGCTTTAGTCAGTAGTCCCATAAATGTAGTGCATGTTTGTTCTCGGGAGATGGCGGTGATCTTTCCCCGCTGGATGGCGAGATCCGGCGCCGACCTACCGTCGGCTAGTGGGGTTTCCCCCTAATCAGGACTCTCCCTCCAGCGGGGCACCGCCCCAGTCGGGACAAGCTCTAAGCTCCCGACCGGTCTCCCGAAATATGTGGTAGTGTAGTGCATGTTAGTGTAAGTGTGTGTGTAAGGGGAGAGGAGAGGACAAGGAAGAGGAAGGAAAGATCCGGCGCGGTCTGTGGTCCGTTTGGTAGGGTACTGCTCCGGCACTCGCCTGGTGTTGATCGGAGAAACCACGGAAAACTACCGATCGGAGCAGCCGGCCGCTTGATTTCTCCTCCAGACAGCGACTGAATTCGACCTAGCTGAAAAACTAGAGTCGAAAATCCTACCGCCGTCAGGACATGAACCTAGGACCTCCCGGTCAGAGGTGCTGCGGTGACATCAGTTGATGCACTAAGCTACCGCTCCCCTGACCCTCGTAAAAATCGAAGTTTCATGATAATAAATGTTATTGCAAATATGTGGATGAATTAAGAACAAAAGTTAAGGAAACAAAATAAAGTACTGTTATAGTTTTCATTGAATGTTTTCATTAAAAATAAATTTATTTGTGATATATTTGTAACTTTGTTTGAATAATGTCAAATATGCGAAACAATATGCTAAAAGAATTTTCTTAGAAATGGAAAAAATGTTTTGTTACAGAGAAATTTACTTTGAATATTTCTAATATGTCATTTAATCTCTCACGGTATAGTTCGCTGTCGATGAGTGCCATACATTACATTTATTGGCTACACCGGAGAGAGTGAATGCATTCTTTGTGGTTCAGAAAATGCCATGTACTAGGCAGTGTTACCAATGTTTCGGCAGTCATACTGCCGTTTTGATTGGTTAGAATTGTAATCATTTTCATTCTCACATCCTCCAAAAATTTATATATTAGTTTACTAGCGAAACCCGGCAGACGTTGCTCTGCCCTTCATCTCCCTCTTTCTCCTTACCTATCCCTCTCTCTCTCCGTCTCACCTTCTCTCTCTCTCTCTCTCTCTCTCTCTCTCTCTCTCTCTCCGTCTCTCCCTTTCTCTCTGTCTGTCTGTTTGTCTCTGCCTCTTTCTATCCCTCTCATTCAAATTTAATTCCAGATTCTGCAGTCTCTGTGCAGGTAGGGTATATCGATAATCATTTGACATGAAAATTTAGTTTAGTTCTACAGCGCCGTCTAGTTATTCCAATATTTTAATAGGTATTCTGCTATTCGGGGCGGAGATGAATCCAACAAATCAGAAACAATTAAAATTGGTCCAGCCGTTCTTGAGTTATATTTGCTGTAATAAACCCGACTTTATGTATGTATGTATGTATGTATATATATATATATATATATATATATATATATATATATATATATATATATATTGTGACGTAACGGGATGCACGCGCGGCGACGTGGCGTCCGCCGTGCGGAGGGCCGTACTTCAAGGTTTGCAAGATATTTTGCTCCTGTAACGGAAGTCGGGGACCGGGGGGGCGGAGTTCTTGCCCTGGCTGCTCCCACGCTTCCCGAAACGGAAACCAACAACTCAGAAGTATTATTCCTAGAACAATTCTGAGGATTATAAACAACCAGCTTTTTTTTAAAGAAACAAAATCAAATGATTTAATTTGAACAAATAACTTAGTCATTTGGAATAAACATTATCCTTCCATATGATCTGTACAACAATTAAGTGCATCTGCACCAAACACTTCAGAATTGTACATTATTTAACACAATTCCCTTATTTCCAATAAAAATTTACATCCAAATTTGATCAACACACAACAGAAATGTAAGCAATGAAATAAACATTCTTCACCATTTTTACAAAAATTTTAAGGAAAAAGAAGATTCAAAATTGACAAAGCTTTTCATTGCTTTTGTTAAACACTCAGGACACTTTGGAGTATCATTCCTCAAACTCTTAAACGATAATACTAGTTCATTGCCATACAAGTAATCATTGCAACATTGTGCCTTGCTTACCCTGCAGGGTCACAAAGCAACCCTGTCAAATGCTCACACTACATGCCATGAAATAACATCATACAAATTACAACCAGAAGAAATTCATGGATACACATTTTGCTGAAACATTATAACATTAGAAATAGCTGTGTAACTGTCCTTCCACTCCACTATTTATACCACAGTCTGTGATATTGGACGTCAAATGCTGAAACTACACGCCATGAAATCACATCAAACAAATTACAATCAGAAGAAATTCATGGATACACATTTTGATGAAACATTATAACATTAGAAATAGCTGTGTAACTGTCCTTCCACTCCACTATTTATACCACAATCTGTGATATTGGACGTCAAATGCTGATACTACACGCCATGAAATCACATCACACAAATTACAATCAGAAGAAATTCATGGATACACTCTTGCCGAAACATTATAACATTAGAAATAGCTGTGTAACTGTCCTTCCACTCCACTATTTATACCACAATCTGTGATATTGGACGTCAAATGCTGAAACTACACGCCATGAAATCACATCAAACAAATTACAATCAGAAGAAATTCATGGATACACTTTTGATGAAACATTATAACATTAGAAATAGCTGGGGTAACTATCCTTCCACTCCGCTATTTATATCACAATCTGTGATATTGGACAAACTCCAATAAAATATTGCACTACACAGAGAAACTGCAGTATCTCATCTCTCACTGCCTTCCTCCACTCCTACCGTTCACATCCAACTGCTGGTTCGCGACCCCTGGTCGACCCTAACCCTACTTTGCTCCCCTTCTTTCTTATTCCCCACTTTCCCCCCTTTCACTGCCCCTCCGCTACGGCCGATACTGCCGCCTGGGGGGGGGGGGGGAGAAAACCACGAACTGCGCCCTCGCAGGCGCGCGGCCTCCCATACTAACAACAGTGGCGACAGCCCACACCTGGGCTCGGCGTCACAATATATATATATATATATATATATATATATATATATATATATATATATATATATATATATATATATATATATATATATTATGACCTAATGGTCATGTAACCATTTATTTATAAAAACGAGACGCCAATTTGAATCGGGCGCGCAGGAAAGAGAATCGAGAGTCAGACGAACGGTTCTGGTGAACGAGTCGCGCAGAGCGAGAGCAGACGCGAGTCATAGTGGCAGTGAGAAGGGAGAGCTGACATGGCGCGCATGGGGTAGGTAACGTGTATCAGTTACTACAGTGTTATCGGTGAACATCGATGAATATATGTGCGGAGAATTAGTGATAAGAGATTGAATAATAACTAAATGCAGTGGACAGGAATATTGAATCGAAGGAACTGTGATTTGAACGTCTGTTAGTGATAAATAATGCAATGAAGATGGAAGCATGTGGCGGGCGAATGCGCGTGGGCCATCAGCCATGGATATACCACTAGATGAACAATTTTGAGAAAACGCATCGTCGTAATAATACTGAATTCTTACGACAACATCGAAAACGTGTGACTGGACAGCAAAATACTGGAGTCGGAGCGGCGACCACGCAGACAAGCCGGCGGCAGCGTGAGGGGTCCCACCACGCTTCGGATAAAGTGTGTTTCTGCGCCAAGAGATTGGGAAATACAAGATGAGTAACCGAACATATAATAGTCATGTAATTCAAGTGAATCCAATATAGCCACGCTGATCAGATAGTATATTAAGGGATAGGGCGCGTCAATGAACCATCACGTAGATAGGAGAATGATGTATAGGTTATACACGTACAATGTTAGCAATGGCTGCAATAATAACTACAGAAGTAATTAGCGAAAGATTCATGGGCTATCACCAGATATTTGATTATGGGAGCTCCCGAATAATTTAGTGTAATCTAGGAATATAGTTAAGAACAGATGTTGATTTATATCGATGTAGTATTACTTAAGGTTGAAGATTCATGTATTTACTGGTATCAGATTTTCTTTATGCTTTTTTCTCTTTGACGAATAAATGTGTGATTACAAAGTGGCAAATTGGTGATTAACGAACTGTGATTAACGCAAAAATTGGTGATTAACGCAAAAATCCACAGCCAACATCTTCCTTATAAAGGCGCTCCCCCCTAAAAAAATCCCTTGTCCCTTTATCATTTTAGAAACAGCAAATATTGCTATTAAAATTCAATATGCGGTCGCTGCCTCAATCGATGTGGATTCCTAATTGGGAAAGTGAGGTAAGTACAGTCACAATATATATATATATATATATATATATATATATATATATATATATATATATATATATATATATATATATATATTCATTGTCGATTTAGCCGTGATCGCTAAGGCATTGTATACTCATGGCTAGGGTATACATATGGGCCTTGGGTCGGTTCGAATCCTCATCTAAAGCCGTGCTTAGCCGCTTTATGTCTGTGGTTAAGTCGGAGGGAGAGGCCGATGTGAAGCAAACGGTGGTCCGCACTGAAGTTGACGGGACATACGCAGCTAAGATCTAACGGTTTTGCTTTCTCTTATAGAAAAATGCTCATATAACCACCATTTGGCGCTTTGAAGCACTCTAGTGGTATAATTTAGCAACATAACATTTAGCAACATATTGTGGCGTACCGAAAAATATTCTTACAAATATGCCCGACGTTTTCACTATATATCAGCACAATAAATTGTTTCTTTATTCACCAATTTTGGGTACATGGATCTGTATTTTAGAATGTATCCATACGGAAAACATCGGACGAATATTATGAAAGAATGTTTAATATAATCAAATAAAATTACTATAGGTTGAACAAATGAAACTTGTATTAATCACTCATTTACATGAATAATAAAATTAACAACAAAACAAGAAACTATACTAATACTTACAGGAAATATTCCCAGTCGGTTATCGGTCTTTGATTCTTTCTTTTCACTAATAACATCGTTTTAGCTTTCATGTTATTACATAAATGTCTAGGCGACTTATCTTTTCTCTTCTCGGTTGATCTCAGTTCATGAATCACACGAACTTCCTTCTCACATTACCATAACTTCTGCACTCAATTTAATTGGTCAAGGTTCCTGTCTCATTTCTTTTTGGCGAAAATATTTTATTTCATCACTCCTCTTACTATTAACGCATTGGTTTTCTTTCTGAAAATATAGGCAACTAGAGGTGCTAGGTGCTACGGAATGGCACTGACTTTCTCGTAGTAAAGTTTTCTAATTTCCTTGGTGTGGTCTGACTTTAAGGTCTTGCTCCATTCTCTGGCCATCTGCCATCGATTGACGCCCATAGTACATTTTATTGACATTTTTTCCACTTTTTGCTTTCCTAGCAGTACAACCAAATTATTCAAGAAGATTCAAAAACATTAAAGAAGAGTAAAAACTCGTCCGAAATAAAAATCATTGAAAAATTATCGAATCGAAAGATTTATCGAATAAAAGAATCGAAGAATCGAAGAAAAGAATTATCGAATTATCGAAATTATCATTGAAAAAGTCGTTTTTATAAAAATAGCGATTAAGCATTACTGCAAGTGCGAAATTAAAGCTACTTTTCACAGGAATCTATTGAGGTTTTGAAAAACTTCATGACTTTAAAGTCATTTGAAGCACTTTTACTCAGAAACGATATAATGTATATAAATTGATTGAAAAGTGTGTATTAGTGGCTTGAGAGATACTTAAAAATAATTACATTTGTGTATTTTTTGAAAAAAAAACAACAAAAGAATACATCAAAATCAACTTTACGTCATATTAAATATTGCAATTAGCACTACCTATTGCAAAAATTTGAAGAAAAAATTTGGAGCCATTTTTGAGAAAATTTTGTTTGAGCGTTTATGAAAATGCGGAATTTTGAGTTAATTTTTACAGAAAACTGTTGAGTTTTCGAGAAAATTGTTTAACATTATTTAAAGCACATGTGCTCATAAACCGTGAAAATCTTACCTATACAACATTTATAAGTGTATTTTTCTCTTATTTTACAATAAATTTAAAGAAAAAATTTGGAGCCGTTTTTTGAAAATGTTCGGGAAGCTTGTTATAAAGTACCCCCAAATTTTAAAGAATGTTTTTCAAAATTTCAAAGCTTCAACTTCAGCCAGATCGACAAGGGATTATTCAGTTTGGAAGAGATCGTACGTATGGTTTCGGCGCTAGTAGTGTTCACAGACGGTCGGACGGACGTTTTGGAAAAAAAAGAAAAAAAAAAAAACCGCTTTTTCGGTATCAGGGTACCTCAAACGTGTATTTTCGTTGAAATCTCGAAATCCATTTTCCCCGCAACATTATATAACTTTCTCTATAGTCCGTATATTACTCCGTATCTACGATTCAATCGTATTTTGGCACATTGCCTTCCGAGAAAACGTCTTGGGCGCACTGTTCCCCTGCCGCCGGCGCCGCTGCCTCTGATCGTGTTATGTCTGCGCGACTTCCGTGCCCCAACAGGCTTGCCTTCCGGCTTAAGCTGAGCCTCAGCTATACGCTGCCTCCTCCGTGCTTGTGTCAGCCGATGAAGTTTCAGAATGACCTTTTCCACCCTATTATCATTCATCTTCGTTTCAACTTTCCTGATTATCTGCGCGCTTTACTCATATTGCATTATCTGAGAAATGATTCACTTATTACGGGGTTGGTATGAGAAATGATTCACTTATTACGAGCTCTCGGTCCGAGATCTAAGGAGTAAAAAGTATCGGCGACTAAAATTGTCACTTAGTGACCTAAATTGTTATTATGATCCGCACACTCACAAATCCACACCTTAAAACCAGTTTATGAATGTTTTCTTGACATGAAGAGCTGCACAATATTTACGATCAAAATTAATGTACGAATAAGTACTTGAACTAGTGGTGCTACAAAATAGCACAGTCATGTAGTACAATATTAATGAAAATATCGTAAAGTATGTATAGATAAAATTCTTCTTAACGTGATCAAATCTCTCTCGTCATTAAATTGCTTGGAAGTGTCTTGGGTTTAAAAACTTTTATCTTCGCTCTCATAAAAAAACATTTCGTAAAATTAAATAACTAGAGAATGTTGTAGAATATAATATTTACAGATTTTTTTCAATTAGCATAATGGTTTAGTCTTTTACGTTAAATTAATAATGGATTATTTTTCTTTACATTACATTCATTCATACTAAAGGTATTGAGTTAAATAAAAAAACACGATTTTTTTCACATTCAGATAAACCTTTTTTCATATAAAATGTCTTGGGGATAACTATTTTAGACCAAGTATAGTTCCAGAGTTTCTAAGAGAAGTTTATGTGTTTTTTGAAACATTAATGTTTTAATCAAAATTACACTAATGTCATGTGATACAACCCAGTTATCTCTATTTGTTTACAGAAAGAGTTTCAAGTCGTTCTTGAGACAATATTCTTTACATATTTTGTAAAATGTCTACTTCATTCAAAAGTATCCAAAAACTATTCATATTTAAAAATGTTTCGCATAATATAATTTAAAGATAAGTTTTGGAAAAACAGATTTCATAAAGAACAACTATCTTCAATAATTCATTGTAGTAGTGGATCCAAAAAAATGAACTTTTGGCATTTTGAAAAGTTAAGAGGTTTCAAAGAAAATAGAACCAACATTATTTTTATGAGCGACCTTTGCTCCATTTGCTCAAACATATTTATAGAAAACAAAAGAATTCACTTTTGAAAATTAAAAAAATATGCTTCTTGTAAAGTACTTCTAATTTTGTTAATAACATTCCATTTAACATTCTCAGGCCTCGAGTGCGGGAAGATCGATCGGAGTGTCGGCTTTTAAGACAATCATGTGTCTTGGTTAGGCGCTAGTATTGCCGAGATGTGAAAGAGATAGAGGCTGAGGGGAGTGAAGGCGACAGTGCGAAGGTGGTGGTGTTGCGATGATTGATTGATTGTTAGTGATTCCAGACGCGTCAACTACCGAAGTCATTAGTCCCGTACGTGTAGTGCATGTTTTTCATCGAAAGGTGGCGGTAATCTTCCCCACTGAGTGGCGAAATGTTGATGGTTGGAAGGCGCCGATCTACCGTCCACTAGCGGGCTATTCCCCAACCAGGCATCTCCCACCAGCGGGGCAAGCTTTAAGCCCCCGACCGGTCTCCCGGCACGTGTGTCAGAGTATGGTATGCCAGTGTAAGTGTGTGTTTAAGGGGTGAGGATAGGACAAGGAAGAGGAAGGAAAGAACGCGGTCCGTGGTCCGTTTGGTAGGATATTGCTCCGGAATTCGCCTGGTATTGATCGAAGAAACCACGCAAAACTACCGATCAGAGCAGCTGATTACTAGAATTCTCCGCGACTGAATTCGACCTAGTCATGAAGCTAGTGCCGAATATCCTGCCACGGTCGGGACTCGAACCTAAGACCTCCCGGTCAGAGGCACTGCAGTGACATCTGTGGATGCACTGAGCCATCTGTCCCAGTCGTCTTGGGATGAGAGATGAAGGCTGGGTACTGTGGGTAGGAGCAGCGGTAGCGGATGAGGGAGAAGGGTGTGTTGTGGGAAGGCGAAGGAAGGGTGAAGGGGTGGGTTAGGAGGTGGAGGACGTTGCGAGGAGACAACGAGAGAGTGGAGTTGCTGCGTTGAGGAGATGGTGGTTTAGTGGGAAACTGAGGGGGGACACGTTATTGTTGCGGGAATGCGAAGGCAGAGTGGATGTGGGATGGGGTAGAAGTAACAAGTAGCAGAGGGGAGCGATGGGATTTGTCGGAAAAGAGCTACTTTTGCGAAGCTATGTGGAGGCGTTAACTAGCACTCGCTTTCCCATCGCACGCAGCTGCTAGCCGCGCCGTTCCCTCCACTTCAGGCAAACGAGTGGGGGTGAGGAAGATAGGGCAAGAGCTGGGAGTAACAAAGAAGGGGAGAGCGAGGAAGGAAATGGAAGGGATGGTGAAAGGTAGAGGATGGGAGGGAACGAAAGGAAAGGATTGGGGGAAGTGAGGGATCGAGGAGAAGGTGGGGAGGAAAGGGATAGAGGGAAGGGTGGAAGGGGGAAGAGAGAAGAGAAGAAGGAGTGGGCTGGGTAAGAAGAAAGAGGCAAGAGGAAGGAGAAAAGGGAGAGAGGGTGGGAAAGAGAACTGGGAGGGTCGGGTGAGAAGAGGGAAGGGAGAGAGGGAGGGAGGGCGAGGGGGTAGGGAGGATAAGTTGTTTTCGATACGTGTTCTGTCTAATTGCCGAGCGCGACGGAGGTGTCGCAGTAGCGGCGCCCGGAAATGCTCGCTGAAGCTCGCGCTCAGAACGCCCAACGAGAGAGCAACCGACTTCGCTTTTCCTCCCCATATATCTAACGTTTACCAAAGGCCAAAGCTTACATAAGTGCCAATCCGCGACTCCAATTTCATAGGCGAGGAAGTTCTCGGTTTGACCCCCGATGTCGGAGGATTTTCGACACCAGCTTAGCCTCTGGGTCAAACGAAATCAATGCGGAATTAACTGCGTGGTATGTGGTCGTGCAATATCAATTAGTATTCTAGAGGTCATCTCCACCATTAGTGACCGTGGTTTTCGTCAATTCCAGGTACATCCGCCGGAGGCACAATAAACCAAGTTAACAGAAAAGATGGAGAAAGAAAAGTTAGTAATTTATCTGAAAATGTGAGGACGCCATAGTTTCATCTCTTTCATCCAACTACATAATTTGAATGTGTGTGCGATAGAAAAAAGCTCATAAAAGTTTTCGTTCACATTACATTCTTTGAAAATCGTCTTTAATAGACCGAAAATATTCAACTATCGATTACCTTCTTTACCCCATCTCAATTAAGCAAAAGGAAGTTGGGAGTAGAATAAACATCGACCTAGAACTGTTTCAAGGATTAATCTCGTGAATTGCTTCTCAGATTGCATATTGCTCGGGGTTATTCCAGAATTTGGAACTATGCTTTGGAGAAGGAGATGGTAATGATGTTCAAGAGATTGGGACCGATGAATTAATGAAGCAGTGCACTGGAGACAGGGAGAAGCGCAAATTGAATTGAAAATTGAGTGGAGGCAGAGGTTCCCCTACGGTCTGTGAACGACATTCTGTGGCTAAACGTATTGTTTTGGAACTGTAGTGCTGGAACGTTTGAATGGGATTTCACGGTTACAAAAAACGTTAACGTCGGGATATTCTCTTCTCTGTTCTCCTTTCCCCTCTGCTTGTAAACGCGAGGCAGATCGGTTAATTTATTGATTAGTAGGGAGAGGAATTCTATGATTTTGTATATTTTTTTGTCCTTTGCTTCAGTGCATAGATGTGAAATTTCTTGACATTTTGTTAGAATATTTTGCTACATAAATTAATATGTTGGTGCATATTAGTTCCTATTTGAGCTATTTCTCCTGTTGGCCACATTCGTGTAATTATAGGCGCATAGTTTGCATATTTCGTTTAAATAGAGACTTTTCTATAAAACCAGGTATCTCCCACCAGCGGGACACCGCCCCATCATAAGCTTCAAGCTCCCGACTGGTCTCCCGGAATATGTGGAAGTGTAGTGCATGTTAGTGTAAGTGTGTGTGTGTGTGCGTAAGAGGTGAGGATAGGACAAGGAAGAGGAAGGAAAGAACGTGGCCCGTTTGTTAGGGAACTGCTCCAGATTTCGCCTGGTGTTGATTGGAGAAACCACAGATATCCACAAATCTGGGCAGCCGGCCTCTAGAATTCTCCTCCAGAGAGGGACTGAATTCGACCTAGCTAAAAAGCTAGTATCGAAAATCTTGCCATTGCCGGGACTCGAACATAGGACCTCCCGGTTCGAGGTACCACCTGGTAGGTCGGTGACACCAGTTGATGCACTGAGCCACATCTTCCGGTTTTGGTCTCTCATATTTTATGGTAGTTTAGTGAGTGTGTGTAACGGGAGAGCGGAAGACAATTATGAGGAAGGAAAAATCGTGTACGGTCAGTTTCTTAAGGTACTGCTCTGGCATTCACCTGATCTTGAGAGGAAAACTCACGGAAAACTCTCAATCAGAGGAGCCTGCCGCTAGAACTTCCCAACAGACAGCTTCTGCATTCGACTGATTAGTCATTCCGGACGCGTAAAGTGGTAAAGTCTTTAGTCCCCTACGTAAAATGCATGTTTTCCCTTGGGAGGTGACGGTGATCTTCCCACGCTGAATGGTGAGATCCGACGCAGACCTACTCGTCGGCTGGCGTTTTTGTCCATAACCAGGTATCTCCCACTAGCGGGGCATCGCCCCAAGCGGGACAAGCTTTAAGCTCTTGATCTGTTTTGCGACATGTGTGGTAGTGTTGTGCATATATGTGTAAGTGTGTGCAAGTAAAGGGTGAAGATAATAATAATTAATAAACACTATTATTATTGTTATTATTATTATTATTATTATTATTATTATTAAGAAGATAGGACAAGGAAGAGGCAGGAAAAATCGCGCGAAAACGGTGATTCGTTTGTTAGGATTCTGTCCCGGCTTTCGCCTGGTATTGATAGAAGAATCTACGGAAAACCACCGATCAGAGCAGCCGGCCGCTACAATTATCCTCCTATTGCGGGACTCGAAACCTAGGATGTGCAGTGACAACGGTTGTTATTCTGGGCCGCCATCTCAGCCGGTGGAGCCCCGCCGCATCGCTGGCGGCGGGTGCGAAAGAATTGAAGAACGGGGTGACGGAGGGCAAGGAGCGGGGAGGGAGGCGGCAACGGAACTCCACCTCGGGGACACTGGGGCTGCTTCCGGCGGGGGGGGAGGCAGGAGCGGCCGGTTTGTACGCGTGGCCCTCCGAGTTGCGTTCTCAATTATCTCTTAATTGCACGATTCAGTTCGTCGGCCGCTTTGGAGTGTTTTCGAGCTTGTGTGAAGCGACTCGTCTGTTATCCCGATTTAAAGACCACCCTGTTCAACGCACGTCAAACACACTACGCCAGATGTGCAACACAAAACATTGAAGGTTATACCTTTTGTTGCAAAAGTTAATGTTTTGTAGACTTTAACACGCTTTAACGAACATGGCATGTCCACGCATTTTTCACAAAAAAAGTATGTAAAAGTTGTCACGTTGAGGATAACAAATTCCAAATGTGTTGGTGGAGACACATACCAACAAAGGCGTGTCAACAAATGTTAGCATGCCTTTAGGTCGGATCACTAAAAATCAATCGAATATTTTTATTGCCTTTCAGTGGAATGTTTGAAAGCTGTAGATTTAAAACCAATAAAAAGCCTTTATTATTGTCAGGATAAAAACATTTGTTTTCTAGCAATCCATCTGAGCTTAGTTTGCGATCATGCCTCGGCAGTGGCATGTATGAAATGTAATTTTCATGATCTTATGTTAGTATATCATTCATACGAAATGTAAAATCGTACACAAATGTGTGCTTTTGGTACCACAACATTTCGAAATAAAACATAAAAATCAGAACTCATAAAGGAATAATTTAAGTGAATCTATTGAACATCATTGAACAATTATAATATATAGATAAAAATGATACCTTCTGTTCTTTTATATTTGTATATGGAGAATAAGAGTATTTATTAAGTTGTGTATATGTATTTATACAAAAATGTACACTATACAACGGACACAATTACTGAACATTTAAGTCGTATTTATTACTTTGAATCCAAAAGCTATAAACGATAGCGAGAGAAATGCATTTGGACAAAGTTCCCGAGTGTTTATACATCCTCCATCTACGATGAATAATTTCCTTCTAGTTTCTAAAAGACGAATACCCTGAACACGACAGTTTACCGATAGTTTCGAAAATTCATGTATTCATCAAACTACAGACTGTGTTACGGGAAAATCCCGGGGTTTAGAGCAGCTGTAACATTTCCATATTTCTCTTGATATTTCGTGACAGGAGTTATAGGTAGCAACGGCACCAACCGTTTTCACCTGTTTAATCTCAAGAGTAACAACATTCAGTTCTGGATTTTATATTCATCCAAATTTACGTAAATATGCAGAAGATACAGAAGGGTACAGGGTGTAGAGGGTATATTATACCATGTTTTGAAGAACAATATAGATTGTTGGTAACAACTGAACTCAAATTAATATTAAAATTATTTTACGGTGTATAATTATAAGTAATCAAATGTATTATTGTTATTAGATATCTAGTAATATATTATGCAAATAATTTATAATGTTAAGCATTTTTGCATAAGTAAATTTGTCACATAAACTAAGCGGGTTAAAAGCGAGTTTTCTATTACTTTCAAATACAATAAAGCTAAATAAAAGAAAAATAATGTTTACTTTAACAAAACAATGGTGTAGTATAATGAATTAGTTTACATTTGAATTGTATAATTTTTAAAAAAGACTTAATATGCCTTTAACAAGTAATGTTCTTCAGGTTCCGGGTCAATGACCCCCATCTCGATCGGGGTTTTGTCCAGTTTCCCTCATCCATTGAGCAAATGCTGAGACGGCTACTTGATTTGTTTCTGGACGTAAAGTAGCTTCACCAAGCGCATGTTTTATTGAGCTTTCCTTTTGCTTGTAGAGATAGTAGAGCTTAGGGTGAGTTTCTATTTTGTGAACAATACAGAAAAATCAAATCTGTTCGTGCGTTTACCGTTACAAATAGTTTTCTATAATTCGGAAATGAAAATATCTAGTTTTTGAAATATTACTGTCTCGCTTTTTTAAATTTATTATTATTATTATTATTATTATTATTATTATTATTATTATTATTATTATTATTATTATTATTATTATTATTATTATTATTATTATTATATTATTATTATTATTATTATTATTATTATTATTATTATTATTAATATTATTATTAAACTCAAGAAATCGTGCTATTAATCAGTTACTAATTGTTGGGAAGGGATTCTGAAACTCAAGAAATCGTGCGCAGATGATTTTCTCTCCCATACGTCACATACAGTTTTTGACTAAATTAAAAAAATATATAAAAGAGTTTTACACGCGCAGTTTTTTGTATAACATCATTAGAAATTAATCACAAAGATAAATAATTTTGACTTTTGAATTAAACTTGCAACTTAACTGTCTTGATTTGCGTGAGTTTCATTTCTAGAGAGTGTAAGATTTTCATTAACTTTTTTAGACAGTTGCAAATAATTAGAAGGAACTATTGATTTGCTGGCGATATTTGCCGTAACAAACAATATGAATACCAGAAATCAAATGTTGCGCGTCTGCTGTACCTACAGGTTAAAAACAGGTAGGTAAAACATTGTCTAATACTATCATGGCCTACGGTGACGAAAGCTAGCGTGTGATGTGAAAAAGGGACTTAGTGGTATCGTATTATTTGCATTTTCGGTGTGGAAATTATCAGCTCTAATTTACTCTAATGCTAGTGAGAGTTATTATATTTTTGTATATTTGTGAATTCAACCCATGTTGTCATAATAAATTAGACAGTTATGAGGAGATAGTATGGGCAGAAAACGCGATTCCGTGATTATTTGTACCATAAAATGATATTTTAGGAGCAACTAAAATAGTGCATCGAAAATAGTAGTTTATAATAAAAATTTGTTTGTAACATTTTTTATAATCAGTGATTACTTAAGTATAAGTAGTATTTTATGTGTAAGTTCGATGGTGTAAAACACAGATTCACGCCTTTTAAGGTATACATGGAATGTTGCGGAGACTGGATCGGACTTGAGGAAGAACACCCTGAGTTTCGTCATGAATCTATCGACATCACCATTATCATTAATCAATAATCATGTAGAAAATGAGCGGAATTGCTTTCTATCCATTCAATGTCTACGTGTTGAAGGCCTTAAGCCTTAACGAGACAGCTGCAATTCATTCAATTAAGGTGCGCCCTCGAGGCTTGGCGGCGCTGAGGCTGGGCCCACGCCTGCCCGCTGACAGCTCCGGCCAAAGCCAGCCCCAGAGGCAGCCGACTCCGGGAGTGCGATGGCAATGGCGAGAGGGCAGCACGGGGCAAAGGCCAAGGAGGCCCGGCACGGAGCGAGGCGAAGCGGGGAGAGCCGGGGCGGGGCGGGGCGTAGCGAGGAGGGACCCGATGCGGGGAGGGGAGTGGCAGGAGGGGGAGAGACGGGGGGGGAGAGACAGGGAAGGAAGAGACGGAGCGGAGCGAGGCGGGGGAGGGGCAGGGTGGGGTGGGGCGGGGTAAGACGGGTTGGGGCGGGCGGGGCAAGATGGAGAGAGGCGGAGGAACAGGGAAGGAGGAGGAGAGTAGAGACAAGGGACAGGAAAGGGATAGAAAGGTCAGAAAGGAAGACGAGAAGGCGGAGAGGTGTGGAGTATAGGGGACGGAGAGAAGGCGAATTGGAAAGGAGGGAAAAGAGAAAGGGAATGGAGGAGAGAGGGCAGGAACGAAAAATTAGGAAAAGGAGAAGGAGAAAGGATTCTAACCAAATACAAGCAAAATAATATGTTGAGATAGGAAAAGAGAAGAAGGGGAAGTGTAAAGGAAAGCCAGAGGAGGGGTGAGGGAAGAGTCTGAAGAGAAAGATTGAGAAGCCGCGAAGGGAAAGGGAGAGAAGAGGGGACAGGAGACGAGGGAAAGGGCAGAGGGTCAGGTAAGCCTCTGGATTGCGGGCGGCTGCGCGAATGCGTCGGCCACAGAGCCCTAGGGTCGCCGCGCGGCGCCGCGTCGGGCTCAGCGGGCGGCCATCACGATGTCAAGACAGCGCAAACACCTTCCGCCTACCTGCCCCACGAAGCACGTGCTTAGCGCACACACAAATTAATCATAATGAGAATTCACCATTGCCTTCTAATTTACTCTTAGAACATAAATACAGGGTCGGCAGGCTAGCAAAATAGAAAATGCTCTTATCCGTCGTATATTCTCGCGTTGATACATTCGTCGTCATGTTAATTGTATTAATTTTAGCGTTAATAAATATCAGTTTTACGTTCTGATTTTTGATTTCCAGTATTGTAAATGTAAGATTTAAGTTCGAGATGAAATAAATTTTCATGCTGAGATGTATTAATACGACACATTTAAAAAATGATGAATTAATATTTATGCCTAAAATTAATCCAAACTAGAAATATGCTTTTTTTCATTTTGATTCTGAATTAATGCGTTAATTTGTAGCATATTAGATGTGATTTTTCAGGGTGATTTGGAAGTGAATGTGGAATTATTACGATGTAAAAAGCCAAGAACAGAAATCATTCTGTGATCATTATTGCCGCACTTTTGAATGAATGTGTGTCGTTAATGGAACATCTTTAATTGAAGTTGAGGGTACGTTTAGTGATAATTGTGGCAAGTAAGAATGCGTGATATGTAAGAATAGTATGGAAGATCTACTTCTTAATATGGTTTATATTCAGAATATTCTAATGAAAGATGACATTTTCACATTCAATGCATAAAATGGCCTCTCTCTTCTAAAATTGTACAAAAGTATACATGTACAAAAGTAGATTTCAACGTTTCTTTTTTCAATTTTTTTCCTCTTCAGGTCTTAGCTTCAGAGTTTTAGTAACAATTTTTTAATCGACAACAAATAGGTTGCAATCTGTGGAATCTACTGGAGTTGGAATGTACGTGGACAATAGCCACTTACTTTGGGACCAAACGCAAAATTACTACTATACCTCAGTTGCCTGGTAAACTATTTTTTTAAACTATTGGAAGTAAATAGGTGACGGTACAGCATTCATTCTTGATTGATACTATTCAAAAATATCTGGTCTATCTCCACCTATTTGCCAAGATTTTCCTGAATATACACACCTGATTTCGTGTATTTGACTATTATTAACATTTGATTACTTGAAGGCATAGGCTTTCTGTATTGCTTTGTTGACTTTCGGTACAACATTTGTGTTCATTAAAATGAATGTTCGATCTTATTAAGTGTGCGCATAATTTTTGCTATAAACACTGATTAAAGACTCCTTGCCGTCGCAATGCATCGCGTTCGCGCAGAGCTCGTGCACGGAGCTGAGGCTTGCGCAATGGAAAATTGGGAGCGGCCCATGCAGGCGCCGCACTGTGCCCCGCGCGCCCTCTGCTGCTCGCTCATTTCCCATCAGTCGAATGAGATGTAGTACGTGGCTATTTTGTTGTGGAGTTAGTGGAATTGACAGAGCGGGGACAGAGACAGCTGAGAGGTCTATTCTATCCACTCCTCGTTAAAGAGGAACATGTCGCTTCAACCTATACTAACATTTTCAAAGGTGAATAATGTTTAAAAACCGTTAACACTTTTTCAATCTTAGGCGTGCTCATCGTAAAACAAAATGCTGCCAACTTCATTTCTTGATCCCTTTATCTATTTTTTCACTCATTTTTTAAATTAATTTTTGATTGGTTGCAGCAGGGATCGACTTCGACTCGACTGCATTTTAAGTGTATTTTTGTAGTACATTTTTCGACAACGATTCCGGCCGATGTTATATATTTGGCTTGTGAGCAGTTTCTTTGGGAGAATCTAAATTACCCTTCTTTAGAGGGTAGATACGAAAGTTTTTTGTTTTTTCCCGAATTCGTTCAATGCACAGGAAGCATATAATACTTCAAGCAATTTCTAATGTTTTCAGATTTTTTCGGAAACATTAAAAAATGTTCACACATTCATGCCACATTTTTATGTAATACATTTAACATGATTTCATACAGTTTATAAAATGACATATCAAAACGTGTTTAATGTGTCAAGATCGGTATTTTTTTGAGAACTGAAATTGAGTCTTCCATTTTACACTTAAATTTGCAACTGCACAGACACAATTTTACGTAATAATTGATCAATAATCTAAAATAATTGGAATTATTTTGAAATTTTTTGCAAATATCTACCATTTAAAATATACGCCTTTGACAAATAAATCCAAAAAAATACTTTAATTCTTGTAAAATACTTTGTCAACGACTTAAAAGTCTTTAGCATAACAAGTGTTTTCTTTTAATTTTGCTTTTTTAAGTGAAATGTCCAAATTTTTCATTTTCATTTTTTAATCCTTAGTCAACAAGGCAATAATGTACAAGTACTGATATGGTAACAATTTTCGAATAAATTCTCTATCCCTCAGTTTGTCATCAATATATCCGTACGTTCAATGACGTTATTGTTATCACGTATTTAAAATATTTACGGAAATAAAATGTTTTATTAGTTGAAGCCATGGGGCCCTGTCCAAATTTTCAAGCGGGGCATGGTTACTCTGCCGCCACCTGCGTGCACACCTATGATTATAATTAAATGGCGTGTGAGCCAGGACTTGAGTGGATATCAACTATAAAGAGAGAAATAAACAATGTCAGACATTATTAAAAAAGTTTTAGATCATATTCAACTTAATTATAGGAGAACCTAGTAGTGCTACAGACTGGCACAGACTTTCCCGTAGAGAAGTTTTCTAATTTCATTGGTGTGGACTGACCTAACGGCCTCCATCCTCTGGCCAGCTGCGATCTATCGTCGTCCAAAGTACATTTTTTTTTATATTTTCTCAACTTTTCAGTTTCCTAATAGTAGAACCGCAATATTACTTTGAGAATATTAAAGTAGAGTGCAACCTCGCCCTAAACAGAAATTTTCATTAAAAAATTTGAAGCCGTTTTGAAAACGCACCTTCTCATTGGAGTGCCTACCAATGTAGTTTTCCTGCAAAACAACGCAACATTGTGCCCTTTTCCGATTTCTGTATTTTGTGTTGCTTTTACATTTGATTACAGATGTTCAATCCGATCGTTATCGATGAGTTTTGTTTGCTTATATGTGTTCGTTTCCTTAAAACTGAAAGTGCCATCATTCATAGAACCTAATTACACGTCGTACATTAAGTTTCATTTACGCGCAGTTTGAGACATTAGTCTAAATGTCTAACAAGAAAAATAATTTTATTAATTCGATTGTTTTCTTTGAATTTATCTCGTGGTGAGGATTTTTTTAACGGAAACTGATCACCAATTTCTCTCTAAAATAAATTGCGTTCTGGCACTTTTAAATGGAATTTATTCACAATGTACAAACAACCATTTTGGCAATTTGGCATATATTTTTTTAATTCTCAGTCTTCAATTGATCAAATGTACTTAATTTTAAAGCATAAGTAGATTTCGCTCTAAATTTATAAATTACTTCATGCTTCAAAGATTAGAGGCTGTAAAGTGAAGTGCTTGTTTTATCAAGCAAACGCACACCCTGCAGCTAGTAAATGGCTGATTAAAGAGCCACTTGATTGAGTGTAGGGCGAGCATGTTTACAGGCCAACGCCCCCTGCTGTCGCCACGCAGTTTGCTTGGCCTTCTCGCACTTCTCCCCCACCCCCGCGTAGGCAGTTTGTTGCGCCCTTGCGAGAAGTGCCTGCTGCCACCGCTGTTTTGAGGAAAATGTGAAGCTGTAATGGCAACGACAATGAAAGTAGGGAGAAATGGAGCTGAAGTAACCGGGAGGATGAGAAATAGAGCGAGATAAACGAAGCGAAAAGGCTGAGAAAAGAAATAACCTGTGGTGCTACAGAATGGCACACACTTTCTCGTAGTAAAGTTTTCTAATATCCATGGTGTAAACTGCCTTTACGGTCTTGCCCCATCCTGTTGCCAGTTGTCGTCTATCGCCGCCCAAAGTCCATTTGTTTCAAGTTTTGTCAACTTTTCAATATCCTAATGGTAGAATCGAAATATACTTTATGAATATTTAAGAAGTGGAAAAACCCCATCATCAATAGCAATTTTCGTTTAAAAATTTAGGCCGTTTTATGAAAATGGCATTTAAGCGTTACTGTAGATGCAAATCTTGAAACACTTTTCCACTGACAATATTATCATTTAAAGTGATTTGAATCACTTCCACATACAAATGCCATAATGAATGCAGATCACTGGAAATGTGCACATTAACGGTGTGAGAAATATTTAAAAAATTAAATTTGTGTAATTTTTTAAAAACAAAAGAACGCACCTAAATGAACTTTACATCATATTAAACAGTGCTATTATTCGTTGTTAAAAAAATGAAGAAAACATTTGGAGCCATTTTTGAGAAAATGGCATTTGAGCGTTTCTCAAATTGCGGAAATTTGAGTTCATTTTCACAAAACACTGATGAGTTTTCGAGTAACTTTATTTGACATTATGAAAAACACATGTACTCATAAATTTAATAATGAGAAGAAATCGCCTTTAATGTAAATATTGTCGACGTGAGAGACGAGTCAAAAAAAATTGTAATTTAAACAAAAACAAAACAATAGACTACTATGCCGTTTATGTCATCTTATGCAGTGCATTTTAATGAACAATTTAATGAAAAAATTTGGAGCCGTTTGATATAAAACAAATTACCACACGCGAGTGCACTCTTTTTAAAATTAGAAATTTTCCAATGACTTTTTTTACTCGTAACATTTATTCGCAATCTTGGCCTTGCTGTAATTTTTATTATGATGAATATTTGTCGCTTCCTTGGTATAGTTGGGCTGGCCTCGAAGTGCGTTCCCGACCTTTGCCAATGCCACATTTAAGTCCACGCCTAATTCCATATAATTTTTCTTCAATTCCGAAGATCCGAAACTAAAAATGTTCCCGGACTAATGTTTCACCTATTAGATCATTTTTTGAAAACCTTTACACATTTTATAACATTTCTAATGAATCAACCACTCAAATTACGGCATGATGCTCCCTGTACGAAATCACACACTCGTCTCACTCTTATGCATTGTTGAATACCCTTTCTGCACCGCACAGTTTTGAAACAAAGGACAGCTGTTGTCTTTTGTCAACCCGCTGTACTTTTATAATTTCTATTTACAAATGTCTTTATATTTTTCATATTTTCTTCGTTATAATAATGTCTACATAAACTCCAAATAATAACACTAATAACTTTTCGCTTTTCAAATTCTAGATCTTGTTAAACTATTAAATGTTTATGAGATAGCTCGTCACTTGTCAAACACATTCAATTGTCTTTGTCTACTATGGGAACGTTTTCTTTAATTAAATTTTTCGTTACTCCAAAATTATATAGAAATTGTGCGACTGTTTATCTATTTAGTAAATTTTCTCTATTTATTTATTTATTTATTTATTTATTTATTTATTTATTTATTTATTTATTTATTTATTTATTTATTTATTTATTTATTTATTTATTTATTTATTTATTTATTTATTTATTTATTTATTTATTTATTTATTTATTTATTTATTTATTTATTTATTTATTTATTTATTTATTTATTTATTTATTTATTTATTTATTTATTTATTTATTTCTCACTTGTCTGCCAACAGCACAGTCTCTTAGATTCTTTTAGAAATAAATAGGACTTTCTACCTTCACCCTAGTACTTTCGACTATTTATTTCGTTTCTGTAAATATCAATTCTGTAAAATTATGTCCAATTTAATGATATATTACTGGGACGCCTCCGAATGGACCGTCACACATGAAATGTATTATTTTTCTTGTGTTTTGGACTGCATTAGCAATTTTCTATCACAAAGTCTCTCCGAATATGAAATTGTAATTTTACAACCCTTATTTTCTTCGCTCTCCCAACAGAAGAATTAAGAGTAATCTTCATGGGAAGATTCATTTGCTTTCATTTACCAAGTTTGCAAATGTTGCAGCGAAGTATAACAGTCATGCTCATTACCCATAATGTATTCAGATTTCTGGAGATTTGGATTCGCAATGGCCATAGAGCCATATGTAAACTGATTCAAATGTACGCAGCAATATATAAGCGAATCCTAATTCTCGAATGAGCAAATTGCACAATGATTAGAGGAAATTAACATGTACGCACATGATGCGTGTCATCAACAACAGTGACGTCACATACAGTAGCCGGAAAGAAGCCAGATTGATAGGGTTCGCAGAAAACTGAGAAAGAAGCAATCGTTGCATTGGTGCAGCCTTTGTGATCTCCCCAGCCCAAACGTTCGCCGCACCCGGAGAGGCAATTAGCGACCCATTATGCGGCGGTCGCATTCATCGACACGAGCGTCATCGCAGGGCTTCGGAAACACGTGCGCGCCTACGGTCCCCACTTCAACCTCTCTTCCTCCCGCTTCACCCTCCCTCCCTCCCGCCTCAACCGCCCTCCCGCTTCAACCGCCCTCTCGCTTCAACCAACCGCCCTCCCGCCTCAACCGCTCCTCCCGCTCCATCCTCCCTCTCTCCCGCCTCAACCGCCCTCCCGCTTCAATCGCCCTCTCGCTTCAACCAACCGCCCTCCCGCCTCAACCGCTCCTCCCGCTCCATCCTCCCTCCCTCCCGCCTCAACCGCCCTCCCGCTTCAACCCATCTCACCCCGATTCTTGAGGGTTTCTAATGGCCGCCGAATTCTCGCGGAAGCTGCATTGAGCGACAGGTTCCCGTGGTTTCTCCGATCGATATCAGGCGATTGCTGGAAGTGTACCCTAAAATCGGTCCACTGAGTGTGTTTTCTTCCTCTTCCTTGCCCCATCCTCTCCTCTTATTCACACACCCACAAGCACAACACACATCTTAGGTCTTGTTTCGACTGCGGCGGTGCTTCCTTAGGGGAGAGCTATGGAGGACGAAATCCCTGCAAGCTGAGAATAAGTCGATGCCGGATCTGACCATCTAGCGGGAGAGAAACCCTACTATCAAAAGGGGCTAATCACCATAGCATACTCGTGTCCGTAAATAATCAATAAATTCAACCTCCCTCCCGATTCAATCCCTCCCCCATTAACATACTCAATCCTTTAATTCGTCAGCCGCAAACTTTCTACCCAAATTTGACAGTACTTCCACCATCAGCAAATCACTACCCGTCCATCAGGCTTCGATCATCCAAATTTGTGGCCTCCCTCCGCGAGCAGCATCTTTCACATCTCTATCAACCCTTCGTTCCGCGCCCTTTCCCCCTCCTCCGCCCCCCACCGCCGAGGGGCGGCCGCGCACGACGCGTGGTTCGCGAGAGCGCGCTCCGAATGAGCAACGCGCGCGCAATTGCATTAAGGGTTACATAATTCGTAATGAGGTTGCGCGTTATATAGTTGCAATTGGGTTACGTGTCGCTGCCGATAACTGAGTTGGCGTGAACAGTAAATCGCGAATCGACCGATCGGCGCCGATGAGAAATTCCGCGCGCGGCCCTTCAGCTTTCGAAGTAAATCGCTGCCCGAGGGAGCGACTGTGGAAAGGCCGGGCACTCTATCTGTGGACCAAGGGGATTGTACAACGTGATGATTAATTCATTTATTACTTCGTCTTTCCGGGCTCTTTAACGGGTGCGGAGATGAATCCCGTAAGTGTAGTTCATGTTTTATCCTGGGGGGGGTGTTTCCCAGCTGGATGTCAATATCTGGTAATGACTGGTTCAGATCTCATGTACTGGCATTTTAAATGTTTGCGCTCTCGCTGGCGAAAGCTGTATTACAAGAACGATTCGCAGGTCAACAGAATCCATTATACCGATTAAATACTAAATATAAATTAAACAGACACATTTTAAAAATATACACTCAAAATAATGACGCACGGTTCTAATGAATTATGTTAGGAGAACAATCTATGGTACTATTGTCATCGTGTATGTATTACAAGTGTACGTTATCTTGAGCTCCGGAACACCTATCTCCACTCTTTTACTAACATTATTTAAACAATAATAGCATTACTAACATGAGTTGAAAGTAATAGCAACAAACACTGTCGACAAATTATGAAAACCATAAATGTTAAATAAGAAGTACAATAGGAACTATTTTGCATTAAAAGCGAGCTACAGATTTTATACAATGGCCCTGTCGTCGAAATAATATCCCGCTCCTCTCGCATCTGGCGAAATGAGAGCTCAAGAAAACGTGCGCGGGTAATACTCGCTATAGCATTGGCTACGCAATTTCTTATGACAGCTGTAATCCTTGACTCACGATTCGTTTGCTTATTCCTTACAAATATTTTTATTACTAAGCCGATTAGTAATAAAGCCTGTACTAGCAACCATTAGAACACTAGAGCTATAATGATGTTTTTATACCATTCTCATGGGATATAAAACTTCATCACACTGTTGTAAATAAAATATTAAAAGAATTCTAGTCCATCTAGTCATATGAGTTAAGTTCTCGAAACATCCAAAACACATTTTATTCCTAAACGCAATGATAAATTTGATTATTTCTGTCGGGTAGAAGAAAACGTCCGGAAGGATTCAATAAGAACGTTACAACATTTCAGTAGACCTAAAATATCTTTACGTTCACAGGTAAGCTCATCCCTTCGTCGATTACTCAGGAGCAAAGTGAGAAAAAGAGCTTCAAGTGCAGTCGTCTGGGAACTTTCCAATCGTCTCCATATCTGCAGAAATCGCCCCCGAAGGGCGCTGTCAAAGCGATAAAATCCTCGTTATTCCGACTCAATTCGCTCTAAGAGCGGCAGACACTTCCGTTCTCATTTCAGTATCGTGTTTGCAGTGCGAAAAGGCTTCTTTCATTTCCCCGTCACCTAAGACCAATTTCTTTGGCCCGACAGTTCAGAGTTAGATGAGTCCGCGAACGGAAGGCGAGAAGGTGTCGTCGTTCATTTCTTCCCAAGACGTTTCAGGTGTTCTCTCGCCCTTTGTAAGAGTCCATTGGAACTGGGACTGAGCGAACAGAAGATATTTCATAGCAATTTCTGCTTTGTGTCAATTGTGCAGAAACTTAGAAATGAGAGAACTATGAAACTGTACGTGCTTTTTGATATTCTAAGGATTCATATTTAGTACGTATAACAGTCATTTATACATATATGAAAACAATAGTAGTTTATGCAATCATTTTATAATGTTAAGCTTTATTGCACGAGTACATGCTTTGAAAACAAGCGACGTGAGTAGGGAGTTTTCAAATTAGTTCGAATGCAATAAAGAAAAATTATAAACGAGATACATACGCTATTTCTTTGTATAGCAGCATTATAAATTTATAATAGAACCAAACTTAATTTTGCGAAACAACTTTGTGGGGCCTCGGGTGTTTGATATCTATGCGAGAAAACGGTGGTCGGCTGATCCGTTTGCCTTTTCACGATTCTCACACTGCGATTGGCGGAACGTGTGATGACGCAATAATTCTTGCTGTAAAATGCTAATACGTCATCATTTGTGCAGTAAAATGCCCTATTACGAACAATTTTTTGCACCAGAAAAGGTCATTTATGATTCTGATATACAAAAAAATTGCTCGAGAGTTGACAATGCTGCACATCTAAAAAAAATATGCATCTTTACTTATGACCGTAATTTCCTATCTTATAATAGTTAATATTATCAGAACATCTAAAAGTATATAGTAATATTATTATAACTTTATTATTAATCAATTATTAAGTGTAAGAGGCCTGGAATTTAAAAAAAAACTTCAAATTTTAAACACTTCTATCTCAGAACTCCATTTTTACAATTATATCCCTAATCTTGTGACATTCCTTCACGTGTCGCCGCAGTCTAATATACAATACATGCTTTCTACAGGAAAACGTTCAGATATCATGAAGAGAAAAAGTATGCTATAAAGAAAACATGCATTCAGAAACACTTGACCCACTTCGGCGATTACAGGCTACCCAAACACAATAACCGTATTTTGAATTGGTAACGCAATGCGATTTCATTTCGTTCACGCCAAAACAACTTATTCACGGACAATTGTGCGTCATCTGTTCCTTTTGAAGTAGCTGCGGGAAAATGGGCATAAAAAGCTCAACAGTGGAACAAACAGAGTTGAAGTTGGGACTTAGACCGGTGAATGGACAATCTGCGCCCGAACAATGGGGCGCATGCAATTTTCCATTCGATAAATTTCCACTGCAGTCAAATCGTTCACCTCGTAATCGTCCATTCTCTGACGGATGGAGGAATACAAAGGGTGCTATTCCAGGCAGATTCGATGGAAAAGCAAACCACAACCAGTGCGACATAGATAATGCTGCGAAACAGAATATAAGAAGGTGAAGTGACAGTGAAGTACGAGGAAAAACAAGTGAACAAAAAATACTGTGAATAATTCTGAAATTTAAAAAAAATTGTTTTGAAGGAATTTCAAATGATTTTTATGGAATAAGTAAAGAATTTCTACAAGAATTGAATCAAATTCAGTATTTCGAACAATATATTTTTTTAGAAAAATAATACATGCTACTCTTTTATACTTTGTTTAGAGTTATCGTAAATGTTTGGACAATCAAATGAATCATTTACATATTTTACAAAAACATCGCATTCGTGATGTCAACATAATTCAAACGTCAATTTAAAGAGAAAATTATAGAGATTTATGAAAGATAAAGTACGAAAAACATAATTTTTGACAGCAAAATCTTTCCATTTCCTCATGAGGGTGGTGGGTGGGGGCTGGGATCGACACCGGTGAGAGGGTGAGACGGAGAGAATGAACAAGGAGCGGAAGAACAGAGACGGAGCGCGGGCAGAGGGGCGGCGCAAGCGTGGAGGAGAACGGCGCAGGCGCGGAGCATGCGGAGTGGAGGGTTGGCAGCGGTGGCAGCAGAATAGCTGTAGAATGGAGGAGACTAACGAGCGGGAGGCGGACGGGTGACACATGGGACAGAGGGGGACGTCGTGATGACGGAGGGGGGAGGTGACGTAGCTGCGGGACGGTAAACGGCTGGTGCCGGGGGGGGGAGTGGAGGGGTGGAGATAAGTTGGCGAAGGGGTTGAAGGGGCGTCGGAGGTAGATGCGATATAATAGAGGCAAGACTTTTCCTTCAATGGAGATTGTCCAGTAGAGAGGGGCAGCGGAGAGTTGTGGGAGAGGCGAAGATACGTGCCGAGACTTGTAGTACAGACTTTGGTAAGACCGGGAGAGGTGACTCAGGGGGTCAATTTATGTCACTGCAGTGCCTCTGACAGGAAGACTCTGGGGTTTGAGGAGATGGTGGCTGGAGTTTTGGTACTGCCTAGATAGCTAGGTCATATTCTGTCGCTGCCTGGGGTAGAATTCTAGCGACCGGCTGCTCTGATCGATAGTTTTCTGTGGTTTCTCCGGTCAACACCGGGCGAATGCCAGAGTAGTAATCTAACAAACGGGACACGAACCACGCGCGATATTTCCTTCCTCTTCCTTGTTCTATCCTCACCTCTTACTTACACACCCCTTACTTAGGTACACCTTACTTACACACACACACACACACACGTACACACACACACACACACGCACACACACACACACACACACACAAACACACTTCAACGGTGCATTATACTACCGCAAATGTGAGGAGACCAGTCGCGATCTTAGAGCTTGTTCCGCCTGAAACGGTGATCCACTGGTGGGATATTCCTGGTTGGGGAAACCTCCGTTAGTCAACGGTAGGTTGACGCCCGATCTCACCTTCCTTCGAAGATCACCGCCACCTTCCAAGGAAAGCACATGCACCACACTTATGGAACTAATGACCTGAGCAGTTGACGCGCCCGAAATCAAACAATCAGCGATGGTAAGGAGAGCAGCGAAGGGAGGGTGCAGAAGGAGCGGCCGGGGGGGGGGGGGCTGGCGTCGTCGCCGGCGCCCGCTGTAATTGGCGCATTTCCCAGAAGCGGCATCCGGCCCAAGCCCCGCACTTCGCACCGCGTCGCTTCGCATCGCTTCGCATCGCTTCGCATCGCTTCGCATCGGCCGCCCCTCCCGGCGGCCCCTTCCAGGCCACTTGCCGCTGCACCCAGCGGGCGCCTTCATTCCCTCGCGAGGACGCGCCACCTGCCCACCACCCGGGCCCAAGCACTACTCTTACACGCCACGCGCATCGCATGAAGACGCAATTTGGGGGAATGAACAAAACCATCACAGTACAATAAAAATGGTTAATGTTAAAAAATCGAAATAGAAAAGTATGTAACCGCATAAATAGGTTTCTTGTGCACTTAAGTGCAAGAAATGTACTTAGGAAAAGTGCTTCGTTTTCTATTCCCATACCGTCTCTTCTGCCGCGTGGCCCCCACCAGCTAGGCGGCCACATCCACTGGCACGGGGAATGTTTGTTGATTACTGAGGTCTCAAAAAGAGAAGTGCAAAAGTTAAACGATTGATTGATTGACTGACAGATGTTTCCGGATACATGAAGTGCTATGGTCATTAGCACCGTTGGTATATTGTTTTATCACGCGAACTGGTGGTAATACCTTCCTCGTTGGATGATCAAATTCGGCGCCCACCAACTTATCGGTTTGCGTGAGATTTCCCGCATTAGGTACATCCGCCTTTTGTGGCGCCGCCCCAGCCGGGATAAGCTCTGGTACCCCAAAATGGTATTGGACCCCGTGAGAGTAACTGTGTGTGTAAGGGGAAAGGAAAGAGCAAGGAAGAAAAAGAAAAGATCGTGCGGACCGTGGCCAGTTTATTGCAGTATAGCTCCGGCATTCGCCTGGTATTGATCAGATGAACCACGGAACGCTACCTTACAAACATGTCGATCACCAGAATTCTTCTCCAGACAGCGCCTGAATTTTATCTAGCTATATAGCTAGTGTCGAAGACCCTGCCACCGTCGGAACTTGACTCCAAGACCTCTCTGTCAGAGTCACACCTGATCCGAGTGACCCATGAGTGAATCTGTGAAGAGAACTTGAAAATGACCTAGTCGCGTCCACTTCGTCAACTCGGCCGACACGTCATCACATGCATTTACCTCATCATTGTCAAGTCTACCTTCACTGTTAATGAACATTTCATGTATGCCTTGAAGGCTGTTTCAAGTGTTTTTACCGACTTCCATCAGACAGAGAATCTTCTCATTTACTCTGTGCCTTCCTTTCAACTTTTCTTCGTATTTCCTACAGTGTTTAGTTCAAATCTACAAGGTATCCCGTTAAAACAATGTTTTTAAAAACATTTTTGTATCTACTCTTCATGTAACCTTCCAGCATTGGCGAAAATTATTTTGTGTCCAAAAATAGTGTAAATCAGAATTAAGAAGGGTTGTTTTGAATAGTTTCCGTAACAAAAAATGCGTATCTATTTAATAAATGTTAGGAATGCTCACTTTTGGAGTATGGCCCTCATCTTACTCTCAGTACGCTTACTTGTTTTTCATATTGAAAGAGTATTCATTCTGTGCAAGCTGTTGGTACACTCGAACTGAAGTTTTTAAGCCATCATATTTTTATCTGTATTAATTAACAGTACTATTTTTTAATTTCTTATTTTATGTAACTATTAAGATATTTAAAGAGGAAATACTGAAAATATGTATTACATACTTTACTCACATATCTTCTTCGGAGCGATTGATCGACAATATTTTTACACTTAAAATTTGTGAGGCCAATCTCATATTATTTTAAACATTTCATGTTCATTTACTACTACCTTTATAATGAGAAAGCTAAAAGCAAATGAAATGAGAATTATCAAGTGGATTCCTGAAAAAAGGATATTCGTATTATTGGGATGGTTTATTAATTAATAATTGAATGTCAATGAATAAATTATGTGTATTGCTGCGATTTTGAATCAATTATATTGCTGCAATTAATATAAAATGAAATAAGTAATGTATACGTAGGTTCTATTTACAGTTAAGATATATAATATTTGTGTAACGAGCACTCCACCGATTGTAACATTTCATTTCTAATGTTTTTTTTTGTTTGTTTTCAGATTTCGTTCCGTCGAGACTCATGCACACGGAAGTGTAAGTATTAAAATAATTGTATGATTTTAAGAAACGTAACACCTCTCGGATGAAATAATAGACTATAAACATTATTTACGATTTGATAAATTTTATAGCATGAACATCCTCATTTACGTCCCCACAACCAGCTCAAACATTTAAAATTTTATGAGAAAATAACGTGAAAAATGCGGGATTATGGTTTATTATTGTTACTCTGGTTGCCAAGAAATTATTGTCAAATTACAGAGCAAGTAATGAAAAGGTAATCGATATCAACTTGGCTACATTTAAAACCTCAAAGTTCAGAGAAAACCCTACCATATTTCTCTTTCGCGGGGTATATTTGATCTCCAAGAATTTTATATATTATATACACATATAATATTATATACATTTTATTATATACATACATACATACATTACATACACATTTTATATATATATATATATATACACGATATATACATATATATATATATATATATATATATATGTATATGTGTATATATACACATATACATATAATTTTGGCTTAATTTTGTATTTCACCACAGCAAATAATTTAGCGTGCTGTATGAAAACACGTTTTGATTGCAGAATGACATCAGGGAACCAATGAAACAAAGAAAAACATTCGTGTTTTGTAGCAGTTGCCTCAATGCAAATAGGAGGATCCTGCGTTGCCACGAGATTGATGCGACTAAAAACCGTGCAAATACACAGATGCCGTGTCCATTTCCTTGCAGCAATTCCCAGCTATTTCGGGGTTGATCCGCCGGAAACTCATTCCCGAAGTGTGTTCAACCTGCCAATGGCGATCCCCCGGCGCGGCGCAGCGCGGCGCGGCGCGATCCACGACTTTTTAATCCCATCAGGGGCGCCAACATCAAAGCCGGACGTTGATCCTGCGCGGGGTCCACCTGCGGGGTTTTGTGCGGGGCAATATCGGCCGCCATGCGCTAAGAGGGGCCCGGAGGGGGGTGCAGTGGAAGGGGGCAAGGGGAGGGGAGAACAAGCTCGTACGCATGGAAGCACCGACGGAGCTGTCGATGGCACGAACCTGCCAATTACTCTGGCACAACTTTAATTGCGTCTCGCAAAATTGACTCCATCTCCCTCATTTCATCGTTCTCTCTTTCTCTTTTTCACTGGCCAACCTCTCCTCTCACTGCTCCTCTTTCCCATTCCACCTATCTCTCTCTCCCTCTCACTACATTCTCTTTTTATCTCCCCCTTTTTGTCCCTCTCTCTGTCTTTCTGTCAGTTCCTCCCACCTCTTTCAGCTTTCCAATATCTCTATCTCATCTCTTCCACCCACACTCTTTTTTACTTCATTCGCACCTCCTTACTTTTTTCGCTTTTGTTTGTTTTCTTTTTTTCACATTCATATTTCTCGATTGTCATTTCATTTTAGTATTCACACATTTTATGAATCTTGAGAATTCAGTGAAGGTTATGAAATTGAAATGAAGGTTTAGTAAAGAAGAATGTGAATGTGACGGGAGTTTCTGATCAATATTATTTTCGTATGAATCCATAATTTTACTTTAGATGTCATGCAATTTTCTAACATACGTTTGTGTTTTCTGATCAACAAAATACAAACAATCTTTTGTCCCTATCAAGTTATCCACCTGTTTATAGAATTCAAATAATTTGAAATCTGACAGGTAGACTGTATTGTGACATACCAACATGTCACACATTTATTTACTAATATTTTTCGTCAATGGGGTAAATATACAAGGATAAACAAATAGAAATATGGCGCCCTAGCAACGGCAGCCGAGTTGTTGTCAAGGTCAATAAACTTAATTCTGGCATTAGACCTGAGGGCACGGCTAGCTGATCAAATAAACAATTTAGGGATTGGTTGAGAAAGCAATGACAGTCTAGGGCATAGCTAGTTGATTATGTAATGAATTTAGGGATTGGCCAAGAGAACAGTGACAGTCTATTCACGACGGAAGTGCGTCGAATGTTTCTGGTGAATGACAGTAGAAAGAAATAGGCCGAGTCTTGAAGGGCTGAACAGAAAGATTGTTTGCACATTCTGACATATGTCGTGGTGCTGTGCGGGTCGCTCGCGGATGATTAATTTTCTGAGATTGGGACTTGTAAATTTTTCTTGAGAGTGAATAGTTATCGGACATTGAGTAATTCTTGAGTGCGAGGAACGGAAATTAGAATTTTCTCGGGATGAAATAACGTGATGGACTTCGAATAATTGGCTGTGTAAAATGTGTAACTTGTAATTTTCGTGTGTAAGCTAATAATTTCAGACTGATACAATTAATAAGATCTACAACAAGTTGGGACTCTGAATATTTTTGCGATGTGCGGAAATTAGAATTGGAATGAATTTGTACGCAACAGGACTTGGACTAATTCTGAGTAAATAATAGTTTGCTGAACTTTAACATTCTCGTCGCGTAATCAGAAAGAACTGGGAACTTTCGCGAAGTAAATTAAATTAGAACTACAAGTATTTAAGGCGGTAAGGATCAGTGACTCGACAATATTTGTGCAAGAGCAGGAGAGAAGAATCTGGTACTTGGACTTTGGAATTCTCGTCACCGAGAAGAGGAAAATGGTTCTTCGTGACGCCCTCGTTCAAGTGCGCGCGAAGACGGATACTGCAGGATAGGGTTCGAAAGAGCTCATGACCAAAAGAACATTCTTTATTTGTTACAAATTTTTCAAGTCATATTTTTGCCAGGCATTGAGAATAAACCATAAGTTTCTTTTGAAATAGAACAAACGATTTTCATTTGGCCAATTCCAGCTAATAAGTAGCTAGACAATATATATTTGTTTTCAGATTCCTCGCCACTCTGTATAGATGGCAGATCGAATAATCAGCTATTAGTAGGTAATAGCGATTATTTCTAATGAAACCCATCGACCCAGCTAGCGGAATATTGATTTTATTTAGATAACGGTTGAAGCATTAATTTTAATAATATTAACGTAACCTTTTCCTGGCGCCCATGTTTAAAACAAAAATTCGGAACGGGTTACATCGAAACGCCCAATAATTTTATAAGCAGTTTGTGTGTGGACATTGTTTCAGTATATACATCTCGTTGGAACGATGTGACGTTTGGTGCATGCTCAATAATTAATTTTAGCTCACGGCAACTTACTTTTAAATTCAATAATGATATTTCGATGAAACCCAAAAATTTCAAAACATCTGTGGTACAATAATAAATTACCTGAGAAAGAAAACAAGAAAGGATACACAACTTAAATTTTATTAAACAATGGCTATCCCCATACTTCTTTATGGATGCTAGACATGGACCATGAAAAAGAAAGATTTTACAAGAATTCAGACACCTGAGATGAGGTTTTTGAGACAAGTAAATGGCTGCACTTTATTAGACAAAATAAAGAGTCAGGTAATCAGAGAAGAATTAGAAGAACTCCCATTAATAAATAAAGTACAAGACTACAGGGCCCGATGGTCCCAACATCTACACAGAATGGTGACCGCATCCTAAAACAAATATATCACTACAGACCTCATGGTAAAAGGGATGTCGGCCGTCCAAGATTGAGATGGCATGCTGAAGACGGAACAGGAGTCTCTCCCAAACCCTGAAGTGGTGATGATGATGATGATGATGATGATGATGATAAGCTCTGGGCAATTTCATTTTCAAAGATTTGTAATGTCAAATATTATTGCATTAAGCCAAATATTCTCTCATTTCACTTGAAATTGATGAAATTTAATCCAAATACAATTTTAGACTAATTTTACAATGCAATGTAAACGGTTCGTAGATTATACAGTCTCGTTGTTTTTAATTATTAAAATTAAACCTAACAGCTCTGAGAAATGTATTTAAAATTATAAAACAAGGTTAGTTACTTTTGTCTTACAGAGAAAAAATGCTTCTATATTTTCAGATAGGTGTTAGTTCAATGAAAGAAGTAAAAAAGAGCAGAAGGTTTTTACGAACAAATAATGCCTTGCGGTGCCGTTTCATGAGTGGCTACTATTGGTCATAAAATCTAATTCACAGGCAGTAGTATTAATTGCAAATCCGATTAATGTTATGGATGTAACATGTGATTATAGTGAAGTTAATACCAGAGCAGATGAAATTATTCCCAACACATTTACTTATAGTAACAACATTCCATGCATTGAAGTGATAAATATCCCGCTGACCCAAGTATTTTTCGTATTTCCTACACAACATAATAGATGATATTTCTTTCTTGCGGTCTACTTTCCTTCACGTATTTACAACTTTATAAAAGAGTTATAACAAATAACTTGTAATTTGAAAATGCATTACTTAGTGTAATCGCCTTTTTGAGATAGAAGAATCAAGAGTGTTTCGAATGTCCAGTAGGAGGATATTCTTTATGATATCATTCTATCATATTATATATGACTTCATTGGAGATCTGTTTTTATTTGAGACAGCCTTTGAAGATCATCGATCATCTATATCTGAGGTGATAGCGTTTGTTTCCTTTTGTGCAGATGAGGGTGGAATTGGTTTCCAAGAAACTGCTTGGGAGACTGCATTGTTAACACCATAGGTGCTATTAAATGTTGTAAATGGTTGCGTCTATATAAAGAGATTTTCTAAAAATGTATAAAAAAGATTCTAGAATGTTAATGTATGGAGGTACTAAAATTAGTTAATACAAAATAGGTTATTGTAACACCATTTAATTTTCATTTAAATAACGAAAACTATAAAATAATGAATGACAAGCTCCAAAAGTGCAGGGAGACCTTCGTAATTACATTCTTGAGTATTCAAATGTGGTTACAGACTACTTTTCATGAAATAGCCATTTATGAAATAGCCACGAACTTTTGGAAGGTTTGTAGGCTCCAACCATATTCCATTGGACACCTCATGCTTTTAGTTTTCAATATTGTTCCATTATCTTTCAACATGATTTTATCTTATTGGCAGAACCTTTCAATGTTCTTTCAAGTTATTTTTGCAGAATAATTCAATTTGCATGTAGTATTTAAAGGGCTTGTTTTTGAAAAGGAGAACATAAATTTAGTAGAACTGTAACAGCACATACTTTCTCGCATTAGCAGTAGTTACGTAATATTACAATTTTGTAATTTCAGACTATACTAATACATCTCAGCCATCACTTGTAAAACCCATTGTAAATTGTAGCTCATGAAGTGCGAAAACTAATTATTTTAAAGATAATACATTAACTCAAATCTAACTATCCGAAACTGCATTCCATACATCGAGAAATTTGCCTAACAATGAAATTCTTTCATTCAACTGCCATTTTCGTATGCCCTGATATAAACTCAACTGTTGTCGTAATTACAAGAAAACTACTAATATACCTATTTTCAAATAAGCTACAATACACATAAGCAAAACACATATACACACACATACATACATACACACACATAATACAATACACATATTCAATACAAAAAAGCTTCATACTTTATCGTTTTATCTGTAACGGATATGTAACATTCACATTATAATATTGCAAATTCTATCCAACTAATTCTTCTCCTATCTAGAGAAAGACTCATCAGCAAAAGAATTCCGGGAAATTCGAATTTGAAATTTGTGAAGATTTTCAATGAGAATAGGTGGGGTTTGGCTAATGGATAGTTTTAGAAGCTATCTAAAAAAACATTTTTTTCGATCAAACTTTCGTTCAAAAACATCAAAATACGTTTCCACCGTTTATAAAGATAAACTTCACTTTATTGGTCAGAATCAAAGGGAGGCATTATCTTAGAAATTGCTCGAAGAGATAAAAGAACAAAATGCATTTATGGGATTGGGCTGTCCCAGAACGTAGAATTATCTCGCTCAATAAAGCAAGGTGAAGAGAATCCGAATACGATATAATGCCGTCGGCATTGTAGATTTACCGAGTTATTGAATAAAGAGTTTTAAAGTTTTGTTTAACTACTTTCATTTGATATAGGATAGAATGCATGACATGGATAGAATTTGGCTCGCCAGCTGGCTGTTTGCAAGACCACAGTTCTGATAAGTCAAGAAACTGTAGTAAAGTTTGGTTGATTGGTTTTCTAGATAACATAGTGTAAAACACGGAAAAGAATGAAAACAAGTAACTAAATGAAAATACTATAATATATAAGGCACAAAAATTGTAAATATTAGAAGATGTTTACTCATTACTTTTTGTTGGTCTATTTAAAAAAAACTAACGTCTTCGCAAAAATAATACACAGTTTCCCGTTAGCTTTTCAGCGTTTTTTCTACATAGGAATCGGAAAAACTGATGTGAAGTAAGGGAGATGAGGATAAAATGAGCAACTGAATTTTGAATTGATTGGGCTCTCTTCGAAATCTCAAATAACTTCAAATTCGAACAAAATTGCTAAGCTTAGTACTTTGCCAACTATGATGGCCAACGTTCTAAATTAATTGTTATCTAAATGAATCATTTTCATAAATACAGTGTTTATTAATGAAATATACACACAAAATTTTCTTGAGAATTGATTGAGAAGTCGGTTCAAAGCTGCATATCTCATGCCAATCTTTATAAAAAAAGTTCTTCAATTTTATTTGCTTTATTTAGAGTTCTTCTTTAAAGTCTCGAAATTAACTTCCAATTAAATTTTTATGATTTCTCACAAACTTTTATATTTTCCTTACTTCGGGGCACTTGATGTATGTTCAAAAAGAGCAACAGGAAGGATAAGATAAGATATCTTAATTTATTTTAGCGCCCAAGTGATGAAAATAAATAATTAATGTAAATTATACCGTTAGTATCATATTATGATAATGTTATGATATTAGATTATAATTCTGTGTTTATGTTTCAAATAACTCATAACTCGCAACATCGTCACGAATCCTTAACATGAATTTACGGTAATTTTTGGAAGCCAAATAAAAGATCAACGTTATTACCGTCGAGACATAGAACATGCACATTCTTGTGCTTTGAAGTACGTTATTTCAATGAGCAAATAAAATAATCAATAAAATATCCATTTCATTATAACAGTACGAATCAAAATCAGGATATCAAACAAGTATTAAATGATTCGTTGCAAAACATGCGTAATTGCAAAACAATCACATTACTCGCACAATAGGTTGTAACAAGATTCATTCTACCCATCCTCACAGTAGAGTCGCCAACGAGAAACATCAGCAGAACGAAAACGAACATGAAGTAAAAGCCGGTAATGGCCAATAGCCCCTTTTATTCTTTTTTCTTCTCCTCCGACCGAGATTCTTTTCTAATAGCTTCGCGACCTCGAAGCCACACTGAACTGCCGAAGGTTGCAAGGGGAGGGGGAAGGCGACAAGATCGAAAAGCGGAAGGGAGCGGGGGGCGGGGTCGGGACGGCATCTCTGAACAGAGGCGGTCGCCACCAGTGCGAAAGGAAAGAGCAGAAGGGAGGGAAGGCCCAAATGCATTAGCGGACTCTTATTCAGACCACCTGTAGAAAGGATGTGAAGAAAAGATATGTTGAGGAAGGAAACTTTCAGAGGTATGTATAGCGTTAAGATCATTCTATAATTGCATGAAATGTTAAAATTATGTTGCATTGCTACTTATACTGGAGGTCTCACAAGAAATGATACAAACTTCTCGGGAATGTATTTGAATCGAATAAAATCACCCTTCGCCAATGAACACGTGGTAAATTTCGTATTATGAAGTTACACCTGTGTTATTTGTTGATTGATTGATGATTCTAAGCGAATCAACTATAAAGGTCATTTGTCCCTTTAGTGTGGTGAATGTTTTATCAGGAGAGGTGGCGGTGATCTTTCCCACTGAATGGCAAAATCCGGTGGTGACCTACGTTAGCTTGCGGAGATTTCCCTTAGCCAGGTATCTCCCATGAGGAACCGCCCCAGCCGTGACAAGCTCTAAGCTCTCGACTGGTCTCCCGACAAGTGTAGTAGTGTAGGCCGTGTGAAGTGTAAGTGTATGTAAGGGGTGCTATAGGGCTAGGAAGGATAAGGAAAGAAAGATCGCGCGCCGCCCATGGTCAGTTTTTAGGGTACTACTCCCACATTCCCCTGGTGTTGATCGGACAAACCACGGAAAACGACCGATTAGAGCAGCCGGTCGCTAGAATTCTCATTCACAGCGTCTGAGCTCGACCAGCTGTGCAGGTAGTGTCGAAAGTCCTCCACCGCCGGGACTCGAACCATAGGACCTCCCGTTCAAAGGCACTGCCGTACCACCAGTTGATGGCCTGAGCGTCCTTTTTCGGTGTGTGATATCGGTTCCTGATTAATGGGCAACATTGGTGTTTACCGGGGACACGAAATCCCTTTGTGTCAGAACGTGACCCACCAAATGCTAATGCACGATACGATACCTATGAATCAGGGGCACGAGTAATATGAGTAATGTCCTTATATTGTAATATGTAGAGCCAGGAAGTTTGGCAAAATGCCTTTTCATAATTGTATTGATTTTATTACTTTTAACAATAGGAATCACTTAATTGTACTTCTGGAGTTATTTTAGCAGATTTTCATTTTGCCTTTTTTTTTCTATTTTAGCTTCTGATACCTATTTTTGACATTTTGCCTTTTTTGTGCCTTTTTCTTCCTTCTTTGCGGCCTTTTCTGCCTTTCTCGTTACTATTTTACCTTCTTTTTCGCTCCTGACTCAAATCTTCATCAAGTTGGAGGCTCCAGTGTCAAGTTGTGTTAAAAATCTAAAAGGGAAAGGAAGATGATACCAGAGTAGATTTTTGATATTTTTATTGATGTTTATGGACATGTTCGCTCATGAGAAATCTCATCCTATTTTTGTATATGGCTCCGGATCCCTTTTGATAACAGAATTGTCTGTACATGATTATATCCTTCTCAGTTCCTTCTTGTTTTCTGTTCCCTGCTGGCAATTACACAAGTGCGATGAACGAAATCTACAATTCCATTTTCACTGCTGCTATTTTAAGATTCAAAAGGGAGTCCACAATAGCATTTCGTAGATGCAGGGCCGCGAGTAAAATAAATTCGTAGTCGTTCACCGGATGGTCAATCAAGTGCAATCAAGATTACAAAAGAAAGGTAGTTTCCTTCCTCGTTAGTTCAAATGTACCTAAATTTTAGAGTCAGAATAACAAAGTGAATCATTTAATTATTAATATTTTACACAAATTGCATTTAAATGTTTGTTTTTAATGTGTCCTGTTTTTTACCCCCTACTTTAGCTAGAAGAAATTCCTTTTGATGCATATTATGGTAAAAATAAATGCCTTTTTGCCTGCCTATTTTAGGTAAAATAAATGCCTGAACGTCCGGACTCTAATAATATGGGAATCTTCGTTATATGAAACTAGTTGAATGTGGCGTAGCTGACGCTATAAACTGTTTTAAAAGTATTTTCATGTGTTGAACACTTCTTTAATACTTCATTTCTTCCATAACTAGCTTTGTTCAAATATGTTCTAACAGTATCTGGCATAGGACTTTCCAATGTATCGTAGTAACTTTTAATGTTACTTCCGTTAATATACTTCCGTTCAAAAATTCCCAACACCCAATGGAATTGTACTCGTATATTACCTCCATACGGGATATGAACTGGCAATATTGCAATTTCAACATTATAATGGTCGTAAAAAATACTTGCAGGAATGAATAAGGCGAATAACTTGAATTTAGTACAGCTATATTTTTACGTTTTTATTTTGAAATATGAATACAAATGATCACCTGTAACCTGTTCTTGATTGTTTTCGACTCGTCTACATGCTCCAGAGAGAAACGAATAGGATAGAGGAGAAATATGAGATAGGGAAAGGAAAGGGTGATTGGAGGAGTGAGAGGAGATTGGGGAGAAAGAAGAGGGAGAAAAATGAGGTAAGAAAGAACGAGAGGAAAGGGAGGGAAGTGGGTGTTAACGTCTCACAACATGAGTAATCAGGACGTATAAAGTCTGAAGCACATGTACAAGTACATTGCATCCGCATGCTCACCACCAGTATCTGTTCATCTGATTATACTATCAGTGGACACCACTCCACTCAAAATCAACCCGGCTCAACCATCATTCACTCTTTTCGGCTAGTACTCAGGGCCGAGCAATTTGGCCGAAGAGCGGGAGGGCTAAGAGGACCCCAAGGCACGGAACAGAGGCAGAAGCATAAATTTCACCTATCGCGTATGCTTCTATGTTGTAAACAGAAGTAGATATTTAAAAATTTATTAAACTCTTTTAAACTAAATTGTTTACTAATACGTTGATTATCTGTTAGTAAAATTCTGTTGATTTTCAGTATCTTAAATTTTAAGACCATCAGTTGAACAATTAGGTTCATGAAACGTTGTGCTTGCAATACAAAACAAGTTATTTCTATAAAATATTCAACTGATTGTCTTAAAATTTAAAATACTAAAAATCAACAATATTTTAAATGAATGTTACAATAAAATAAATGAAGATGTATATATGAACTACAATACTTCTCTGAATTGCACTCGTCTGTTCTTAAACCTACCTTTTAATGAAATATGTTATCTTATTTATTATGAAATAGATGCTCCTTCGAACTTGTTGCCTACCCGGAGATTTTGATATTTAAATTATGCGTATTCCACAAATCAGAAGGGTTTCGTAAGGACGTTCTAAAAGGCTCACACGTCCCGTAACAAACCGTGAAATAGATTACAGAACCGTTCATGGAGCTGTTAAGAATAGTTTTGTAGGTACTTGCGCGTCGAGTGTTAGAGTGGACGAGCGGTTTTCCGATCATTGCCGGACGCAGAGCAAACTGCCAGGCCATTCGGCACCGTGCTCAGCGCAGTCTGTGCTCAGCGGAGAGGAACCGGCTGAAATAGTTGAGGGCAACGACGCTTAGTGGTCTCAATGGTGCCGAAACGCGCGCATGGGATTTTAAGTTAAATAACTATTTATTTAGTGAATGTAAAACGGTTCTTTAAGTACGAATCTATTGAATAATCTAAGTGTATTCTAATAATATTCCACGTAATTCATATTGTTTACTTATTTATGTCGAAAACAATACTGGTCTTCATCTGACATTATTGAAAACTAATAAAAGTGTCATTTAATTATCCAGGGGGAAAAGGATATTATAAGCTTTTATTCCATGACTGAAGGGAAAATGGGTTAAAAACTACGTGGAGATAGTGTTTATAAAGTTTTTAATAATAGTTTTTAAAAGTAGAAAGCAGTAAAAATCTTCTTTAAGTAGTAAATGGAATAAATAGTACATAATTGTAGTAGTGAATTTCACTGTTAGAAGTGCACTACACGTTTGCAATTTTTTGTCCAACAATAATTAATCATTTTATATTGTTTCACAATTATATTACTTAACCTGTCAGAGGTGGCGCATGGGTGCTTTGGAGCACAAAGCGATGAAAGAAGCGATGAAAGCCACGAAGTGATGTGTTTTATGACATGGAAATGCCAGATACCTGGCCGCCTGAGTTGGCTTCCTGCGGAACTGTTATCTTCATGTCACTCGAGTTTTACTTTTAGCAGTGGCGGTTACGCATATGCCAGAGGTCATTTCCTGTCTGGATCATTTCACTCTGCGCGCCACGTCTGACATGACATCCAGCGCTGACACTTCGACTGCTGACTGCGCGTCCTCAGAGGGAGGCAATTCGGGGCAACGAAAAAGTATTTACAAATGTACACTTAATATCATATATTAATTTTGTGGAAGTATTTTTAGTTGCTTTTGTGTAATTGCCCTTCAAATATCACGTAGTTAATAGAAATTGCACTTTCTTTTAAAACTCGTCAAGTAAAGTTTAAACGTTCGCCATTTTCAAAAAGGCAGGCCGAGGCGACTGTTATTAACGAAAAAACATTACCAAATGTCCTCTTAATTACATTTATTAAATTCATGAAGTGTTTTTAGTTATTTTTGTGCATTTATCAAAAATCACTTACTTTTAGTAAGGCACTTTCTTTCAATCCTCGTCATGTTTATTTATTTATTTATTTAGTCAAAAAATAGTCAAAAACTGTATGTGACCTATGGGGGAGAAAATCATCTGCGCACGCTTTCTTGAGTTTAAGAATCCCTTCCCAACAATTTAACTATTAATAGTTCAAAGATGAAAATAATAATAATAATAATAATAGTAATAATAATAATAATAATAATAATAATAATAAATTTAAAAAAAGCGGGAGATTAACATTTCAAAAACTAGATATTTTCGTTGCCAAATTATAGTAAACTTATTTTTAACTGTACACGAATGAACAGATTTGATTCTTCTGTATTGTTAATAAAATAGAAACTCACCCTAAGCTATACCACCACTGCAAGCAAAAGAAAAGTTCAACAAAACGTGCGCATAGTCAAGCTACATTTACGTCCAGAAGCAAATGAAGGGGCCATCTCAGCATTTTCTCAATGGATCAGGGAAACTGGACAAAACCCCGATCGAGATGGGGGTCATCGACCCGGAAGCTGAAGTACATTACTTGTTACAGGCATATTGAGTCTTTTTTTAATTATACAATACAAATGTAAACTAATTCATTATACAATATCTTTGTTTTGTTAAAGTAAACATTATTTTTCTTTTTGACGATCAGTATAGTCTAATTGTATAGAAACAGTTTTGCAGCAGAAAAGATTTTACGTTTAACTTAAATTTGTGTACCAATTTTAATTGTTTAACTTCATCTGGCAATGCGTTATAAAGTAACGTACATGTATTGAATGTGGATTTCTTGTAGTGAGCTGTGGCTACTGACACTTGATGAACATGATTTCTACGTCGAGTGTTGTAACTATAAATATCAGTATTACATGAAAATAAGTTCCCACCGTTAAGTAAGTCAGTTTTGACAAATACTACAGACTCGTAAATAAATAGGCAAGGCAATCGTAAGATTCCAAGCTCAATGAAAAGAGGCTTGCACGGATCACGTGGATGGGATTTTTTCATTATTCGGATATTTTCTTTTGCAATCTAAATGTCTGGGCATTAAATGACGAGTTTCCCCAGAATATTATGCCATATCTCAGGCGGGAATGTACATTTGCAAAATACACGCAACGATCTGCATGAAGGCTGACAATTAGAAAGAATTCTGAATGCATAACATAATGAGCTTAATTTAGTGTTTAATTCTATTATATGTACATTCCATTTGAGGTTTGATTGAATTAAGAAACCTAGAAATTTTGTTACCTTAATTGCATATTGTTAATTTTCAATGGAGCATACGATTGCCGATTTGAAACGCAAAATTGCATTGAGATAGTTTTTCCTTCGTTAACTATTAATTTGTTATTACAAAACCAATTTGCAATTTCTGAAATTGTACCATTTATTGTTTCCTTTTTGCAAAGAACATTCGTGTCATCGGCAAACAGAACTGTTCTTCCATTTTTAATAGATGCGGGCATATCGTTTACGTACAACAGAAAGAGGATAGGACCTAAGATCGAACCTTGTGGGACCCCATGTTCAATTAGCAAAGAATTGGAGAAATAAGTAAATAATGTCCTTTCGAGCCAGTACGGTATTTCTCCTCTTTGAGATCGATGTTTAAGGTTCGAGGTTATCCAGTCTAGGGCAATACCACGAATTCCATAAGAAGGTAATTTTGAGAGCAAGATGTTATGGTTAATAACATCAAAAGCTTTCGAAAGATCTAAAAATATCCCAATGGGTTCTTATTTTGGTCCATTGATGAAGCAACATCTTTAAGGAAAGAAGAAAATGGCAGTTTCCGTAGGTTTTGATTTTCTGAAACCGTGTTGTGAATCTGAAAACGCTCCGTTTTTCCTGAGAAAAGTTTCCATTTGCGTAAAGAAAAGTCTCTAATATTTCTGAGAAAACTGACAAAAGAGAAATTGACCGGTAATTTTGAATTTCATTTTTGTTCCCTTTTTGTGGACCCCAAAGTGGCTTAATTTTTGCTGTTTTGAAAATATCTGGAAATATTCCTGTGCACAAGTAAGCATTGAAAATGTGAGTTAATGGGTGTATAATGGCAGGTGCACATATTTTTAATAAACAATCCGGAAATTCATCTAAACCAGATGAATATTTATTTTTTAGTTTACTGACTATTCTAAGGATTTCGTTGGAAAAAGTTCCATAAATAAACATCGTGCCGAAATTTTTTTGAGGAGCATATGATGTTGAATTTTGTGATTTTAGTCCCTTCGTGAGATCAACCGCAATTCTAGAAAAGTGTTGGTTGAAGATATTCGCAACTTTTTCTGGATTACTTGTTTCTCTTTCATTATGCTTTAAAACAACATTCTCTACGAAATGTCGTGATGACGTGGTCGTATTTTTTACGATGTTCCACGTTGCTTTAGTTTTGTTTCTAGCGTTCAAAATATCCTCATTATTTTTCATTATTTTTGCCTGAACTATTATTTTCCTTAAAATTCTTTTATATTCTCGGAAGTAGACGTGGAAACCGGGTGATACATTACGATATTTAGGAATAAAGTAGAGCGTACGTTTGTTTGTACACGATGTTCTAATTCCTTGTGTGATCCAAGTATTACTTTTTCATGAAATGTTTAATTTTCTTTTTTTAATACGAAAGCACGCGTTACAACGAAATGAAAGCTTTGAATAAAATAATTATATTTTTCATTTGTGTCAATAATATGTTTCATAGTGTCATTTGTGTCATGTAGACTTTAAACGGTCTCCAGTTTAAAAGTCCAGCCGAGGCGACCGTTGTTAACCAAAACATCAATAGATGTCCAATTAATAATAGTTATTAATTTCACAGAAGTGTTTTTAGTTGTTTTCGTGTAATTGTCCGTCAAAGATCTCTTAGTTTGGGGAAAAATGCTTTCTTCTAAATCTCATGTAAACTTTTAACGGTTACCATTTCAAAAGTGGCAGGCCGAGGCGGCTGTTGTTAACGAAAAAACATTAATAAATGTCCATTTAATAGCGTTTATTAATTTCACAGACTTTTGTAGGTGTTTTTCTGTAATTGCCCGTCAAATATCATTTAACTAATGAATATTACGCTTTTTTCCAACCTCGTCATGTAAACTATATAAATAGACGTCATTTTGAAAGAGGTTGGCCAAGGCGGTTCTTGTTAACAAAAAAAATTACGAATATTTACTTAATACATTAATTTCACTGAGATGTGTTTAGATGTTTTGATGTTATTGCCCGCCAACTTTTACTTACTTATTGCATGATTCAGTTCTGCAGATCTCAATTTCAATGTTTACATTGATAGAAAACAAAGAAATTTGGCAAATTGAAAAAAGGAATATTTTGGAAAAGAACTTGAAAATGTTATTCAATTAATGTAAATCTAAAAGTTGAGAAGATAATAAATTTTCAAGATGTAAACGGTTTTGGTATTATTGTCCGGAGGTAATGATGCTCTTTCCAAACACTTAATGTATACTTTAAACATTCATCATTTTGAGGAGGTGAAGCAATAAATAATATTCACAATAACTACCCAGGTATACCAATGATAAACAGTATTCATGAAATATATCAAGACATTATACAATCTAAAAAGACTCTCATAATTGCCTGGATACCAGATTACAAAACAATGCCTGAACACAACACAATGAGCCTTGAAGAGGAAAATGTAAGCCCTAAAACTGAAAGTATCTTAACAATGTCACACACATACAAGGATTTATGGACACATATCAAGAAAGTAATGGATGAAAAGTGGAGCAACCTCTGGAAAACCATGAAATCCAGCCCTCTACACAAACTAGTTAAAAAATTTTATTCCCTGAAAACTTCCAAAAAATTCTCAAGACAAGAGCAAGTAACAATAACAAGGATAAGAACTGGTCATTGCAAGTTCAGTCATCAACACTTGCTAACTGGAAATCCCCCACCCACCTGCCAGCACTGTGATACCATACTTAACCTTCAACATATCTTAACTCAATGCCCTATGTTTCAGCACAGCAGACAGAGATACCTAGAAGATGAGCCAAACTCCGAATTGATCCTATCATCCAACGAATTCCAGAATAAAATAATAGAATTCTGTAAAGACAGCTATTTTCTTAAAGAAATTTAATTGTTTTAGCATAGATACTGGTAACTAATATTGTAACACTGAAAATACATATAATGTCTGTCTCCACAAATTTGTCTATATTTAGTGTATATTCAGTGCAATATTCTGTTAAATTGCTATTAATATTGTAAAGTTGTATTTAAAGTAGTCGCTAATGACCTCAGTTGTTGATGCGACTTTAATAAACAAACAAAAAATAAATAAATAAAAATTTTGAGGAGGGCAGACTGGGGCAGCTGATCTCAACAGAAAAAGCAGAAATACATATATACATACATAAATTTTGTGGATGCGGTTTTGGTGTTTGTTTTGCCTTTGAAAGTGCATTTAGTCAAAAGAATGAGCAGTTTTTGCACACCTTCATTACCTAAGGCTTAATTAAATAAAAAAATAAAAATAATTGACACTGAAAAGCTTTAATATATTTAGAAGGGTATATGAAGGCGCATAAAATTTCTGGAAGTTGAAAAGTTGATTAGAAAAGAAGTTATAAACAATGCAAGGTAGGTATATTTTCGCTGCTTGGGCAGCTTAAGTTTTCTTCGGCTGAAACGCTTGGCTTTGAGGGAGTCGTATGGCTGTAAGCATTGATAAAAATTATTATTTTTCCTGGTTTCTAGTAATTTGATGTATATAGAATTGATATTTATCAAGAAATAATCGTTTTTCAAAAATTATAATTTGGTGTCTGTGCGCGCGTTCAGGCCACCGTGCGGGGTTGACATTGCAGCAACTGTCCGAAAAGGTCTAGGGTTTGGAAGGTGGCGTGTTATCGACTAGCGACGATGGTCGGTAAACCTCTACCTACACCTCATGGTGAATACTACTCACCACACTTACGGGAATAATGACCACCGTCATTGACGCGCCAGGTCACACAAACAATAAATCAATCGAAGTGGAGGGGAGGGGATACGGAAGCTGTACGCGTCGTGCCTTACCCTGTCCTTCGCGCGAAGTCCATAACAGTTCTTCCGGCAGGTAGCCACCTATGCCCAGCCAGTATTACTCGTTCGCTCTTAGAAAACTTCTTATTTCATCTAAGCAGGAAATCTTTGCATCGACCCCTTCTGATGAGATAACTCCTCGCACACTATGTTCGATGAGGCGAGCAGCAAATTTCCTCAGTTGAAATGGACACGGAGCTCACCTGCAAACGATATGCACATGCAAACATTTTACTACTGATCCCTCTGCTTCAGGAAATTGTTCCGTCATTTCCTCCGACGTAGATATTTTTCACTTTTGTTTAATTATTGAGAGATCAGCTGCATTCTCGTTCATTCTAAAACGATCTGAATAACAGAATCATGCACACGGATTGCCAATGGTCTCGTGGCGTTTGTCCTATGCGGCTGACCCTCATGCGTCTTAGAATGAGGCCCTGGCGGCTAACACTCATAATCCTCAGGGGGTCTCTTGGATCACTTGGAGTACCCAACTGTCAGCGGCGCGAAACCTTATCCGCCGTCACACCAATTATGCAATTGTCTACTTTTTTGAATGCGATATTGCTCTTTTCACATTATTATTTTTTGGGGGTGATGGCAGAAAACATAGTTCCCAAACAGTGAACTATTTACTTTCGCGTCAGGATCTAGAACCTTTGCTGGCTCGGCAAGCCAATGAAAATATAGTGATGCACATACTTTCTCGTCCGTAGTAACGGTTACGTAATATTATTATATCGCAATTTCTGTCCATTTCAACATATCTCAGACAACGGGCGAAGGCAACAACGGGTGCATGCGTTAATGGGCGATGGCAGAAATGGGACGCACATCTTATCAATTCTTGCCATACATTTCTTTTCATTCTTGTGGCTTTTATGAAAGTTATTGTAAGGCATTCTTTTTTAACACTACTGTATCTGTTTCGAATACATACGTTTATTTTTCGCAGTGTCTTCAAGTATGTTTTACGTTCATTCTTCAATTTTTCATTTTCTTTTAAATGAAGATCACAACCAAACAAATCTATCATTAGTCTTGTCATAGTTAACATTTTCAAACAGAAATTAAACAGTTATTACATGACCTCATTTCAAAATCTGTCTTTAAAGAACAGATTTCATTAACAACTAAACTTTCTTTCTTCAATATTTTAGTTGTACGAAGACACTCAAAAAACTGAACTATTACAATTTTCAAAAAAATCAGAGATTTCAACAAAAATTAGACCTGCAACATTGCTTAAGCTATCCGGCAACAAAATTTAATCAAAAAATTCGGACTCTTAGTTTTGAACATTTTGAAAATGTCCCAGGAGCTTCATTTAAAATATCCCCCCAAAATTAAAACATCGGTTTAAAATTAAAGGGACCACGACATCAGTCAGATCGATTGAGGGATATCCATTTTGGAGAAAATCGGTTGAACGGTTTAGGCACTAGTGTTGACCACAGATAGACGCACGGACGGACAGATGTTTTCCCGACAATCAATTTTTAGGTTCCTACAAAATAAGAATTATAACTAAACAATATGTTAGAGCAAGTAATTTACTATATTTAGGGACAAGATTTATTATTTTTCGTTACCAAGGCAGGGTAATAATAGTTTTTCTATCGAAAATTCATCGTTTTTTTCGCAGGATTCAAATACGTTTTACTGAGTAAACATTGGGAGAAAGTAAAATCCAAGCACATTATTTATTTACATAATTTTGTTTCTACTCTTTGGCGACTACATTCCACTGGTTTCTCCTCCTTTGCTTGTTGCCTCCGAAAACGCCACTGCAATTCCAAATTATTCTCACTTTTCGTCCTCTCTTAATCTTTTTCCGTCCCTTTTTCTCGTCGTGCTATTACTACTCCCTATTTTCACTCTAGTAATCCATCTTCCCTCGATGCACTTTTTCTCTCCTTCCCTTACGCCGTCACAAACATTTGTATTCTTCGTATGCTTTGTACTCTGTTTTCTCTTTCGTACGTTTTCTTTCTGCCTTCTCCAATCCTTACCTTTGTTCTTCACCGCTGCCATCACTGACACTATCCAACCATATCTTTTGTGTATTTTCTTCTACTTTATTTTTATTTTCTCAGCCTTTTCGTTTTATCTCGCTCTATTTCTCTTCCTCCCGGTTTCCTCAGCTCCCTTTATCCCTATTTTCGTTGCCGTTGTCATTCATTCGCATTTCCCTCGTAACAGCGGTGGAAACAACTACCTCTCGCAGGGCGCAACAAACTGCCTACGCGGGGGTGGGGGAGAAGCGCGAGGAGGCCGAGCAAACTGCGTGGCGACAGCAGGGGGCGTTGGCCTGTAAACATGCTTGCCCTGCACTCAAGTGGCTCTTTAATCAGCCATTTACTAGCTGCAGGGTGTGCGTTTGCTTGATAAAACAAGTACTTCACTATACAGCCTCTAATCTTTGAGTAATTTATAAATTTAGTGAAGTAATTTATAAATTTAGAGCGAAATCTACTTATGCTTTAAAATTAAGTACATTTGATCAAGACTGAGAATAAAAAAAGATATGCCAAACTGCCAAAATGGTTGTTTGTACATTGTGAATAAATTCCATTTAAAAGTGCAAGAATGCAATTTATTTCAGAGAGGAATTGGTGATCAAATTCCTTAAAACCTCACTACTAGATAAATTCAAAAGAAAATAGAATGAGTAAAATTATTGCTCTTATTATTAGTCGAGAACTGCTCGTTAATAAAACTGAATGAACAACGTGTATATGTAGGTTATATGAGTGATCGCACTTTCCATTTTTAACGAAAGGAATACAAAAGAGCAAGCGAAACCTAGTTGTAACTAATGAAAAACAAACTAAGGAATCGTCAGAGATCTTTAAAACTAATTTAATAGCATTGTCGTAGAAATTTGCACAATTTAGGGCTAAAATAATTTGTAATAAACAGAACTTACTGTCCTTTTTAATTCCAGTCCTGTCCATACTTGTCGTCAGTGTTTAACATCTTACACCCACTTATAACAAATTGTGTCTATATGTATTAGACATGAAAACGAAAATAGAATACTTCCATTTTTATAATATGATAATTTCTCATGCTATCTTTATTTGCATATTCCCCAAAAATATATAACATTTTTTAAAAAACTGTTGCGCTAAAAAAATTAACAGTATTTCCTTCAAAAACGGTAAAAGGTCGTACATTATGAAAATTTTACTCGCCGGTGCAACTCATGCATACACATTTTCTGGTGAAAAATAAAAATAAATAAGATTTTTGTACATTTTAATGTGTTTTTTTTAAGTTTTCTACATTCTTTGATTTTTATGATTCAAAAAGGATAAAATGTTTGCGTGGTAATACAGTTCACTTAAATAAGTAGGGATTTAAATGTTTAAGTTAGTGATATAGTTTATTATAGTTTATTAATATAGTAGGGATAATGTTATAATATAATAGTGGTACAGTTACCAGATTACTATAATAATATATGTGGTCATGGCAGAAATATTGTGGAAATTCATATTAGAGAAGAAAGGAACTCAATTTTGGGTTGTCCTACTATTATATATATGATGGATAACGAACAGATTGAACACCTTTAATCAAAAGTTAAAACAACATAAAATAGAAGAATTCGGAAAGTACGCAATGTTGCTTTGTTTTGCAGGAAATTTACATTCGTAGGCATTCCAATGAGAGGGTGCGTTTTGGGGGAGAACAAGCAAAATTTGAAGCTGCGGGGTGGTTGCCCTAAAGAGAACCACCTCTCCTTCCGTTCTGACTGCTTGCAACGAGGCCGCAGCTAAAGGCGCTTTGTGGCGGAGATAATTATAGAAGCCAAATTGCAGCAATTCCCAGAGAATCCCCATTAACCCCATTGTGGTTAACAATATCCCGTGTCAGAATGTGCTAATAGGAGACGGTGTCTAGAGACGGCCTTTCTCTGAATAGGAGATAATGCTGTTTGGCGGATTGGGTCAGTTTTTACCAAGTTATTTGTAAGTGTAGATAGCGGCGTCGTCTTAAAGTGAATCATTGCTGTTTTACTAATTAGTATTCCCAAGCTATAGTCAAAATATTGAAGTGTCATGAAGCTGGGAATATGTACGAACTGAGACTTAAGAAAGAGTTAGCTTTTTTCATTTAGTGATATCACAAGTTGTGTGCCTAGGTATTTCTTCATTGCTTTTGACGTATTATTTCAAACGACTAATATAATAATAATTTAATGTGATATTCTAAAAAAGTAAATTTTCTTATTCATTCCATGAACTAAGACATATATTAGAAGAACTTATTGAGAGGCCGGTTGAAGTGTGATTAGAAAATGGTAAAAATCTCTGCACTGTCTGAAAATAAACTATATAATTTACCCTCATAAAATTGTCTACATACACAATACTGTAGAATGTTAATATATCTACAATATTTTTATTCACTATACTTGTTTTTAGAAGCGTAAAAGTTTTATTTCAAGAGCTGATTTTGTATCTTTTCTTTCTCTCTTCACGACCTTCAAACATTTTGAAATAATTCGCAATCGTTTCTGAAAAGGAAAACTACAAAGACCTTCTCAACGTCGACAAAACATGCAAAAACTCAAACAAAAGGCGATAAAATGGTATTGAGTGACACAGAAGAAAGGAATAAATTGATAGAAATGATAAATTAAATAAATAACTTCAAAGTCAAACATTCTTCGAGAAAGCAAGATTGTAGAAAGTATCCTGAGAGGGAAAGCGACATTACTTCAACGGCTAAGAATTTATTTGCACAGGCTGGGATCAGCGAGACAAACGGCGGATTGCAGGGAAAGGTGAAACATACAGCGAATATCTGTCAAGAATCAAGGCCAAGCCTTTAGATTAAGATAAAAATTGATGTAACATAGTAAAGTACAAACTTCTTTTAACTGATATTGGCTATACCACATCAATTAGAAGTCTTACATGCACTAAATGTACATGTTTTATTTTATCTAGATTGGTGTATTGTATGTACGTAGCTATCTCAGATTTTTTGTAAAGACAAGCAGATACATGTTCATCCAACCAAATTCAATTTGTTTATTCATGTATATTAAGTTAATCTCCCCAAAATATAATTCAGTCGCCGAGACTTTTGTTATTTTGTAAATGGGGGAAGACGAGTAGTTTCAAGTTGGGCGATTCGGTTCTCCGCCGTGGTTTTGGGGGCTTTGCGGGCAACATCGCTCCCGCTCCCGTTGAAGGACCCGCCCGCCTCCTGCACCTACGCGGCGCTCTGAAGATTGATCACCCGCACTGACGGTTCCTCGCGAATATGGAACGCCAATACCGCCGCCGACGCCGCACCGCGCCACCGAAGCTACGTAATACACTCAGCCGAAGTTCTGCACGCGCCCACGAGACGGCGCCTTCCACCGATTTTCATACACTTTCCTACGCAATTACCCGAAGATATTCTATATTGATGATAATAATAATAATAATAATAATAATAATAATAATAATAATAATAATCTCCTATATTATTTCAGTAGTATAGATGCCTTTTGCGGTTCTCACACGCAAACAATTTTTGTAAATGAGGTCTCTTTTTTTTCTTCTCGTTCGATATACTTGTCTTTCGAGGAGGTTGAATTATAAATTACATAGTTTTTTGACTTTTTGGAAATGGTCATCCACAAGCAGTGGTTTTATTACTCGGAAGAACGTAAACATTGTGCTAAAGTAAATGAAGCAAAGTTGAAGACTGTTTCAGTTTGATCTATTGACAGCTATGGGGGATTACGGTGGTTTGAGTCGGTCTTTGGGATATCTGGATTTAATACGTGGGTATGCAGCATTGCAACCTAGGCTGAAGATTAAGGAGCATGGGGAAGTGTGAAGGTTTTGGCAAAAATTTTGGACTATTTGTGTTATGTGGTCGCTTAATGAAGGCACTTTCAATTCTCTGCGAATCTGGGTGTTTGGAATGAACCACGGGGCATTTAAAGTTCTTCTTAAAAACATATTCTGAATGGCTGTTAATTTTTGGATATTGCTAGTCGCAGCACATCCCCAAACTGGACATGCATAAGTCATAGTTGGTAGAATTAAGGATTTAAATAGTAGCAATCGGCATTCGACTTTCAATGAATGTGCATTGATTAGAGGGAATATTTTTAATAATTTTTTTTTTACTTTGTTGGCTATTGCATTAAAGTGTGATTTCCAAGTTAATCTTTTGTCAAGCAACACTCCTCAGTATTTTATCGGTGAGGAGGTTCACGGAACATATGTATTGTGAAGATTTAATTAAGCAGAATTTTTGGGGCGGCGTAACGTGAAGATTTTTGCTTGACATTTTAACGGGATTATTTTGATTCTCCATTTTTTAATTTCAGTTAACATACTAATTTAGTGTGTTTGGAATATAGTTCTTGGCTACGAAATGTCGCTGTGCGTTGCGAAGAGGGCGACATCATCTGTGTACAGAGCTATCTTGGAGTAAGCTCTCTAAAGAAAGAGAATTTCACGGAGACTGTGACGAATTGAACTTTGACTTTAAAAATATGAAGAATTTGTTTAAAAAACTCATATAAATATTCAAGTCAAATGCAACCCCCAACACTCGGGCGCATTTTTTAATCTAAATCGTTAAATAACTCCTAAACGAAGCGTTTTAGGACCTTAAAAACCAAACTTTTGAGTCAAAATTCCTCAGGCCAAAGGTCTCAAAGAAACGTTTCTCACATCGTAATCTATAGGATGAGATCTTTGTGAACATTCTTTTACAATTTTGCTGCTTTGACGCTTCTCGATTATACCCCACGTGTTCAGAGACTGCAGAATCTGCAACTGAAATTATGATGTGTATGTGAAATGTATGAGAAATTAAACTAATTACTTCATTTCTAAGCAATTGAAATACACGAGTGTATCTCTCTGTTCGGTAATAACGTTAAACAAGAATATATTGTATTGACAAGGGAGTATTGTATTGTTATCAATTACAAGGAGACATATAGAACAGGAAACGTAGGAAAAGATGGTCTTGAAGGAAATGATATATTACAGGCTTAATATGAAAATGGAAAAATAAGGGAAGAGGGTAGGGTTTAGTATGAGAGAGTTCTCGCTCGGGCACGCTAGTATTAATAATAATAGTAATTAATATTAATAACATTTATTGGCTATCGAACAAATGAGAAGAAAAATGTATTCAATTTATTATTACTATTATTATTATTATTATTATTATTATTATTATTATTATTATTATTATTATTATTATTATTATTAGCGTATGGGTCATTTCTGACTGCGCTACACGTTCTCATCCGAGGTCCACTCATATTCTATCCTTGAGAGAGATTAACGTGTGTAATAAGGGGGATGAGTTTTCCGGCTGTATCCGTTGGCAATTCAAGCTTGTTAAGCCGTGAATTATGAATTATGATAAGATGATGACGAGAGGTGACCGTGACCTCCTTGAACCATCGCAGCATTTGCCTGCATGACCGAGAGAAACAACGAGAACCCCGGTCAGGATGGCCGGCCCGGGGATCGAACCCGGATATCCCGACTGCGAAGTGAGCGCGCTATGCACTGACCCACATCGCTCGGTATTATTATTGGGGTGGCTCACGGCTAGTGTGCTATCTCCAAGGTGCGATCCCGGGTTTGATTCCTATTTGGAGCAAAAATAGAGATGTAGCTTTCTAATACACCCGCATCAGTTTCGTGACAGCTGTGTGACGAAAGAAAAGCTCGGTCAGTGATGGGAAAGTGTCTTGCTTACCACCTACCTCCTCATCCGTCAGGCGTGGATAATAAAGAACAACAAGACCCAGGCCTGGGAATACCGCTAGCTAGCAAAAGTACGATGAATCGTAAAGTAATCCTAAAAGACCAAAGACTTGCACACACACATTATTATTAACAACAATAATTTATTATTTAATTATTATTTTTAAAGCGGTCCTTCCACGTAAGGCGCTATGGAAGAAAATATCAGCTTGGTCTTAAGAAACAAAAAGCTTACTCTTGGGAGCGGTATCGAATAGACCGAAGAAGAGGAATGGAAATGGAGCAACCTATGCGCGAGAAGTTCCGGGGCGTGGGCGGGTGGTAGGTGACCTCGAACGGCGCCTCTCGAATTCAATACAGCCACTCGACGCTGCGCTGCGCGGCGTGGGGCGGGGCGGGCGGGCATCGATCCGGGGGCTGCGGAGTGGAGTGGACGCCCGCCCAAGGGCCGAGGGCAACTCTCCCTCGCTGGGCCGCAGGTGGCGCCGTCCTGTATGAGACGCCGCGGATGAGGCGGGTGGCGATGGGTCGGGAGCGCGGGGCTTCGGAGGCGCGGACGCAGCGGGGACTGGGCAGGGGAGGGATGGGGAGGAGGCTGGGACGGAAGTGAGACGGGTGTGGGACGGGTCTGGGACTGGTGTGGGACGGTTGTGGGACGACTGTGGGACGGCTGTGGGATAGTTGTGGGACGGGTGTGGAATAGGTGAGGGACAGGTGCGGGACGGGTGTAGGACGGGTGTGGGTTGGGTCTGTGATGGGTATGGAACGAGGCTGGACGGGTTTGCAACGGATTTGGGACGGGGCTGGGACGGGGCGATGATAGGGACGGAAAAGGGGAGGAGTCAATGCGGGGATCAGAAGTAGGTTCAAGACTGAGATGGGGACGGGGCGATCGGGAAATGGAAACGAAACGAGGACAGAGTGGGGATGAGAAGAGAACGGTGTAGACTGGAAGGGGAAGTGTCAGAGTGAGGATGGGAAGAGTAGAGAACGGGAGCGTGATAAGGAATTGAGTAATGCATGAGGGACGGAGTTATTGTGGGCGTAGGTGAAGGGAAGAAGAAAAAGGTGAGCAAGCGGGCAAGTGAAGAGGCGATGCGGCGGAGGTGGATGGGGATGGGGACAGGTGAGGTGGGTACGGTGGGGCAGGAGCGATGAGGCAGGGACGATGAGGCGGGGACAGTGTGGCGGGGTCGGTGAGGAGGGATGGTGAGGCGGGGTCGGTGGGATAGGACCGGCGAGGCGGGGAAGGTTAGTCAGGGCCAGTGAGGTAGAGACGGTGAGGAGGTGGCAGTAAGCGAGAATTGAAGCAGGATGGGGAAATGCAAGGGCCTAGGGGAGACGGAGATGGCAGCGCAGTCGGGGGCGGGGAGTGGAGGGGAGAGATGGTCGGGGTTCGCAGAAAGAGTTGACTGTGCGGTGCCGGGGATCGAGGGGATGGACGTGGGTGGGCCTGGGCGGGTCGGGTCGAGTAGGCGGGGGTGGGAACTAGGCGGGGGCGCAGCCGAGGTTTCACGTTCCCGGAGTTGAGATTGCGAACATGACCCTGCGGAAGGGGAGGTGGCGAAAGTTTGGACGTGTGTTGGCGAGTTCTTGCACAGGCTCTGCCAGACAAAATTCGAGATCGCACCAACTCTTCCACTATTTGCTGCTTTTCCAATTTTCTGTCGCCGCTCCCAAACCGAAACTCAGGATTTGCATGTTATCAACTTGCAATCTGTCGTGGCCAATGACAGTTTAAATACTTTGTGTTTATTTCACGAGTGAGTTGGAATGTGAATTTGTACGGAACACAATATTTTTCCGCGAATTGTTTACATTTTACGTTGTCATACGATAATATTTATGGCAATGTAATGTAAATAGCAATTTAACAAACAATGAAAAACAATTCAAACACATTACATCAGCTGCAATGGGCAGTTCAATTAGTTATTTAAATTTTGGTTTCCACTGAATCATTTTGTTTCTGATGCAACTATTTAAACATATTGTATTATAAATATTTGAAGTTTTAACACCTCAGAATCGATAATATTAGTATAAAGCACCATTTTTGTTAGATTCCAAGAATTCTGAGTCAATATTATGCATAAAATTAGAGTTTGAACAGGCACTTGAAATTTTTATGTCGTGGAGTACATTTTGTCAATTTTTAATTGTTATGTCAATTCCATGCTAATGACATGAAGCTTACTGAAAATCTTTCTTCATTATAAACACAATGTTTATATTTTTCAACTCGCTTAATTCAAAATCAATATATTACGGGTAACGGGTATAAGATGGATAATTCCACGCGAAATCGCCCGTAAGAAGCATGACCCCCATCCAATTAGTCTAAATATTTTTTGACTTGTACAATGTTATGTAAAAAGCTAGAAGAATCGTATTTAGTGCATGTGTTTAACATTTGACCCTGTATTTATTTATACCCAAAATTAATAAAATTTCTGAGCATTTCGGACGAACTTTAGAAAAATGAAATCTCACGTGAAAATATAAAATAATAATAATTCTAATATAATTATTCTAATATAAAAAAAGGTTTCTTCTAATAATAAATAGCTCAATGAAAAGGTTTTTTGCATTGAGCCTCATATCATTTGTATTTTATTTCAATAGTTTTTCTCCCGAATTCAAAAGTACAGTCGTTTTTGAAACCTAAATTCCCAAAATATGTAATCTTCGATTTTCGAGTTTCTTGACCCAAAATAATATTCAAAATCTACAGTTTTACGGAAAAAAATTGGCGCGTGAAACTGGAAATTTCAATATTTACAAGGGTTTAAATCAAAATCCTTTTTTCCTTCAAACACTCCAGTTTTAATTGTGTACCTATTTTTCACAAAGCGTAAGAATCTACGTTTCTTGACCAAAATTTATTGATTATTAACTGATGTAACAATATTACTAATCATAGATTCTGCGAATATTACCTTAATCTAAATTTGTTAATGTTTGTAAATTAAAAATAAATGTTAATCTATACATTTCCTTGACACGCCTGCTTTGGCGATCTTCATATGCCTCCTTTAAGTCGCATGATGCAATTTCTTTACGCCTGTCATGCATTCAAACCCACGATTTAGCGTTAAACACATGGGCAAGGTTAGGTAAAGCGTCGATCTGTATTATCGGTAATACAGATCTATTAGTTTCATTTACTTTTGTATTAATTTTCGTATACATATCGTGTTTATACGATTTCTAAGGAGAGCATTATTATATTATATGCTTTGATCTCCATCTCAACTTGCAGAACTTTAACAGGGATGAAAATGTATGTATTAACATTTATTTTTAATTTACAAACATTAACAAATTTAGATTCAGGTAACATTTACAGAATCTATGGTTAGCAATATTGTTACATCAATTAATAATCGATACATCTTGATTAAGAAATGCAGATTCTTACATTTAGTGAAAAATATGTACACTATCAAAGAATAGATTATTTGAAAAAAAGTCGACTTTAACCACCCCCTAGTTTGAAATTTTCTGTTTCATACGCCAAACCTTTTTTGCATGAAAATATAGTTTGTATAATATTTTGGGGCAGGAAACTCGAAAATTGAAGATCGCGTATTTTGGGAATTAGGTTCAAACAACCTACTTTTGAATTCGGGAGTAAAAACATTGGTATAAAATGCAAAATAATGTGTTGAAAATACTGGCAACAATTTTTAATGAGTGTCAGCTAATACTGTTTAATAGTTACAGCTGGCTAAAAAGATTGATTACCTTCGACTCTATAGATAACGCAGGGAAAGTTGTCTACACAATTTTACGTGTAGTCGTAGACGTAGTTTTAGGCGTAGACGGGCATCACTGGTTGCGAGTATCGTTGATGTGATCGTTGACGCGAGAGACTGTTTCTTGTTGCCGAGCAGCGAATTGTGTGTTTAGGCAACCCGTCGTACGGAAGTGTATGAAAATACACACGTTGCCTAATCGGCCCCTAAAACATGGCAGGTGTGTTGAACGCGCGTCGGTGCGAGGGGGGAAAGTCGGGAGCTGCTCGCAGGGAATTTCTGCAGCCGACGTCTTGGCGATGTTCAAAGGCTCAAAAGAAGCCTTCGCAAGAAAGGCGCGCTCTCCCATTTGCCATCCGACAGCTCCGTATAATTCACTTAGGCGTCTTCAATGAAATTTCGAATTAAGGGGTTGAAAGAAAGGCGCGCAAGGCAAACCTAATTTGACACGAGATAACGCTGCAAAATTTGGATTTCTTGCCTAGTGGAGGGTACCTTAAATCTATCATCACCCTATTTGAAATTAGTTTACGGTGAAATTCACACAAGTGTCAACCGATTAATTTTAGACGTATCGAAGAAAAATAAATGTCATTCAATATGAAACGACTTTTTTGCTTTACTTGTAAGAATATATAAAAGTATGATGTAAAAAGTTAAGTATGCTGCATAAATACATTTACTTATTTAATGATTAATGAAGAAAAATATAACTTTAAATCGGAACTGTTCAGAAATATTTGCTTTCTGACAATTTTCATAAACTACTTCCGTCAAGGAACGTTTTAGAGAACGAGAAACAGAAATTGAAAAGCAAATTATTCAACAGTTACTTCTTAGTCTTAGATAAAATATGCACAAAAGAAATGATAAAAAGGGCGTACAAAAAAAGAGATAAACTTTCTATCTCTCCCTTTTGAACAACTTAAAATACATTTAGCGTACCTTTAAGGAACGTTGAGGATTGGTATATCGAAGATGAGATCATAGCGTACATTTATGACTTTGTACTAAAATTGCAATAAAATTTGCCACAGTAAAATCAGAGTGTTTCAAATATCTCTAATTAAAGAAGTTATTGTTCATAGCAAACACTCTCCACTAAAATTACTGTTTCTCTGGGAAGATATGAGTTTCTTAAACGATTTTATTATATAACAATCCATTTGTGTTTCAACGTTCATTTCAGGAACCACCAATGGCTGAAACTCGTATTTATGTATCACCTCATGTAGGGTGGAACAACTAAGTGATAACACCCCTCGCATCTCCTCAACCGTACAAGATAAGAAGATACCGTTTAAATAGTCGGTTGCATAAATTGGGACTACTTGAGTACAACATACTTCGTCTTTGTACTATTTTTTATTACAAAGATATAAGGTCAAATTATTTTAATGAAATCCTAAGCTAAATTTTAGCGTATCGTAATGGGCTTAAAAAGACGATTTCAAAAGTGTATATTTTCGTACTGAAGCTAATAGCTTTTCAGAAATTGATGTGTTTTTGTGAAGACCTCTTTTACTGAAGTGACACTTTTGCATTCAACCTTGCCTGTTCTCCGTTTAGAAACGAAAGTAAAATGTCTTGTCAATGGTCTTGCCTGCTTTCCAAAAGCGCTCAATGGCTACGTACCACGAGTATATAATAGGGCGGAGGTCTGGAGTATAAAATGCGCCGATGGGGTAATGATAACGCACTTCTACCAGTTTCTTAGAGCATTCATTTCTTCTAATTCTTATGATAAATAAGATATTGTATATTTATTTTCTATTATTTAATTCAAATTTATTATAGAATATCATAGTTGTCAAAATAACAGAATAGTATTTGCGTGACAAGAACTTTCCGGAATCCTGTATGTAGCATTTGAATTTTCCTTAAACGAAGTCATCTTTCGGCAAAATTAGTATCGAAGAAAGTTGTTGTTATTGTGCTCAAGCAAATGACCGCATTTGTCTGAATAACAGACTCGCGAAGTTCTTCATTTAGTCAGCAGAAAAGGGCAAATGGAAAATAGCAGCTTCAATGGAAAAATGCGTTGCAAAAACACATCGATTTCTAAAATACGATTCTCTTAAATACAAAGATATACTCATATTTGAAATCATCTTTATAACCCCAATACGATATGCTAAAATTAACAGAGGATTCCATTAAAAGAACGCCGCTAGTAGACCTTGTTCCCGTCAGGATCTGTTGTGCCGGTACAGACAGACAGAAATTACACATAACATTCACGAAGACCTGGGCCGGTTTTTATAGGTTTTACATTTTCTTTTGAAGATTGAGTATCAACACAGTAGTTTCACATATTTCTATATGCAATGCTACACTGAAAGAAAATGTAGAACAATTGAGGAACTGATAACTACCTTGTGTGATAGCTAGTTGTTCGAGTATCTTCAAAAGCCAATTTCCGTGTACGAAATGGCCCAGAGAATGGAATGTTGCAATTTCCCCCGGCAGTGTCCCAGAGTTGCTGACAACAGAGTAGTGAGCGGAAACCCTAATTGGATCGTCAGAAAATGGAACATCGCTGTTGGGGAGAGCGACATTCAAGTGTGCAACGAACCGTGGACCTCTGGATTCGGCGAAGGGTAGAGGAATTTGCAGGCAGCTCACAGAGCATTACCGAAAATAGCAATTGCAAGGGAAGAAGAGAAGGAATAAGGAGACAGTAAATATTGAGCGAAGGAAAATGGAAACGAATAGAAAGCCAACAAGTGGTATAAGACTTCTCTTATTCACTTTAAGTGAATAAATAAGAGCAGATGGATTATCACTGAAACTGGAGGATGTAATGAAGCGGTAGTGGAGTGATTGCGAATCTCGACGATTGATGGGGTAGATAACGTTCCGAAGGTAACGCGAACGGATGACTTGAATGAGCCTGTAGTAGATAGAGCTGAGGTAATAAGGGATCGCGGAACGTGGTGAGAATGATAAGCCGGAACGACGGATGTGGAGGAGGAGAAGCGATGGGATCTGCAGTGGCAGGGCAAGTCAGGTTGAGGTCGCGTACGCGGAACGTGGAGTTACAAAATGATGACGATATGGACAGAGCAAGGATGGAGGTTAATGACATGAAAACGAGAGCGGAGACGAGAGCGGAGACGAGAGCGGAGACGAGAGCGGAGACGAGAGCGGAGACGAGAGCGGAGACGAGAGCGGAGACGAGAGCGGCGGCAAGAACACAGTTGATTGAAGACAAAACCGAAGACGAGAAGAGACGAGGGCGGAGAAGAGACGGAGGAAGGAACTGGCGCCCTGGCAGCGCCGTGGCGGTGGCCTCGGGTGGTGGGAGCGGAGGCGCGGTTGGGGGCCGAGGCGGAACGTTTGCGGCCCGTCCCCGCGCCACTCGCAGCCCGGTCGCCTGACCAGCGCCGGAGGTGCCCTCCGCCTCCCCACGCGCGACGAGGCGTCCGACTGATGCGAAGGGGGCCGGATCTGAGGGGGCAGCACGCCGATTCCTCGCTCGGCGGTGATGGAGCTGAAAGTGAGGGACGCAATGAAGCAATGACGGGGGCAAGATGGAGATGAACGCTGTAAGCACGACAAATTAACGGAAGAGATTTTACGAAAAAAACAAATACATTTTTCCAAGAAGTTATTTTACAGGAAGAAGTTATTGAATGAAAAAGTGCAGGAAAAAATGGAGAAAATAATGGAACACAACAAACGTCTGAATAAAAAGAAGATGACTACACTACAAATAAGTTCGGGTAAATTTTATAACGGACGAATAGAAATTAAATGTGCACTTTGTAATGAGAAGAGAGGAATGAAAACGTGAGAATGGAGAATTTAGAATAATTCAACGAAAACAGGAACATTGATCAGCAATATAAACTCCGTGTTATGAGCGGAAAGGGTGAAGGAGGAGGAAGCAGTACGACGTCTGTGGGGGTCAACAGGCAGCGCGGAAGAAGGGCAGGGCGGGGGGGGGAAGGTTGGGTTGATGGGGTTAGGGTTGGGGGCATGAACTTGGGGATGGGTGACAAATAATGCTGAAGCTGGTATCGCATGAGGGAGAAGCCACTATACAGCGAACTGATGGCGAGAAGGGAGGCGAGCGCCGGACTGGTGACGTGGGAGCAGGGAGTGATGGCGGCGGGCGGCGGGCGGCGGGCGGCGGGCGGAGGGCGGCGGGCGGCGGGTGGCGGGCAACAGGGGCTGGCCGTAGCGCTCAGATTTCAGGGCGCACCCTTCCCTGGTGCCCTCCGGCCCTTCAATTAGAGCCCGTAACGACCGCGTGGGCCAGAGTCCAGAGCTCCACTGGCTGCAGTGGAGAGTTTGATGGGAGGGGGCAGTGGGGGAGGAAGTAAAGGCATGGGGACAATGAGCAAGGGTGGTGAGATGCAGAGCCGAATAGGTTGTTTACAATGGTGAAAAGGTGCCATGACGTGAGACAGTGGGGAGGTAATAGTAGATGTCGTTTGGGGTAGGATCTCAGGAGATCAGTGGGGATGGAGTTGATCAGGGGAGCAGCAGGGATGGCAATGTCAGCACATTCGTGCTCACAAGTAGCTACGGCAACTGCGGAAGCTCAACGCGGGATTTTTGGCGGTAGTAGTAGTGATAGCGGTGGTATTGGCGGATATTTCTGGGAGAAAGGGGGCACAGGTGGGGGGCAGGTGAGTGCGTAGGTAGTGGTGCAGGTGGGTACGCAGGGAGGTGGGGGCTCCGGTGGGAGCTCCAGTGGGGGCGCAGGTGGAGGGAAGATAGGGGAAAGTGGGTGCAGGTGTGGGTGCAAGTGGGATGCAGGTGGGGGAGGGTGTGGGGTGCAGTTGGGGGCGCAAGTGGGGGTTGAGGTAGGGGTGCAGGTGGGGTCACGGGGGGTCACAGATGAGGACAGAGGCCTACCTCTGATCCTAGCGGTAGGAGCAGAGGCGGGGGCACGGGGTGGGGCAGGCCGAGTTCCAAGAACGGGAAGACCGTTGGACGCCTTAACGAGTGACGAAGATAATGAGATCTGGCAGAAAGTCCGTGCTTAAGTGCGGAAGGCCACTTGAGAAACTCTAAGGATGAGGTGACGAGCTGTCAGGAGAATTTGGTCTGCATCATTTTGGATATAATGAGATCGAAATATTTTTCAGTTCTTTACGAAAATGTTAGAATGCATAATAAATCCTCTACACTTTTCTACAGTGAAAATATTATTTCTTACTTCACTGTCCAATTTTCCCTCAATAAATGTGGGAGTATAATGCAAAGTCGGCTTACCTATTAGCTTCTGTTGGCACTGTTGGCACCGCTAAAATGCACCGTGATGCCATCCAAATATATATCTTTCTTTCATATGCGAACCTGTATTTTCTCGTTAATCCTTAACGTTTTCCTAAGCATACTCCATTATATTTTCTTCCACTGATTTTCAAATAATATTACAATGAACTTAAAAAAAATGCATTATACTGTAGCAGCAAACACTTAAATGGGGCTGTTGGCAATATGGTGTTGCATCACCCAATGAAACTTCTCAAATAAATTATGCATGTTAATTAAATACATATATTTATTAAACATTCTAGAATATATAAAAGTCTAAGTGTGGAGCCTTCAAAACTCTTGTAACGATTGGAATAGTCTGTTACCAGAAGCCACAGTTCTTGCGTTTATTGTTAAGGAAACATTGTCGGTAATCTTCCCAGTCCTTAATGCGTCACATCAGTTCCGTAAACCTTCTTAATCCATTGCCGTAATCGGTTACTATGTTTTAGTCAGAGTGCTATGTCTATATGCAAAATTAAGAAACTGACTCCTTCACTCATTAATTCGGTAATTTTTCGGGAATTCGGAGTTGAAATGTGGAGCGATGCAAAAATATTACGAATATGTTGTCGCTCCAGCTAACGATACAGGAGATCGTGGTGGCGAGACAGCAACTGGCTACAACGCGCGATTCTCTTCCGCAGCTCCGGTGTTTGAGTCCCAGCCTGAGTAAATGATTTTGTGTGTTTTTTCTTCAAATTTTTGTAAAAATAGAGAACAAACCATTAGAGTAAGAATATTTGCATCATTCCCTTTTAGGACAAATTATTAATAAATATTTGATATGTCTTGATACGTATTTAATACACACTTACCTTCCATCAATAAATCATCATTTTACTTTAGCTTTCCTCTTCTTTCCCTATCTCCTATTCATTTTCTTCTTTCGGATTTCTCGAATATTCTGATATATCTTGTTGATTGCCGATGTGTTCGGTCCGATTTGGACACATATTGATGCAGTTCTCAACATTACAGTTTTCGAAAACCGCCTTGTTCATGTCATCATAAAATGCGAATTTCCATTCTCATTCTCTTTCCGTGCTTTTGGAAAACAATTGCCTCTATTCGGTATGCGATTCATTCACTATAAGACATTTGAAAATTTCCGTTTAAAAGTTTCTTCCGATTTCCACTTCAATGTTTGACAAGCAGGAAAATTAACGCGTTGTTCAGATCTAAGAGACACAAACATGTTTTCGTTCACCAGTGTCCGTTTGAGGTAGGTTTTACTTTTTTTTAGAAATACAACAAAAAATTACAAAATCTGTAGCTAGGGACCACGTATCATTTTATTCTCTTAATAACATGATTGAATAGATGTGAATCTCATACAATCAGTTTAGCATTGCTAAGATATTTGAGTGCAACGCAAAAAGTGATGCGGCTTTTATTGGATTCCACATATGTGTAGTGTACAAATGCTAATATTGTTTGTTATTCGAACACTATGAATAGCGCGAAACTTTCGAGGAACACACGGGTTCGTGATTTTAATTACACACAATAGGTATCGAGAAAACAGTAATGCATTATGCGCCATTGAGTTTCGTACGGATAATTAGTATTCATTCGAATACAATTGTCATTCTTTGTCGCGAATTACTAGCTGTCACAACCAAATAAAATGTTAACAACGAACATATGAATTCATGAATAAAAATGTCTTTGCGAAGTATCAGTAATGAATAGTTTTTAAAACAAAAGGTATGATATTATCAAGGGAAATATTTCACCGCTGTAATTTCAAGCTTGAAATATGATTTTTATTAGTTTCCTATTTGTAGTCCACTATCCGATCTGCAGTTACATATATTTTTGAAATTCATTTTCCGCCACACCCCCGATACAAACTGTAAACTGTAGTGCATTAGAATTGGGTGAGTTAGTCTTAGGATCTACCCGTGTACAAATAAATCTTCGTAAATCTGGAATCTTTGAGTTCAAATCCATTTTCTCCACCAGCTAAGGGGCACGATTGACACGTCTCCCTGCGCCGGCAATTCAAAAAGGTGGCTGAGCTTGATTGCTTTTCGTAGTTTCCTCTGATCAATTCCAGGCAAATAACAGATCAGTACCTTACACAACATATTCACGACAGCGATCCTTCTTTTTCTACTCCCTCCCCTCACCCATCTTCAGCCCCGCGCGATCCGCTAATCCGCGGATACCGTACAGTCTCCCCTCCAAGATCCAGAAAACTCTCACAATACACGAATTTCAAGCCGAAACCCATAGAGAGTTACAAAGTCAGAGAAAAAATAATAATAATAATAATAATAATAATAATAATAATAATAATAATAATAATAATAATAATAATAATAATAATAATAATAATAATAATAATTAGTAGGAAAATCACGGGATCGGTCAATTAATGTATTATACTAGTTTGCCAACGTTTCGGAATATTTTATTCCATCATCAGGGCTAACAACCAAACAACACAATCACAATAAATACGGACAAACTCTTCTGAACAACAACATACAAACAAACATAAATGAACATACATGTGGAACAATAATTATACAGATAACTAAATAAATAACTACATTATACACCGTATATCTAACGGATACACACCTTACTAATAGATATAATGGTCAACCATAATGTTTCTCCACAGCACAACTCCAATACAGAGTTGCTGAAGCACCCACGTCCATAGCAGGTCCGACCATGGCCACGGCCCGAAAGAAAGTGAATGAAAAACCACTGTATTGTCAGGACCACGTGCTCAGCAACTCCATGCCGGAACCATGCGTATCCGATTTCATTATCATTATCCATATATTTATTTACCCTTTTTTTTTTATAAAAAATTTTGTATCTTTACATCCAAACCCGTATTACGAAAAAAAAACAATTGTTAACAATTATTTGTGTTACTATATTATTAATAAGGTACCCTTAATAATTATCTTGAGTATTGAGAGAAAATCATAGTATATTACGTACTTCCGGTGAAAATGTGTTAATATTTATATTCCTTAATTTCATAGGGTCAGTTATTTGTTGTGTTATTTATTTATTTTAATTTTTTTTTTCCTTTATTATTATTATTATTATTAACCATCAGAGTACATGTCACCTGGAGTTTGCACACCGTAAACTCTACAATATTTATCAATGGAACCCTCATATGAATGAATCCATTGACATTGCCAACACAACCAACCAAATTATTCATTTATTTCATTTATCTATTATTTATTTATCTCCTTATATATTATATTAATTTTAATAATTTGATACATAAATACCTAAAATACTGAAAATATATTGTATAAATAATATGGAGCCATATCAACACTAGCTCGGGTGGGCAAAAATATATTAAAATAATAATAATAAAAAACCAATAATTACATAAAAAGTAATACACTAAAATAAAATTATTAATAAATGAATAAGTTATTTGAAACCATCAACCTGAAACCCTCAGTATTCTGCCAAAAATTTTGGTAACCACCATACAGTACTCACTTCTCATGATCCCATTCACATTAAGCTGTTGAGTGATACAATTGGATAAAATTGTGATATAACTGTTACCGATAATTATACTGGGACAAAACTACCAATATACATTATAACCTTCTGACCCATGGATGTAGATATGAGATTGCTATTAATATTTGAGAATGTAGGGAGTGACAATCCATCTTCAATTAAAATGAAAAGTTAGGTAAACTTTAAAATTTTTTATTTAAAACACCCAAAAATATTTTTTTTTTCCTTTAAATGTGAGGAAAAAAAAAAGAAAGAAAGAAAATAAAAGGAAAAGGGGGGGGGGGATAGACATAACAGTGGTTAATTTACATGTGATTTAAATAATTGTTTGAGGGAAATACTTGTACTGTTGAATACCCAACCAGATAGCGTACCTGACAAAAATTTTAGGTTAAACCAGTATGATTAAACACATGATTCCAAATATAATGTGTGTTATGACAAGGCACAACTTCATGCTACAGCTTAGGCAAGCATAATCTATGTTGATTCCACAATGGTACAATGTGATGGAACTGGGTAGAATACACAAGATGGATTGTCACTCCACCATTCTCAAATATTAATAGCAATCTCTATCTACATCCATGGGTGAAGGTTATAATACATATTGGCAGTTTTTGTCCCAGTATAATTATCTCAGTTACTATATCTGAAATTTTATGAATTATCCTCCAACAACTTAATGTGGGAATGGGATCATTGAAGTACTGTATGGTTACCAAAATTTTAACGAATACTGAGGAGTTTCCAGGTTGATGAACAATAACTTATTCATTTTATTAATATCTTTTTTTAGTGTATTACTTTTTATGTATTTATTGGTTTTTTATTATTATTATTTTAATATATTTTTGCCCACCCGAGCTAGGGTTGATATGGCTCCATATTATTTATACAATATATTTTCAGTATTTTAGGTATTTATGTATCAAATTATTAAAATTAATATAATATATAAGGAGATAAATAAATAATAGATAAATGAAATAAATGAATAATTTGGTTGGTTGTGTTGGCAATGTCAATGGCTTCATTCATATGAGGGTTCCATTGATAAATATTGTAGAGTTTACGGTGTGCAAACTCCAGTTGACATGTACTCTGATTGTTAATAATAATAATAATAATAATAATAATAATAATAATAATAATATAAAAAAATAAATAACACAACAAATAACTGACCCTATGAAATTAAGGAATATAAATATTAACACATATTCACCGGAAGTACGTAATATACTATGATTTTCTCTCAATACTCAAGATATCTATTAAGGGTACCTTATTAATAATATAGTAACACAAATAATTGTTAACAATTGTTTTTTTTTCGTAATACGGGTTCGGATGTAAAGATACAAAAATTTTTTAAAAAAAGGGTAAATAAATAAATGAATAATGATAATGAAACCGGATACGCATGGTTCCGGCATGGAGTTGCTGAAGCACGTGGTCCTGACAATACAGTGGTTTTTCATTCACTTTCTTTCGGGCCGTGGCCATGGTCGGACCTGCTATGGACGTGGGTGCTTCAGCAACTCTGTATTGGAGTTGTGCTGTGGAGAAACATTATGGTTGACCATTATATCTATTAGTAAGGTGTGTATCCGTTAGATATACGGTGTATAATGTATTTATTTATTTAGTTATCTGTATAATTATTGTTCCACATGTATGTTCATTCATGTTTTTTTTGTATGTTGTTGTTCAGAAGAGTTGGTCCGTATTTATTGTGATTGTGTTTTTTGGTTGTTAGCCCTGATGATGGAATAAAATATTCCGAAACGTTGGCAAACTAGTGTAATCCATTAATTGACCGATCCCGTGATTTTCCTACTACTTATTAACGGTCGTGATTTCTACAATGATTACAAAGTTAGGTTTAATTATCTGATGAATCAACTAAGATTTATTTTGTCGAAAATACAGTACAGTAAATCACAGCGTGTCATTGATCTATATACTTTGAAATACCCCCAAACATATTTTTTCAAGAACTATCCCAGAATCTTTGAGAAAAATACCACTAAAATGTAGTGCCAGCAAGTATCTTGCCGAGAGCAATTGAATGAGCTATGAATCCCCACTGTGGATCCCTTAAAACGGAGATGCGTCACATCACATCCCCTGAGACCCGAATCACGGCCCGTAAGAGGCGAAACCATGAATACCGAACTCATGGCCACAAGGAGTACACCTACAGTTGCCGTATGCAGAATACAACTACATTTTACTCATACGTATCAAATTTCGCCCGCAGGAGCTACAATGAGCTTATTTTATTAGTGTGTCGCGATCGTGTAAAATTCTGCTCGTCCGACGGACCTCACGTGCCCAGGAAGGGTGCGCTGAAGTCCCGTGAGATCGCGGTGTTTCAAGGTCCCTCCCTGCAAAAGATATGCTTTCCAGTCTTGTTGAATAGTCGGTTTGTGATGGCTCGCTTGAAGTTCACTCTCAAACAGAAAGAGTTTGTGTATGTTACATAGACAAAATGTGTCAAACTGTTACGTGCATCGATTCCAGGAGCCTTTCTTCCAATGTTGAGAAATGAAGAGCTTAATTATGGTCATTTTCATCAGGACTCGCGACCGCACACACTACTTCAGTTTCCTCAAGGGTTTGGTGAGCCATCACAAACCTACTATTCAACAAGAGGGGAAAGCATACCGTTTGCAGGGCGAGACCTTGAAAACCCCCAATCCAGAATGAGGCGTACATGCTGATGCGGGGAATAAAGTGCATAGCGTACTTGAAAAATAACAAAGAATGGTGTCTTCATACGAAATTATGTTTGCCTGGCAGAAATATGTTTGAATGGCTAAATGTTCGCTAGTTTTTCATTTTGCATTATATTTAATTTGTTAAAAATACCAAGAATATAAAATCAATAACAAGTCTCTTAAGGATGGAGAAAACTTTTAACAGATCAGAATTTTTGTTTCTTAAATCTCCTAATCTATGTACGTAAAAAGTTACTGATTTTTAACTTAAGTAAAAAGTTAATGTAATTATTGCACTCTTAAGTAACGACGATTACGAAACAAAGATCTTTTCATAGCATCGTAGGCTTTCACGGCCGTTGTCAATATGAGAGACATTTTACGGGCTGGTAGGTCGTGGTCCAGTTGGCATGCCAACTGGACCACGGTCTACCAGCCCGGAAAATGTCTCTCACAAAGATCTCTTCAATTTAAAAGATTCACTTTTACTCTCAATTGACAAAATATGGCTGATGTATTTACGTTTAACGGATTATTTCTTTTGCTTTTGTTAATGAAATGAGAATTAATATCTCTCTTGGAGCAGTAACTGCCACCTGACTTCTCTAAAGACTTTTCCAAAAGACTGTAATGTGTCTCGTATTCAGTAACGCACTGGTCCCCAGAGCTTGGCATTCCTGTTTTACATACAACGCTATCCCCTCCCATTCTTTCTCTCGAAGTGAGGGCAGAACGCTATACGTGACAAAAGCAGACCTTGATGATGCGCCTCAAGGTTGCCACCGAATCCTTTTAGCAAGCGAGTCCGTGGCGTCGGTTCTCCCCGCCCCACCCCCTGCTCCACTCCTCCCTAGTGGCCTCTGACACTCCCGCCAGTTTGCTCGCTTCCAAAGCACTAAATGGTGGGTTGGTGGCACCTGGTGTCGATTACGAAACATGCAAGACGGCTACGGTAGAGGCGAGGGCAAAGTGATGTGTGAGGAGTCGTATCGGAGATGAGGGCGTGGGCAAATGCGAGGGTAAATACGATGAGAGCGTGATGAGATGAGAAAGCGTGTGAGGAGTCGTATCGGAGATGAGGTATACTGAAAGAAAAAAATGTATTATGGAACTTTTTTTCATAATGCGACAATAAAAATCCTTTGGAAATCTACTTTGGAAAACTTGTAACATGCCAGGTAGTTTTCAAAAGCGAATTCAGCATATTGTTTTTCGGAAAGCAGAAAAAAAGGAAGAAATCTGCATAGATTCCTAAAAGCCAGAATGTAGTAATGCAGTAACGATTTTCGATGTCAATTTTAACCGGAAACGGCAAGAAACGAGTTGATCTACAAAACCGAATAGAATATATATATATATATATATATATATATATATATATATATATATATATATATATATTGTGACCATCCGTTTCCCCCGAAGCCTCGGAAAGCGGGTCACATTAATGTCCTGAACAAGAGACCAGCTGTTTGAACGCGCGCCAACGCGGAATGATATGAGAAGGTAACAATTACCTAAAGAGATCAATAGAGATCGCCACGTTAGATCGGGCGAGCCCTGTAGTTGACGGAGAAAAAGTCGTTCTTTCTCTAGACAACAGCGGACCAGTTCGGACGTGCCGACCACAAGACGGGAACTTGTGCTGCAACGGACTACAGGAAGGCATTCTATGAAAAACTCTTCAAGAAGACTAGAAGAGGTAATTATCTCCTTACAATTGATATAAACGTATTCTCAAAGAAAGAGACGAAGTGAAATATTTTAATTTTGCAATTTGAGAAGTGATAAGAGAAGTAATGAATAGGCATGAACTAACCAATGAATTCGTTTCTTTTATTTTCAGTTTATTTTTCTCTCTCGTTAATTTCGTTTATCGTCGTAATAGTGGCTCTTGTAAATCTGTAGTGCTCAATTTAAAAGAATTCGTCGCCAATACAATTCTATCTGAGCATACGAAAAGAGTTTCAACTGAATACGAGACGGTGGGCACGTGCTGGTGAACAACGAGACTTCGACGGAAGAGCGAGCAGTTCTGTGGAGGGGACGGCGTCCTCAGACCGAGGTTGGTTACTTCAAGGCCGCGCCGCTGGGAGCTTCGCGTCGCACCCGAGAAGCGAAAACGTAAGGTCGTGCCTAGCGAACAGTTTCTAGATATTGGAAGGAAAGTTTAGGTTGCAGTCTTGGCGTAGAAAAGAGGGGGAGACGTATTTGTCATACTTAACGATAAGAAAAGTATAATTACAATTTCTTTCCACCCCTAGCACGCGAGTAAAGAATCAACCTTTTCTTTCAAAAGAAAATTGGAAATGTACAGTTATAACTGGTAAAACTAGAAAATGAAGGAGTAATCAGTTACAGATATTCTCAGAATTGTTTTGTTGAGAGAGAGAGAGAGAGAGAGTAATTTATTACGGACAAGATCAATTCAGAATTGTCAGACTTGATTTTTAAGTAGAATTTGTTAATTTGTAAAAAGTAAACATTTCTAAACCTTTCTCATGATTGAAGAAAGTAGTAACTGAAATTGAATGTTCAGAGAGAGAGTAAGAAACCTTGTATATAGTGACTAGTGTGTTTTTTGTTTTTTTTCCTTTCAGCATTTTATGATCAGTGTGTATTTAAATTATCTTCTGATTGGTTCGTGTAATTGTAATAACAGCAAAACTTTTATAGAATATATTTGAGTGTGTGAAAAGTGATTCTCCTTGTGTTTTTTAAGTAATTGCATCCAATCCACAACGTTCTGCACGACCCTGAACCCCGCCATTCTTCTTATAAAAATTTTTTTTTGTTTGCGTCCACCCAGAAAAACCCCCATTCTGAGCTAGTCGGACGGGTGGGTCGCAATATATATATATATATGTGTGTGTGTGTGTGTGTGTGTGTGCGTGCGTGCGTGCGTGCGTGTGTGTGTGTGCGTGTGTGTGTGTGTAGTAATTGTTCAACATTGAAATTATTGCAAAGCAGTTTTCACGAAAGTGCATGAGGGTATGGGGGTAATTGAGGAATGTATTCGTTTCGATTTTATTACATATTTTAAGATATATTGACGTAACTTTGTGTTTTTCAAATGGAACTATACATTTTTACTTCCTTGTATACGTACGTATACGCGGAGTAATATACGTAGTATAGAGAAAGTAATGTAATGCTGCGCGCAGGCGGATTTTCGGCGGAAAAAAAATTCATTACGGCGCTCTGGTAACGAAAAAGTGCATAAAGCCAGTTGCTAAATTAGGAGAAAAAAATCTTCTAACACGTGGTGTAGCCAGAATACCTGTTTTGTGGGTCCTTAATGCCGAAAAACCAATTGGAAACAAAACGTCCGTCCGTCTGTCCGACAGTCGTATGTGAACAAAACTAGCGCCTAAACCACACTTTTCCAAATTGAAGAAACCCCTGTCTATCTGAATCTAGTTGAAGCTTTGAAATTTTGAAAAACATTCTTTAAAGTTGGGGGTACTTGACATGAAGCCCCCTGGACATTTTCAATTTCTTTTCGAAAGCGGCTCAAAATATTTTCTTTCATTTTTTTTGTATGAATGGAGTAAAATACATTTATAAATGTGGCATAGGTCCGATTTACACGGTTAACTCTGAATTTTCGAAAATTGAAAGAGTGAATTTTTTTCGGCATCTTACTACAACTACAAAATAAAAGACAGATTTTTCCTTCAAATGAAATTTGTTGTATATAAATAATTCTTTCATGAACGTCATGTAGATTTTTTTGAAAATTTTAGTAGTTTTCGCGCACGAGTGCGTGCAATATTTGTAATTTTGAAAAATTATAAAAGTAAAATGTTCTTAAATGTGACTCCAAATTTTGTCTTTAAATTTTTGGTAAGTGCAAACCCAATTGTACCCTAACCGATGATATAAACGCCATATTTTTATATTCTTTTGTTTGTTTGTTTTTTTCAGAAATTACAAAAATTTAATTTTTTGACTTGTCTTTCACGTCGGTAATATTTACAATAAAGTCGACTTCTTCATATTATTATATTTACGAGTGCATGCGCTTTAAATAATGTCAAATAAAGTTTCCCGAAACTCAATAGTTTTCTGTAAAAATTGGCTTAATATTCCGCATTAGCAGAAATACACGCCATTTTCTCAAAACTGCCTCCAAACTTTTTTTTTCAAACGTTTCCCACGAATAGTGGTAATGACATTGTTCAATATGATGTAAAGTTCATTTCGGTGTTTTCTTTTGGTTTTTCAAAAATTACAGAAATGTATATTTTTAATATCTCTCCCGTTCTTAATATGCATATTTCCATTGATTTGTATACACTATTACATTTGTGAATGGAAGTGCTTCAAATGACTTTAAATGTAGTTTTTCGAAAACTCAATAGATTCCTGTGAAAAATAGCTTAAACTTTTGCATTTACAGTAATGCTTAATCGCCATTTTCTTAAAAACTGCTTCAAATTTTGCAGTGAAAATTTCTATTTAGAGCGAGGTTTTACTCTTCTTTAATATTCTTGACGTAATGTTTCGGTTGTACTATTAGGCAAGCAAAAAGTTGAGAAAATGTCGAGAAAATGTCAAGAAAATGTACTTTCGGTGACAATAGATGGCAGCTGGCCAGAGAATGGAGCAAGACCTTAAAGCCAGACCACACCAAGGAAATTAGAAAAGTTTACTTCGAGAAAGTCTGTTCCATTTTGTAGCACCTCTAGTGTAGTATATCATGATGAACGTAAAAATACAAATCTAATGATACAGAAATGTTACGTTAGATATGCATTTTTTAGTAATTTACAGATAAGGGAGACAAGTGGTGATCATGGCGTATTTCCTTCTCTGTACTTATCATACTTCGCGTGCCTAAACTTTTCATTCGTTACTTAGCTACAGAAACAGACGATTATAATGAAAAGCTGCAGCTCTATTTTTGCCCCGATCGGTAAGCAAACTCGCGATCGCACCACGGAAAGCTAGTAGCAAGCTGTCAATGTGCCACCGAAGTGAATACATAATTAATAATAATAATAATAATAATAATAATAATAATAATAATAATAATAATAATAATAATAATAATAATAATAATAGGTACCGGCCCGGATAACCGAGGTCACTAAGGCTGAAGATCCGTAGTTGCTTCATGCCTGAGGTGTCCGGGGTTCGAGTCCCGCCCGGGGCATGCATTTGGCACAGAAGTGCGGATCCCGCCCCTCCCAAAAAGTCACGTGTACTTGCCACCAGGGAGAATATGACTGGACCTCAAATCGGGTACAGAGGCGCGATTGCGTGGTATAAAGACGAAAAAATTACGACCAAAATAATAATAATAATAATAATAATAATAATAATAATAATAATAAATAATTATAATACATTAGCAAGTTCGTATAAATACTTTGGGTTCAAAAAGACTCTTTTAATAGAACGGCGTTACACAGAACATAGTTTTACAGTTACACAGTTTTAACAATGAAAATTGCTTTAAATACGTCTCGGATACAATAGGGTGGTGCTGGGAGGCAGTAATCGACGGATGAATTCATGTCAGAGAACCAGTAACAGCGTACAACGAACAGCTGCCATATTAAATTTCTGCCAATTGCAAGATTTTTAACTCTAATGCTGGCGTTTTGGCGACTTCCGTTCTCTTGACCGAATTTGTATTCTCGTTCCCGTAAAATTCAACAATAGACCACGCCTCACTTATGTATCTGTCTTTCAATATCTCCTGTCAGCACTGTTGTTTTGAAAGTGATAGAAGATACAGAACTTCAGTTTCTTTAACTTTATTATCTGAAAAACTACATTATGTGAACTGAATTCACCACGCGCCTGGTGATGTAAATAAAATATGTAGGTTCAACTACCTAAAGACTACCTACTGTCGCATATTGAGTCTACCTGAGCCATTTTTAAAACATTTTCGGTTGTAGGTCTTATGAACACGAAAAAAGGAAAGAAATGACTACAAAAGGAGGCTGCATATATGTAACCTATTGAAAAAATAACTGAACATGATGGAGTGTAATATGTGTTCTAACTTTTTAAACAATATTCACATAACGTAATAATATGTGTAAACTGTGAAAATGAAGGAGAAATACACTCAGAAGAAGAATGTTACTAATTTGTTAGAATTACAAGTATTTTGTGTGAAGCTTCACGTCAAGATTGTTTTTTACTTTCTCGCCCTTAAGAAGGTACTTCTTAAAAAGAGAGTTTTGTAATGCTGCGGGAAAAAACGGCAAATTTTCGACAGAAAAACTATTTCCGAGCAGTAGTAACGCAGAAGTGGATAAATCCAGGTGCTAAAGTTAAAAAATCTTCTAACACATGGCGTAGCCATAATCCATGTTTTGTGGGTCCTTGATACCGAAAAATCGAATGACGGCAAAACGTCTGTCTATCTGTTTGTCAGTCCGTCTGTGAACAACGCTAGCAATTAAACCCTTTTCGTCAAAATTGATATTTCCCTATTGATATAGCTGATCACACACGCGTGGTGAATTTGAAACCGATATTTTAATTTTGGAGAGTACTTTACATTAAGCCTCCGGGACATTTCAAAACTTTCCAAAAAATGGCTACATCGATTTTGATCCAATTTTGTTTTTCAATAGTGAAAAGGATGTTTGAGAGAATTGTACAAATCTCATTTTCACTGAAAACCCTGATTTTACAAAAATTGCAAAAATTGAAACTGTTTTCTGTGTCTTCCTACAACTACAATTTTGAAGATGATTTTTTTCTTAATGAAATGTTTTCATCAAAAACAGTTCTTGAAAAGATGTAAGGTTCACTATTACGAAATAACGAGTTCTATACTGTCTGAAGTTTTAATGTCTGATTATGGTATTAAAAAATGACAGCTCACTTCAAATTTAATGAAGGTAGTGTATAAAATTATTCTTGCTTTTCTGTATTATGTTCTTTTCGTTTCATTTCTAAAAGTAAGAAATGACTTTTCTTCCTGACAATGGAAGTCAGATAAGTACGAGAGGCGTTTCGTTTGAATTAGACTTTTCCAAGTTACGACTGAGTTTTTAGTATGGCAAAAAATTACAATCTTTTAATATTATGTAATTAATTTCAATCATGCGAGAAGTATGTCTGTTGTAGCATCTATAGTTACTTTTTATGTATACGTTTATATATATATATATATATATATATATATATATATATATATATTATTGGAAAGTAATGATTTATTATTTTTCTATTAGAATGATATTTTCTATATCATTACCGATAACCATCGAATTTCAAAACATATTTTAATTTTTTTTTCCTATTTTTGAACCGAAAAATTAAAATAATGTGGTGTATGGAATATACCACGCAACTGGTAATGAATGTGAAGGAGGGACCACTTCAGGTTTAAAGTCGATATGCAATTCCTTTCTGCTCTCTGAAATGTTGAAGCAACTTATTCGCAACCTTAGTATTAGATATTACTTTTTGATACTCTTGGTACAATATTGCGCTGCTAATTACGAAAACGAATGAGATGCAAGTTACATACGTTATCATGAAAGGAATATGTTTCTTAATTTAAAACTAGAGGTGCTACAGAATGGCACAGACTTTCTTGTAGAAAATTATTTCTAATTTCCTTGGTGTTGTATGGGCTTAAAGTCTTCCTCCATTCTCAATCCAGCTGCCCTCTATCGTCGCCCAGAACACTTTCTTTGGCATTTTCACAACTTTTTGCGACCCTAATAGTCCTTCGAAATAATCCTTCAATAATATTACAGAAGAGTAAACCTCGTCCTTAACAGAAAGTTTTATTGAAAAGTTTTAAGGGTTTTTTAAGGAAATGATTTTTAAGCATTACCGTAAATGTGAAATTTGAAGCTCCTTTTCAAAGCGATCTATTGAATTTTCGAAAAACTTAATTTGAAGTAGTTCCATTCACAAATGTAATAATGTATACAAATCGATGAAAATGTGCATATTAACGGCGTGAGAGATATTTTTAAAACATTACATTTGTGTAATTTTTTAAAAAACAAATGAATATAGCAAAATGACATTTACGTCCCATTAAACAATTCAACTAGCACTATCCATTGGAATAGTTTGAAGAAAAAATTTGGAGCCAGTTTTGAGTTTTCGTGATACTTTATTTGACATTATTTAAGGCTCATGTACACATTAATAAAATAATGTGAAGAAATTGCCTCTAATGTAAGTTTTAGCGATGTAAGAGACAAGTACAAGAAATCCATTTTTGTAATTTTTGAAAAAACAAAAGAATAGATTGATATGGCGTGTATGTCATCAAATAGGGTTCGTTTTTCACTAATCATACCTAAAATGTAAAGAAAAAATTTGGAGTTGTTTTTGAGAAAATATTGTTTTGTTATTTTTTAATCACTTATAAAGATGAATTATCGATAGTTGCAAAAAGTTTGAATTTTTTCGGCGATATCGTACAACTATAATGTGTAAATAACAACTAAATATGTCTTCAGTAGAAAGACAGATTTTTCCTTTAAAGAAAATTTGTTTTCCATGATTAGTTCTTTCACTAAGGTAATGCACATTTTTTTTGAAAAATGTAGTACTTTTCGCGCAATATTGGGTGCAATATGTGCAATATTAAAATATATCAAAAAGAAGGTTTTCTAAAAAAGTCTTCGCCATTTTGATCTATCCTTTTGTTTTTTCGAAAATCACAAATGTAATTTTTTTGACTTGTCTCTCACGACGTTATTCCTTACATTTGCGTAGATTTCTTCACATTATTTTATTAATGAGGACATGTGCTTTTAATATTGTTATATAAAGTTTCTAGAAAATTCCACAATTTCCTATGAAAATGAGTTTAAATTTCAGCATTTGAGAAACGCGCAAACGCCATTTACTCAAAAATGATTCCAAATTTTTTCTTCAAGCTTTAACGGATTGTACTAATTGCACTGTTTAATATGACATTTAGTTTATTTTGGAGTATTCTTTTGTTTCTTCAAAAATTACATGAATGTAATTTTTTTTACAAATATCTCTCACGCCATTCATGTACACATTTCCGGCGATTTGTAAACACTATTGCATTTGTGAGTTAAGTTTTTCAAATGACTTCAAATGAAATTTTTCGAAAATTCAAAATTTTCTGTGGAAAAGAGCTTCAAAATGCGCATTTACAGTAACGGTTACACGCGATTTTATTTAAAAACGGCTCCAAATTTTTGTATACTTTTCTACAATATTTAAGTTGATAGTCTAATACAAAAGTGAGTATAATTCTTAATGTAAGAAATGTCATGTCATCAAAGACGATCCTTTAAATAATATAAAATATTATTAGAAACTGAGATATGTGTCGATATTTGAATCTGAAATAAATTCATAAATGTTTGCATTTGTTGCAGGCTTAAAACCACAGAAGTAATTGTTACAGTAAATACATGTTTTTAAAATTAAATATCTGATTTAAAAACTAATTTACATTATTCATTTATTAATATTAGTTTACTTTCATAACATTTAAAGGAAAATTGTGGATATTCCTATTTACTTTTCTAGTCTCACAGTATGTGCCTTGTGTCATCCAAATGAAAGCCCCCCCTTTTGTGCGTGAAACGGGACTGAACAAATCACTGCGGTGCCTACGAGCGTTCCATTTTCTACTATATTGCTCTCGCAGTTTGCAGGCCGGTTCTGCGAGGGAGAACACTGGCCGGACCTGGCGTAGTTGCACCGCCTCCGAGCCGAGAGGGCGTCACCGATGGCCAGAGCCTGAGTCAACAAGTGCAGAGCGTCTTATTTTGGGCAGGGCGTGGTCCGGGCAGAAGGGGAGAGGAAGAGGAACAAACGAAAGACGAGGGCCCTGAAGGAAATACGGCATTAGACGGTCGATAGGCGGCGCCACGGTGTGTGCCAGCGGAAGTGGGAGCGAGAACATGTGAGGAGCCTGGGTTGAGTGAGGAGGTGGGAACAAGCATGGCCAGAAACTAGTGGTGGTGGTGACGAGGGCGGGCGGGGACGAGGGCTGTCAGGGACGCAGGTTGGTGGGGACGAGGACTGGTGGGGATGAGGGCTGGCAGAGACGAGAGCGGGCGGGGACGAGGGCGGGCGGGGACGATGACTGGCGGGGATGAGGGCCGGCAGAGACGAGAGCTGGCGTGGACGAGGGCTGGTCGGTACGAGGGCTGGTGGGGACGAGGGCAAGTGAGGACGAGGGCAGGTGGGGACGAGGGCAGGTGGGGACGAGGGTAGGTGGGGACGATGGTAGGTGGGGACGAGGGCAGGTGGGGACAAGAGCAGGTGGGAACGAGGGCTGGATGGGACGAAAATTGGCGGGGATTAGTGCTGATGGAGACGAAATCTGGCGGGGATGAAGGCCGGCGACGGCCGGGGATGAAGGGCTGCCAGGTACGAGGGCCGACGGGGGAAACATTGAGACGGAGGACGGTTGGCGAGGGCGACGGTTGGCAGGGACGACGGCTGACGGGGAAAATTGGTGACATTAACGAAGGCTGATTGAATCGAGGGCAAGCAGAATAGAGTGCTGGCAGAGTCGAGAGCTGGCTAGAGTGCTGGCAGAGTCGAGAGCTGGCTGGAAAAAGTGCTATAATCATTAAATTAAGCTGAAAGTAACTAAGTACGTAATAAACAAAACAAAAGTAAAATAAAATTGAGTATAAATAGTTTCGTTCGAAAAATCGTCGAAGTTATTTAAAAAAGCGTGTTTTGGAATGTCGATTCCTAAAATCTGGTTTTAAAACTTAAACCAGTGGTGCTACAGAATGGCACAGACTTTCTCGTACTAAATTTTTCTAATTTCCTTGGGATGGACTGGCTCACGGTCTTGCCCCATCCCCTTCTAGCTGCCGTCTATCGCCACCCAAAGTACATTTTTTGAGATTTTCTCAATTTTTCGGTTTCTTAATAGAAGCACTGAAATATTATTTTAAGAATATTATCTCGTTATGAATGGCAATTTTCTTTGAAAAATTCAGAGCCGTTTTTAAGAAAATGGCAAATGGTAAGCGTGGTGAGAAAATGGCATTTAAATGGCGTGAAAATGCGAAATTCAAATCTCGTTTACAACTAAAATTTTTGAGTTTTCGAAAAACTTAATTTAAAATAATTTGAGGCACTTTAACTTCCAAATGAAATAGTGTTTACAAATCACCGGAAATCTTAATTTACATATTAACGGCATGAGAGATATTAAAAAAAATTACATTTGTGAAAAAAGACACATAACAAAAGAATACCTCAAAATGAACTTAATGTCATTTTAAAGAGTGAAATGGAACCCTCTGGAAAAAAATTGGGGCCGTTTTTGCGAAAATTGCGTTTGAGGGTTTCTGACAAGCGGTATTTTGAACTAATTTTAAAAGAAAACTGTTGAGTCTTCGAGAAACTTTATGACATTATTTAAAGCACATGTACTCATAAATATAATAATGCTGCTAATGTAAATATTAACATGAGAGATATGTCAAAAATTACATTTTTGTAATCTTTTAAAAAACAACACTGTAGTGGAATATGGCGTTTATGTCGTCTTACAGAGTGCATATAATCCCTTCTAAAAGTTTAAAGACAAAATTTGGAAACGTTTTTTGAGAAAATATTGCTTTTTCAATTTTTAAAATTTTTTAAAAATTGTAAACATTCCTCGCAATATTGCTCGAAAACGACCAAATTTGTAAAAAATGTACCCAATCTTAATGAAAGAACTAATTATTGAAAACAAATTTTATTTGAAGGAAAAATCTCTATCTCCAATTTCGTAGTCGAAGGAAGACGCCGAAAAAATTCAAAATTTTGTAATTTTCAAAAATTTTGAGTTAACCGTGAAAAACGGACCTATTCCACCCTTATAATTGTATTTACTCTATTTTTACAAGAAATTTTAAAAAATTGGAGCCGTTTTTGAGACAATTTTGAAAATGTCCCAGGGGCTTCAAGGAAAATACTCTAAAATTTTAAAGAATTTTTTTTTAATTTCAAAACTTCAACTGATCCAGATGTGCAGGGGGTAACATGTTTTTGAAAATTTAATTTCAATGTGTGTAGAACCAACATTTGTGAATGGATGTTGAAGGAAACTATAGGAAAGATCCTGCTGAGCACCTGAACTTAAAAAACTAATGTATCACCTTTAATTGTAATCGCTGAAGTTTTGTGAGGGAATAAATCTGTCACACAATTGCGGAACATTTCGATTAAATTCACGCACTAATTCTTTAATTTTAAAAGCTTTTCTATAAGTGTAAATAACTCGTTATTTTCTTTTTGCTAACTACAATCCTCTCACTCACGTGCTTCCTCGCGGTAGAAGAGGAAATGTCCAATTTCATTAGATCAATTACCAGTCGCGCAATGAAATAATGAACAAATGACGCAGAAAAGTGTTCACTCCATTAATATGAAGATAGTGTATATATATATATATATATATATATATATATATATATATATATATATATATATATATTGAAACGCGCCGGATGAAACGCGCCGCGTTTCCAGACGAAACGAAAAGCAGCCTCTACGATTCGGATGGCGCGTCAGTTGGCGGCTATCGCCTAGCACGAGAAGGGGTCGCGCGACGGACGAGACTTAACGAGGAGGCGAGAGCAGGGTAGTCAGAGCTAGGCAGTGTAGGGGTGCGCACGTATTGCGCGGGACGCGGCTGAATATTTAATGCCGGATGTGTAATATGTGATATCAGAAACTCGTGAGTGAACAATACAATAGTGAAGATATTAGTAAAGTGTAGGCGACGCATTCGTGGGAGGTTCGACGAGAGTAATTGTAGTAATAGCTAGGCAGTGTGGGGGAGCGCACGTATTGCGCGGGACGTGGCTGAATATTTAATGCCGGATGCGTAAGATGTGATATCAGAGACTCGTGAGTGAACAGTACAGTAGTGAAGATATTAGTAAAGGGTAGGCGACGTATTCGTAAGAGGTTCGACGAGAGTAATTGGGGCAAGGACTGTAGATATAACTTGATCAGTGTGTGGAAGCTAACGACTGTGAATGACGATGTGAAAGCCGATAGAAGAATCGTGTGGCGTAATAGTAATATGACGCAAGCAGCAGCATCGTAATTTTGAGCATGGTGTTTATAATTCATATTTGATGTGAATGGACGAGGCAGTTGGTGTAATCCGGAGACGAGCAACGCCGAACCGAGGGCGGTTGGACACGCGGAGGGGAGAGGCAGCGACGCCACGGTCGCTCCACGGACACGCCGAAGCGGCAGCCGACCAACGCCGATGGGTGCCGAACGTCTGGTGGGCATGAACCGGACATGAACAACGCTGCCAGACGACCAGCAGGTTGAATTTGATCATATTCGAATATTTTGACTACTATGTAAACGGGTAAGACAGTGATTCTAGGTATTAGGGTCCAAGCTAAGAAGAGTTACAAGGTTATTGTATAATTATTGAAATAAAGTTGTGTATGTTAATTATATTTGGAAGTCGTATCAATGTTTACCCTACCCCGGAGCCCATTCGCAAAAAAGAAACCCTGACCCCCTCAATAAATTTACTGTTGCACTGGATCGGAACCCCGGTCCGTCACAATATATATATATATATATATATATATATATATATATATATATATATATATATATATATTATAACACCTCCAATCGGAGGTGCTCTCAGGTGACCTCAACTTACCTTCTCCCGGCGCTAGCAGATGGATAAAGCTTGCCCGGCTACACCCATAAAAGACCCTGAAAGATTAAGCGGGAACATGCGTGGCGTGGGCATTGGCATGCACCTTGCAATAAGAAGAATGCTCTTTCATGAACTTAATTTAATTGCCGAAAAACTACTTCTGGTGAGGCCAGATACAAACCAAAAGAAAAACTTAACCTAACTTACATCTAGGTTACACCGGGCGGTCATTCGCCCCTCACTCGCCTCATCTACAGTCCAGTGCGGGCGCGGGCCATTGTCCCGGCGCTGGCGAGGTGGCGCACGGCGGCTCGCTCGGTCGCCCGCCCAGGTAGGGCGCCGGGAGTCGGGGTTGACGCCGGCGGCTCAGGCGGCGCCTCGGGCCATCCACCCGAAGCGGCGGCGCGGGGTGGCGCTGGAGATAGCGGCGGTTCGGTCTGGTCCCGACCGGCGCAGGGTGCTGGCGTCTGAATGGACGCCGGGCGACGTCGGCGGCGGCGGCGGTGGCGAGCGGCGGCCCGGTCTGGTCACGGCCGTTGCCTGTCCTTGGGTCCTCGCCCGTCCGTGGTTGAGCGGCGGATCAGTCGAACGCTCGCGATGTGCGACACATGGCCCGGAAACTTGGCCTAACTTAGCGGCATAAAGCGGCGCGGTGAAGGCGGCTTGGTCTTTACCGTCTATAGGAGCCCTCGACTTACTACGGCCCTAGTCGGTGAGGCATATGCGCTTATCCGAGGCCATTTTCACGATATGTTCACTTACGCTGCTCGTAACAGAAGACGTCTGGTCGCTGCCGCTGCTCGTAACAGAAGACCCCTAGCTTCTCCCTCCGGAGCTCACTGGCCCCATGAGGTCACATAACCGCGTCCACGCGACGTTTGCACTCATTGGCCTGCGATATCACGCGACACGGAGCGGCCAATCATGGTGGCACCGACTCGGCAGTCTGGTGTTTCGAAGTAGCGTCTTCACCAGAATTTGCTACACGTCACGAATTCGCCGAATTCGCCAACGCTCTGCGCGGAGGGTGGAAATCCCACCGACATCACGGGCGCGCCCCTTCACCAGACTCCGAGGCAAAGGAGTACACCGATCGCCCGTGTCGGCGACGCCAAGTAACGGGAAAATGTACCTATTCCTGCCGCTCTTGCGGCGAGCCTCCGCTACGATTTTCAACAGGCGTTTGAAAATATAATTTATATTAATTTTAATTCATCGTTGCCATACATGGGGGACTGTCCCATTACTATATATATATATATATATATATATATATATATATATATATATATATATATATATATATATATATATATATTGTGTATACTATAAAATTGGTTGACAAGATCATGTGATAACATAATAACATATACTGGGGTTACCTTTCGTTTGAGGAAAGAAATCACGAAATTTTGTAGAGCGCAGTGATAAAACTTTTTTCTAGACGAAAACCATATTTTAAACGTTTTAACCGTTTTAAACGTATGTATTTGCCTTTTCGGTCGATTGCCCGATTTTGCCGGCTACCTTACAATGTCCCCCATACCTTGGCCTAGATTAATTCTCACGCTTGGAGGCGTAAGAAAGACATTTGGCGAACATGACATTCCCTTTACCGCAACTAACGAACGCCGTCTGTATGAGATTTTCTTCATTACGCAGCTACAAAAAACTGGGATGGTTTTTAAAAAAGCTACAACTATTTTTCCCCGACAGGGAATGTGTTTTGAATATAGAGATTTATTTATTTTCCGATATTTATGGGCTTTTCAGTTGGTGATCCATAAGTGATACCCTAGGGAGAAAATCATATCGATAATATTAATGAATTGAATGAAGGTGAAATTGTGGAATGAGAGTCAATGTAAAGGAAACTCCGTAAAAAAAACGCTCGCTTTGTCCACTACAAATTCTATATGGAATGGTTGACGATCAAACCCGGCGCCAGCGGTGGCCAGAGAATCCCAACCCACTACGCCACCAGCCCTGTTCACGAGTGAAAGTGGACCTCGCCGAGGGAGCGGACTGAGAGGCTGCAGAGGGAGGGTCGCGCGAGTGGGCGCCGTGCTGAGCTGCTTCGGGGCGCGGGGTGCGGAGTGCGGGGTGCGGGGTGCGGGGCGCGGGGTGTGCGGGGCGGGGCGCGGGCGCGCGGGCGCGGTGCGGGGGCGCGGTGCGGGGCGCGGGTGCAGGCGCGGGGTGCGGGGCGCGGGGTGCTGGGCGCGGGGTGCGGGGCGCGGGGTGGCTCAGCGAAAGAGGCGCCGCGAGAGTGTGGGGCAGCGCGGGAGCGAAAGAGAGTTAGCGCGGGTGGGGGCTGAGGCGCATGGAGCCCAGGGGCCAACAGGGAATTGGATGGAGTAGGGTGGAGGTGAAACGGGGGACGGGATGTGGGACGTGACTACAAGAGAAACACGGGGACATTCCAGGTAACGATGGCGGGGCTGTAAAGTAGGATCGGGCGCTGGTGCCGTTTGGGGTAGTGTTGGCGAGGAGGGCAGGATAGTAGTCAACGCGTTTCGGTTAGGGGAAGACCGGTTGCCGCAGCGGCGGGGATAGGGCGGCGGGCATGGGGAGGCGGTGATGAGGCGGCGGGCATGGGGCGGGGGTAATAATGGAGCACGGCAGGATAGGGCGGTAAAGGGTGGCTGGGATGGGGTGGCAGGGATGAGGCAGGGTAATGGAGCAGCGGGGATGGGGCGGCTGGGATGGGGCCGGGGGGTGGGGATGGGGCGGTTGGGGATGGGGCAGCAGGGATGAGACAGCAGAGATAGAACAGCGAGAGATGAAGTATTAATAACGCAGCAGGGATGGGAGAAGTATGGGCAGCGGAGATAGGGCAGCTTGAGAGATAGGGAGAGTGGTAGATGAGCAGCTTGAGGATAGGGCGGGAGAAGTAATGGATCAGCGGGGATGGGGCAAAAGCTGCTGGGTAGGGCAGTGAGGATGGGCAGCAGAGATGGGGTGGCGAGGATGGGTCAGAGTGAGGATAGAGCAGCTGGGATGGGTGAGTGGGGACAGAGGCAGCGAGGGGATGGTCGGCGGGGACTAGGGGTAACGGAGGTGATGGGGAGGTGAGATGGCGCAAAGAGGCTGTTGAATTACGAGTAGTGGGGTTGGATCAGGTCGTGATGACGGCGGGCCGCACGAGACGGGAATAACGTGCAAATTTCGAGGTGAGACCGGGAACGACGGCGAGAACCATGGCGGGACCGTGCCTCAGATGGCATGGTCGGGCCGGGCTGCGAGAACCAAGGTGGGTGTAGGGCGAAGTCGGCGAGGTGCGGTTGAGACGAGCATAGCGGGCGAGTTTGAACGGGTCTGACGAGAGTGGCTGTGACGAGAGTGGGCGAGGAACTGGGGAAAGTGCCGAGGGGGGGATAGAAGCGGGTATGGGGAGAAGCCGAGGGTGAAGGTAAGGAGAAGAATGGGAACGAAATTTTAAGCGCGACTGGGAGTAGACGGGGCGTCGGGCGAGAGTCGGGGTGGGGTGGGGCCATGCAAGGACGATAACAGGAGTGGGAGCAAAAACAGGTGGTTGTGGTAGGCTTAGGTGGGATTGGAGGGATGGAGTGGTAGGGGTGGGGAGTGGGAGCGTGGCGGCGGTGTTTCAGGTAGGAGACGGAGGATGGAGCGGGTAGAGGAGGGGTTTCGGGTGGGTTTGGGGTGGGGATGAGAGCAGATGGGTGGCCGAGAAGGGGGCTTGAGGGAGGGGCAAGGCCGTAGACTCGAGCGGAAGTGGAGGCGGTAGCAGGATGCGGAAGCGGGGGGGGTTGTGGGCGGGGCCGGGGACGCACGCTGAGCCCCGCCGTGCGCGGCGCGTCTCGCTTTCCTTTGAGGTGCGCTGTCTGCCGAGATGCGCTCGCGCCTTTCCAGAGTGCTGCCTCTTCGCCCCTCAGGCACGCGCCGCCGCCGCTACAGGTGCAAATCCCTTCTGCGCTCTGCTTTTAGAGCACCGCTCGCCCAATTTCGATGCGTCAGGAAGCGTGATTCATAGTGTCTTTCAATATTGCTAAAAGTGTCAGGAATGCGCGACTCAACTTGCCTACAGTTGGGATACTCAGTACTCGTCACTATGATATTCTTTCTTCGAGGTTACGGCCGTTCTAATATCGTTTCCCCTTTTCTTATATTATTTTCGGATATATTGTGATTTAAGCTACCTGTGGAAATTGGATTTCTCAGAGGAATTTTTTTTCAAACCTCAAAATTTTACCACATAATGAACATATTAATAGTAACAGTTGCACCAATTTATTTTACATTTTACATAAAAGTGTTTTATGATTTTTAAAATTTTTGCAACGTTTGTTAAAATAACGCTTCAATTTGAGCAAATATTTGTTGATCACTTTAATATTTTCACCACATAATCTTGAGATCTGTAAGAAGAAAAGTTGCTTACATTGCATACATAACTTCAACAGTTTTTTATTTAAAAATGTTAAATGTTTGGAATGCAAATATGCTGATTTTGTTATTTTTTAAATGTTTATACGAACACAGAAGGGAAACTAAATCAACCTGGGCTCTCTGAAAAGCAAATTGTTTTCTTTATTAATGTACTAAACTACTGTAAAAATTTCAACGAAATATTCAAAAAAATTGGGGCCAAAGGGATGTTTTAAATACTCTAACTTGCTGAAAAAAACAACGTTTCGGAAAAATGAATTTCAATATATACATGTATATTGTGGCTCTGACTTACCCTAAAAACTACCACCAGCATATGTGGGGCATTTTACTGTCTTTTGGCATTCTTTTTTCCTAATTTTGTAACTGTAACTATAACAATATGTTTCCCAGCCACATTTCCAGCATTCAGATGTTCTTCAAGGATCCTACAAGAAGTTTCTTAAAAAATACCGACGGGAAATTAAAGTATTATTCTAGTAATATAGTAGAACAGAAGAGTGCATAAAAAGGGAGAGTGGTACACGGCGCGCATGGGCATTTAAATCATCGTTTCGGGCTTTTAATTGCACCTGAGAGGAATCTGACTCAGCGACAAGAATCTACAAAGTGCGATCTTATTTATAGTGATGAAAACAAAAAATTGAAGTTTTTATGAGGGTGCCTCCTATTAAGAAGATAACCATTGCCGTTCAAGTTCTTTGCATAAGATGTCGGAAATTGTAATGGTTGTAAATATTTCTTTGAATTATTAAAAATGAAATAAATGAATGTCGTTGAAAGATAATTTATTCACTTTATAATCCAGAAAATTCTATTGAATTCGATAGAGGTGAAAAGCCTCAAAACCTTGTATTTTAATACGGAAAAACTAATCTCATAAGACGATTTACCGAAAAAAAAACCTTAACAAATTTTACAGCCTAAGCCTGGTCTTGAGAATTTGTATATTCGATATACTACATATATTGTAGTAATCGTTTGAAATGTATGGTGGCAATATACATTATATATTTGGAAATATCTATTATTAGTTTTGCGGATATCTATAAATTTTCGAAACTATAATGGCTCTGATTCTTATGGTTACGCAATTTCCTATTATATTTAACTCACTATTCGTTTTCATATGCGGTTATTTACTTTCCAGCAAAATTTTAATGATCATTACTATTCAAAGTATTCGTGCTAATTTACACGTGCTATCATCATTACCTCACACCAATTTTCCTATTTGCCGGTAGACGATTGTCGATGCAATTGTATGCTTCAGTCAAGTTTGTGGAATATTACATCTCATTATCGCATCTCGTGTCCCCGCATGGAAGAATATTTTCTAATAGCAATGAGAAAAATCACCTAATCGGATACATGGAAATATTCCGCATTTTGCAGGGGAGACATCTCCGTCCTCAATTCCCAGAGCTCTGATTTACGTATTCAGTCTCATTATCACAATGCACGATGCTAAGGATAATACTCTCTAAGAGTTTGCGTAAATGCCGACTTCTTTGTTCAATTCTACAGAGTAAACACATCTCCAGACGAGGCGTAACATTCAATTGATGTTGATCTCTAAGTGACACTCGACATACGAGGTCAATTATGAACCGTGAACAACATATTTCGCTGAAAACACACTGTATATCGTGAAAGTTATTTTTTTCCCTTTTTATTATTCAATAATATCCTCATAAAACAAATTAACATGTTTCTTTTCAGCATGCTTGTAATTTTTAAATATTTCATTTAAATTTTAATTTCTCAAAGTAGGCTTGAGAAAAATATTATTACGCATTCACATTCATAAAAATCCATTAATTTGTGTGTGTGTGTGTGTGTGTGTGTGCGCGCGTGTGTGTGTGTGTGGTGTTTTATATCACTTATAACGCTGCTCAGCATTTACGAGCACAAAACATCCCAAAAATGTGGGAGAGAAATGGGAAACTTAACGTATTTAGGGGGAGAAACGTACAGTAGAATGTGTACTGACATAATAACTAGTCATACATATGTACATTTTGCAAAATGAAATTTAATATTCATAATTATATACGTTGGCGCTTGCTACTTTCCAACGTAGATCTGCAAAGAAAAGTTTATTAGTAATGTAGTTGTAATAGAAAAACGTGAATTGTCAAGCATTTCAATATACATGATTCGAGTGTCTTCTTATTAGGGATGTGCCCTTAAACTAAACTATTATTTTTAACAGTTAACATTCCGTAACTGTTATGCAAAATAACACATATTTCCTTTATCCTGTTATTGGCTGTTATCGGTAGAAATTCTTAGTTCTGCAGTCTATTGGTCCAGAGCCAAACTGCAAGTTTTCGCGGCAACCATTTTATCGTGTTTCGCTACAGGTTTCGCTACTACTAACTTAAAACCTTCCAATATGTTTGTTAACTTCTTTCTGTCCCATTGTCGTTTATGTGAGATCCACTAATATTTCCCTAAGTCCTATAAAATAAGATGAGTTACGGACAAAATAACACGCGTTATTTTCAGATATTCAACAGTCATCACCACTTCAGATGTATGTAAGCAAAACCACAGTTCCTCCACATTATGTTGGCACTCACCACTTCACTATGCTTAAGTTGCCTATTCGAAAGAATATTTGCAATCTAAACCCGGGTCACTGTCATTTTAGTAATATTCTATACAGATTTACTACTAATTATATCAAATACTAATGCTCCTTGGCAGTTCATCTAGTCTCGTTCATATCAGCTGTTTCTCTGTTCAATCACGTTTTGGATAAGTAGTGCTAGCAAGTGCCATAAGGTAGCTGGTTAAGGCTTAAGGTACTTCCAACGTTATTCATATTACCTAGTTTAACTCTTAGCAGTTGCCATAACTGATGTATCCCTTAGCAGTCAGCCACAGTCGACCACGTTAGGTTGCTGATCATGGACGTTATTTTTCAACTCTTATTAATAACCGTTATTAAGAGTCGACTGTTATCCGAAAACAGTTATTGAAGAAAAGCTCTTAAGCCCGTCTCTAGTTTATATATCAATCTTTCTTTTTCATGATGCGGAACGACCCTTTTTCACTATATAAACAAATATAGTGAAGAGCAGAAACAGAAAAAATCATGAACGTCAAATGAAACACAGTCTTAAAATAATTTTAGTTTTTGAAATGTTTAATTTTTGCCCTGTAAACTGTTTTAAAAGCATTCTATTATGTTGTTCTCGGCACATTTATCAAATTATTTTAAACTACAGGCAAGTTACATTTATTTTCCATTGAATATTTCTTTTAATTTTTTACATTCACCATTTTCCCACTTCACGCATTTTTCTTCAACCCTCTCTGGCCAATGAAGCTGTATCGGTTGTAAGCACGATTAGGCATTCAATATTTCTTTCGCCTTTTTACATTCATCACTTTTCTCCGGTACTTTCCACGTATTTTCTTTCAACTCTGTCACCAATAAAGCTGCGTCAGTTACATAAAAGGATGGCGTCGACGTGTTTTGTTAGCGTTCCATAGGTATGATGCAACGGCCGTTCGCCTGCATACCCGCACGCAACATGGAGAAGCAGATACCCGCGGCGCGGGTTGGCCAGCTTTACTGCACGCGCTGAATAAAACAAAGGAAGCCAGACGAACAGGTGACCGGCGACAGCGGCGCTCTCAAAAGACCCTGCGGCCGCGCACCGCACCACTGCACGCGCCACTGTGCAAGAGGTAGGGATAACTCGTGATAAACAGGAAGAGAAACACATGGGCGCCAGTGCTCTACATGGTGCTTGCGGGGAATAACTTTCTCTGGAGGAGAGGAAAAAAGGGACTGAGGGTGGAAGTGAGCAAGTACCGTGTAACAACAGAAAAATAATACTTTTAAATAAAACAACGAAGCTGCAACAAAAGAAAGAATACTGTTTCACAAAACAACAAATCTGCAGAAATAAATAATACTGCCTAATAACTCAAGAGGTACAAAAATTCTATCTAAGTAAAGCTGAGGGAATGCGAATGAAAGCGAGCACCTGTAGCGTAGCTACAGGCAAAGAATACATTAAAAAACAAAGAAGCTGCAACAACGGAATAAATATTGTTTCACCATACAACAAATCTGAAGAAATAATAAATAATACCGCCTAATAACTCAAGGGGCACAAAAATACTATCAAACAAAAAGCTGTGTTTAGGACTATATAGTTCTGCGTTGATGAATCTTCACAAAAATAAAAATGATCATGTAACTTATTCTCAAATTTCTCATGCTTTTAGCTATTTGCAGTTTTCGCATAGATATGTTTAAAATTTTCATATTTATGCTGATGGAATTAAATATAATTTTTTACCTATATTTAAATGATCAACAATCTCCGAATTAAAAGATAATCTTTTATTTTGTATGTAATACATAATATCGAAAAGGTATTTTTGAAATAGATAATTCTCGATAATCATTAATCATTCAATTGTCCGTGCGCTTCAAATTTCTGTTCTCGGTCAACCTTTTGCTTCTTTCAAATTTCACGGTTTAACTCACAATTAACAGTCTAATGTTAATCATATTTTCTTGATTCTCGTTTGTAAAACTTTTAAAATGAGAATGGATACATTGGCAGGAAGAAAACGTAATGATATGAAAAAATATTAAACCCAAATTACCACCTTGTAGGAGAAATGTTCATTTACCTCTGGTACTAATGTGAATTATGGCATTGCAGTTTTAATGCAACAAGAGAATGTTTTTATTCAGTGTGGTAATTAGCCATGTCTTTAAATGTTTTTCAAGGAGGATGCCGAAAAACACTCGCTTCCAGGAAGCAGAGCCCTCAATCGGACGGCGCTCGGTGCTCAGGCTGCTAACGGGTCGAGCGGCGAACCGAAAATGAAACTTACACTTGGCATTTTTTATCTACGGAACCGAAATGTTCGAACCAAAATGAAACTACGAAATTTCGGGTCAAGAGGCTTCCTCGTGGGCCGACTCCCTTTGTAAAAATGGTCCGTGGCACCCGCCTGTGCGGGGTTGGAGGCGGGGTTGGTGGCGGGGTTGGGGGCTGGGTTGGAGGCGGGGTTGGGGGCGGCTTGGGGGCGGGTTGGGGGCGGGATTGAGGCGGGGTTGGGGGCAGGGTTGGGGGCAGGGGTTGGGGGCAGGGGGTTGGGGGCACGGTCAGGGGCAGGGTCGGGGGCTGGGTTGGGGGCAGGGTTGGAGGCAGGGTTGGGGGCAGGGTTGGGGGCAGGGTTGGGGGCAGGGTTGGAGGCAGGGTTGGGGCCAGGGTTGGGGGCAGGGCTGGGGCGTGGTTGGGAAGCGGGGTTGAGGGAAGGGTTGGCGGCGGGGTTGGTGGCGGGGTTGGGGCGGGGTTGTGCGTGGGGTTGGGAGGCGGGGATGGGGCGGGGTTGGAGACGATGTTGGATGCACGGTTGGATGCGGGGTTGGTGCGAGGGATTGGGAGAGAGATGGGAGCGGAAGGGTTGCTGTGGGGGAGGTTGAGGGCGTGGTTGGTCCCGGGAGCGGGATTTGCGGTGTGTTTGGGGTCGAGGTCGGGGACGGGGTGGGGGCGAGGGAGGATGTGAATGCGGCTGCTGACAGGTGCTCAGCGGAAGCGGACAGAGCGTGGAGCTGGACGGGGAAAGGGAAGGGGGCGCCGTGAGTACACATGGGTCAGATACACACGCACACACCTGCCACGCGCGCTTTGTTTTTAGGTTAGTCGCCGCACAAAAAAAAGAACATGAAAGGAAAAAGAGAAAGAAAAGATACAAGAACAAAAAAAGGATAAAGAGCTGTAAAGATAAACCAAAAGAAAGAGAAACACAAAAGTTTTTACTGAGAAGTTTGGAGAATTTCCGGCGAAACCAAATGAAACAACTCCTGTTCTCAGTATTTTTATTTTGAATTTCCCGTTATGTTTCTAAAAATAATTATGTAAAAAATCATTTTTGCATCGTATTGATATACATGTCGACGTTATGGTAAAGACAAAAAAATTCTTCCTCAAAATTAATACTTGTTAAACCCGTCCACAATCACTCATGCGTTTGGAATCGACCTCAAGGGATTTCATTTTAGAGAGGGGACTTCAACACCGTCCGAGCGGCGTGAGCTTCGTCTCCGCGACTGCAACACGCGAACGCCCTCGAGCACTCGGGTCCAAGAACAGAGAGTACGCGAGGGAGGACAACCCCGGAATGACGACGCCACCCTATCCCCTCGCCCCCTCTCCCGCCACTCTTATCCCATCACCCCACTTTCCACCAGCAACACCATACACGCCCCGCCCTAGCCTTCGCCAGAACAACCTCTCATCTCCGCTCCGGCCTCACCGCCGGCATGACCCGGCCCTACCGACGCCATGCCATTTTTCTAGGGAAGTGGGGATGATTTTTCCCCGCGGGATTGTGAGATCCGTTGCCGACCTACCCGTCGGTTAGCGGGGTTTTCCCCAAGTACCTCCTACCACCCTAGTCGGGACAAGCTCTAAACTCCCGATCAATCTCCCGGCATGTGTAGTAGTGTAGTGTATATAGGTGTAAGTGTAAGTCAAGAATGAGGATAGATCATGAACGAGAAAGGAATGTTCGCACGCGATCCCTAGCCCATTTGTTAAGGTTCTGCTGCAGCATTCGCCTGGTATTGATCGGAGAAACGACGGAAAACTACTGATCAGAGCAGCCGGACGCTAGAATTCTCCTCCAGACAACGACTGAATTCGTCCTAGCTAGGTAGTGTAAAAAATCCGGTCACCGTCGAGTTTTGAACCCTAGAATCTCTCGGTCAGGGACACTGCAGTGACATTAGTTGATGCCCTGAGCAATCTCTCCCTATCATTCACAGTTTCTTCGCTCCGTTGGATGGAAAACTAACATTTATTCCGGTGTGAAGTCACAGACACGGCCATCACTGCCGCCCCTTACACCGCTTCAGCTCTCCGCCGCTCTACTATTGACCACTACTGACTTCTGTCGTCAGCACTACTGACACCGACTCTGCTTCCGCTCCACCCCCCCATCACCAACTCTGCAGCGCCTACCCCTCCCCTCCCTTCCCTCCTACCGCCCCCGCCAGCGCTCCCGCCTCCGCCGGCTGCCGGCCCCGCCTGCCTGTGTTTACCTGCGCGACGCATGGTTTATGGTGTCTGCACCGGACTTCATGCGTTGCCGCGAGCAGGGCACGAGGCAGTGCGTGGAATGTGGGTTGGCAAACGCCCTAGAGGTAGGTGCACACAGCCTATCTCTTCCTTCGCCCGGTTGGATAAAAAACTCTCACATTTATTCCGGCGTGAAGTCGAAAACGCTACTTCCGAGCGGAGAAAAATATATTCATTAATTCTTCTCAGACTTCTTTCCGAAGACCCAACTTTCTCTCCTCTGTAGTCCTCGTCTGTATGGAAGAACTTCAAGTGTCTGACCAAAGTATTTTGCTTATAAATTTTTCCAAACAAGAGGTTTTTTTTTTGATTTTCATTTCTAAAATCTTGTCTTCGAAAATGTATGGGAGATAAATATTCGAGAACGTATCCAAAATATTGTTCAAACTTCCCTATTTCCTTTATTGCACCTTCTTTAATATTTATGAAACTTATTAGTCTTTCTTATCTCTCTACATAATTGTTCTTGAAAATCACCACAACTAGAGTATGTGAGATTTTTCCGTTCGAATCTTAATGGTTAGACATATTATACAAGCATAAAGCACTTGTTTGTACATTCTCCTATAATATGCATAGAGAAAGTTATGTAATGCAGCAGAGAAAAGAGCCAATTTCTTACAAAAAAAATTTGTTGGTTCTTGTTTCATAAAACAAGAACTATTTTGAATACTAGTATTCCGTAAGTAATATTACATTTTCTTATATGTAGTGAAGTCAAAATCCACGGTTTGGTGATGATTCGCACCAAACTAGTGGATCTCCAACAGCGCACATTTTCTCGCATTATTTGTAACTACTCCTCAATATTATACTACCACATAATCCTGCGAAAGTGTTTCCAACCAGAATTTTTTTTCTCGCTGACACTCTAAATCACGTTCATCAAGTTAACTCCCCATGCACGTCAAGATCTTTCTTTTTCATCAAGAAACGTCTCAATCTTTAATATTGTAGTTGAAGAAAATCGCAAAAAAAGAATTTGAACTTTTGCAATTTTAAAAAATCAGGCATTTCGATGCAAATTACACATGCACCATTATTTATGCGTTCTTTATGCTGAGAACAAATTTTATCCGAACATTTGAAACCATTTTTGAGAAAATTTTCAAAATGACACTTCATGTAATGTATCCCCAAAAATCAAAATATCCAGTTAATTTAAATTAATCAGGAAATATCGATTTTGGAAAAAAGTCGGTTAAACGGTTTAGGCGCTAGCGTTAACCATAGACAGACGGACAGGGTCATTTTGTCGTCAATTTTTGAGTATCAAGGACGCAGTAATCATGAATACTGACCACTTAAAGTGTTGAAGGAAGTAAGCTTGTGAATGCAGCAACAAGATTAATCCATTTTTTGTTACCTGAGACCGGCATAAGAGCTTTTCTGTCGAAAATTCGCTGTTTTTCTGTGCATTATCGTTATTCTGTGCATTCTTACGAAGTAACAGCGAGGAAGTAGAAAGCGTTTTTCTCATGACATCTGACATCCTTGAAAACCTAGTGTCTACAATTTTGTCGTCTCATATACATAATAAAATGTCTCAGCAACTAAAATTGTGACCCACAGGGACAAGAAAATTTGTTTTTAAGGGTCTAAAACGCACCGTTTCCGAGTTATGCACGATAGTGGTGCGGCCGTGCAATATAGTAGCGTATTGAGGTTTACATCTGCACGCTATGTTTTAGTAGGTAATTAATTACTAAATATGTGTGATGTGTAACACAATTTCACTAATTCTATCCCATAGTTCGTACAAATAGCTTTGAAAAGATGCCTTGGTTTTCTTAAACGGCTCGGTAATTCGGGCGAAGAAGTGATATCTCCAATAGAAATAATATACAGGATATTTCCTCTTTAAATCATGAATGTATATAATTCTCGATTTTGTGCGAAGTAAATCTACCACAGATTATTAAATCATGTGGCAATTTAAAAAAAAATTTCTTGAACTCAATCGAATTCAAATTATTTTGCACAATGTTATGGAAGACATCCCAAAGAATTTACGGAAGAGGTAAAAGATGCACATGAGAGTTCAATAAATTATTTACTAATGACTAAATTTGGTTCTGGACAGTTCTCAGACAATTCTAAAGGTATAACTAAATAAATTTTAATTTCAAATCTTTCCTAACCTATTATCATAAACAAGGACCGCAGTTTTATGCACCTCCTACCATTAAAACAAATAAAAGTGCTTTATCTTTGCGCCTGTCAGAAACATGCAAAACATTGCCGTGACAAGAGAGTGCGTTGAATAGCTGGACGAGATATACCATTCCATTATTAAATTTCTCCACCTGTGGGTGGGATTTAACTGAATTATTCTGCTTGTCGGTTTGGAAAGCAGAGTACAAAAATATTTTTTCCTAGATAGTATTGTTAACTACAAAAGAATCAAGCTTTTTTTAAAACTGGAAATGACCTGCATAAAAATTTAATCAGAGGGTTTGTTTCCCAAACATAGGTTTCAGATCTTCCTTTTCGTAGTACAATACGAATTTACATTTTTTAATTTCTTGAATGATTGATTAGTGATTCCGGGCTGGTCTACTGCTAGGATCGTTACTCCCGTAAGTGTAGCGCCTTTTTACTTTCTCGTATACATACGTATATACGAAGTAATATTCGTAGTATAGAGAAAGTTATGTAATGCTGCGGATGCTCGATTTCGAGATTTCAACGAAAATACACGTTTTGGGGTCCCCTCATACCGAAAAAGTGTGTTTTTCAACACGTCCTTCCGTCCATCTGACTGTCTGTATATGTCTGTTTGCGTCTGTCTGTGCCTGTATGTATGTCCGTCTCCCTGCTCGTCTGTCCGTCTGTCCGTCTGTCCGTCTGTCTGTCCGTCCGTCTGTGAACACTACTAGCGCCTAAATCACACGTACGACCTTTTCCAAATTGAAGAAACCCTTGTCCATCTGGCTCTAGTTGAAGCTTTGAGATTTTGACAAATATTCTTTAAAATTGGGGGTACTTTACATGAAGCCCCCCGAACATTTTCAAACTTTTCTCAAAAACGGCTCCAAATGTTTTCTTTAAATTTTTGGTAAGAATAGAGTTAAATACATTTATAAAGTTGGCATGGGTCCCATTTTCACGGTTAACTCTAAATTTGCGAAAATTTCAAAAGTTTGAATTTTTTTCGGTGTCTTCCTACAACTACAAAACTGAGAACAAAGATTTTTCCTTCAAATGAAATAAATATTTCTTTCATAAAGATCATGTAGATATTTTTGAAAATTTTAGTAGTCTTCGAGCAATAGTCCGTGAAAGATTTGCAATTTTAAAAAATAACAAAAACAAGATTTTCTCAAAAATGGCTCAAAATTTTTTCTTTAAATTTTTGGTAGGGTTGGTGCCTAACAAACCCTATACGATGACATTAACGCCATATTGGTCTATTCTTATGTTTTTTCAAAAATTGCAAAATTATAATTTTCTTGACTTGTCTCTCCTGTCGGTAATATTTACCCTAGAGGTGATTTCTTCTCTTTATTTCCTCGTGAGGTGGTGCTGATCTTTCCCCACTGAATGGCGAGATCCAGCGCCGACCTACTGTCGGCTAGCGGGGGTTTCCTCATACAAGTATCTCCCACCATCAGGGCACCGCTCCAGCCGGCACAAGCTCTAACTTTCCGCCCTGTCTCCCGACATGTGTGGTAGTGTAGTGCCTTTAAGTGTACGTGTGTGTATGTCAAGGGTGAGATTAAGACAAGGAAGGAGAAGGAAAGATCTTGCACGATCCACGTCCTGTTTGTTAGGGTTCTGCTCCGGCATTCACCTGATGTTGATCGGAGGTACCACGGAAAACCGTGGTTTCCGGTTTAGTAGCCGATCAGAGCAGTTGGCCACTAGACAGCAGAGAGCGACTGAACTCGACATAGCTACCTAGCTAGTGTCGAAAATCCTGTCACCGTTGAAACTCAGAGGCAGTGCAATGATATCAGTTGATGCCCTGAACCACCTCTCCCACCACGAATTCACGTAATCAATAATACATTATGAAAGTCAATTCTTTACTTAAATAAATAGTTTAAAATTACTCATATGGATGCTATTCACATCTATTTAAAAGGTAAATATAAGGTAAGTGACAGATGTAGGTTATCAAGATATAGTTTAGGTAATCAATTGAGTGCTAGTAAATGTTAGCTTAATAGTGAGGGGGAAATGTAGGACATGTGAAATGGAAGAGGAAGATCGGGAACATATTTTAGAGAGATGTCTGATTTTTGAGGAAGAAAGAATGTAGGCGAGATGGAATATTCAGGATAAGATGAGGTGGTTATTAGAGGATAAAAATGAAAGGATTAGTGTGTTTGATAAATACTGGAAAGGGCTTAGTATGTAACGTATTACTATAATTAGGGAAAGGATTTTAAGGTACAGCACCTTTTAAAAAATATAACTATTTTCATACAGATAGTTGAATATATGTATTTAGGGTGATGAAATTAAGCGAAATTAACAAAATTTGCTGCACTCTTTTCTGCGTTTTTAAACGATTTGGCAGAAAAAATATTTTTTCTCTTCTTGAACAGCTTTTTAACATTTCATTTAATCAGAAGTCAATAATATTAAACAAATATTAAATTATATTTTATGTAAACCACCAGTAATTTATATCCCAGCAACAATGGTCAATCTCCAACTGTAAAGTCAAATTTAAATTTCAACATTGTTGCTGCAACAGTTTAATCCTTTTCTACTGGATTTAGAAAGACTCAGACAGCCAAATGACATTTAACTGAGTGGACAGAAATCTACTTGTCTGTGGTCTGAGGAAAACGTTTACCTTTGCTGTCGTGTCGACGATACCGACGCAAGATTTTGAAAATGTTTTAGCATGCATCTTTAATTTATTGTTCACGGGAACGAAATTGTGATATTTAATCAGTCTACAAAGTTTCATGTATGAAGGATACACACTTTTTGAGAAAACTGCACTTGAATGTGAAAAAAATTACTTTTGAGGAAAAGCGTGTTAAAGTATTGGCTATGCATACCACATACACTGTCAAAACATTACTGGTACATAATCATTTATACTTAACAAAAAATGTTAAGAACTTACACACTACACCGATATTAACTATCATTTAAGCACTATGTCTACTATTTACAAAAAAAGTTGTAACTTTCTTCTGCTAGATGAAATAACTTTTTTCCTGGGGACGTTGTCGTGGATTTTGCACCAGGAGTTAAAATTGTTTCTGTGGAATCATCAACTTTATTTTCACTCGTTTTCATTGTAAAACGATTGCCATACATTTTTTGTACGACAAATTTATTTATTTTACGTATTTTGACGAAGAAAAGAACCTTCTTAGCATCAAACGCGAAACAATCTCCACACAACTCGCATACCCAGAAATTTAAAAAGAAACAAATATACAAGTTCCCTAAACGCAAACAATAGAGCATAACATCGTTACAGAGTAGTCAAACCCTAAAAAATATTTTTTAATACAACATATCCGTAAATTATCCTACAAATGAAGGAAAACAGAACTAGAACACAGAAAGTGTGCGTAACCTATTGAAAAGGGTGTGCACAAAGAGATTTAAATTGCTATTTAAACCATTAAAATGGTCCAAATGTGAGAAAAGTTTATATATTCTTGAAGAGGAAAGATTGGAGAATTTTGTGAGAAAGAAAACAAAAAATCACATTTTTTGTCAAAATTAACTACCATCTGCCCAGGTTCGATAATAGTTATTTATGATATGAGTGGTAAAAGTGTCATTTCCTTTTGCGAGGAGGAAATGTTGCGACACGAAGCTAATAGGCCGAGCAGCGCAATCCTACAAGCAAAATAAAATTATTTTTACGTGTGTCATTCACTATTTTTAGGCAGCCTCATTTACAGCAGTCACAATGTTACGTTAAGATCAATAGTCACTGATGCAGTCAGAGAAAAGTATTTATTTATTTCATTGCATTCACAGGTGTATCTGCATATTTAAGTATCGTCTCACTGTTAGCACTAGTGTTAAAAATTGAAATTTTAGCAGGCCGTGCGTGATCTAAAAATATCCGCTATCACTCTTCACGGTTAAAAAATTTCTTTTTTAAAAGGTTTCTTTACATTGGGAAGTTTAACTATAATAAAAAAAACTATTGTTAATATAATTAATAATGTCTCAAGATTCACGTTGAGCTGAAAAAAGTACAGTAATCCACTGAATTGATGATGCTTTAAAAAACCAAACATATTTTCTCTAGAATTCTTTCAGAATATTTCAGAGAGATCCACCTAAAAAAGTGCCCATCGATTCGTCTCGTCGGGGACAAGCTAATGTGATCAACTCTGTAGATGACTTTAAAACTTCCTCAAAAGCGTTTTAGATTTTAAAGTCCCCGCCAACACGTTTTTTTGATAAATTTTGTCGCAAAATTATCGCCAACTTGATTAATTAAGTCATAAAGTAATGATTACTGTTTATGCCGAAAGGATAGTATAGAAATTCACCTATGTTCTCGTAGGAGCACTGAAACCATAAAAAAACACAATCGTTTTCTAGAGAGATTCGCCTACAAATTATGCCAATCGGTGTGTCTTCCTAAAAGAAATCGAATGATCTATTTATAATCTATTACTCATCGGTATATGTAGGTTCCGTTAATAACACAAATTTAGTTGGAGAACAAACACGTTTTTTTGAGAAATTTATTTTTTGTGAAACCACAAAAATATTGATCAGTTTCTCCACAGAAGATCAATACGAGTGGAATGACACCTCATTTGTCTTTATTGGTAGACCGGATGTGGTCTGACCATGAGTGACAGACTGATGGACGTACAAACGGACAAGCGCTGATTAATCGATTACATCGATAATACGATAATACAAGGATGTATTTTTGAAGAACGATACGATAATCGATAATACAAGGATGTATTTTTGAAGAACATGAAATCTTTTGCAACAAGATAACTTCTTTGTATCTTCGACTTCAAATTCATTCGAATTTTGAAGGAATCTAAAAAATAAAAATTAATAAGTTTCTAGAACATACAAAAAGAGTTTATCAACAAATTAATTGTAACTGCGTAGGTCTATCGTATTTAAAAGTAAAATTCCTTTTATAGGCAACTTTTATGACCAATCCCGAAGCGATAATAAAGATTACAACAGCATTTTGACGTATTTTAAATAGGTTTCTCCAATTCTCTAACAGCTCAATAATATCGCAGAAATCGTGTTATTCTTTTTGCTACAATTACCTATATTCATAAAATTAAAATATTAAATACTATTATCGTTATGGAATAGTTTGTCTAGACCAAAATATTGTCAATTCATTGCAGAGAATATTTTATAGTAGTTGCGAGTCTGTAGTTTGTGAAAACCCTGAAAATCTTATGTCGTAGAACAAGAATAAATAATTTTGTTTTTAAAAAAGCCAGAATCTTTATTTCAAATTTAACGGTTATGTGAAAGGAAGCAGAAATCTATCAAAGGATATTAATACAGAAAATGTATACTGTACTGACAAAGTACAGTACTGACAATAAAAACGACGAAGGAAAACAGCATAATGAGAAGACACATTATGAATGCATCAAAATCAACATAATAAGTTCAGAGTAAGTACAGAAAATGCATGAAGAACAACTAAAAATGGCAGTGACGGAAACAATGGAATAGAATACTCAGCGACAGTTTGATAAACTCTATTTCTAACAATAATGAACGATCTTTTTTCTGAACAACATAAACTAAAGATATTTAAATTGCTCCAAAAGTTCGAACAAAGAGACAAGTTTTGACCTATTGCAATGAAATGCCTCGTGCCTCCTCGTTGCCAACAATGCCTCGTGAAAACGTAATCGGTTTAAGTCACTTGAAACTGTCACAGCTAGAGTAATCTATCGGTGTTTAGAAAGATATGATTGTATGCATAAATCAAAACTTTGCAGTACATGGGTGAACTATTTTGATATGTCCGTGTATTTTGTGAATTTTAATGTTGTTTTGACGTTTTTGTATTCCTTTTATGTGTGACAAATATATTATCAACAATTTGTGCGTCTCATCTACCGTCATCCAAGGCATCAGAATCGACGCCTTTTTCCATACAAACGACACGGAGTTTAATCTCCTGTCCTCAAAACGTGATGTCACAACAACTCTTTCTTTGACTTATAGGGTTGCAGCGTGGATTCTCGAAAAGTCTTGTGAAGAAAATATTTCAAATTATATCCTGGTGATACGAGATCTATGGGAGTTGTAACACTTTCACAATCACTAAAATGGGTCATCATGGAAAACCACGAGAGAGACAGAGAGAGGGGCAGCGACAGAGAGACAGAGAGAGGAGAGAGAGAAAGAGAGAGAGAGAGAGAGAGAGAGAGAGAGAGAGAGAGAGAGAGAGAGAGTATGGATTAACTTCAATGTTAATACAAGGGTTGGGGCATAAGTCATGATGTCATAAGTCAAATTATTTTATGGGAGAATACGAACACGAGTGGAAAATGTAAATTATACACATGAAAGGACAAGGTATTAACTAAATGCATGGACATTTAACGACACACTAAAATTGTGTTTGTTTATTAAGGTATGTTAAATGACAGTATTTGTTTCATGTTGCAAAGTATTTCAGCATATAAGAGTTTATAAAATTTCTGAAGACATACATATGCGTTTTAAAGGCCCGATTCAGTAGAAGCTCGATTATCGCACTGCCTCATAAGTCCGCACACTTACAGGTCGTCATTTGTTCTGACGGAGAGCTGCTGATCACTGGTTGCTACGCGACCTCGCAGAAACTCTGCTGTGCTGAAGGGCACTATTCCCAACAGCTTCCACCATTTCCACGTGACATCCTCGGGCATTTCTTCCATGGAAAACGGCTATTTTCAAGCACGAGCGCTGATCGAAGCATGTTCAATTCGTCTCCCACGGAGGTAGTCGGACAACATAGATTTCTACGCGACCTCGCAGAAACTCTGCTGTGCTGAAGGGCACTATTCCCAACAGCTTCCACCATCTCCACGTGACATCCTCGGGCATTTCTTCCATGGAAAACGGCTATTTTCAAGCACGAGAGCTGATCGAAGCATGTTCAATTCGTCTCCCACGGAGGTAGTCGGACAACATATTTCACGTTGCTCTCTATGCTAACAGATACACTCACAGTGTCATCTGATGATGTGAACATATATACTGTAACATTTCTTTCGTGCTACAAATGAAATTGTGGGATTCGACGACATTTGCTTCAGAAGAAATAGTTGCCATGACTGCCCAAACCCTCTTAGAGTAATTTTAGAACAATCTTCTCGCGGCCTCAAGCATGGTAGATTCCCTGAGCAGACATATTGGGGAACGTAAGAGAATACATACCACAACAAAAAAGAAAATCATTGAAAGAGGTATCTACAGAAATGATGAATATCTTATAAATAAATAACAAATGTGACTCCTAATGAGTATACGGAAACGATAAAACGAAATGTACACGATCCTCTCAAAACATTTGACCAATCACATTAAAAAGACAATGTGTTCGCCCTACTAATATCATTGACGTAAACATTCCAACCCAAAAATTCTTCGACTGAAAAACGTACAAATAACGAAACATACAACAGACTCAACAGGATGAATGAAGGAGCAAGACCTGCATTCACTCTGTTACACACCATCTGGCAAAAGCCACAAAAACACGGTCCCAACAACGCCAATAGCATCAGCGGAAACAAAAACCGCGCCAGCTACGTGAAACAACTAAACACCTCATCACAGAGGACAGCGTTGGCGCCACGGGAGAAGCTGGTTGTCCGCGCGCTGCGGCGTGGAGCGCTGAAGGGGGAGGGGCGGGGGAGAGGGAGAGGGAGAGAGAGGCAAGGCTCGATGACGCTGGCACGTCCACCGGCAGCGCAATCCGTTGTAAGCGGCTTCGCCGTGAATTTTACATCGCACCGCCGCTGCGGAAAACGTCAATACAACATTTCCGCGAGCGCGCCGCCCGCCCGCCCAGCCGTCCGCCGTACAGCGCTAGCACGCTCGCCAACTGGTGCTGTTGTCGGGGCGAACGATCGCCTGCTCGCGCGTATCTGACACGCCCCGGCCCATGCCGTCGCGTCCCGTCCCTCCCCGCCCCACCCCGCTCCGCGCCGCCCAGCCCAGCCCCGCCCCGCCCCATCCGTCCCGTCCCGTCCCGTCCCGTCCCGTCCCGTCCGTCCGTCCGTCCCGTCCCGTCCCGTCCCGTCCCGTCCCGTCCGTCCGTCCCGTCCCGTCCCGTCCCGTCCCGTCCCGTCCGTCCCGTCCCGTCCCGTCCCGTCCCGTCCCGTCCCGTCCCGTCCCGTCTCTCCTCATCCCGCTCTGTTCCGTCCGGTCCCGTCCGGTCCCGTCCCGTCCCGTCCCGTCCCGTCCCGTCCCGTCCCGTCCCGTCCCGTCCCGTCCCGTCCCGTCCCGTCCCGTCCCGTCCCGTCCCGTCCCGTTTCGTTTCGTTTCGTTTCGTTTCGTTTCGTTTCGTTTCGTCCCGCCCCGCTCCGCCGCAGCCGCCACTCCCCGTCCGCCCCGTCACGCCCGCCTCTCCCCACTCAGCCCGTCTCGTCCGTTCTCCCGCCTGCTCCTCCCCGCCCCGCCCCATTCCGCTCCACCCCGCCCCATCCCGCACTGCCCGCACTGCTCGCCTGTCCGCCCGTTCGCCCGCCCGCGCTCTAGTCGTCACATCTTCTCTTCTTCTCTCAGTTGCGGTTTATCCCCCTGCAACTGGACTTCCTGGCCAGACTTTAAAAAAATACTGTCCTAGGGTAATGATACCCATAGTATCCGCAGTATTAGTAATCGGGACTTTCCATTTTCTTCAAACGTGCAGTAGATGAAGTTTATCCCTTCTAGTGGTGAGGATTACAACGAACATTACTTATTATTCCGTATTTCATTTTTAAAGAATAAACTGGATACGTTTCTAAATATTGACATTTCTCAATTGAATATCTGACAGCTACTCAAATTTTACAATTTTCATGTGACCATTAAAACAAATATGGGATTTGAAAATAAATTATTTAAAAAAAAACACATTAAAAACTGATCAAGTGTAGGCCAGGTATCAGAAATTTCAGAAGGTAATTAGAAAAAGGAATTCTTGTCGCCCATTGAGTTTCACATTCACACAAATTTAATACTGTAGGCTAATAAATTAGAAAGAAACTACGAAAATGTTCTTAAATGTGACCAACATTGATACTTTTACCGAAACGTTAAAGTTCGCAATCTGAGCAACCGAGAAGGCTAAAGCAGGCACGCCTTAGAGATCTTGCTTTGAAGCATTTCGAGTTTTCATTTCGTCTCGTGCATGGATGTTTGAGTGTGGTGGCAAGGTGGGGCTCTCCTAACCACCATATGTCAGCGTTCTTTCTTCTACTTCTGACCGTCATCGCAGGGGTAGGGAGTGGAAGCGGAAGTACGCGTTACATCTACGTTCTACATTTGAATCCCGAGCAAGGTATGCATGTCGTATTGTGTTGTGGTGCGTCGGGCATTTGCAGCAAATGTAAATCACCTTTGAAGCTCATTATTTCCCTCAATTCATATCCCTTCTCCGGCACCTTGCGAAAGTGTGAATCACTTGCTCTCTCTCTCTCTCTCTCTCTCTCTCTCTCTCTCTCTCTCTCTCTCTCTCTCACACACACACACACACACACACACACATATATATATATATATATATATATATATATATATATATATATATATATATAAGTCTGGCCATAAATACTGTTACAAATTTCGCGCCGTAGTCAGCCATCTTGCTCATGACACAGACTGGCGGCAAGTAGGGGAACCTACCCTGTAAACAGTGCTGGTTAACCTACAAAGTGCCATTCTTGTCTCCTGGAAGCAGTTGCCATGGTGTGGGGTGATTACGAAAACCGTGTTGCAGTAATAGCATTGCACAGGGTGGGGAAAGAGCCATCTGAGATATTCAACACATTGAAAAAGCTGAAAATCAGCAGGATGTTTGTGTATCGCACAATAAAACGGTACAACGATACCAAGAGCGTGTCCGACCGTCCTCGGCCGGGTCGCCCAAGGTCTGCCAGGACTCCCAAGCTCATCAACGCAGTGAGGCAAAGAATTCGGCGAAACCCAGTTCGAAAACAGAAGGTGATGGCCAGAGAAATGAATGTTGCCACGAGAACCATGTCCAGAGTGCTAAGGAGTGACCTGGGACTGAAGGCTCTTCGCCGCAGCACAGGACAGTTCCTCACCGCCCAATTGAAGAAGCAGATGGTCGTTAAAAGCAGAGCACTTCTTAAGCGATACGCACAAAATGGTCACCGCAAGATTTTGTTTACCGACGAAAAAATTTTCACGATCGAGGAACAATTTAATAGGCAAAATGATCGCGTGTACGCCCCTGATGCGAAGACAGCTCGCCAAGTGGCTCGAAGATCCAGAGGACTCATCATCCAGCTTGTGTGATGGTTTGGTGGGGGGTGTCCTATGAGGGGGTCACAGACATCCATTTTTGTGAAAAAGGTGTCAAGACGTCTGCAAAAGTGTACCAAGAGACAGTGCTGGAGCCGTTTGTGAAGCCCCTAAATACGTCAATGTTCAGCGGCCAGAGTTGGAGCTTCCAGCAGGACTCAGCTCCAGGCCACAAGGCTAAAACCACTCAGAATTGGCTGGAGTCCAATGTGCCCGACTTCATTGCAGCAAAAGATTGGCCCTCTGGAAGTCCAGCCCTCAACCCACTGGACTACAAATTGTGGTCAGTGTTAGAAGAAATGGTCTGCAAGAAGAGACATGCCAATTTGGAAAGTTTGAAAAAGTCTTTGAAGAACGCCGTGGCCAAATTTCCTCTTCATGTAGTGCGTGAATCAATTGATGCATGGCCAGATCGATTAAAATCATGTATCAAAGCAGGAGGTGGCCATTTTGAATAATATTTTGTAAATATGTGTGAAAATATATGGTCGTTTAACCCTCAAAACTGGTTTTCTCTCCTTCTACCTCAACTCGATTTACAGATTATTTGAGTTGTAACTATTTATGGCCAGACTAGGTATACACGCACGCGCGCGCACACACACTAATGCATACCAGCATGGCTATTCGAAAGCGTTTCGACTACGTTGTTCCACAGTCGTCCACACGATGGGCTTAATGGGAACGCCAAAAATATAAGTACTGTGCATACAGTTGCTTGCCTTTCTGTCTTCTGAAAGTTAGAACGATTAGGGAGGTCCCGTGTTCAAGTCTGTATGGCGGATTCTCGGCACAAACTCAGCATATGACCGGGAGCGGTAGCTTAGTGCATCAACTGATATCACTGCAGCGCCTCTGACCGGGAGGTCCTAGGTTCGATTCCTGACGGCAGCAGGATTTTCGACACTAGCTTTTCAGCTAGGTCGAATTCAGTCTTCCTTGTCCTATCCTCTCCCCTTACACACACACACACACACTTACAATAGCATGCACTACACTACCACATATTCCGAGGTACCGATCGGGAGCATAGAGCTTGTTCCGGCTGGGGCGGTGCCCCGTTGGCGGGAAAGTCCTGGTTCGTGGGAAGCCTCTGCTAGCCGACGGTAGGTCGGCGCCGGATCTCCCCATCCAGCGGTGGGAAATCACCGCTATCTCCCGAGAAAAAAAACATTCACTACACTAACGGGACTAATGACCAAAGCAGTTGACGCGCCCGGAAACACGAAAAATCAATCAATCAATCAATCAATGAAACTCAGCATATGAAAGACGGCCTCTGCTTGTATCTTCGGTTGCTACGATCGATAGTTTCTGTGATTTTCTTCCATTAACTGTAGGCGGATATCAAAGCAGAATCTTTAACAACGGGCGACGGACTGCGTAGGATCCTTCCTTCCCCATTGTGCATCTTCTTCCATTCTTAACCAAGAAATAAATAAACTTCTATATCATGGTCCAGTGCATTACCAGGGGTGGAGCTCCGCTAAAAATGTTGATTCTACTGATACCTTGTGGTATTATTTTTATAAATTAATAAATTGATATAACTAGAAATATCTGTATTCATTTAAATAAAAATACTATTCAATTTATGACTCTGCATATAAAAATTACTGGCACCAATAGTTGTATTTAACGACGAAAGCACTACATATTTGTCGCATAAAGGCCGCTGTATCTTCGAAACATTGAATTTTATTAATAGTATTCTTTTGTATACCAGCATTATAAGCGACCTTTTCTGTAGGAAGAAATCGTTCATAATCGGAAAATTACGGCATAAATGATTGCGTCATCACACGTTCAGATAATCGCAGCAAGAGAATAGTTGGGAGGTAAAAGTAAATGGAACAGGCGACTATCGTTTTCTTGCGCAGATGTCATCAACGCCACCTTGAATTTGCTTTCCAGAGGGCGTTGAATGTTAAGTACCCGAGACGTCACAAAAAAGTTGTTTCGCAAAATTATATTATATTCTCTTATAAATTTATCATGCTGTTATACAGAAAAATAATGTACGCAACTCGTTTATAATGTTACTTAATTGCATTAGTCCAATTATGAAAGCTCCTAACGTCGCTCGTGTTCAAAACACGTACTCATGCAATAAAAGCTTAACATTATAAATTAATTGCATAAACTATTTTATTCTAAAACTTCAAATACCACAAATATTTCCAAATTTATTAATGTTCCGTTTTCCTGTGAATGAACCCGATTTTTTTATTCTCAGCTGACCACTGTAATTACTCAGAATCTTATGAATTCTTGTGATAATATCATATATTGAACGACAAGTACATCATAAACAATATCAATGATATTCGACTTCCTAAAAATATTGAAACCTGTAAAAAACAATTATCTGTGAACCGCTGAGGTCCTTCTCTCACGGTATTTATTGATTTAAAATGAAACGATTATTCTCCACCTTATGTGACTCTGGCAGTACTGTTTCTACAAAGTAGTATTATGCCGTTAGAAAGCTAGATACCAAACCGAATGTCATCTGAGCAGACACTGTTAGCAAAGTTCTAACTCCTACCTCTCAGCTAGTTCAACTTTAATGTAACTTGACTGCATATCAGCGAAAAAGCATGAGTCGAAATCTCTCCTGACATTAATCAGAGCAATCCCAGAAACCTGTCGATTGGTCGCAGAATTCTCCTCCAGACAGCGACTGAATTCGACCTAGCTATCTTACTAGTGTCGAAACTCTGCCCCCGTCGGGACTCGAACGCTAGGTCAAACCGATCAAAGACAAAGTAGTAGCAACAGTTGTTACCCGGAGCTATCTCAATCGCTTTCGTCTGTCAAGCTGTAAGTCAACAGCAACGACGAGATAACCCCTGCCACTTCTTCTTTCGACGCTGCTTACATTTCAATAAAACTCCATAAAATCTCCCTCGCTTCGCCGCATTGCTTACTAGAAGTGATCTCTGGAAGAGCAGGCGCCGGAAGACAGCATGGCAGTGGGGGGCAGCTCCACTTCATTATACAAACTATGCAGATGTTCCACGGGGCGTGCGGGGAAAGGATAGGAATGAAAGAACAGAGAAAAGGGGACAGGAAGGGGACTGGAGGGGTTGGAGAGGAAAGGCGAGTGGTGGCGTGGAAGGGGACGGCAGTGTGAGGTAGCGCAGAATAGAGAAATGGGAGATGATGTCGGGGGTGGGGACAGAGGCCGTTGTGGAGGAGAGGTGAAGGCAGTGGGTGGGGGAGGGAAGGATGCGGGAAGAAGGCGGGGAGGAGGCGGGGTGGGAGTGGAGGTGGGGGCGGAGATGGAGACGGGCGTGGAGACGGGCGAGGAGACGGGAGGAGGCGATGGGAGACGTGGGACAGGGCACAGGCGGTGAGAGGAATGGGAGGGCGGAAAAGGGGCGAGGAAATAGACGTGGTGGGAAGAGGCATGGGGATGAGCACGGGGAGAGGCTCAGAGTAGGAAGGAGGCGAGAATTGGGAAAGGGGAGGGTAAGAGGCGAGTACATGTAGAGTAGAAAGAGGGGTCGAGGGGAGGAGCAAGAAGAAGTCGCGGGGTCGAAAGGTGAGGGGCGGAGGGGAGCGGGTCCCGGCGGTGGATCTTCGACTGCGCATCTGAATGCGCGCCGCTGCGAGCGCCCTCTGGATCAGCAATGCAAAGCCGGGATTAGCTCTCGACGCGACGTTACGCGAGGCGACGCCAGGCGCTGCCAGGTGGGCGGGGCGCCGGGAAGGGCAGAGGCCGGCCCTCTCTCGCTCGGGCGCACACGCGACACGACATCCGCGCCTGGCCCGCCTCCCAGCTTCCCGACTCGCTCTCGGCCCGCTTACGTCCCGCCTGCCGCCCTGCTGTCGCCCCAAACAGGGCCCCGCTCACGCTCCTCTCACTCTCCTCTCTCGTCCCCTCCCGTCCCCCTCCCGTCCCCTGTCCCCTCCTGTCCCCTCCTCCCGCCCCTCCCGTCCCCTCCTGTCCCCTCCTGTCACTCCTCCTGCTTCACCCTCCTGTCCCCTCCTGTCCTCCTGTCTCCCCTCCTGTCCCCTCCTGTCCCCCGTCCCCTCCTGTCCCCCTCCCCTGTCCCCCTCCCGTCCCCTCCTGCCCTCCTGTCCTCCTGTCCCCCTCCTCCACACCCTCCCGGACCCCTCCTCCTGACCCTCCTGTCCCCTCCTGTCCCTTCTCCCACCCGTCTTCCTTCTCCCACCCGTCTTCCTCCCTTCTCCCACCCGTCTCTCTCCCGCCTCCCTCCCGTCTGCCCCCGTTACCCTCACGTTTCCCTCCCGTCTCCCTTCCGTCTCCCTCCCGTGTCTATCCCGTCTTCCTCCCGTCTTCCGCCTAATTTTATAACTAAGCAATATTAATTTTGTTGTTACAGAAGTGTGTCTGTAATTTAATGGAATCTCCACGGTATTTCTTGATTCTTGTCTTTCCTGGCCAAGGATACCAGCAGTACTGTGAAGACCTCAGCGAAATACAACTGTTCAAATGTGTTAGAAGATGAGAGTAATGCCACGCAGTAAATGCACATTCCTCAGTTCTGTAAATTGGTCTTTAATTAGGCAAATTGATTATTAATACAGAAATAAATTAATTTCCAAAGAGTGTTCCACCCACAAAATGTAACATGAATTATAGATGAAGTAAACATGTTATTCGAGCGTATTGTACTGGTCGCGTCAGATACTAAGGTAATAGTCGCATGAATGTAGTGAATCTTTTTATTGCTGGGTGCGGCGGTTACATTCTCTAACTGAATGGCGAGATATGGCGCCGTTTTACACGCCTGATTGCGGGGTTTACACAAATTACGTATCTCCCACCAGAGGGGCACCGCCCCAACTGGGACAATCTCTACGCCCTGAGAGGTCTCCCGACATGTATGGTAGTGTAGTACATGTAAATGTAAGTGTATGTAAGGAGGAGGAGAGGACAAGGATGAGGAAGGTAAGATCGTACACGATCCGTGGCCCGTTTGTTTTGATATTGATCCGGCATACCCCCTGTGTTGATTCGAGAAACCACGGAAAACTACCGTTCAGAACAGCCGACCGCTAGAATTCGCCTTCAGAGGCTGAATTCGACCTAGCTCTGTAGCTCGTGTCGAAAATCCTGGCACCGGGGGGACTCAAACCCTAGGACCTCCCGGTCAGAGGCACTGCAGTGGCATCAATTGAGCCACGATGTTCCTCCCCAGTAGAGTGCCGCGGGCGCTGTGTTTTGCATTTGCACGTGCTCGCGTCGCCGTCGCTCTCCAAACACGTGTCCCTGCGGCACGTGCCGCCGCGGGGGGGGGGGAGCGGCGGGGGGGTAAACGCGTCGCCGGGCGTTCCATGCGTCAGCGATGCCTCACACCGCCTTCGCCCCCGGGCGATGCGCGTTGCCCAGCCGCAGCCGCAGGCGCTACGCATCCACCATCGAATAGAAGCGGTTCTACTGCATTCGGCATACCGAGCCTTTGGAATGACAACACTCCTACTGATCCAATCGAAGCACATGAGTCGTTAATATCATAAGGTTCTTTCTGATTTCTGCTACAAGTAGATCATACTCGTGCTGCTTTGTGTCGTCAAACGGATGCTATAAATATCACTCCTGTAGGTAGAGAGATGTCTGAAACGGCGGAAAGATGAAACTGACATTTTTTTTCGAAATTAAAAATTCTACGGCATTCGGCCTTCCGAGCCTTTCGAATGACAACGCTCCAACTGACCAAATCGGAGCAAATGAGTTGCTAATGTTATAAGGTTCTTTCTGACTACTGTTACAAGTAGAACATACTCGTGCTGCAATCTGACGACAAACAACCACTGGCGGATCCAGGGGGCCATGAGGGCCATGACCCCCTCCCCAAAGCCTAGAGTTTTGGTTTACCTTCCTTTATTTGGCAAAATTGATTTTAATATTCATGTTCGAATTATCTAATTATTTAAACAATAATAGTGTGTAGTATTATATCTACACTACATAAATGATATACAAAATATAACAAATATGTATATCATTTAACAAAAATCTGCGACCCCTCCCCCAAAAAGAGATCGGCTGAATCCGCTTCAGCAGACAGCTACTGCAAAAATCACTACTGAAGGTGGAGAGATGTCGGAATTAGCGGAGAGATGAAACTTCGACATTAATTTACTAAAAATGACAGAATTGTTACTTAGAATCTCGCCCTTTCCAAGGACCGGTTCCGTGAGTTACGAACGAAACTAATTTCGAGGAGCCGAAGTGGAAGGCTCCGACTGCTTTGATGTGTCCGACAGATCAGACACGCCGCGAGTAGGGCACGCCCGAATATTTTTCGCTTAGCCATTAGAGAAAGGGTTCGTTCGGTACTCGAGTCGAATTTAATGTACTGCAAATCGTCGAATTGCAAATGTCTGAAGCCGCGTCTTTACGATTGTTCACTTATACCTTCAAATATAAATAATAAGGTTCTCGGGCAGTTTAGCTAAAAGCTGAAATGTAAATATCAAATATTACTTAGTTAAAATGATTTAAATAAGGGGCTTGTACAGGTCTTAATATCACCCGAACCTTATATGTAACCCAACCTAAATTGAAATGAAACTAAAACTCAAACATGACCCAAATTCCCACTTGAACTCTTACCTCCAACTACAACTTGTACCCCGTCTCAAGCCCTGACTCCTTCCATGTCCAGATCCCCGAATCTATTATTTCTCACATGTTTAATGAAAACCCCGAGTAATACAGTAAATTATTTTGACGTAACAAGGTTTTGCAACACAGCTCCCTAGGATCAAAAGGTGATCAAGGTGAAATTTGCTCCTGAGCCCTCGGCAATTTCTCCTTGAGAAGACAGCAGTACATTAAATGTAAATGTTCGGCAGATTAAGTCGGACCGTCAGCTTCATGCTTCACACAATAAAACTTACCTTTCAGATTTCATTAGGGATCACCGCGGAGGAAGATGTGCTGTGAAACATGTCGAAGTTTGAGACATTATATATATTTTTGTTCAGAACAAGACACATCAATGAAGACGAAAAACATTTTACTATTCACAAGAAGAAAGCCAGCTTTTCTTTCAGTTAAAAAAGTAGCTGAAAAAATATGTCAATATTGTCATTCTGGACATTTCCCTCCAACATTGATAAAAGTAGATATGATTTAAACGCAAGATGTTCTTAAATATTCTGAATTCAAACACTCACAAATTAATTAAATTTTTTTGACGATAATTTTTATTCACAGTTCTATTTTTATCACAGTCAGATGATTTGAAAAAACAATGTTTGGAAAACGTAAAGACACGTACGTCAGTTTTCGTGTTACCCCACGAAAGGCACGAAAAGTTTTCGTGTAACCCCACCCAGCGGCTCAAGAGAAGCTAAAAATATATGTCTAAACTTAGTAAATCTTTAAACTATGTAAAATAAAATAAGGAATCAAGTTTGGAGAAAAGAGCAAGTTGTCAAACGAAAACTGTAATAAAAATTTGGTTAATGGAATAAATCGTTCCTGAAAAATATAATGTCAACAAAAAATAATAATTAGATAAATAGTGTAACATTTTTATAGAATTTTAATTGCTGTATCAATGTCCATTGTTTTACAAACAAATCTTACTTAATACTGTAGTTACGAAATGGAATATGACTTACAATCAGAAGTATTTTAATGAAGTAATTACGCTTGATTTTTGAAAAGGAGATATTCAGCCTCGTGTATAAAGCGGCTCAAGAGAATGTTCGGACCGCAATACCAAAATAATTGGGTCATTTTAACGTAAGCTGACAACTGTTTCACTACATTTTGTAGAAATATCATTGCAGAATTTCACCAAACACGGCATTTGTGAGTTATGAGATATAAAGAAAATTTATTGAATTTTTTTTTTAATTTTCCCAAATAGTTAACGAAACAACAGAAAAATTATTATTAGTTTGCTAAACATACATAATAAATTTTTTAAAGGGACAATTCAGAAAGTAGATATTCAGTTATAAATTTTGTCATTTATGTTTTTCTTGGCAAAGATAGAATATTGTGACACCTATTATCTCTGAATGATTTCCATACGTTGCCTCACAGCTCCCAAACGATCTATTCAGTGTGTATTCCTTTATTACTTTCTCTTCATTCTTGTATCTGGTTCCATTTGTTTGCTTCTATAATCACTATTTTTAATTGTTTTCAAATATCATCCTTCTTTTTTTTTTTGCTCAATAAGGGGTAAATTACACACCTTAAAAATCTCATTTGACTGCTTTGAATTCCCCTTGTTTCCCCTTTTTTCAAGACCATACTTTCAGAGACAAAGAGGATGGCAGGAATCACTACTTTACACAATGTCAGAGTGTTCCTTATGAATGCTTAATGATTTATTTCTATCAAATCTGTGTTTATTTATTGACATGAAATTACTTTTATAGTTATTAGTGCGTATCGTGTTTTATAGATTATATATCTATTAACTAACTGTCGCCCTACCAAATTTGCCCAAAAACAACAACACATATCTCTATAAATTACCTGGAAATGTTCCTCTTAATTCATGCGCTTCGTGTTAAGGTACATTTCTAACTTCACATTTGCCAAGTAGGCTTCCTTTTCACGTCGCAACAAACGTCTTTTCTCACTCAGAGGCGAGGGGGAAATCTCGCTCAAGCGAACAAGGAAAACTGGATTCCTGTGCAGCTCTAGAAATGCGTAGCGCGCGCTTGTACATTATTCTTGAACTCCGGCGGAAACGAAGTTTACCGTTCGTGCACCAGCGTGCTTCCGCGGCGGCGGCGGTGGTGGCGGCGGAGGAGGCGGCGGCGGCGGCAGCGGTGGAGGAGGAAGAGGAGAAGACGGCGTTGGAGGAGGAGACGGCGGAGGAGGCGGAGAAGGCGGAGGAGGCGGAGGCGGCGGCGGCGGAGGAGGAGGAGGATACGAAGGAGGATGCGGAGGAGGATACGGAGGAGAAAAAAGAGAAGGAGGATGTGGCGGAGGAAGAGGAAGAAACGGCGGAGAAGGCGGAAGCGACGGCGGCGGCGGAGGAGAAGGAAGAGGGAGAGGAGGAGACGGAGGAGGAGGCGGAGGAGGAGGAAGCGGCGAAGGCGACGAAGACGTCAGAGGCAGCGGAGACGGCAGCAGCGGTGGCGGCGGCACAGGAGGCGACAAAAGCTGCGGCGGCGGAGGAGGAGGCGGGGGAGGCGGCGGCGGCTGTTTACGCGTCGACGAAGCCCTGCGCTGGGAGGACAGCAGCCCAAGCACGAGCGCGAGGCCGGGTGGGAGCCGCCATAGGGGAGGAGAGCGCCATTGTGAGTTTTGAAGAGCGGACAGACTTCGCCATTCTACTATTATCGAGATATCACGAATATCATACGTTTTATTCGCTTTGTAAAAATTCGTATGTACCATGATTTTCATTTAGATTTGACTTGCATCCTACCAAAGGTGACAAAATGATGTTGGCAGCAGCATTGCTTAATAGCGAGCCATTATTATTTTTTAATGTCTCTCATTATGATAATGATATCAGTTTTGAAAAGTTCGACTTGAGACAATCAAAATGGATAAAGATACGTCATGGATCTAGTAGGGTTGAAGCAATGCAAGTTTAGTAGATATTTGTTTGCGTTACTTCATAACGAATACATACGATTTTGGGTGCTGCGCTCTACTCCTTATATAATGAAACTATAGACACAAATACTTCCACACACACTGTCACAATTCATAATCACATTTTGATACACAACATAAATTGAGTTACACAATATTTGACATTATTTGAATTTATAACAGGCGGAGTCAACTCCAGAAGTACAATATATTTAGTATGGAAATTTATTATTTTAATGGATTCGAAAGATTCTAGATACTCAACAATGGAAAACATTTCAGATTTAGGCATCCATACCATCTCAATTTTTTTTCATGAAGTTTATCCTCTTTCCGTTTGTCAATATTCAATTACCAATAATGATTAATGACATTGAATTGCTCACATTTCTCTGTAATGTTAATTTTTAATGCGTTGAGTTACTGAGTATGTTGCTCAAGGCATAATAGTAAAGTGCACATCAAAGTCCTAACCAGTTATGAAAAGTTTGTGAGTGATGTATGTGCATATCCTTCAACGCTATTTCAGCATCCACAAACGTAGTCTCTCAAGTCCTCGAATTTTATGTCCTCGATAATGATGTCTGGGAGAAAAGTAGTTTTAAAACTTACGAAATAGCATATTTTGGTGAACTAATCGATGTCTAGAAGATGAGCATCTGCTACATTTCAAATGACTGAGTGTTTTGGAGCGCGTCAACTACTACGACAATTAGTTACGGAATATAGTGTATGTTTTAGTTTGGGAAATGGCAGGATTCTTTCTCCACTGGAACCTGAGAACTGGTGACGACCTAAATGCCAGGATTGTGAGGTTCTCTTTCATTCAGGTATCTCCGACAACGGGGCACCGCCATAGCCGAGATACATTCTAAACTCCATTATGGTCTCGCGATGTTTGTGATAGTGTAGTGTACATAATTGTGTGTGTGTGTATATATATATATATATATATATATATATATATATATATATATATATAAAGAGAGAGAGAGAGAGAGAGAGAGAGAGAGAGAGAGAGAGAGAGAGAGAGAGAAGAGCGTGTGAGGACAAGGATGAAGAAAAAAATACCTCACAGGGTTGGTGACCCGTTTTTTAGGATTCGGTTCCGGCATTCCCTGATCTTGTTTGGAGAGTCCACTGAAAAGTACCGATGAGAGCAGCTGACCGTCAGAATTCTCAAGTCAGTGATTGGATTTGTGATAGCTGTTTATAGGAAATGTCGAAAGTCCACCACCATTGGTACTCGAACGCTATGCTATCTGCGCACATTTTCTTGAGACCTCACTTCGCTAGTTGCGTGAGGAGTGGGGTATTTAGTTATTTTGACAAAAGTAATTTTATATAAAATTTGTAGTTCGTTTTTCGATAGAAAATAGTTTCTACTACACGGGAGCGAACGTTCCTAGTTATCGAATTTTGTCCACAATTCTCGTTGCTATCATTATTCTTAATTCAACTACTGTTGACAAAGGAGTGGGGGTAGGTATTCCGGGATTCAAGAAAAAGTGCGCGTATAATACACCTGATCAGCGGTCTTGCTGAAGAAACGGTAATGATGCCACTGAGCCATCATAATTTACTGTGAGAACGTTCTCTCGTAATCCACCCACTTTCTTTATCTTGTTTCTAATGATCGTAATATCTTTAATATAAGTCTTATGCGTATTTCAAATTTTAAAAGGCAAGAAGATCGTACGTGATTTCAGCAGCGATTAATCAAACTGAGGTGCCCTTTATCCCGACACTCATTGAAATCTGTTTAAAAATTTGAAATATTAAAAAATATTTCGAAGTAGTAAAGGTAGTCTTTGGTACTTATGCATGGATACTATTCATTTCACTGTTTATTGACTGGAAAGAGCTACAAGGCGACATACGACATGCGGCAAAGTAGCACTTTGCGTGCAAAGAATGAATAAAACACCAAGTACAATTAGGTAAACAAAACAATCTGGTGTCAAGAATCAACATGTCTGCCGTTTCGCATATTATGATCTTAAGACCAAATAGTACTTGAAGATCTGTAGAAGATGGAAATTGTTCATCCTCAGCTCTTCTCGACAGTATCAGTAGAATGCTCTGTGCAAAGTTTTTGGTAGTTTTGGTAGGTTTCGCTTGTGATAAGTATCACGAGCTCTCTTACAAAGAAGAGACCATTTTAATTCATAATTTTGATTAATTTTAATAAAAATTAGTGGTGTGACAGAAGCACAAACTTTCTCGCATTATTTGTACTGCTCACTCAAAATTATCCCTTACGTACTGAGGAAGGCTGGAGAAATGTACTTTGTTATGCGCATTCTTCAAAAGCTGTTTAAATTCAAAAGCCTTAGATTATAGATCTCATAATCGCCCTATACGGAGTAGCTGGCTGGGACCCTTAGAGAAAGGGACGAAGACACAGAATAGAAAAAATTAAAGGAAGTCAGATAAATTATCCTTCGGTAAAAAAAAAAAAGCACATTTGACTTGGGATCCTTTAGAAACACGTAGAAAAAAGCCAAGCTTTGCGCTCTATTTAAAGCTTACATAGGAGAATCGGCATAGAGTGAAATTCAGAACAAAATCGAGAAACCAATCTACTATTGCAGAGTTGTTCATCCTTACAAAATCGAACGAAAGAAGCAGAGGACAGACATCACAAAACACCCTCGACAGTCTTTGAAGCTTTCCCTCGCATTGTAAAAATGTTAAAAATAGTTCATATCAAATATAATTTAGTTTATATTAACAATCTACTTTATATTTGCTATTGAGAATAAGAAATGTACTTGCAGTTAGGTGTACTTGCAGTGAGGAAATTGGGTAACGAATAACTTTTTTTGTTCATAATCATTATTTGTTATATTGTGTATTATTATTGTATTATTATTATTATTATTATTATTATCAAATTATGCCACCGGTTATTGTTAACTATTTGCAGGATAGATCTACCTAATTACGCGAAACACTCATTTTCAAAGAATTTTATATTAAATGATTTAAAGATTTAATTTTAAAGAAAAAATCTGTCTTTGGTATTAAAAATGTACGACAAAACTATTTTCTGAACATGACAGTTTAACTTTTAAAATATTGAGCTTTGCAGACGGATTCTAGAAACTCTGTTATTAGAATAAAAAATCTCGACTCGTTAAAATAGCGGCGGAATGTCACAAAGGAGGTTATGATTTCCAGACAAGAGTGAATTCCCTGAACTTTCCAGCTGAAAAAGCTCCAACGAGACGATATTACTACGAGAATAGAATTCGGAAAGCAGAAAACTAATTATTTGCTGACTGAAACTTTTTGTTTCAAGTGTGTTTCAAAGGAAGAGATGCTATTTAGAAATTATGTGGTTCCACCGAACAAGTGAACAGTACTTTCGCCAGAAGTCATATGTAGTTTCACAAACATGTTGATTAAAAATTTTCGGTGTTGTTTCAGGAAAAATACGAATACAATAAACAAAACAAATTTTATAGCAAGGAGAAATTAGGAATATATACATTTACTTAGTTTTGGTGCAGCTCAATTCTTATGTTTCGAATGTGAATAATTAGATGCAATAAAAGAGGAAACTGTATTGTTAGGGTACTCTTTATAATGATAAGTTATTAACTACCATATGCTCCGTTTTGCAATTGTTTTTAGATATTACTTTCATTTTATGTAAGTGAATTGACAAGAAATCACAAGTAAAATTAAATGTTACATTTAAAAAATAAATAGTGTAACTTTTTTCTCGAGAAGTAAATAGAGAAGTAGCATGAAGAAAATATATTTCATTAACCTCAAAAGCCATTAAAAATTTAAAAATATACGTTAAATTTAAAACTCGCACAAACGACATTGAAATATAAAAAAGGAAACTTGAAAGTAACATACTCTTGAAAATTCTTTTAATTTCACAATTCGACATTGACTGCTTTCAAACAAATGGTCACGTGTTATTGCCAAACCAGAATACTATCCTGATGTTGTAAATAACTAATTTTTACTTCCGTGTAGTTTTTCACAGAAAAGTCAATTTTAATTTCTCTTAATTGATTTGTTCCCTTATAAGATCTTTTTACACTATTTGTTTCTTCGATTTAACGTTTGATATGAAGTTTATTATTTTACGTATTTCAGATTGAAAATGCTTTCTCTTTGAACTCTAGAAGCCAAAATGTTATTTTTTCTGGTGTTGCAAATTTTAATCAATAAATTTATTATTTATAGAACATTGTATTATAAATTAAATTACAGATACTGGCTCTAATATATATCATGTCTTTAAAAATTTAATTATTACCCACACATTTTTATTCCTATCACAAGACTCCTTTTTTTTATTTTTTTACTTTATAAAAGTTGCCCTCCAGCGTCACCATTACTACAACCGTAACGTTGATTGTCACGTAGCGCCTTGTGATGCCACGTATTACGTACATAAAACGCACCAGTGAAAGTGCTGTTACACCAATAATGGCGAACCCACAACTTGGCTACTACATCTTTTAGGCTCTAGTAAATCCGTATTTTCTACTTTCGTCGCTTTTTTTCCGCGCGTAGAAAAATCAGGACAAAAAAGAAAAAAGGCATCGAAAGTCGGAGAAAAAAATCACGTTCCAGCGCCAACCGGATGCGGTCCTCGCGCGAACATAAGGCGCGCCCGCGCAGCCAATCGGGGCCATTGCGGAGCGAATGAAGCCAATCGCCGAGGCAATCGACCTCCCGCTGGGCCCGCTAAGCGCCCCCAATCCTCGGGGAACATCGGGAAAATGCGGCGCGAGGACGGTCGGGCGTGCGGGGAAAATAGAAAGAGAGGAAAAAAAACAGGGCAACATAAAAAAATCGCGGACCTGCAGTTTTCAGCAGCTTTCGCGCTTTTGTGCGTGAATTTTTGACAGCCCCGCCCGACAGACCTTTTGTCGAACGCCGCCCCTACGTCGCCGCCGCCTGTGCATGCAAGTTGAATGGGCGTCTCGTGAAATATAAAAGGAGTCGCTGAAAGCTTTTGCGCCACGTGCCCGCCGAAGCTGGCTTAATTATAAAGCGGCAGCCCGCACAGGGGGGCGTGGCCGCCCAGGTGCACGCCTGCCTCAAGCCGCTCCGAATGCTCAGGCGGCCGAGGAGGTCAGGGGATTGAGTGATGCAGGAGGCAGTGGCTGCTACTGCGGTTGCGGTAAAGCCTTTTCCTTTTTGTACAACCTTGCGTTTGAGGTACTCGTCGAATTAAATGTTGGGTTGGTCGTGAAACCGAAATATGAGTAAGTTCGTTTGATCGTTGAAAGACAACGAACACATTTAGCAAGAGGTAAGTTGTGGAGTTAAATACGAGTATATATGAAATGACTATTCCAACGACATAAGCAACACCAAAATAACAATATTATAATCCATATAAAATATATTTTTCTTAATAAATTTTCTATTCAAGCGATATTTATTCTCATTTGGATTGAGCTAATTACACAGAACTGCGAAGATTTGCCACATTTGATGAAAATGAGGGTTTAAAAATCAGTTTTAAATATCATATAGAAACATACGTATAGGGCTGCAACCATTTGCTGCTATTGATTAAAAATGGGGTGATAATGAGTCAGTTATGCATTCTGATTAGATATGTTAATTTAATTTTTCTATCACCCACAGTTTTGACAAAAATTAAAAACTGATTAAATTTCACATGAACGCGGCAATGTACACATATTACGATATTACGTAGCGATATATCTTTACTTTTGGAAGATAATTTGATGTTTGCTAGACCAAGTTTTGAATCAGTAGGTGGTTCTGTAAAATCATGCAAAAACTGCTTTTCAAAAAGGCTGTAAACGTAATAATTCAAAGTGATTCAAAGAATGTCATTTAGAAGATTGGAAGTGATCCGGAATTTTTCTGTTACACTAAACCTCAGAAGAGAAAACATCAACTCGTTTTTGTACGGCAAGCGCATCAATCTTAATTTGGCAGGGGGATCAAGATCGGGTCACGCGGTGTGTTAGTTCGTTGTTAGTGAGCACGTCAACTAATGACATTAGTCCCGTACGCGTATTGCATGTTTTGTGTAATGGGTGAAGATAGGACAAGGAAGGGGAAGGAAAGATCGTGCGCGGTCCGTGTCCCGTTTGCTAGGGTACTGCTCCGACATTCACATGGTGTTGATCGGAGAAGCCACGGAAAACTATCGATCAAAGCAGCCGACCTCTCCTCCAGACTGAAATCGACCTAGCTGACAAGCTAGTGTCGAAAATCTTGCCAATGTCGATACTTGAACCTAGGACCTCCCGCTCAGAGGCACTGCAGTGACATCAGTTGATGCACTGAACCACCTCTTGCTGAACAGAGTGTTTGTCAAACATAAATTGCAGGTTCGAGAAAATTATATCAAGGAAAGCAGGAATATTTATTTTTTGATTTCCAGTGGTATGAAGAGAACAAACTATTATTGTAAGCGAAAGTTACTTTTGATTGGTTAAAGTGTACGGACATTACAGGAAAGTATGAAATAAATAATTTACCCGAATATCCTGTCAGCAATTAGGCACGTAACATATATTCCCGACATTCCTATACCAAATCCCACCACATGAATTACCATCTACATCATTCTCAGATTTTTCGAACTGCTGTGGTAATAATATGGTCGCTACAAATTGCCCCACAGGAGAGAGAAGAGCACAATAGTTTAATAAATAAGACTAATGGTTTTGTACGAGACCTTGGCCTCTCTAAGGAATTGGCGCGGGTACTGGTCTCACGGTTGCGAAATAAATGCTTGCTCCAAGCACAACGATTCACTGAAGAGGGAAGAAGAGTTCCTTTATTATTTTAAGAAAGAGGGTCCGCTTACGTACTACAACGACATTCAGACTCTACTTGCAAACTTTCAAATAAGAAATGTCAGCGATGAATGGAGGTTGTTTCATAAACTCTTCTAAATGTAACTTCAAATCTGTTGTCTTACATAATAGAAGTCAATATGCCTCAGTACTAGAATCTCAGTCAGTTCATTTAAAAGAACATGAAAATATGGGAAATCTGTTTAAAAATTAGTAATGAAGAACACCAGCAGATTGCTTGTGAAGGCTTGAAAATTATTAGAATATTGTTGAGATTACAACTGGGATTTACTATACGTATTCGCCTGCTTTTTGCGTGAACGGGATAGCAGGACTCATGAACAGCTCTGGGTGATAAGGTACTGGTCAATTACAACTACTTTCAATCTCGGAGATAAAAATGTCGTAAGAAGTTTGGTTAAATGTGAAAATAATATCGTAAGAAAGTAACTTAAATGTTGCTCGGGAGAATATTCTACCTTTCAGTGACAACCCTATCAAAATTTGTTCAAGCGTTCCAGGTTTTAGCGCAGACAATGAGAGAAAAAAATCTTAGAAACAATTGAATAATTTTTCTGCAATGAAAATAACATGAACATATAAAAAACAGTTATTTTGAAATCATAGCGAGAGAGACTTCAATTTTATTAATATAGATTGTACATATTTTACCGCCATTAACTGAATCTTCTTTTATGTTATTCTTGATTCTTGTATTCTTGAATTTAAGTAATGTTAGCATCGCGTATTTTGAAACTCTTAGTTCACACTTTGATATATTTTCCCGAAACGTCTGTTATTCTGCATATTTTCAGATATTACATCTACAGAGTGAAATTACCTTCGTGTTTGAAAGCGAGAGTTGTGGTTCAGATTTGGTATCTCTACATTCTGAGGTATAATTTCATCGCGCAAGGTTCGTTGTATCAGACATGATCGCGACAATTTTCTTCAAAAGACTTGGACATTTACGGGAATCGGGTTGAAAAATCGAGATAATCACAAGTCAGAAGCCGAACAAGAGAATTCGACCCTGCTCTCTTTCTTCGACAGACTTTTTTTCCTTGTACCCAATTCAACCTTCTAACCCAATCCAACCTTCATAGCAACAAACATAATTCTGATAACGAGGCGTTAAAATGCTGGAATACCTGACAGCTTATCCGTATCCTATTTTTCCCAAACCAGTAACCACGAACGTTTGCGGTCACTACTCCACGGATAAAGCTGTTACTTTCGAATCCCATCTGAAACTGATTTTTTTCAAGAGACAAATTTGCCGTTGACCCTACTCTGAACATCTGTGAGCAAAACATTGCACCTGGTACAGTTTTATTGAACCGCTGAAGCTCAAAGGTATTCTATTACTTGCGAATTGATTATTCTCTTATGTTTAGGACGCATTAAATACTATGCTCATTAGTCCAATGTGCGTGGTGTACGTTATATTCTGGGAAGTGAAAATGTTACTCCCCCCCGTTACAACTTGAGATCCGGCGCCGACCTACACTTTGGCTTGCTGGGTTTACCCTTCAGGTATCACCTCCGCGGGGGACCGTCCCAGCCGGGACAAGCCCTAAGCTGTTGACTGGTCTCCCGTCATATTAGGTATTATAATGCATGCAAGTGTGTGTATTTGTACGAGTGTGTGTGTGTGTGTGTTTAAGAGAAGTGAAGATAAAAATCTTGCAGTCGTTACCTCTTTAATATTTATTCTTTGTGGCCGATTAGATTGCTGATTGGTGACAGATCTCTTTCCTGTCACAGTGTATGGTACTAGAAAAATGCGGGACGAAATTATGATAAGTATTCAGGGAACTTTCCTGCAGCACAGTCTGCGGAGCATCATCAACATTAGATAATAAAGTATTATTATAGGGAATTACCTCTGAAATATAACTACCATATTGTCATTAATGCAAGAAATGAGTGTAGCAATCACTGGAAACGTCTTCATACAGCCGTTATATCTAATAAGACTATTTATTTAATTTTTTATTTTTTACTTATTAAGGTTGTTTTTTCAGCTACTGAGGTCATTATAACGGCCACTGTACCGAACAATGGGGGTAACGGTAACAGTATACGGATACACACAAACATTCAAACCCCGGACGCGATTCGAAACCGTGACCCTTCGGGCACGAAGCTGCGACGACTCTTCAGCCTTAGCGCCCTGGATTATCCAGACCTGCATCTATTAAGTTTGTTCTGCAATTTTCCCAACAAATAGAGTTAAGAGTTAGATGCAAACAACTTACATCTCACTCGACTGCCCATTGCAAACTATTTTCTGACGTCACGTCGCAGAGTTAAGGAAAATGTTTCTTCTGGGATTTCGGATACATTGTCCGGTTCCCCAAGTAACGTGAAATTATTGAAAACTGTTTTTCTCAGTACGTCTACAAATTGAGCCTAATGAAAATGTGTGACGTTGCCTATGCGTCAATGTATCTTTAAATTTAAAGTACTGAAAACGGATTTGCGAATGACGTTATCCCCTCTTCGGGATCCGCCGTCGCGGGTCGTGCGATTACTCTGTGCCATTTCTAATTACGTCTCTGTTTACGAGAGATTTTTTATTCAATATTTACATTGCCTTTGGACAGTTAGGCCTTTGGTAGCAGATGATGATGAATATCGATTATAGATTTATAAGACGTGTACTTTTATGTGACAAACTCACCCATCATGACTAAATATTAGGAGTGTTAGTACCTAGAAGAAGAAAGTAGTTCAAAATGTTATGAAGAGAGAAGATTACGGTGGGTCATAAAAATTTCTCGGTAATTTACGTTTGAGTCGATTTAGATGTGGATTATGTTTGCCTAGTTTTAAATGCATTGCAGATGAAATAGTATTAATTTTGCGATAGAAGTTTGCTGAAATTGGCAGAAAAAAGTTTGAATACGAAGCATACCTAACTCATAATGAATTTGTTTGATAGAAATAAACCACGAGGCTATAAGAATAATTCGCAGGAAGATATTTTGAAAAATTTGAATTCGATTTATGTTAGTTTTTGATGCAGATCCCCAAATTGGACTGGCATAAGAAATAATGGGCCTAATCTTTGTCTTATAGTGGAATGTTTAGTGAATAAGAGCGGACTACTGGAGACTAAACTGGATTACCATCCACAGCATCCCTGCTTTGGCAACGTCGCTCTATCTTTCGCCAACGTGGATTGCCTTCGTTCTCTGACGCCGTTTTAAGTGCGGTGTTGCCACAGTGGGAATATGATCGCGCGGCACCGGTTAGCGTTCGACTCCTACGAGCGCGCGAGCTATCGAATTCCCTCATCTGCGCAACCGGTCGAAAGGTTTCGGGTTATATCGCCGCATTAACAAATGGGAAGAGAGCTCCATGAGCGAGGGAACGACTGCGGCGACTCGCATCGGCAGAGGGGGAGGTAGGGGGAAGGGGATGGGGAGGGAAGAGAGGGAGGGGAGAGAGGACTGGGAGGGGGACGTAGGGGAGGGGGAGGAAGGGTATGGTGGGAGGGGGAGTGAGAGAGAGTGAGAGAGTGAGGGAGGGGAAGGCGAGAGGGAAGGGGGAGGGAGGAGGAAGGGGGAGGGGGGAGAGGATGGAGAGGAGGTGGGGAGAGGGAGGGAGAGGGGAGTGGAGTGGTGGAGGAGGGGGAGGAAGGGGATTGAGCCGTGGTCAGTATGAAGTTCACAGCACAAGGACTCAATGACGCACCATCAAAGTGAATGCCACCAGTCTGACGGTAGCACTTTGTTCTATCAGTGCGTATAGCGCGTTTAGTACGTCGCGTTCTGTGCGATTCCCCCAATAAGCACAGATGTTGTGTTGAGTCTGTGTACGTTTCCAAAAGTGCTTCGTCTTTTTCATTTTAAAAAATATTGTGTCTTCCACTTTTTTTAAAACATGAACTCTTTAAGAGCTTAAATTTCCGTAAAGGATTAAAAAACGGATAGGTACGATGATTTTTTTGGTTTTAGCTATCAAGTCAATTCCTTTCCTGCTACTTCAACTAAACCTATTTCTTAGGACTTTTCTAATTTTGTGATTTTATAGTATATGTGTGATATTCGACAAAACGAAATAATCTGGATTGTTCTGTTTAATTGTGCTTGCTCACCGGTCCCAAAATTTCACCAAAAGCTTATACCCTCACTTTCAATTGATCCATCGCTCTTCAGATAATGCACTGGATAATGCACATCTCTCTTTTGTAATCGTGCAAGAGAGGGAGCGAGAGAGAAATTAAGGAATGGAGAGTAAGGGGGTGAAAAAAATGAAGAGATAAAAGGAGGGTGGGAATGGAATGGCAAATGAGAGGAGGTAGAGAGAGGGAGAAAGATAAGAAGACAGAGATTACGAAGGAAGAGCTTAGTGTAGGGCACAGGATGGAAATGAGATTGGTTGTGGAAGTCTGCATGGATGTTAAAGAGATCCAAAGACATCAAATATTTTTAGGAGTCTATAATTCTTCCATTCTTTTCATTTGCTTCGCATTTCAAATGTGAAATTAGACAGATTCTTTGCACACGTATATTGTATATCGTGTATTGTTTAGAGCTTCGTACTATTCCCGAATACAATTTGATAATCGTCAACATTTACTAGATTAGAATACATTCACCTTTCACCGGTGAGTTATCCTACTTCTCTTCAACATGAATTAAAGTCAAGAAATGCGTTAAATAATAACAGAAGCGATGGTACAATGAAAGGAAAAGAAAACTGGAGAACTTCAGCCAGCCAGAACAGCTATTGTCCTACCACAAATTCCATATGGAACCAAAGGAATTTGTGCGTCGGTATCTAACGACGAACATCTTTACATCACAGGTCTCTTCAGCCCACACCCGAATTGATAAATCATTAGCATGAAAAATATTTTCTTCTACATTTCAATGAACGCATCACGTACAAAAGCTAAATTTAAAAATAAAGCTTATTTACTGACTCACTACAGCTACTTCCGGGAATAACAAATACTTAATACTTCATAAATAACCCAGTGCAATTTACCCTAGTAGCAAAACCACACAGCAGCAAAAAAAAGGTAGAGCACCCATGAACGAAATTGCAAGAGGGATGCTCTCAGCGCTGCACCACTGTTTACTCTTCGGACAGCGCCAGGGCGTTACAAGCGCTCGGTAGCCTCATTCACCTGGAGTAAACAGACGCCGGGCCCGCCGCGGGTGAGCCCTATCGAGGCAAAACTGGCTTTGCGACCCTCGTTATCCGCTCCCCCACGGGCCGGAAGAGGGCAGGGGGGCGCTCAGGCCAACGACGAGGTTGGGCGCAAAAGAGCTGACATTACACGTTGCTCTCGGTCGCTACGAGCCGGTGCATGTTATGAGATTACTCTAGGCGTTTGTACGTGCAAAACAAAATATCCAATTTACTGAAAAAATAGCGAAGGGATTGCTACATTACCGCTGCGAAATCGGTCTTGAACCGGGTAGAACATGGAAAGCAAATTCAATTTTTGGTGTTAACGTATCCAAGGTTTGGAGAAAAACGACTTTTCAACAAAGGAAATATAATTTATACTCAAATGATTTCTAATATTTTCTTATGAGGTATTTTATTTTTATTTTTTTCTTTGCAAATCAGTTTACCTTCATTTATTAGTCTACATGATAGATATTTTCTCAACATTTGAAATCCCTCAGTTAGGGCTATTGTCATGAAAACTTTATAGAGCAGCTGTCTAGTAATGCTAAAACATAGCCCCACTAGCTTTCAAAGCCTAGTTATTTACATAGCATAGTTTTCCTCAGATTATTCGAAACGATTATGAAAAAATGTTGAGAATAAACAATATTCCAAATTGATTACTTCTAGTATTTAAGATAGTTTTGCAATTTCTATTCATAGTACTTTTCGAAAGAACAGATCATCTACATCCGTTTTATTGAAAACGATATCCCATATCATATTTATAGACTTATTTACCTCACTTCGAGCTAATATATCAAAGAAAAATTTTGAACCACTTTTCACAATATTTTCAAAATGTCCTAGAGGCTTCATGGAATGTTTTGTCCAATAATTAAAATGTTCATTTCAAATCGCAATTTGCGAGTTGTGACTGATAGATTGGGAGAACATTCATTTCAGGGGAATGTCTCTGTACGTTTTAGGTACTAGAGTTGTTCATGGACACATAAGGAACAAACGGACGGAAGAATTGAGGGACATATTGAAGAAAAAATGCTTTTGCAATACCAGTGCGGGTATTTTCGCCATAATCTTGTCATCGATTGTTTCAGCTTTAAATAACTTTCTCCATTCTACACATAAGAGACTATAAAAACTTGAGTGCGAGTAAAAGCGTTATCATCCGTTTTTGCTCGTTCAAGTCTTCGTTAATCAATCATGCTTTTGTGCACCCACAGCTATTCTTCTGTCTGTATTTATACTCTTTGACACATGATTTCCATTCTCATCGTCGTACTTCATCACATTTGCTCTGGTTCTGAACATTCATTTCCTGCTCTGGTCTTTAAACATTTATTTCAAGGGAAATTCTGTGTTCGTTTTAGGCGCTAGAGATGTTCACGGACAGATGATGGACGGACGGACGGACTGACCGCTTTTTCACTACCATTTCCGCCAAAATCTCGTCATAAAGTTTTGCAGCTTTAAATAACTTTCTCCATTCTACACACAAGAGAAAATAAAACTTGAGTGCGAGCAAAAGCAGTACCATCCATTCTGGCTCTCGATTCTTCGTCAATCAATCACGCTTTTGTGCGCCCGCAACCACTCTTCTGTCTGCATTCATACTCTTTGACCCATGATTTCCATTCGCATCATCTTACTCCACCATATTTGCTCTGCTCCCGAACCAGCAAAAAGTATGCCGTGTGCCGTTTGCAATGTAGTTAACGAACCTAATTTCGTGAAATGTAAAACTCTGCTGACATACAGCAAAGAAGATCTGTCGCATTTGCGCGTGACAATCAGTAATGGAGCCTCCTTTGATCTCGCCCCCGCGCGAACCCACCTGCTGCTCCCGCGTCAGCGACGCCGAGGAAGCGGCGGGAGGGAAAGCGGGCGCGAAAGGGGAGAGAGAGTTGGAAAAAGCAAACGGTAAAGAGGAAGAGTGAAAAGAGGAGTTGGGGGAAAATAGGAAGAAAGAAAGAAACAAAGAAACAAACAAACAAACAAAGAAAAAAGAAAAAGAGAAAGAAAGAAAGAGGAAAGAAATAGGTGCGTATGTGATAACGGTAGATTGGCAGCGGTGAACACAGGTAAGGATGAATGCACTACTTATGAATGCACTACAGTTCTCGTCAAAACAAAACAAGTTGCAAGCCAAGCAAAACGAAGTTGAACGAAACGACACAGCATCCACATTTTATTTTTGTGTTTTAACTTCCTTAGATATCCTCACTTTCATATGTTGAAGAAGTGGATTATACAATTGTAAGAGAAAAAGCCAATACAATAATTGACCGAAAATCAGGTATTTTTATAATGGATTAGAAAGTCATTATTATTACAATATTACAGTCATATTACCATTTTAATAAAGAATTATCTAGTAGCAGCATTCAGCCCTGTCAGTTAATTGCTTTTTTTCTTTGCAGTTGTTTTATTTTAAATTTTCGTATTATTATTATTATTATTATTATTATTATTATTATTATTATTATTATTATTATTATTATTATTATTATTATTATTATTATTATAACTATAATGTACTGTTTTAGATATAGGAAAGAATCTTCCCATGTGAGAGAATACACGAGAATCTTATGCAAGCAGCAGATTATAATTAGAATCAAATACGAAACTGGGTAAACCAGTAAAATAAAGTGGAACAGAGAAGGCGAATGAAGTGATTGGTTTTCTCGAGAAAGGCAGAGTTGAACAATTAAAGGAGACAAAGTGCCAAATCAACGTAAATGAGTACATTTTACATGTAGTATGTCGGTGAGCGAGGGATGAGTGAATGAGAGAGCGCGAGTAAGTGAATGAGAGAGAGAGAGTGAGAGAATGAGAGCGAGTGAGTGAGAGAAGGAGAGCGAGTGAGTGAATGAGAGCGAGTGAGTGAGTGAATAAGTGAGAGTGAGTGAGTGAGCGAATGAGAGAGTGAGTGAGTGAGTGAGTGAATGAATGAGAGAAAGCGAGTGAGTGAATGAGGAAGAGCAAGTAAGTGAATGAGATCCAGCAAGTGAGTGAATGAGAGACGGCGAGTGAGTGAATGAGAGAGAGCGAATGAATGAGAGAGATAATTAATGAGTGATAGCGAGTGAATGAGTGAAGAGAGTGAGTGAATGTGAAACGGAACAAAAGAGTGGGTGAGTGTAGAAGCCAGAAAGATAATGAGATTGAATAAGTGTTTGATAATGAGTGTGTGTGAGAGAGAGAGTGTGAGACTGTGAGTGAGACTGCTGGAGTGAACGATGCCTAAATGACCTGTGATATCTAATATCTCCAGGTTCGCGGGGTGTTGCCTCGGTACGAAGGTTAAGAGACGAACGAGCATAGGGAGATGACTGGGAGCTGCGGGAGTGCAGAGAAGGAGAGGCCGTGGAGGGGCGATTAGGGGCGGGGCGCGCAGGGCTGAAGAGGGCGAGGCGGAGAGGAGGCTGCGTGCTTCCCGGAACACTCGCTCGCTCCGAGGCGCGCGCCTGCTCATCAAGGGCGGGCGGCGGCGGATCAAAGAGCCGCAATTGCACGGCGACCGACGCGCGTAGATCGCCTCATGGAGGCAGCGACAACAGCGCGAAGGGGGAGAGAATGATGAGAGATCTGCAGAAGAATGTCGAAGCAGCAGGGAGATATTAGGAGAGGTCAAGTTCAAGCCTGAAAACATATTATTAAGAAGTCAAATAATTCTACAAATACAAAAATGAAATGAACATTTTGATCAATTCCATACACTGTGAAGGACTTGTAAGAGATGAGCCATTTCGAAAATCATCTCATTGAAATGAACAATTTCTTATAACACCTAGAAGGTTGTGTATATAGTGATTCGAAGTTCTAACAATATTTCTAAGTATTGTAGAAGAAGAATCGACTTTTTTAATTCAAAATAAGATGAAAAAAATTTATGAATTGATGGAATTGAGGTCCAGCGGATCGAAAGGGTGTCAGAGAACTGATAACTGAAGCTATCACTAGACGACGCAATTGTGGCAGTAGATGCCGGAGGGATGAGGAGGAAGATTAGAAAAATGGTAGGGATGAGGAGTAGACCGAAGACAATGAAATAGAGGAGGACCAGGAGCAGGTTGTTGGCGAGTAGGACAAAAAATAGGAGAAAGGCGGGGGAGTGGGAGCAGGAAGAGAAGGAAAGAGATGATGAACATGAAGAGGAAAAATAGAACGAGGTGACGAGAACAAGGAGGAGAAGTGGGGAGAAGGAAGATAATAAGGGGAGAAGGGGAGGAATAAGATGAGAGGGAGAATAAAGAGGAGAGGGAGAATAAAGAGGAGAGGAAGAATAAAGGGGAGAGGGAGAATAAAGAAAAGAGGGAGAATAAAGAGGAGATCCCTGAATAAAGAAAAGAGGGAGAATAAAGAGGAGAGGGAGGAGAAAAGGGGGAAGATGAAAAACGGGGAGAAGAAATAGAGTGCAAGAGAAAGAGGAGGAAAAGAAGAAAGAAAAGGTGAAGCAGAAAGAGGACGGGGAGTAGAAAGTGCGGTGGAAGAAGATGAGAAGAGGAGGAAGGAGAGGGGAAGGAGAAATAGGAGACGGAGGAGAGAGAGGAGGGGAAGTGAAAGAGAAGATGGGTCAGAAGGTGGAAGAGCGTGAGCGGGGGCGGTGACGCCGGAGCTTCCGTGTGCAAACAGCGCCGAGCGCCGCGAATTAGCACTTTCAGGGGCGTGAGGCCTGCGCGCGCCCGCGCTCTTTAATATCCATGGCCAGTGGACGGCGGCTGAGGACGCGCCGCGCGCCCTCATTCACATCCTCATTAGCAGCGGGCCCTGGAATGCCTCCATCCCCGCGGGCCGGCTCCCTATTCCGATCGCTCTCGGCGGTTGGCGGTGCGTTTGCAACGCATTCCGATGGAGGAAATCTTCCATTCCCTTTGTTCTTACGAGAACAAGCTTCATATTCTGGATAGCAGCGAGATCTAACGCTCGATTCTGCCAGATAATTGTGGATCAGAGGTTACATACTATCTCTCCTTTCCAGTTCGTTGCTTGTAGCTACATTGCGAGAATACACACTATTTTTCAACATATTGTGTCATTTAGACTTTATTTTTCAACGAATTTTGACTTGCTCGCTCTGTTACGAAATTATTTGCCTTATACACGCCACGTATATTTTTTAAAATTTTCTTCTTTATTTACTTTCTTATTTTAAATTTCTTACTTTATTTTGATATTTGGATTTTGATACAATTTCGTGATATTCTATAAATCATTGAACAAAATATTACCCCCGCCCCGATAATTTGCAGTTAGACATTTCTGTAACCTACTGTAATTCAAGACTAGACAATTTTTCAAATTGAAGAAAGCAAAAACATTACCTATAATAAATGGGTTCAATAGGTGTATGTGGAACGAGTTGTAGCTCTATGAGCTGGAGATTGGGGTTAAGTGATGAATGTGACAATGAATGGCCTAAAATTGTAGTGCTTTTTGTGTGAACGGCGACTAAGCAATGACAGAATCAGTGGCAGAAGAATCGGGAGAGCCCCTAAAAAAGATAGCCGCAAATCATTTTCGTCCGCCTCGTTTCCCTCCAGTCGAAAGGAATTTGCAGTTAATAGTCTAGAATTCTAACGTCCAAGCTTCCATAAAGTTAGTAGTTATATTTTAAAAGCACCATCTTATCTAGTAAAACAATTCTGACAATAGAAAATTTCTATCATAATCCATCCCACTCATCAAATTACGATTGTACACATTACGATTGATTAATTAAGAATACGAAAATAAACATCATTCATAGTAATGGAAAGCGTACAAAATTCTTCATTTTTAATTTATATTACGAAATACTTTTTGAAATATTATTGCATGCATATTTAAGAGAAATGAAAAATTAGGATGTAGTTATTGGAAATATTTTTATTATTGTGTGTGCCGGCCGCGAGATTATTTCTTGTAATCACCATAACGAGATTATATTAATAAAATTACGCGATATATGAATACGAGAATAAATTTATGAGATTTGGAATTCAAATACTAACTATAAATACTTGTATACAATTTCCATTCAGGCAAACTCATTTTAAGAAAAAAATATTGGGTTTGCATTATCAAACGAGGTTCAAACATGTAATTATCACAGAGTAAATTTAAAACTCTTGCTCCATGACAAGAGAGATGTTTATCGATAAAATTATTGCGTGTGAATGGCTTTTATCGAGTTGGGCATATCTCATCCCATCGGATCAATAAAGTTATGTGACGACACATCGAGATAGAATGTAGATAAATGATCGCTAGGTCAGAAACAGCCATTTATTTTGGATTTGAATGAAATGACAGATACGTACTGTTCGCAAAATGTTCAAATATATCAGAATTCTCAATAAACGAACTGAAATAACATGGGTAGTGTAAATGACATCGCAGAGTTCTTGTTTACCCGACACCGAAATGTTTGCGGAACGACTGACATGGTTCAGGTAGCAGAAGAAAATAATTAATCGATGAAAATTTACTGATATAAGATTGTTGCGTTTATCGCTAAAATCTCATGACTAAATATTTATCCTGGGCTATTTTTGTAGCATTCTAAACCTCACAGAGAACTAGAGGTGCTACAGAATGGCACAGACTTTTTCGTAGTAACATTTTCTAATTTTCTTTTTGTGGATTGGTACTGTACAGTCTTGCCCCTCCTTCTTGCCTGCTGCCATCTATCTTCGCCCAAATGACATTTTTTTGAAATTTTCTCATATTTTCTGTTTCCAAATAGTAGAAACCAAATATTAATTTAAGAATATTGAAGAATGCTAAAACCTCGTCCTAAATACCAATTTTCATTGAGAAATTTGAAGCCGTTTTTAAGAAAATGGCGATTAAGCATTACTGTAAATGCGAAATTTGAAGCTCTTTTTCACAGGAATCTATTAAGTTTCCGATAAACTTTACTTGAAGTAATTTGAAGTACTTCTACTAGCAAATGAAATAATGTATATGTATTGATGGAAATGTGCATATTAACGACGTGAAAAATATTTCAAAAAATATATATTTTTGTAATTTTTGAAAAAACAAAAGAATACACCAAAATAACCTTTACGTCATATTAAACAGTGCAATAAGCACTATCCATTGAAAAAATTTGAAACAAATTTGGAGCCATTTTTGAGGTAATGGCGTTTGAGCGTTTCTGAGACTGCGAAATTTAGATCTCATTTTGACAGAAACCTGTTGAGTTTTCGAGAAACTTTATTTGATATTATTTAAAGCACATGTACTCATAAATCTTATAAAGTGAAGACACCCCCTTTAGGGTAAATATTACCGATGTAAGAAATAACTCAATAAAATTACAATTTTGTAATTTTTGAAAAAATAAAAGAATAGAGCAATGTGGCGTTAATGTCATCAAATAGAGTTCGTTTGGCACTAACCCTACCAAACATTTAAGGAAAAAATTAGAGCCGTTTTTGATAAAATTTTTAAATTGCAAATATTGCACAAATTTTCGAAAATTCAGAGTTAACCGTGAAAATGGGACCCCCGCCAACTTTCTAGGTGTATTTCACTCTATTTTTACAAACAATTTCAAGAAAAAATTTGGAGCCGTTTTTGATAAAATTTTGAAAATGAGCGGGGGTTCGTGTAAAGTACCCCCAAACATTAAAAAATGTTTTTTTTTAAATCTCAAAGCTTCAACTAGAGCCAGATCGACAGAGCGGTTTTCAATTTCGAAAAGATCGTACGCACGGTTTAGGCGCTAGCAGTGTTCACAGACAGACGGACGGACAGACGGACAGACGGACAGACGGACAGACGGACAGACGGACAGACGGACAGACGGACAGACGGACAGACGGACAGACGGACAGACGGACAGACGGACAGACGGACAGACGGACAGACGGACAGACGGACAGACGGACAGACGGACAGACGGACAGACGGACAGACGGACAGACGGACAGACGGACAGACGGACAGACGGACAGAGACAGACGGACAGAGAGACGGACAGAGAGACAGACAGACGGACGTTTTGAAAAAAAACACTTTTTCGGTATCAGGGGACCCGAAAACGTGTATTTCCGTTGAAATATCGAAATAGATTTTTCGCAGCGTTACATAACTTTCTCTATACTACGTATTACTCCGTATATACGTATGTATACGAGAAAGTAAACAGTGATAATGATCAAAGATTCACAGTACTTGTTCCAATCATTAAAGTTTGTCAAGTAATGTAGTACATATGTCGGAAACCTATGTCTGTGTCGCAATTGTTGAACCGCGCCTTCGTTAAAGAAAAGTAATCATTTTAGTTTTTCACCATGTGTATATGTATATGAACGAATGTATATGAAAAGGTGCTAAATAACGAACGAACTCACCCTTCTTTGAAAAGACACAAATAAGAATGTGTATGTTGATGTTGTTGTTATTTATCATTAACGGTGTGACTAATTTTAGTTAAGAAACAAGGTGACTAACTTTAGTTAAGAAAATAAACCCTGCTTTTTCCCCTTCAACGAAGCTGAACCCTTTGACCCGCCTGGCATTCCACTCCTTATCATCCGAACTAGGGTCTTGGGTGGAAGTGCCCCCCCCCCCACACACACACACACACTCTCACAAATTCCCTTGTCAATTGCCTCAACACCTTGATCGTTGGATACTTAGCAAAATAATGGTTAATCATAGAACATGTTAGGGGAGAGAATGATTGATGGGGCATAGCAGTGGGATTCATATTGGCAGGGGCGGGCGGCGCAGGGCGGGCGGCGCAGGGCTGCGTGCGTACAAATCAATTTCCCCGCACAGGACTGCGCGTGTGCCGCAGCCCTTCCTCTCGTTCACCTTTACCTCCGCCGTCCGCTCCGCCCTTCTCCCCTCTCTCGCTCCACTCCGCTGCGCGCCCTCCTTGCGGCCTCTTGATTCTGAGGTTATTTCGAACGCGTTACTACCGGGATCAGTCGGAACCCGTAGTATAGTGGGTGTAGCCGGGGGCTGTTGGGTCTACGGATTCGGAGCCAGACTCATACTGACCTACATGAATGTCACGCATTTAGGAATTTCCTGACAATATGGCATATTTGAAGAAGGGTGGCTTTCTGAGCTTCATCAAATTTCATCAATCATATTTTTGATATCTAAATTCTGAAGATTTCTTTTAGAGTTCCTGGTGACGACTCCTTCAACGGATATAACCATGGGAAAATGGGAGATTTCATGCAACTTCCAAATGTTATTTCCCAACATTTCCCTTATTCCCCAACATTCCTAGTTCTCGGTGAATGAGTTTTGCCACTTGGTTATGTCTGCCTAAATAGGCACTCTCTGACAAAGTACTGCACCCAGCCATTTATGTGCTCGATAGACTCTCCGTTGTTACCACACCTTCTACATTTGTCGATATTATTTGTTTTTAAAATATTTTACATGGTTTTTAGTTCTTATCACTCTATCCTGAATTGCTGCCACAAAACCTTCAGTTTCCGGGTACAAGTAACCATCGCTTAACCACCGGGTACAAGTAACCATCGGGTACAAGTAACCACTTTAAGGACGCAGATTTGTCAATTATAGGGTCCAACAGAGAATTCGGAAATTTACCGTGAAGCATCATTTGCTGTCAATTTTGTATTTCCTTCTTTGGAGTTGGTATTGTAATATTCGAGCCTTGGTTGCTTAAATTAAGTGGCGTGTATCCGGTGTCAGCGCTCACCAACCTTCTTTCATGAGGGAATCCTCAGACCTAAGTATAGCGTCCCTCATTTTTTGTTCTTGTGATATAGAAGCACTTTGCTCTTCGATATCCCGGATCCAATCTGCGTTCTGGTTAAAATGTTCACTTTTCGACCAAATTGATCTCCAATAATCTTCAAACTCAGTGGACTCCAGATTTAGAGATGAATCTGTCGGACTCCTCGATTCCAGTTGTTTGAAGAACATTTTTCTGTTTTTATTGAAATCGAAAGTCTGCTTCTTTCTGTTATGTAGCGCATTATACCTTTTCAATCGTGCTCCTTTCAGCTTAGCTTTCTGTCGGAAGTCATAGGTAGTCAAAATATTTCAAGGCAATTGATTATCTTGCCAGAAAAGGGCAGTAGCGAAAGCCAGGTTCAAAACACACACGTAAAATATGACTAAAAAAATTGTGTTTGATGTTTTAATCCTTATTAATATTTTATTTTTATTTTACATGACATTTAAGAAATACTGCAAACGTTTCTCATATATTTGAATCAAAACTGGTTTGCTAAGGGTTATCAAATTGGAAATCTTTTGAAACCTACATGAGGAATAATATTTATAAGAAATCGAGGCAGTTTAATATTCAAAGGAGACAGAGATCATAAGAATTTGGAAGAAATCGGTGAATTTCTAGGTACGTTTTACCATATTAATATCAGAAAATATAATAGCGGGGGTGAAGATAATACTGTATTATTTTGTTATTTGTATTAAATTAAAATAATTAAACGCTCTGAACATTAATAAAAAATAAAGCTATTTTCAAAACAAAAGATTCGAAGTTTTTGTCGATTTTCGGAATGCAAAAAATCTGCAATGATAAGGACTGCTTTTAGTGCCGAAAAGCTTGAACTGCACTTCTTTACCAAAACAGCCCTAGAATATTTACACTAACGGTTTAAGTGTAATTGACTTTTTAAACCAAAACTAAAAAGTTGTGGTCTTCTTCCTTTCCTGTTCAGATCCTTTACCTCTAAAATATAGGCGAATTTATTGCACCACTAGCAAAGCTCAAATGAAATCTCTTCCTACCAGCAAACTAATGAAATACGGACAAAACGTAAATAAAATGAGACAAAATACGAAATTAAAGGACAGGTACATTGATCACTTCTTTAGTTATAAACATATTGTCAGGGTCTTCGTGGAAACCAGGAGGTAAGGTTTAATACCACGCTTGTTCTATTTTTACCTAAAACACGCAAGCGTGGACGCCTCCCAGTTCCTTCCAGGAAATCGTGCTTGCGAGTTAGGAAAATCGGCCGAAATCAGCAGAGCCGAAGAATTCGCCCGTCCTCTTTGGTATAAAATTGCTCGGACTTTCCAATTTCGCGAACGCGCTGCTCCGGACATAATTGATCCTCGTGGCGGCAAATTACGCAGTCAATACAGCAAGGCGTTCGTTTCTCGATGTGACTTTGCTACGCTTAATAAAGACACGATAATTATGAGAAAATTACAAACGAGCGATTTGGGAGGTAAATCTTTCGAAAAGTCGATTTGCGTTCAATATCTTAACTTAGCAGTGGGATTTACTGCCAACGCAAATATTTAAAGGAGCTCAATTCTTTGCGCGAAATTGAAATCTCTATTCTTTTCAGCGCAAAAATAATCTGAAGAGCTAATTGCTAAATTAGGCCCTGTAAAGTCTTCTCTTTAATGAGAGCTTGTTCAATGCACTTGACTCTTCCGTGGCCTTTCCACGTTCTCTTTGCTAAAGACGCAATTTGAGTGTGGACATGGAGGCTAGAATAACAAACGTGCCTCACTAAGGAAAATATTTTAAACAAGCAAGAGGCTGAAAGAGTCTCGCTTCCAATGCGTCCCTCCGCAACGATCCTTCCGTCTACGCGTAGAATATTCGTTAACTCAATCGTTAACATATTATGTATTATATTTGATCTATGAAAGTGGAGAATGAATATTGAAGGATTCTGAAGCTATGAAAAAAATAGCTTAGAGGAATCGTAAACAAACAGATAAGCGATTTAAGAAGGATGCATCTAAATAGTGCCATCTTCAATTTTAATAATGTCACATGTATTATGCCTTACCTACAGGCAAACAAGTAACTAGCAACGCCAAAAGAATGTATTTTGAGCATTCTATTTATGAATTCTGAGTAAATACGTAAAATATCAATAAAAAAGTGATCTCAAGCGAAACTTCTGTTACATTAAATTCCTACTTAACCTCTTGGAACATTCGAGAAAGGAAAACAACATAATTAATTATCTCCAATTTCCTCAATAAATTGAAACTTTGAAACTCTTTTGTTGAAACAACCTGTATTAATAATGCATTGTATAACGATTTTAACGCCATCTTTAGAAAAAAATAATGAATATACTACTGAATAAACAACACTAGATTTCAAGAAAGTTTTTTCTTTCAAATTATTATGATTCTTCTATTGTCTAGTTTATAAAGTGAATTTTAATACAAGAATCTTATCTTATAATCTTATTTGTTATTCCATTTGCGATAAATTATGACGTATTTGAATTCTTTATACAATGTAAAGTTTTAACATTTTTCGAATTCATGACAATATGCTAACAGTACATGCTAAGTGTACATCTCATTAATACTACATTTATCCTATTACAGGTCATTTCTCATGTAAGCGCACGATTTCGGCTGTAGCAATTCGATATTCATCAGGTCAATCTGCATGTTCACGCTGGAAATAATTCACTCGCTTGATCAGATATTTCTAATCATAAGTAATCATCTGTTTTTAGAACAATAGTATAATAGAGCAAAAATACAGCGTAGAACTAATACAGCAAAAATATTGCAAACGCCGCAAAGACACACTTGAACATTTCTCAAAGCACGACAGACAATATTTTTGGATAACCTCAGTTGACGCTGCATTCTAAAGAGAACAGAATGTCAAATCACGTGTAATGCACATGCTACATGTAATGAGCAAGAAAAAACCCACTCGTCTCATTCTCGCTCATCTCTCCTATGAGCGTATCAGTTCGGAAGTAAAAATCATGCCAGAAGCGATTCGATATTCATCAGGTCAATCTGCATATTCACGCTGGAAATAATTCACTCGTTTGATGGAGCAGCTTCCAATAACAGCGGTGGCGGTGGCACCATCTCTTTCCTTCGCGGCGGGGGGGGGAGCGGCGGGGTGCGGCGGGGAGCGGCGGGGGCGGCGCGGGCGGCGGGGGCGGCGTGGGCAGCGGGGGCGACGAAGAGCGGCGGGAGCGCGAGGGGCGGCGGGGGCGGGGGCATGCGTCGTATCAAAGGCCGCGAGCGCGGAACCTCGCATGCGATGGGATGCACCGCCGCTGGTTTCCTGGTAATCTCTCTTCGAGGCGACGCACTCGTGCTACTTGCCCGAGGCTCCGGAGCCGAATCCCAATGGTTGAGGAAGGAAAGTGATGCATGTAACGAGGTGTTGAGTTGCGAGTTCGCAACTGGATAGTGTGAAAAAGTATTATACTGGGCGATAGCTGTTGGTTTAAAGGTTGTTGTACGTGTGGTGATGTAGCATGCCTACTATTTAGTAGTTTGGTCGTCATGCTCCACTACCTGCTCAATGAGAAGGAACTGCCCCCCCCCCCCGTGTTTCCCCAGGAACTGCCCCCCCCCAAGCGAGGTGTTTCCCCAGGTAGGGGAGATAAAGTACATCCAAAACTATGAAGACTCAATTCCGGTGTTCGAGGAATGGTGGGGGTTATGTACGAAAATCGTCGGCAGATAAACTGTACACCTCAACTTCAGCAATAACATGCAATGAATGAAGGGGTTTTCTTGGCATTTTTCGGACAATAACGACACGCATCTACACTTCAGTGTTTGAAAGTAAGTGCAGATGGCGTTAACTTAGAACATGAACTTAAATTTAATCAATCAATCAATGGCGCCTTTTTTTTCACGTGACGAGAGTTGGACCATCAATTCTACCCTTCCGCCTGAACATACAAATTTCGCTACGCTCCTTTCTCCATCTAGCGAGGAAAGAAAGTATCACTCAGGTGGCAAAACAAACGATTTTAATTAAACTCAGAAGCTTCTTTTAGGCTTATTTCTTGTAAAATTCCAATTTGTTTTATTTGCGTACTTCTGGGGATATTTCAAGACTCCCAGATTGAGATGCGTTAGTTCACACCAGGGATGTTTTGTTTAAAAAGTGTGGGCCCTGTGCGAGGCACCTTTCGTTCTGAACAATTGTGCGCTGCGCTGGCGCGACCGACCAGGTGTTCCCGATCAGGCGTTACGGCCTGCCGCATGGCTGGGTTTTCTCGGAAATCACGTTCGGAATTAGGGGACGTCAATAGATTCCGCGGTGTGGAACAGGGGATCCGCACGCTCTGTTTGGTTGTTTTCGGGATTTAAAATAGGTTTATGAATTAGCACAAACGTGTTCAATGAAGGGCCGAGAATTGTTTTGAAAATATTAATTCTTGATATGAAAAATATAGAATCCAGCCCGACTGGTATGTGTTTTAGCACGCTGGTTTTCAGAATCCGACTGTGTGGGTTCAATTCCAGCTGAGGGTGGTGGATATTCGAAGGACGGAAAATCGTCAGTGTGCCATGTCATGCATCTCATAAAAGAATCCTAGTTAAATACCGGGGAAACTTAATCCTGCGACATTTTTCCGTCAGATCTATATAATAAAATATGTATCACAAGATATGACATTTATATATATATATATATATATATATATATATATATATATATATATATATATAACAATATCTAATTAATCAGATCCCATATCCGCTCATCGGGGGAGCGGGTTAGAATGACCGTTACGTCTATTTCTGGCAAGGAACCTGTGAATCAAAAAATAGATGTTAGCGTTGAACGTCGACATGTTAGCATACTGGAAATTGCTCAATACAATTTCTCAATGTTGAGGATAAGCCATGGAGAAATACCCACAGACCTGGCATTAGAGGGCGATATGTTTTACTTCCTCGTTTACATGCGTATGTAGTATATTCGATAATATATGTTAATAGAGATCGTTATGTAATGCTGCCAAAAGTCGCATTATCGCTCCAAGATATCGTAGAAGATGATTTTTATCTTGCTCCTATTCTTAGTAAATTAATTTCTGTAATTCCAAACATAGAATCCACGTATTGTTCCTTAATAACGAAAAAATGTTTTTTTTAAGTCCGCCCGTTCTTCTGTAAACAACATTAGCGCATAAACCACTTGTAGGAGGTTTCTCCAAAATGAATATTCTTCGACCAATCTGATCCGACATAAAATCCTACGATTCTTTGGATTTTGGGGGTAATTTACGCGAGGATACTCCATTTTTCTCAAAATTAGCTCAATTTGTTTCTTTAAAAGTCTTTTAGGAATAGTGTAAAATACACTAATGAAGTTACGGCAGGAACGATTTCCACTAGTCAAATTTTCTTCTGTATAGGTTTTTTCTAAAATACTCCAAAGCAAGTTCTAAAAAATGATGCAGGACTAGTAAACATTGTGAATTTTCGAAAATAAAAAAAAGTGAGAAAATACTTGTTTTTCGGGCCTCCCGGAGTTATCACAGGGTCTGGAAGGTCGAAAACTTCGGGTTCCAACTAGTGACTAAGAACATACAACATACCTAAAGAAAATGTTTTTTTGACCTATTTCCAGGTAAAATGTACTTACCGACTGGTCTGTTACGAAATCTTCTTAAATATATTTGGAGAATTAGCTGAGGATAATTGAAGTATTAAGTTTCATTTCATCTAACAGAATTCACAAACAATTCAAAATAAATTCCGCTTATTGAGCTAGTTACATTTCCTGATGAAAACGAAATATTGATATGAAGCAGCAGATTTCACTCGACTACTAAACCTCAGGCAAAAGACTTTACATTCGGGTTAAAGCAACAAAAAATTATGTTCTGTAAAAGCTAAATCAGACTTATCCTAATAACGAAAGAAGCATAGCAGACGAGTTTTATTGTCACTTTCTTCTCTGAAAATATCGATGAAATAGATATGGTATATTAGTATTATATTTTTTAGATGTACTAGAAATGTTCCTTTACGAGAGGTGCCACAAACATTTACCACTTAATTCTGTACACCCTCTTACGTAGGTTACTTTAATTAAATTGAAACTAGTGGTGCTTTAACAGCAAATACTTCCTCACATTATTTCTAACTTTTGCAATGTTTCAAAATTCCAACTGATCAACAAAAATGAGAGCGTTCTTGCCTCTACCCATGGAAGAAAATTGAAAGAAAAAGTTTGAAGCCATTTTTGAGAAAAAACATTTTTTTTATTAATTACATTATTTTCAAACAGAAATTACGCAAAAACGTTGTTTTTTTTAAGTTGTTCATGATCTTTTGCAAAGATCAATTTTTATAACATATTTTATTTAACAAAAAAGTATAATAAATATTGTAGAAATACGCAAATAAATTTTTTAATATTCCAAAATTGATACATTTCATAAAAAATGTGACCTGCGCTATTTTAAGTGTCCTCTACGCTATCCAAGGAAAAGTTTAATAAAAAAATTGGGAGCCTTTTTGATTTAATTTTGAACATGTGGTTGGGGCTTTGTGTCAAGTACCCCCCAAAATCAAAATATCCTTCTCGAAATCGGAGATCCTCGAGTTCCTTTATAAATATATTGTAGAATTTTGGAGAAAATAGGTCTGAGTGGTTTAGACCCTAGCGTTGACGATGGACGGACGGACGTACGGACGGTCGGACGGTCGGAGAGACAGGCGGGCGCACGGGTGGACCGATGGACCGTCGGATCGACGGACTGACAGACCGACGGACCGACGGACCGATGATGGGTCTGCGGTGAACCATCATTTCGGCTTAAAAAACTCACAAAACACGTATTCTGACTACACAATGAGTCAGAGAAAGTTATTTACTATGTACAGAATAAGATTTTGCGCTACCAGGGACACATGTTATGAGTTTTTCTATTAAAAATAGGCGATTTTTGCCGCAACATTACATATTTTCTCTTTTTTACGTACGTAGTAAGATGAGAATTAATGTGGAAATTAATAGGGATATGGTGTGACATTTATTTTTTCGTCTTTCAATCCCAGGTCAGCGACTCTGCTTTTTCCAAAGTTTTTCGTTCATTTATTCATTCATTCATTTGTTCACACATGTATACAAAGTCTGTCTGTCTGCTCCTGACTGTTTTAACTTAGTATTCTTTAGCTTAAAGACATAAGAAGGTAGACAACTGAAAGGAAGAAAGTAAACACAAAGTTGAAATTAACTCCGCAGAGGTTGATTTTCCTAGTGGTTTAAATCAGTTAAGAATATTTAAATATTTTGAAATGTTGTAATACCATTTATTCAATACATAAATATTTTTATATTAATACATTAATAATTTAGTAATATTATTAGGATTTGTTTTAATTTAGGAAACCAAAGGACAGTGCCTCCCTAAACAGCTGCTTGTCAATTTCTATTTAATTACTCTAATTGTTCAAGTTTCTGATGTTTCGAGCACATATTTCACTGCACATTGCTTTAATTTCCAAAAAATCCAGCTATGCAATTTCAATACTAGTCAGTCATTAATTATTTCACAAACCAAATTACTTGAACACAATAACCCTATTTATTGTCGCGCCGCAGCCCGACTCCGCTCCCATTTAATCAGAGTTTATTTGCGTGGAGGGGTGGAACTGTCGGTCAATTTTCCAGCACAGCAAATTGCAGTACATTCGGCCGAAAAATGTTCACAAATATACGACCACTTCTCCTTCCCACTTGCGCCTTCTTGGACCAGATTCCGTGCCACAGGGCCTCGGGGAGCCAGCGAAAAGATACAGTCCCCGCCCCAGCCCTTTTGCCCTAAGTCCCCTCTTCTGCTTGGAGTATGTCCTCCCCCCCACCGCCGTCACTTCCTACACTGCCACTCCTGTGATGCTGCCGGTCCTGTCACCTACTCCATCGTCTCCGGCACTCCCCATTGGCATTGCATTTTTGGCATTTGCCGTCGTTAGCGTCACCATTGTCGCCGATTACTCGCTGTCACCGTCGTCGTCACCGTACCTTCGTCATCTTGTAGCTTGCCTTCACTACTGCGTCGCGCCCCCGGCCTCGACTCCGACCTCGAGAATGCTGCGGACGCGCAGATGCCACTGAGCCTGCGGCCTCCGCTGCCGCCCCTCCCCGGTTCATCCGCCGCCAGCGCGCGCAGGCCAAACAGAATACCCAACACAAAGAATGGGAAGGAGAGAGATTCTTATAAGAGAATGAAGCAAGTAAGGGAAGGGATTGGCGAGAAAAGATGGAGGCAGTTCAATTGGAGAAGGAGGGAAGAAGAGGGAAATAAAATGGGGTATGATTTTATAAAAAAGAAGTTTGATGTTGTATTTGATCCATTTAAATATTTAGTTATCTTTATAAACAGTTTAAATAACTCAGACGACCATATAAGAAGGGTAAGAAAAGAATGTTGGTTGATAAAGAGTAACTTAGTCCTCCACACATACTCCGTTATCAGATAAAAGACAAAATAGTTTCTGAAAAAGAAGTAAAAGTAGAAGAGCACAGACGAAACAAATGTAGTAGATAAAAAATTAATTTCATTTTGAGATCCTTTGTAACATTAAAAACATAACATGAAGGAAAATGGAATAAATAATTTGAGTGAATTGTGACGAAATAAGCCAAAGGAGAAAATTGAGTTGGAATTTCAAGCGAGAGACTGATGACAATGAAATTTTGAAGATGGTTAAATGAAATAAGAAGTAAAGAAGAGTCCAGGACGAAAAGACAATAGCTGGCCAGAAGGGATGATATTCGGTGAGAATGAAGAGTCTGAGAGAAATATAGTAACAAAATGTGTCCAATAACGAGTAGAAAAATTTAGCATGTAAGAATGCGTTACGTAATGGATTAATGCGAAGATTTGTAACACAATGTATTAGGATTTATGGTGTAAAAATGAAACAAACACGCAAATTTAATTGAGAAAATAGCTTTGTATGCTGTTTCAACAAAGAACATTCAGTCCATTGTTAAGGTGGTTAGATTTTCAAAACTGTAAATAAGCCGCGTTATTTCGAAGCTTTTATTACAACCGCGTTCTTTCGAAGCGTATTATAATATACACCATATAATAAAGTTACCGGAGACGAATAATGCAAGATCATAAACTACACAGTTAACATTTGAATACCAATGTTCACAAAATCTTTCAGAACCAGTTAATAAAATTCAATAAGCAAGTCTAAATCACTGAGGTAGATTAAGGATACAGAATGGGAAATTATTATGCGGTGGAAGTCCTGGGCGACATTCAAGGCAAAATCCCAGAGAATGCGAGATAAGGAGCTAAAAGCGAACAAGAAGACGAACAGCGAGCGCGTCGTCTGCAGCTCATCCTAATTGCTTCTCCCCCTCCGCGCATCCGCCCCGCCCCTCCCCTCCTCATCCTCCTACCATCCCTTGCCTCCCTGCACTAAATCCGTCTTTCCCCTGTACAACCACTGGCGAAGCCTAAGATGAAACGAGTTAAACATTGTTTACCTATTGAAAAAAATACGCAGTGAGCATTATTAGTATGACATATTTATACCTGTAGACAATATTCACCCAATATTCTGCTTCAATTTTGAGATTGTTTTCAAAGTTGAGGGCATAAGTCGAGTTGTCAGCATGCTACTAACAATCTCCTTATGGGGGAAAAGCAGTTCACTTCAATCACTGGTTATGACATCATTTTCCTCATTGGGGGAATTTCAGTACTCTGTGAAACGTCAGCGCTTTTGAGGTGTTAAAAATGTAATGGCAGTTTGTTTAGTAAAATAGATTGAAAGTAATAAACAAAACAATTGCTTAATCCTTGAAGTTAGAAAATTATCCCTTCTGTGCTTCAAACTCTTTATAAATTGTACATTTTCGTATTATAATATACTGAGAAACCCTTCGTCTCATGCCCCGCGTTGGGATAACCATTTGAGAAATACCCTCTATATTCTTTTTATATTTAATTTGTGAAATACTCTTATTTCAAATTGTATCTTCGTTGCCCAATAATATTGCATTTACCACTGTTATGATTAATTTAATTCCTTTGAGTTTACCCTTCTATGCTCATTAGCTCTCTCAATATTCAATCGTAACTATTGTAATTTTTACTTTAATTTGTTCGTGGGATTCGACATATTATACGCTATCTTTTTATATGTTGACGTGCAACTCTGTACAGAATTTCGTTTTCTGGAAGTTCTGCTTCTTTAAACCTGTTACTGGACGGATGGCAACTACTAAAATTTATCAGCCTTTACTTTTCTTTCAACAATGAGACTTTAACATTCATTCTGATATTATTACAACTTTATATTGAAACATGCCCGACGTTGACTGGTGCCAATTTAAAACAAGCCCCGTCTTTCTATTTAAAAACCTGCCCCACTTGGAGGGACATTTTGAAACATAATTAATAAATGTAATTTGGGCGCCAGGAAAAGGTTACACTTGAAACCTAATGATTCCTACGTAATTTAAATATCTCTCCTTACAATATTATGTTGTGCTACCTCAGTTAATTGGGGTTCGAAGTTCATAATTGTTGCTACTTACTCTGCAACCAATTATTCAATCTGCCATCCATACGGAGTGGTAAAGAATCTGAAAATCTCATTAAAATGCTGGATTGCACGTAACAAACAATGATAATCAGTTTTCTTTCAACTTAAAAAATTAGAATTTATTAAAATTATAATCGAAAATGAATCAATCTTTGGTCATGACCAGTTTTCTCTATATTACAATAGTTATAAAACCTTGCTATTCATTGGTGGGTCTTTGCGCGCTCTTCGCTTCTTCGTTCAATGTCGCCCCGTAGAACCTTCTCCGTCGACGCAGCAGAATCTTGCTTCTGGATAAAGTCCTCGCCTAATGTCCGTGATCTGGTTCCACATTCTCCCGGCGATACTATTATAATCCGTGACTTCCCTCACTTGCGTCTCAGGTGGACGCATAGACACGTATTTACGTCCTACAAGAACGCTCTATCCTAATATAAAAACGATAGTTCATTTTATACAACTGTCAATTACAGTCTTTCCTCGTCCTGGTAAAATATATCAGAAGTCGACCCGCTCATCACCGCGTTGCTGAAGCGAATGAATGTTCTTCTAAAAACTCGGAAGCATCCGAATTATATATATTTTTCTTTTGTCTTCCAAAACAATGCTTATTCCGCCTCTTCTCTGTCATTTCAACCTAACGAATATGATCCTTAACGCCGGTTGTTTATTTGTCTCATAGCGACCCCCTCACGATCGTCTATTGACATCCCTATATTCTATGTCATATAAAATGACATTTCCATAATAAAAATGGTTCGTCTTTTTGGTATATCACAATATTGAGCTCTTTAACGATATGAATATTTTTTTCTCCCGAAAACATTAAAAACCTCCGTACGGTTTTCTGAGTAAAGTTCGTAAGCTTATTGTCCAGACTTCTCAGATGACTTTTTGGGTAGCTTAGGGATGCCGTCTTTGGGTTGCCCTTCTTAAAGTCCCTCCGATAGTGAGATATTCCAACAGAGGGAAAGGTTTACCATTGTCCCCAGAATGTTGTAACTTAGTCAATACTCTTATAAATTTACTTAATGTAATTCGCGGACGCGATTTGCCCTGTCTGTGCTTCGTCTGAAGCACCTAATCGCGACTATCTATATGGTGAAAATCATACCCGTCTACGGCTCTATTCTAACATAATTTCCTTAGACACGAGGTCTATATTTATTTAAAGTACAAGTTATAAATTACACTGCAAGTTAAACTGATACCCCTGAATGCTAACTTATGCAATACAAAAATCACGCAATTAATTTAAGTACCAGTTTCCCTATCATTAAGTTATTATCCAGCCCTGACTGAAATAATTAATATTCGTACCGGGCGGATTGGTTGCTATCCAGAGAGTGATCATTTCGACCTCCTTCAAAACCCCAACTCTCAAAACCTCCTTGCCATTTTCTGCATATCATGTTCCGGGGCCATGCTTCGCAAAAGAACAGCGCCCCCACATCAAGCATGCAATCCTGTACTTGTTCATCGGTTGTCCTAACGACGCGTATTCTTTGACTTTCAACGTTCTGTATGCATACAATCCCATCGTAACAACAACGCTTGAAGCCGACTTTCCTGTACAAAATATACTGGGGTTTCCTGGCTTATCACAATATATCCTTGCCTATTATTTAATAATAACAGTACGATTTTTTTACTTTCATTTACGTTCATTTACGACAACACTACGAACATATTTCTATTTACTTTCCTACCCATAGTGATAACCCAATAGCCCTGCATAAATAATTCAAAATATTAGGGGATTATTTAAGCTGAGTTGGTAACACAGTGATTTGGACACGTGCGTGCAAGACTAGGCCGCTTGTTTCCGCCGAAGTCGGGGCTATAACCCTGGGAACTGTAGGTCAGAGGCAGCAGCAGTTGCCCCGAGCCACCTCGGCCAGCACGGACGTTTCATTTGTGCGCGCGAGCGCACGACGTGCACCGGCGCCGCGACCGCCCTCGGCGCTAACTCGGTTTATTAGGGCGCTGCGCTGCGACGCGTCGGCGCGCTCCAGAGGCGCGGGATCCGTGGCTCATTTGCAGGCCGCGTCCTTCTAAGAAGACCACGGCGAATTTCGAACTTTTAAACACATCCTTTGGAATCGCCGAATTCGAAAAGGGACGGTGGCGGAGAGGACCGGGAGGTGCAGTAGGACGGGGTGAAAGAGGGATTGGATGGAGACGAGATGGGGTGGAGAGGGACGGGAATGGAGAGGAATGGGGGTGGAGAGAGATGGGAATGGAAAGATATGGGGTGCGGAGGGAGGGAAATGCAGAGAAACGGGAGAGAAGAGGGGGTGGAGAGGGACGGGACGGGAATGGAGTGGTACGGGAGTGGAGAGGGACGGGGGTGGAGAAGAAGAGGGTGGAGAGGGACGGGGTGGAGAGGGACGGGAATGCAGAGGGACGGGAGCGAAGAGGAACGGGAGTGGAGAGGGATGAGAATGGAGCGGAATGGGGTGGAGATGGACGGGAATGGAGAGGAAAGAGGGTGGAGAGGGGTGGGAATGGAGAGAGATGGATGGAGAGACATCAGTGGAGAGGAACGAGAATGGAGCAGGACGGGGGTGGAGAGTGACGGGGTTGCATAGGTGCAGAGGAATGGGTTGGAGAGGGATGGGAATGGAGAGGAATAGGGTGTAGAGGGACGGGGTGGAGAGAGATGGGGTGGAGAGGGACGAGAACGGAGAGGAACAGGGGCGGAGAGGGTCGCGGGCGGAGGGGGTCGGGAGCGGATGGACGGAAGCGGCCCGGGTGTAGGGTGGGAGGGGCAGAGACGGAGGAGAGGTACGGAGGCGGGGTTCGTGGACTGTGCTCAGGGGTGGTGCTCGAGGGTGGTAGTCGGTGGCGGGTTCGAGGTGGCCCCGGTGGTCGTTACGCATGCCGCTGCGCACTTCGCTCGCTTCAAAGGAGACTGGCAAGTGGATTGCGAAGGAGGAGCGAACCTCGGCTTTGACGGGTGCATGGTGGAAATTTCCGCATTGTCCGTGTAACAGTATTTAAAGCTTTATTCTCTACACACGAACAATAGACGTAAACAACAACACACATAAAACTTAAATCACTTAGGACAATTTTGCAGAACTCTAATTTGTTGTATTTGTATACTCGTATCTTACCTGTAAAAGAAGGCAGAAGAGCTCAAAAATTGCACTCTGTAATTAAATTTTCATGTACTTTAATATTTTTATCCCCCTGTTTATTTACTACATACAGCGGTTTCCGATAAGAAACTCATAAATCTTTGAACTGGCCGGCACAAGTTAAACGGGGTAGTAGAATTTTCCCGATGTGCTAAGAGAATCATTTACAACATTTTGAAATGGACAATGAGGAAAGAGATTACTGAATGAGAAGAGGAGTAGTGTTACACGCGACGAAACTCAGTCAGTCCAACAGTTACGATCAGGCACAGTGTACGAGAGGCACGTACTACCGCAAAAAGGCGGTGGGCACCAGGCGACTCAATCAAGCGACTTACAAAGGTCCAAAAGCGATAGAAAAAATATTCATATAGTCTCAATTCTACTTTTAATCTTGAATTTACGAACTAAAGGCAAGATTTATATTCATGTTTAAAAAAGAATATATTATTCGGACAGTAATGGGAATATGTGTATCATTGTAGCTTACTTTTTATGCCTCAATATATTTCTACTTTTTTCTGGTGTGTTGTAATTGATAAAGCATACTTTTGCGGTGTATCGATAATAATTGAAATGAAAAAAATAGATGAACTAAGAATTGAATGTATCGGGGAAGTGGGTTTGGTTTCGATTTGATTGTTGTAGAGTGGGTTACGGGTTTTTCTCACACAGCAATTTCTCTTGCTCAAGAAGTCTCAATTACTTTGGTTGTTTTTTAAGTTTATTTGTGCCTATATTACAATATATCTGACGATAAAATGTAAATTGTGAGAAGAAATTCAGAAAAGAAGAATCAGAAGAAATTCTGTTTCTTCAAAACGTCTTGTCGATTCAAGAATCTTCAAACGTGAAGCAATAAGTAATCCCATTTGTTCCATTGCAAATCTCATTCTCACAATAATTTTAAGAATCAATCAGATGATCAAACAATTGGATCAAGTCAGTCGAGGGTATCCACCGAGATGTCAATGGTTACAAAGTGCCAGTCCAACTGCACAGCCTGTCCAATGGTACAGCCCAGTACATTGGATCCAACTGTACAGCCCAAATGCAAAACTGTATGAACAAAAATGTGGATAAATTATGTGTATAAACTAAAATTATAATAACTCCAGGCGCGTAGACAGGTAATTACTTCGATACAATGAGTGATTATGCAAATAAATCAACTGTTGTACCACGGTGAGAAATAAAATTATTATTAGCGGAAACCATTTTGTAAAACACGATTACTGATCTAATTGTATGATATATATATATATATATATATATATATATAATATTGTAGTAACACCAAGGAATTTTTGAAATAACTTCTTTATTCCTAGTGAATATACTTTGTAGATTGGTTTAGCGGTGAATTGTCGTTGGCTTTTACATAATTTAAATTATTCAAGGCGTTGTCATTGCCAATGATACTGTTTACTTCAATAAGAGCTGCTTTTGATAGCATCATTCTGGTATCTAGGAAACACAAAAACGACTTGTCAATGACGACTAGTCAAACACCTCTAGAAATTAAAAATACTTTGTAGAACTTAAACAGCCAGATTAATTTTATAATTTATAAACCACTAATTTAAAATATTTACTGAAAGTAATATTTCGCAAATATATATTATTCATTGGAAATCACGGGTAACAACTTTAATGAAATCAGATAATTATTACTTAAATAATTCAATTATCTATTATAAGTGTTGCACGATTCAAAACTGTACTATGAATTAAATTATAATGAAAACTATCCCTTAACTAGAACAAAAAGGTGTAACTACAAGTAAATAACCGAGAGATTTTGTGCGTGGGCGTACCCAGACATGGAGACTAGTATGTATCGGCTCGTAGAGGTTGTCTTACAATTGCGTTACGGACGAAGACAAACTATCACACATGCATTCAAGTCAAGTGGTGGATGAAGACAAACCACTACGCATGCATTCAAGTCACCCAGACCATCTATCAACGGCACGTAGTCGCCCGGAAAGATGAAATCACTCGACACTGATTGGTCACCTCCGAACTTGAACGACGTTGCTCATAATGCAGATAACTGAAATGCTATTTCAAAATTTCATTCCGTTTACATGACAGAAACTTGACACACGTTCAACTGTTAAAACATATTGAAACTAAACAGAGAAAAATTATTTTAAAATTTTTCCGAACAAATTAAAACCGTGTACCGATCAGTTCGCATTTTGTCCTGTTCATGTAGTGAATGAAAAGCCGCCATTGAAAATTTCCGGCACTACTCAGTGGGATCATTTCTGAATATGAGTGGTGGTTATCCTGATTTTAATAAGAACATGATGCTTAAATGATGTATAAATAAGAATTATAGTATCATGATTAATATATAATTACTCAAATTATTAATAGTTAATTATTCCTAATTACTATTGTAAGAAAATTATAACTATTAATTATGATGGTTGTATTTAAGTCTTTGAAGATTCCAACCACTTTTAATATAATTATTACTTGGAATATAAATACTAATTTAATGTCAATTACACATTAGTAACTGTAAAATAGTTTGTCTATGGAGACGCTACACGAGAGTGTGAAAAATTTATAATTACTTCAAGTATTCTTACACACTCTTCATGATACCTTTAATAAAATTTTGATCTGTGGTGATTTTGCGATTAATTATCGATTACTGACTATCTACTGTAACTATTTTTCATGTCTAGCATTGATTTCTTCTAGAAAATTATTGATAAAATAAATATATTATCATAGAAAGTAAAAATTTATTTTAAGATCTATTTTTTTGACTTGGAATGTTTGCTGACTTTTTAGCATGTACCGAGTTAATAGAATTTCAACGAGAATGGTTTTCGATACGATTCTAAAAAAGCTGTCTATAATAGCTAAAATTTCTGTCAATAAGCAAGCCACGACCAAGCTGCTTATTTATAGGCAACATGAACCCTTTCGAGAACGATGTACTGCAATTTGCGGGTGCTACGTTTTATGGCCGTGGTAATGGAAAAGTCAGATCATCGACGTAAAAATGAAACCGTTAGACGGTTTTAAAACCACATTATAGTTCATAATGTTCATTTCCAATACAATTTAAATGGAAAATTGTCTGCATGTCGTTTTAGTTCGACTAACGACTTTTTGGGTGAATCCGAAAACAGCACGCTAATCTGGTGGTAATTTGAAAACGATCACTAAAATGTGTGCCGGCCGAAACCTTGGAAATCAGGTAATTTTGGCGCATTGTGTTCGTTGCAAGTCGTGAGGACACAAAAAACAACAACAGAAAATTGTATGATCACAATAACAATATTGTTTTCTTTGACTAACGTTACTTGAACTTCTTTTTGTTTTATTTTCTATCGTCACCAAAAACTTTTATAATGAAAACTAGGAACTCTGGTTGAACTGAAGGAATAAATGGAGACGTCATGAAGACGTTTGAAAACACAAATATTAAAATATATTTGGTTTAATATAATTCTTAAACCGAATTTTAAGCTACTTTATAAATCTAAAAGTATAAATACATGTTTACAATGAATCTCTTTCTCTCTTCATTGGAATGAACTAGTCAGCGAGTCCCATAATTCAGAACTTTCGTTCATGTTTTTGCGATTGCCATTAAAACGCTATCTGTCACTCTCCCTTCTTCAATGATTCATAGAAACAAGTGATTTCATAATACATGAAGCCAAGAGAGATTAATATTAAAAAATATTCTATCAGTGAACGTTTTCCGGTTGCAAACCATTGCTCCAGCAAAGAAGAATTGATGGAGAGCAGACACAAGTGTCGGTCTTTCTGCAACTGTTTGTATAATACCTGAACAATAAAATTAGATCGCCATTCATATATCATATTTTCACGTAGGCAACGCAGAAAATTCTAGAAATGTATTTAAGTTTAAATATCTCCGGCATCACGCGAAAAATACATCCCATTAAAAATGCATATTCTCCGCCAGAGAGGCAGGAACCTAGAAAGTACTTCTCACATGTTTCCGGCAAATTAAAACCCGAGCGCGGCGATGAAGTCTCAACTTCCCCAATTACGCGGCAACTTTATCTCCGCGTGGGTAACCGGGAGACGGCACACAATAGTTTTAAACACGCAAAAAGTGGACAAAATTTTTTCCCAAAAATTTTACATGATTTAATCAGAAATTAAAAGAAATTAAAAGTACATGAAAAGAAAAATGCATATGGCTTCATTTTCGTACTATCTTTACACACACTTCGTCCGTTGAGGTATAAAAGATCAACATTTGTGGGGTATTTTCAAGATTTCGGACGATCAAAGTCTCATTTTTAAATTTATTTATTTATTTTTGAATACATATTTTCTTAGTATTGTTTGTATGCTATGAAACAGCTGTTATCTCAGTTTTTTCACAAAGGTTTCAATTATGACGTTACAAAACTATTTAGTACTGGGGCATGTGTTGTCCTTTATTAAGTTAAGCCTTCAAGAAGGAACATTTCATGTAAAATACATTTCTTGATGTTTTGAAAAATTAACAATACATACGAGTATATCATGGAATATTATTAAATGCAAATAATACTAATATAGTAATAAAATGTAATTGAATTTTAATTAATTAATTAATGAAATTAATTTTATTGTATAGATCTGGATTGAATTGTGGAGGAAGGTACGAGAAAGGCTTGTGGTCCATTGTGTAAGGAACTACTACAGCTACCGCATGGAATTGAATGAAAGAAATCACACAATAACGATCAGAGCAGTTGCCTTTAGAATTTCATCTAGACAATGGTCGGCTCTCATAAAGCGCCTAAGAGAAATCGAAAATCCGCCAGTGCCGGAATTCGTTCCAAGGACATTTTGGCCAAGAACTCTACAGTCACTCTATCTAGAATAACTTTGTTGAATATTTATTTTTTATTTATTTATATACTTGTGTCTATTAATGTATCTACTTCATTAACGTCAAAAACTACAGCACTTTGAGATCTAGAGAAAGCAAAATTTCATCAAGCAGTTCAGTTGACGAATCTCTATCCTCTCTTTTTTGCTATACTAAATTTTAATTATGAATAAAGATAACAACGAGCTCTTTGTTGCAATGTTTGTAAAATTAAATATTCGCCCGTGTTTTTGCAAAAGTGAGCGATCTACAGATGTACGTATGTTGATATCACTGCTGACGAAATAACTAAACCTCTCACTCCTGCCGCATTAAACAAAATGAGAGCTAAAGAAATCATGGGCAGTGAAACAACATTTTCTCTACAGAAGTAAAGCAATTGTTCATAGAAATGAGGAAAGATATTTTTGGCCGCCGTTTCCAAAAAAGAACCACAGTGCGACAGCGAATTCCATTCGTACCTCCACCTCCTCTCAGCCACTACTCTGGCGACTGTTTGAGCAAAGAGCCCCGGGTCCGAGCTGTTTGATTAGGATGTGGAAAAGCTGCCAACACACCCAACAAAAAGTCCTTGGGCTGAGGTAAACGCCGAATACTGTAGTGAAAACGCCAAGTTCTCTGCATGGATGTTTATTTAATTAGTGTGAGGGGTTCAATATATATTTTTCTGATTGCTGGTCAATTCATTGGTATATGTAAGAATAATTTAAACGAACTGCATGTAACCACGTAGAATATAATCCTACTAGATTATGATCCATATTTTTTTGAATTATAAGTTTCACAATTATTAAAATTGGCATAGAAACTAGAACTCTTTAAAGACCACTGGAACTTGAAATTGTTTAGGATTTTTATATTTTATGAATGTGTATTTCTACTGAAAACCTGCATAGTAAATTCTGACTTACATAAGTGGATCAAAACAAACTGACAAGTAATTTTTTACCATAATCCTTTTGACGAATGCAAACTTTTCCACAACGCTTGGAAAATAACAAAAATGCTAAATAATAATTGTACAATTTTCCATATTACATAAAATATCAAACTAGTGGTGTTACATTATCATGGAAAAATATTTAAAAAATTGAAGCTGTTTTTCAGAAAATGATTGTTTAAAAACCGCGTATATTTCACATAAAATTACGCCAAAACTACACTTATTTTAAAAAAATTGTTCACGACCTTATTTGAAATAGTAGCCTTATTTTAGAAAAATTGTACATGACCATGTTTGAACAAGAGACTTCATTAAGGTAAAAGTCTCTATCTTCAATATTGTAATTGTTCGAAGATGCTGAAAAAATGTTGAACTTTTGCAATATAGACGTTTTGACATAAACCAATTTTTAGATATCAAGGACCAACGAAACTTGGATTCTGTCTACAAAACGTGTTAGAGGAAGTAATTTACTGCATATCTCACCAAACAATATTTCCCTTTCAAACTCACAGAGCCTCGAACTCGTCCAGATCGATCGGGGAATATGAAATTTGGGAGAAAATCTTCTGAACGGTTTGAGAGCTAACGTTGACTTCACACGGACGAACAGATTTTTTGGTATCAAGGACCCACAAAATGTTGATTTGGAATACACGACGTGTTAGAGTTGTTTTAGAGTTTGCTACATACGAGGATTTATCCACTTTTTCGTTTCCAGGCCCAGATAATATGAGTTTTTAAGTTTTAAAAAATCTCTGATTTCCACCGCATTACAGTAAAGGCAAGCAAGGACCTACGGACCTACAAGGACTCTCTAACAACAAAGGACCTACGTAATAAGGCAACAAAAACTAGTGGTTCTAAAACAGCACGTACTTTCTCGCCCGTATTTCACGCAAAATTACACGAAAAGTACTCCAATTTTCGAAATATTGTGCATGACCTTCTTTCAAAATCTGTCTTTAAGGAATAGATTTCATCAAGGGAAAACCTTCTATCTTCAAAATTGTAGTTGTAGGAAGACTCCCAAAAAGTTTTAAACTTTTGCAATTTTCGTAAAAGCATGTTTTTCAACGAACATGAAACCTACACCATTCTCATAAACGTTCTTCATATTATCTAACAACAAAATTTAATAAAAAACAATGGAGCCCTTATTTGAAAATTTGGAAAAAGTTCCCGAGGTTTCATATAAAGTACCCCCCAAAATTGAAATATCTGTTTCAAGTCCAAGGGGCCGCGACATCAGCCAGATCGATTGGAAGACATCAATTTTGGAGAAAATAGGCTGAACGGTTTAGCAGCTAGTGTTGTTCACAGACGGACGGGCAGACAGACTTTTCGCCGTTTTTAGATTTTTCGGTTTTTAGATTTTTCGGTTTTTAAATTTTTCGGTTTTTATATTTTAAAACATGAATTCTGGCAACATCACGTGTTAGGTTTTTTTTCTAAAATTAGCAATTATATTTATCCACTTTTTCTTTATCAGGGCCCTGCAATAAGAGTTTTCTGCCGATAGTGCGCCGTTTTGTCGCGCAGCATTACATAACTTTCTTTCTACTCCATAGCGAGAAAGTAAAATGGCGGCAGGTTCACAAACAATTAGCAACAAATCACTACAAAGTTTCGTAAGAATTTCTATGAATCAATCAGAACTATTTTCCCTGCGTCCTTGGCTTTGCAAACACGACCAAAAGCTAACGCTGATCAATGGAGACTTTAAGCGAGGCAGCGTTGTTGGATCGTAATCCTCTGGTGCTGCCAACGGTTGAGCGGTAGTGTTGGCAGTAACTGCGGCCGCGCTTGTCCCTTTGGTTTACCTGAAAGTTTCGGCTTTGAAAGGGAGCTATTCTGTAACAGCAAGGCACTACATACTAACTGTTGCAATTACTAATTTGTTATTTGTAATGTGATCAAGCAACGCCTGCACACCCATACATCATGCACACTCATACATCTCTCTCCCTCTTTCTTCTTACCACTCTCCCTCTCTCTCGTTGAAGGGTTAATTTGGAGTTAAGCAATGATGATTAGCATAGTCTCCTATGTAATGAAATTATCTAATTTAAGAACGCATAAAAAGTAGAACATATTCGAAAAACTTTATCTTGATTCTTACACTTTATCAAAGGTTTAATATTAGTAAGAAAAAGTTAACGCAATTTTAAACACAATAGATTTCACAGAAGGAGCCAAAAATATTTGTCTATTTGTTTGTGACACTCCAGGAATCACTCAATTTTCAAAATATACAACAGAATATTCAACAAAAAAATTAAATTTAACATCAGAACTTTTCAAACATCTTAAAATTGCCAAGGATGAATCGTAAATTATAATATTTACACTCATAGAGTTATTATATAAACGACATAGGTAGATGATAAAAGAAATAATGTAGAAAAATACGTATAATGGTTAAATATATTCACAGAAATTACAAATATAAGAATATACATAATTACGTAATTACATTTACAAATTTAATATACATTAACAGATTTACCTTCTATTTCGAGTTTCTTTAGGCCTGAGAACTTGATAGGTGTCATTCTCAGAGTTGTACACAAGAGATGTTTGTGAACCTGAAACAAACAAAACACAGACATTTTACATAGAAACTATTTTATAACATGATAAGGAGACCACGAAATAAGTCGGAATTAAACCTTCCAACCGTCCGCTGCGTATAACTGAACTTTACATTATTGCGTACGTACAATTGAAGTCTAGATCTACTTCCATTATCATAAACGAAAAACTAAATCCGTTTCCATTAGTAAATTGAATCGTCAAATAATCAATAGTACAGCTAATTTGATGAGTGGTGCAACCAAACTAGCAACTCATTGCCATTGCAAAACTTGAGAAATTCCGTTTGAAGCCGCAGAGGTAGCGGACGGGGAGAGGTCAGCAGCGACTGTCCGCAGCGACTTCATAATTCATGCAATCTACAAAGCGCCTGTCGGGCGCGCATAGAATTTGGGCTGCGGGGGCCCAAACCGTCCGAACCTCCCCCCGACGTGACCACGTCCCCACCAATTCGCTGCCACCCGCGCTATAGGCCCCGCCCCTGCCCCGGCAGCGCCAACCCACCCGCCGCCTCCCACCCCACATTCCCCGCCATCGCCTCAGACCACGTTCCCGCTTGCCTACATAGTCGTTCCTGCCTCCGCCACCTCTATTACCGCTCCTGCCCTTGCTGATGTGCTCGTCATCGCCGTCGTCAGCCGCCGCCCCTGCCCACGTCCTCGCCATCACCACCAGCACCATCCATCGCCTTGTTACTCGCACCGGCTGCCCCATTCACAATCGTCTCCGCCATCGCTGACCCCTCCACCGCCTCCACCGCCACCCCACACCGCCTGAGGACACGTCCCAGCCTCCAACATTGTCTTTGTACTCACCCCGTCATCGCTATTATCCCTGATCCGCCGTTGCTTTCATTACCGTTGTCGTTGCTGAAACTTTATCGCTCTTGCCCACGTCCTCGTCCCCGTTGCCACCATCATCAGCATCAGCTCCATCATCGATCGCCTTGTTACTCGCATACGCTGCCCCATTGCCGCCGCTCTTTCTACCGCCATTATCGCCGTAACTGTCACCGTCATCGTCATCGTCACCGTCTCCGCCACCGCCCCGGTCGCACAGACAATCACAGCCACCGTCACAGCCACCGTCACAGCCACCGTCACAGCCACCGTCACAGTCACCGTCACAGTCATCGTCACCGTCACCGTCACCCTCACCGTCACCGTCACCGTCACCGTCACCGTCACCGTCACCGTCACCGTCACCGTCACCGTCACCGTCACCGTCACCGTCACCGTCACCGCCACCGTCACCACCACCACCACCACCACCGTCACCGCCACCGTCACGGGCTCCGCCCGCGTTCCCGACCGTCGCCTCCGGTGCCGCCACCGCTGCGTGCTTCCGCGCCTCCGCACTGATCGACTTTTCATGAGCCCCAGGCGCCACTTCAAAGGTCGCGTGCGCCGCTGGAGGCAGAGGACGGGCGCGCACTGCGATGCGCACTCCCCCTCCCCCCTTTCTCTCACCCCCCTCACGCTTTCACTCGTCAGCCTCCCTTCTTCTTCCTTTTCTATACAGGTGTCCGGGGAGGAAACGTCCAAACTTCGAAAATAAGCTCTAAAGATAATTTTAAGCTTTTTTTATAATAAACTACATGTATATTCCAAATGGCTGAACCACAATAAGCATTCAAAAGTTGGTTTGAAAATATGGTTTCTAGGCGAAAATTTGCATTGTAGAAGCTTTTGAACGCTCCAGAAACATGTAAGTTCTTTATTAGTACTAAAATAGACGAATATATTAGTCTAGAAAGAAAAATTAACTGAGAAATAAAAAAGCAGTGGAACTGTGTAAATTGAATGCTTTTTTATTTTTGGATTACGTTTTCTTTCTGGTCAAATATATTTATTTATTTTGTTAATAATACACATTTTACATATTTATGGAGTGTTTATATGCTTCTAAAACGGAAATTTTTGCCCAGAAACCATATTTTCAAACTAACTTTTGAGTGCTTATTGCGGCTCAGTCATTCCAAATATCCATGTGCAACAAAATATGCTTAAAATTGTCTTACTTTTGAAGTTCATATGCTTATTTTCTAGCTAGATTCTGCTATAGATTATTTTCGAAGTTTTGACGTTTTTCCCCGAACATCCTGTATAATCACCTCCCCCCTTCATTCCTTTCATCCACAGTATGAAAATGTGTGTAACCGCAGCTACTCCCCTTTTCCTAATTTTTATCGTTCACTTCAGTCTTTTCTTCATTTAATTTGCGTGGGTACCTTTCCTCTCAACCTTTCCATGCTCCTTCGTCACTCGCCTCTTCGACGTCATTGCTCCGACAAGAGATCTTGCACGCCTTTCTCTCATTCAATAAATTCCCTTCCTTTTATCTCTAGTATGTGTGCTTGGTTCCATCTCTGCCGTTTCCAGATTCATTTCTTTCATGTTTGCTTTATTGTCTCTTCTTTCACCTTCAGTACGTCTTCCTCCTCCATCACCATCCCTTTTTTCTTCTATTTCTTTCTTCATTCTCCTTTTCCTTTTTTGCGTTTTTCTCTGCCTACCGTTTCTCTATCTCCAAATCCATCACCCAATTTATTAGAGAAAATTAATAATAAGCATCGCAAATTAAATGCAAGCACGAAATGAAGTCTTTCGATATGTGCAAACATAATTTGGCTTCATATCAATTCCTTTCAGTGAGATTTGTCAATACACTCTGAAACTGAGTTCGCAACATATGAATTCGATCCAGCAAGTATTAAAGTAACTTTTTGAACGTTACACGTATAATAGCTTTGACTTTTATCCCTCAATGCCTACATTTAAACAGAAAAAGACATGAAAACAATGTTGAAGATACCTTCACTAATAATCTGTAACCGCTACTCGTCTGATTTGATAAGGCTGTAAGTATTGTCCGTAAGTCATCTACATTAATAATGAACAAATATTTCAATAAAAGGATCTGTTTAAGTAATAAATTCGCGATTCACAAACATTCCACACACTTTCATGCTACCATCACTATTCTTATCTTTAAGAGTTAAAGAAAACCAGAACTACAATGCATACATGTAATACATGCATCTGTGGTAAAAAAAATAGATATCGATTTCCAGATACTGTTCTAATGTCTTGTTTAACGTAAGTTCTCCACTTTACAACAAGCCTTGTGTGCCCGCGTATCTGTTCTTTCCCTCGTTAGCCGGCAGCCGTCACCAGGCAGACAATTGCGTTGTTTACGCCCGCGTGGGAATAGTTCCCTTCCGAGACAGCGGCCACCGCAGCTGATGAATGGGCCGCGCGCAAGGGAAACATCGGGGCAAGCGCTGGAGAAAACGTCAGAAGAAAATCACCTCCGACTGGCGGTGTGGCGCAGGGTGACGTGGCAGCTTATAATAAGCACAAGACAAAGAAGACATATTCACGGGATAGGCAGTCGCGTAGGTGTTGGCCAGAAAATTAGATAAAAATGTTGCAATGGTGCAATTGAGATGAGTAGTTTGGTAATTAAATCATAAGAGAAATTCTGGAATCACTAGAATAGCGCTTTTCGACCCAGGTGAAAACGTCTTGCGTGTCACGACAGAATTGAATACTTTGGAAGTAGTTAAGTTTGAAAGTTATCTAGCTCAGTATATGTAAGAAAAGCAACAAATATGTCTTTATAAAGTCATCTAACAACTTTTTAGGGTTTATAGAGACAGGCTTGTACAAAATTAGGCACCTACTGACGCATTTTTTTAATCAGTTACAGAAATTCTCAAATACATTTGTATTAGAACAGAAAAGTCAACAGCTCCCCACTTTTCATCTAATCATTTTATCACTGTGTGACGTAGTATGGGTAGAAGTTCAATATGCGCATGGTTTCTTGTACTCTTGGATGTCTATTCTAATTGATAAAGATGTTTAGTTGAAATATATATATATATATATATATATATATATATAGCAACGAGCGTTTTGGACACGAATTTATATAAAAATATTCACTCCCAGCTACAGGTGTAGGCTATATATCCCCAGTGCTCTCGAACTGTCATTATGACGGCACCAGAAGGAATAAGAGAAGGTAGGCAGTAGGAGGCACGAGTGCTCTTGCTGGCGCGGGAAGTGCAGGGGCACCGATGCCGCTGCAGTGCCTGCGAGGCGAAGGTCGGCGTGGGAGAAGGGCTTCACGGAGTTCGGGAGCACTGGGCGCTGGGAAATCGCAAAGTCGCTTGCGGATCGTAGCGCCGCAGGCTTGGTGCGCCGGGGAATGTTAGAAAAGATCTGAGAGAAGTCTGCGCAGGGTTTATGAAGGAACGAGGAATAGCGGCGAGGAAGGACGGAGAAGGCAAGACGAGAGGCAATGGAGAAGCGCACGTCGCAGCAGAACAGATGAGGAGGATCAGAGCAAATGAGCAAGGTGAGGAACAGTGAGGCGGACAGAAGGTAAAGGCGGAGAGAAGCAGGGTTTACAATGAGAAGGTGCGGTTAGCTGGGAGAAATGGTAGCTGGGAGCGAGATAAAGAGGAATGTGGCGATTCGGGGCGAGGATGAGAGAGAGAGAGAGAGAGAGAGAGTGAGAGAGAGAGAGAGCGGAGCTGGTCGCTGGTGTCACCGGGTCGCAGAGGAGTTGCCAATGGGTGGGGGATGGACGAGGCGGGAGAGGACTGTGAGGTTACAGGGAGGGGAAAGGAGGTGGAGATGGTGCAGAATTGGCAGAAGGTGGGACAGGGGTGTTAACGGCCGACCGGAGTTCGCGGTTGTGGTGGGGATGGTCCAGGCATGGGAGAACGAGTGGGGTGACGGGGGCCTGTTAGGGGGAGGCGGGGCTGGCGGTAGAATGTGCGAGATGGAGGCAGAACTAGAAGGGTGCGAGTAGGACGAGGTGGGAAGGTGTGGAAAAAGCGATGGTCAAAGGGACGGAGAGGGGAAGGGGAGAGGCGTGGATGAACTGTAGAAGACGCGCGGAGCGGGCAGCGCGATGGGACGGGGCTGACGGCCGGGCTGGAGGCGGAGCTGGGGCAGAGCTGGGGCGGAGCTGGGGCGGAGCTGGGGCGGAGCTGGGGCGGGGCTGGGGGCAGGGATAGGGAGTGGCTTGGGGCCGGGCTGGGTCTGGGGGCGGACCTGGGAATGGGGGCAGAGCTGGGGTGGGGCTGGAGTGGGGCTGGGGCGGAGCTGGGGCGGGGCTGGTGGCTGGACTGGGAGGGGACTGGGGGCGGGGCCTGGGCGAGGCTGGGGAGGAGCTGGAGGGCGGAACAGCGCTAGGCAGGGCACGGCGGGACTGGGAGGGACGGAGCGGGACTTTGACAGAAGCGGCCTTGTCCGCGCGGTCCCCTGCAACCTTGTGGCTCGTGAACGCGCGCGGTGCAGAAGGCGGGCAGTCGCGCGCGCTCAGCGCTTTGGAGCAGCCGCTGCGGACGACGAAGTCCGCGAGCACAGTGGTCGCGGCGACGCGACGGCCGGCTCCGCCAGCGAATGCAGATGGGACGGGGGAGGGTGGGGCGAAGCCGAGCCGGGAACGGCGACTGCGGTCGCGAGCAGATGAATAGGGACTCTGGCCAGACAGCATCTCTAAGCGCGCGCCTCGCCTCCCGCTTCGGCCACGCAACGCACCAACAGGCAGCCACTGCCACACACATTCACACACACATACATACACACAGACATTCGAACCTGCATACCACACATCCGAACACGCACACACACACACACACATTTGAACACGCACACACACGTTCGAACACGCGCACACACACATTCGAACACGCACACACACACACATTCGAACACGCACACACACACACACACACACACACTCTCTCACACACACTCAAACCCAAACACTCAAACAGAAACACGCACACACACTCAAACACAGACTCTAGGCCTACAATGCCTTTCTCCTGCTGCTAAGATTCCTTATAGTGGTTTGGATTAACAAATAAATCATTTGATTTCAAATAATTTTGTTTAGACGCCTCTAAAACTGACATTTATAGATTGTTTAAAATACGGAACTAAAATTGAACTAAATTTATTAAACGTAGAACTAACATTATTTTTCAGCCTAGATCTCTGACGGCTCTTGCACCACATAATGGCAGATAATGAGAAAATTCAATTCGCCTTTTCCAATTTCATTTCGATGCGAGACCATTCAGAGAACACACGAATTAACATGAATTTCTTGGTATTCATGTTAAATTTGCTGATCAATTTTCACATCGTTAGCTGTCTTCACATCAGTAAATTCGATTACATTTGATTCATGTACTCACCATTTAATGTTACGGAACATTTAATATTACGTGATACATTAGTAAATGTCAATTGCAACACTGTTAATTCGAATTAATGAATACACAGCAACACCAATTTGGAACAAGATAACGCCTGTCGAACACAAACATTTTAAAACAATCCAAAGTTGATAAACTGTTAATTTACAGACGATGAGTCACGTAACTTTGGCACTTTCTGCAATTTTTGAACTGTTGAAGCTTTTGCAATTCAGTTTTCACAGAAGTGCATGAGGGAATGGGATAAGTGTATACATACAATAAACCCTCGTTAGTACAAACTCACATAACACGAATTTCGACGTAACACGAACAAAGATTCGGTTCCGGCAAGGAATTACGATAAAAATTCGATTATTTCGGTCCTTTGAAATTCAGTTAATGAGGGTTTACTGTATATTTATTTCCATTTTATCATTTGTATTTTACGAGATAGTGAGGTAACTTTGATTTTTTTTCAAATGAGACTATGCATATTTTTTATTGTATCATGACGAACGTAAAAAGATGAATCCAATGATATACCTATTGTCATATGTTAGACAAACGTTAAACATTTTTTAAGTAATTTTGATGTTTTGCCACTCGTGTTTAAAGGATATTGTAACGCTCGGAGTGCGCGTTAGCAGGAAGAGCGCTGCGTGACCTTGGCTGGTGGACTGTCGCAATAAAAATGTCCGTTATCTACGATTCGCAAAAAAATCAAAACTTCTCAAAAAATCTTAAACGTATTTCTTGCATTTCCGGTATTAGTGTAAGAGCGACAAATTTTAGTTTTTCACAAAACAATTAACAATAAAAATCGGTAATTATTTAGATAATTTTCTATTAATTTCGAGAACTTTGCATTACTAACTTTACAGAGGTATCTAAACTTCCTGATGTAGATGATGTAGATGTAGTCCTGTGGGAAAATACAGTAAACTCGGGGTGAAATTGTTGCATCAATTTTAGGATATAATCCTTCATGTTTTGGAATCCCATTATATTTATGTAGATTCTCCCACTTTGCTCAATGATACGACAATTTCAGATTTACGATCATTTCAGTTCTCGTTTTGTCATTGCGTTATTCAAAAGTGTACGCAGAGATATAAATTCTGACTGATTGTAAAAATAAATGTAATTGTGTTAAAGAACGATCAAAATTTCTGATAACTATGTTCCAAAATCTGTATTAATTATCGTATTAATTTCTTTTTCAATTTGACGAAATGGTTTGACGAAATGGAAACATCACCTTTTTGCTTTATTGTGTATTTCCCTGTTTGCGTAGTTATCTCTGCGAAAAACGGTCTTCCTCACTGGTACAACTTGCACAGTTATTCCTACCAATTGACTTTACAGTAACATGAGTCTGGTTCGTTTTGTTTGTTTTTTCAACGCTTGGAAACATTTTGCTCCTCTTTCGTCTAACGAAAAAATACACTTTACCGTTGAACTTAACGAGCAGAATGAGTGAAGTTATTACCTTGTGCAAGGGTATCTCTTAAGGAATTAAACTGGGTCACTGCAACATCCAAAGCACTTGAAGAGAAATATTCTTCCGGACGAGAAAACGATTCGTGCCGCAGAACTTGTATAACTGGCTATAAACATAATTTCAACATTTGTAGGCTTCGCGTAATCAATTTCGTAACTTCCATTTGATTCCCCTTCGCCAAATGACGACGTCGCAATCGTTCTCGAAGTCAAACGATATTTGCGAGACGGTCATTCGGACTGCTGCTTGCCAAATACAGAAAATGAAGGTAGAACCGAGTTGTGACTCATCTGCGCCTCAATGAATAAGACAGAAAGAGATTAAATAATTGAAACTAGATGATAATTTTTCATAATTAATGTGATAAATGTGACGAGGGAGAGAAGTTGGGTCGAAAGGAGAAAGATCTGCCGTACTAATATCTTACCCTCCCTTGTATTATGTGGAATGTTATTAACTATTACATAAAAATTATCAACAATAACGATCAATTTTATAAACTAAGAAGTCATGGAAATACTTTTATTAATTTTTATAATAATTAAAATCGTCTTGTAGTACTTACAGTCCTAAACTACTAACAAAATCGTGACATTATAATATAATACATTATTAATTCAGTCTAGTTTTCATGGAATGTGCATCTATTGGCCAGGACAGCTCGTAGTATAGAAATAAAGCTAAAATTATTGTTTAGAAGAGAAATAAATAATTTTTATTAATTATATTTTTGAAATTAACATCCCAATAGCTTTGATTATTTATAAAAGAAATAACTTTTAGTAAACCAGAGGAGATAACCAATGATCTCAAGTATGTCGAATCATCTAACTTTTGTAGAAAGTTTGGTAATGCATAGATTCATGATCAGTACGTTCCATCAAGATAGTCAAAGCCCATTAATCACATAAAACTAATTTCCAAAAAATATTACTACAGAGAGCAATATTAACTTAGTGTCAAAGAGGATCTGATTCAAAAGAGTTTTTGAAAAAACAATGCGATACCAGGCACCATTAAAACACACACTTCTACTAAAATGTACACATAAAACTATCACATTATTAATATTCTAAGCATGAATAAATAAAAAAAACATTTTTACTGAACAGAAGATGTAGGACATAATCCAGAATCTTAAAAATGAAGATTATATGCATTAAGATTGCATAACAAATCAAAACACCAAATATACTTTAAACACCTAATAAGACACTATCACCTTGTAATATCGTACATGGCAAAGAACTTTCAAACTTACAGGATGTGACTTAAGTAGTCTTAACAATAAAATAATAAAATTTTATTGCTCAACCATGAAGTAATGGATAATTTTATTATACAATAGCTAATAAGAACCGGATGTTATCATCAATAGAAATGTTTAGGAGAGGGATTTATCACAATTTTTACTGTCGCTGCACCATAAGTGCACAGTAACTTTCCCAACGTGGCAAAGTACAACTGTTATCATAACACTACGTGAACTCGAAATATTAAGAAATCATCAACAATAAATTCTCTCTGAATGACTATTTACAACTGAAATAGTATCATACTTTGTGAAAATTTAAAACAATATTGTATTAATATGATTGTGTGATTTTAATGTTTATGTATAACTTTCACTTAATGTTACGTAAAGTTACATTATTTCCTAACCCTTGTTTCTTTGCGTGTGCAAGCTAAGGGCTATATATGCACTTATGTTGCAATATTGCTTTTTTTCGTACATACTTTACGGTTCTGAATATTGCCAGTGATCATTGTAGCCTTCTATTCAGCTAAGAGAAAAAACTAGCAAAAGGACATTCGTATGAAAGATTTATATTCTGTAACACAAAACAAGAAAAACAAAGAGTGTTTTTTGCATGCCTAACAATATCAATTTTATATTTTATTTCTCTTGATAAAATAGAAATACTAATACTATTAGATATTTATGTCACGAGTCCTCTAAACGAGTCTTTAAGGACGCAGCCGGAAGGTTAACTGCGAGGCGGAGCGATAGCGAAGCTTATTAAAAATAAACTTTTGTCACTTTCGCGAGTTCAGAATTGTCATTACTCTTGATTTTCTGTAGCAAGGGTTGGTGGTACTGGATGCTTTGTTTGTGATCAGACAGTTGAATGTTTTTTCTACTAATGCAAGCAGATTTGGAAAAATGTCTGGGAAGTGCTCATAGCAACGGCCGCTAAAATGATCGAGAGTCCATTAAAAATATTTTAGCGGCCGTTGCTATGGACGCGCTCTTAAAGCAGTATTTAGATGGTTGGTTGCTAAGGGGCTAAGTGCGTGTTTACTGACGTAAATAACAAAAAAATACTAATTCAGATTTTCAATTAAAATATTTTGATTTTTTGTCTAACACATTTTTGACGAATTGTGGTAGGATGATCATTTCCTTTTAAACAATTCACTAGCTTACCATTCTTGTTGCAAGAATTATTTCCGTCAACTTATTTGATATTTCAGCCTCCTTAAGTGCTCTCCAGTCACCAACTGTAAATATAAAACTGTCGTCGGAACTCTACAGAAATTATTTATTTGAGAAAGTGTCAATTTAGTTGGAAATGGTCTTAACCTCAGTTGAGTTGCTTCTTTCTTGGTTAAAGAAGAGCTCTACTTATTATACATGTATATTTCAACAAAAAAATATTCAATTTATAAAATTGTTATTAGTTGCATTATTATTATTATTATTATTATTATTACTTATATTATTATATATACAACATATTATTTTCTAAACATCATTTTTTCATTTCACTCAAACGCACGAATTGTGAGATACAAGTCTCTTATCTTGAGCAATTATAATATGATCTTATTTGCTCGTCCATTAGGACCGTAAAAGCCAAATCTGTGCCCCCGTCTCAGAACGTAGACGGTTGAGCTTCCTTTCCGGGAAAATTCATTCTCGCGCGGCCGCCGCTGAGATCGGAAGAAGCCCGGAGCCTTTCAACTCCCATATAACGTGGTGGAGACCATTACAGTGGCGCGCTCTCCTCTATCACCTTCTGACAGAAACTAAACTACGAACTGCTGCCAACGATACTTAAAACGTGTGTGGTTACTGCGTGGAATCGCGAGACGCAAGAAGACGCGTAATGTTACAAAAAATGTTCGCGCTTTCTTCAGCGGTGTCTTATAATTATATACCATGAATAATTGAACATTTCGAAGACATTTTTCGTATTCCTCTTACATTAGCCAATTTTTATGTGCGAAAGTTGGCGAGCCTAACCTGCAGCTGTGCCCGGCGACACTGGCGCTTCGTATAGTAGCACCCTCCAGCTTTGTCGCCGGTTTTGTGACGGCACGGCAGGATTTTCCACTCTAGCTATTCAGCTACGTCGACTTCAGTCGCTGTCTGGAGGAGAATTCTAGCAACCTGCTGCTCTGATCGGCAGTTTTCCGTGATTTCTCCGATCAACACCAGACGAATGCCGGAGCAGTACCCCAACAAATAGGCCACGGACCGCGCACGATCTTTCCTTCGTCTTCTTTGTCCTATCCTCACCCCTTACACATACACCTACACTAACATGTACTACGCTACCACACATGCCGGGACACCGGTCGCGAGCTTAGAGCTTATCCCGGCTGGTGCGGTGACCCGCTGGTGGGAGATACTTGGTAGGGGGAACCCCGTTAGCCGACGTGCAGGTCGGTGCCGGATCTGGCCGTCCAGCGGGGAAAGACCACCGCCAGCTCCCGAGCAAAAGCACGCACTACACGTACGGTGCTAATGACAATAATACTTGACGCGCCCGGAATTACTAACAATCAATCAATCGCCGGGTTTGTTGGAGAGTTGGCCCTGAAGAAACCAGGCGGAAAGCTGAAGGGTGGGCGCCCGCTCTCCCATTCAATAATCGCGTGGGCGCGGCGCGGAGCGGGGCGGCGGGCGTGTCGAGCGAAGGTCAGGGGCGGAGGCCTACGGAGGTTTACGCCCCGGAAGCTTCGGGTGACGTGCACGCACTGCCAAAACGGAGCCTCCGGCACAACGATGTGTCCACATGCCCAGCGCCCGCGTGCACGCTTTCACGCGCCCACGGCGTGGCGAGGCGAACCCCTCACGATGTGAAACGCCGTGAATGAAAAGGGACTGGGATGGAGACCTCCCGGTATAATCAACGCTCCGACAAGCTTGGAATAGCAAACCGTGAGAGGTGGCTCAGGGCATCAACAAAGGTCACTGCACACCAGGAGGTTCTAGGATTCGCGTCCAGACGGTGGCAGGATTTTCGAGACTAGTTAGCTTCCGTCCATTAGGGGCTAAACCATAAACAGGATTTTAATCAGAATTAATATTTCATGATCGATCTAACTGATGTCGTGAACCCTTCAATTTGAAACTGATAGACATATTGATTTTTGGGGTGTACTTTAAAACTTCAACATTTTCACAATTTTCTCATAAATGGTTCCGAAACTACTCTTAGTTTTTTCCTTCTACAGAACAAAGGCACATAAAGGAATGGAGTATGTCACATTTCCATGACACAATTTTCGAAAGGTAGGAAAGTTCAAAATTTTTCGACGTCTTCCTACAACTACAATAATGAAAATATATTTTTTTCTTAATTAATCCTGTTCATAAAAAATAGATTTTGAAATAAGGTTACATTTTCTTTCCGAAAATATGAGTAGTATTTGAAAAATTTTGCATAAATCATATGCAAATTTTAAATACTTATTTTCTAATACAAAGCAGAAATTCTCAGAGTAACTTCGCAATATTGCGAGAAGTTTAGGTCGTATGATACGCATTTTTAATTCTGGAATTAGTGTCGATGAATTTTTAAGCTAATAAGCTTAAAAAATAGTTTCCGTACCTAATGTTCTGTGATTTGAAAGGAGATGAGTTAATATGAAGGGAAATTTGAAGTATATTGCGTAACCGATTCTGAGGAGAAAAAGTATGTAAACTTGTTGCACCACTAGTTTAGATGTGTTACTTTTCTTTTCGGTCGATGTTACACCATAACATCACAGGCCAAGCTTAATTATGACTTTCAACAAATCAATTTTATCAAATAACTATTCAATTAATTTCATCTAATTTATTTATCTTACGGTAATCAAATTGCAAAAGAGATTAATTTTGGCCCGAACATTGCTAAACTTATTCTTCTTAGAACGAAGTATAAAGTGCACTTCCACAGTACATCATTCTTACAAGTCTACGAATACAAACTTCGGAACACCGAATAACAAAACTAAACTGGAAGACGGCGCTTAACGCCGCCATGTATCGTTAATGACTCCGCGCCAAACATCGCCTGAGCGACGCGACGCAGCGAGAGTTGCTGAGGCCCCGCTTCTCTCTTAAGTCCCGGGGGGGGAGGTTCGGCCCAGCAGCTTCCCGAATGCAGGCGGCGCGATGTGGTGGATCAGATTAGTTGGCGAGCATTTTCGGCAGACGCTCTGGCGGCCGGCTGGGGAACGTTTCTTCTCCGAATCTCTTCCAACAGCTTCAATCAGATTTCGCCAAGGAATCAATAGTGCACTCGAGGAGAATTATTGGATGCTGCTGAAACGAGAGTTGAGTGTATCAATAAATCTTTTATGTCGACGGTTCTCTCTTCACCCTAAAGCTTGGAAAGAAGATAAAATGGCAACCCATTTAGTCTCGTTATGTATAACAAATATCTTATTGTGTGTTTGGGTCCGAAAAATTGAGCACAATTCATTTGATTTCTTGGTTTTGATAAGAAGAATCATAGTATCGGACATGATTCAAACGTTTAGTAACTTTATTTTTTTAAGTAAATGAAGTTTAAACGTAAAGGTGGGCTTGGAATTAAATTAGATTGTGGTTCACTATTCGGCATGTGGAACGCCAGTGTCGTAAATTAAGCAACACCAATTCAGAATCTTAGAGATTTACAGAATGTCGCCTCAAATTTTAGAACAAATGAATGGAATGGCTCGAATGTAGCACGTAATCATCCGAACATTACAATTGTCGGGAGTGAGGTAAATTGTGATAAAATGCGATCAATTAGCGAGACTTTTGTGCAGCAGGTTCTGTTTTGTGATTTATGTTAATCGCGCACCTACACCGTCACGTGATAGCTCCCGTAGTACGCGGCGGGGTTCCCCCTCCACATCTAACTATAAAACAGCTTATTTTATTTGTATTTTAATACATTTCACATACAACTGTAATATCTTATCGGCTAATGAAAACAGTGATTTCAAGAAATTGAAAGGAATAATTGGTTTCCCAGCAATTCAAATGTTCGATAATAAATTTAATTACAAATTAATCTAAAAACGAATGTGCCACAACAGCACATAGTTCTCTGTATTGTTAAGGGTTACTGTAATCTTGGAATATTATAATAATATAGAGATATTATACCTATCCTACTAACATTTCCGGAATTGCTTGAAAAACTGCCAAATAAAACGCTAGAAGTTCGAAAAAAACTTTTTTTTTAATTCAAAAGTTTAAATGAAAATTATTTTCTGCCATTGAAATTAGTGTATCGTGCTTTTTAAAAAAAATAGTTAAAAACACAACACAAATATTTACTAAGGCTGGGATTTAAATTCAAGAGTTTAGACGAGTCCATTCGCGTTTTCTCAATCCGCAACAGAAACGGCGAAATCATTCACTTCATTATGCTATAATGAAAACTTAATATTGGGAAAATTCTAACACGTTCATTCTAACACGCAAATTTAAGCAAAAAACGATAAACATTTTGAGCGAAAGTGTGTATAAAATTAATTAAAGATCTAAAATTCAAATTAAATTATAGCGAAAATATCCAACTTCAATATTAAACGCGTAGGACACTTTCGGAAAAAGTTTTAACTTTTGAAATTTCCCAGGTTTTAATGAAAATCGGACCTACCGTCCTCCGTTCCTACGTACGTACTGGCCACAGCTCTCCAGCAATAGCTTTTGAATTGTAAGTCATATGGACAAGGCTTTATTTACAGACCAACCCTTTTTTAACTATTCATGAAAAATGTATGGTCAGAGGAGGAAACCAAATCCAAGATCCCGAAACGTCGAGGACATGCGAATAAACTAACAACTACAACAATAAACCTGACATTGCACTTTATTAAATGTGTTTTAATGTAACATTCCACGAAAAATGCATAATACTGTACTGTTACATATTCTTAAAGCATCCAAGCAGAGGAATAAAAATTCACTCGTAAGGACCGGCGTCGGTAGAAGATTTAACAGTTCTCCATCCGTTATGAACAATACAAACAGATGCGTTGTTGCTAAAAATGATGTATGAATACAGTTATTCCAAGGAAGTGTATATCTTGTTTTTATGTAATTTTCGTTTAAGATGATGTTAGGAAAAGTGTTGAACAGCGCACAGCCGATAATACAAATAACTGACTTGGATTATTATAAACCTTGTCTATCACCTTGGTTTACAAACGTCAACCGCTTTTGATATCGTCAACCACCGTAGTTAGGCGGCAGAGCAGGCCTAAAATGTACTCGAAATTGCAACCAGCTTCTTAAGGAGCAGATCTAGAGACTGTCGGTGCTCCTACAATTCTATCCACAAAATGTGAGCTGTTCCAAGTGAAGCAATATCTTGCACTTCCCAGTCTTTTGAATGACCTGGGAGTTTAGCAAAGTTCTTATAAAAAACTTGTGGAACTAATCCCAGAGCTCCGATAACTATCCGCACGACCAGTGCTTTTACGCCCCGCATTCGGCTGACCTCGATTTCCAAACTTGTATTTACGACGTTTCTCTGCCTCCTTGATTACGTTTTGATCGCACAGCACAGCCACATAAGTAGACAGGTTTTTTCTCCTAATCCCGGATAACTATATCCAGTTTGTTTGCCGCTATCGTGCGATTACTTTGAATTTGTTGGTCGTACAATATTTTACACAGTCCAACAGACGGCAATGGTTTTGGTGTGTGTTCCTACCACTAGGAGCTTGTGTTTGGAACTTCGAGAGCAATTCAGATCTGCCAGCGGAGGTATCTACACACCTATCGTGTCTTTTCATGTATTATTATGTCTTTGCTAGAATTGGACTAGCTGAAAAACTGATGAATGATTTCCACTTGTTCCTGACAGATGTGGCATTTACCTTGAGAAATTTTGAGAACCGCTTTATTAATGTGTTCTCAACGCCTGCTATTGGGCAGCTATTACAACTACTTTCTATTCTAACTACATTCTTCCCCTTTTAAGACACATAAATAATTGATCTTTATTGATCTGCACCTTGTCCATTCTTTTTAGAGATTGTCCATGGAGTGGTCTGTCTTTTCAGGTTTTCCTGAGCACTTTTGTGCCTCAAAATATGTTAAGTAGCATCAGTTCATTGACTGCTTTTATTTTATTCTGCGCGTCTTGCATAGCTCTCTTAGCAATGCTTCTTGCAACAAACCATGCCTCTGTTTCCCATTCTTCGATCATATTTAACGACATGCCTCATCAGTGGGTCATCGTGACGGCTGACTACATACTTTCGTATCACGACTATTGCATTGTGCCACAACGCTTCAGTTTGTCTGAGGCCTCTTCCTCCTTCCTTACGTGACACATATAGTCTATGTACATCAGCACAAGGATGAACGACATGATGAATTGTAAGGGATATTGTATTTCAATTTATTGTTATTATTGGTGTTGTGGGATTGCGCGTATCTGACGCTGAGTTGTTTGGCGGCGCTGGCCGGCAGGAGCGGCGTGGAGCAGTAGCAGCAATTTGAAGGTCGGCGGTGAAGGGAGGTGCAGTGCGAAAGGGAGTCAGTTGAAATGAGCCGAGTCGGATTCAACGCCTGTATTGTTTATGAGTGATCGCAAGGAATGGATACTGCATTTTGTACGAAGTGGCGAGGAAAGAGAAAGACTTATGAAGGTGTGGGGGTTGTGGAGGGAAACAGGGTGTGCTTAGGAAGATACACCTTAAAAAGTTCGACGTTTGAAAATATTTTTTCCTATGCATTAATTATTCAGGAATATTTTTTGTGAAAAAAACATTTCAATATCTGCAATAGTTTTTGAGTTAAGATTTAAAAGGTGTGTCTCTTCATCATCAATGTATTACAGTAGAAAGGGAGACAAATCTCATGACTCTAACTTCGTCCCTTGTTTTCCAGAATTACCGTTTTTAAGATCCGTTTCCCTTATAACTAAACAAATAATCAATTTTAACCCTATGGAACTTTTATGATACATTTAACTGTCTTATCTACAAAAACATGCTAAATCATACATCTTAAATCAATAGTTTTTGTGATAAAAAATTATAAAACCGAAAAAACTATGAATAATTAATATATTAATTTTAGATTCAAATTAAAAATATTATTTGTAGATAGATCTAACTAAAAGAGCATGGTTTTGTACCTGTGAGTATTGCCATCAAATTAAAAGAAGAAATTTGTAAAAATCTTTAAAAATATTTGAGTTATCAGGGAAACAAGTCAGTGCGTGAAAAAATGGTTGAATTTTGATTTAAAAAAAAACAAATATTTTTTTAAAAGTTAAAATCAAATTTTTCCTTGCAGAAGAAATATATTTCTGTATGTCAATTCATCTTCACTGCCACAGAGTATGATTATAACGGAGAGAAAAGTGTAAAAACAATAAAAATTTAATTTCTGTAAGCTGTATCCCCTTAACAATCGTATTCCTGTAATAAGTTAGTAATGAAACTTTATTGTTGAAAAGTCCATGTTTCATTTAAAGTTTTCTCTCCAGCATCCCTCTCACATTATTATTATTATTATTATTATTATTATTATTATTATTATTATTATTATTATTATTATTATTATTGTTGTTGTTGTTGTTGTTGTTATGTTATTTCCTGTTTATTAGCTTAGTGACGTGAATAACCACACGAATGCTCTGAGAGTGTCATTAATAAAACGTGTTCCAAATTTGAAGGGGCAGTGGCTGATATGAGCGGTGTGTGTTGGCAGGAGGCAGCGGGGGCCGGGCGAGGGGGCGGTGGTGGCGGCGGCGGCGCCCGGGTGGGCGTCCATGCGGCGCAGCAGCAGCGAGCGCCGGCGCGACTGGCGGCCGCGCCTCTCTCTGCGCGGCCCGCGCCGCCCGCACCAGGGCAGCACCGACAGCACCGAGGTCAGCACACGCACGCCGCCCCTTCTCTCCCACGCGACCACTTTGTACTCCGACTTTCTCGCTACGGAGTAAAAAGAAAGTTATGAAATGCTGCTTTACATGTTATGTAATGCTTTTATTACAGGGCCCTGGTAACGAAAAAGTGGATGAATTCAGTTGCTTAATTGAGAAAAACAATCCTCTAACACGTGGGGTAGCCGAAATCCTTGTTTTGTGGGTCCTTGATACCGAAAAAATCGATTGACGACAAAACGTCCGACTGTCTGTCTGACTGTCTGTCTGACTGTCTGTCTAACTGTCTGTCTGACTGTCTGTCTGACTGTCTGTCTGACTGTCTGTCTGTCTGACTGTCTGTCTGACTGACTGTCTGTCTGACTGTCTGTCTGACTGTCTGTCTGACTGTCTGTCTCACTGTCTGTCTCACTGTCTGTCTCACTGTCTGTCTCACTGTCTGTCTCACTGTCTGTCTCACTGTCTGTCTGACTGTCGGTCCGTTAACAACGCTAGCGGCTAAACTGTTCGGTTGATTTTCTCCAAAATTAATATTTCCCAATCGATCTACCCGATGTAGCGGTCCCTCGAATTTGAAATCGATATTGTAATTTTGTACTTAACATGAATACCCTGAGACATTTTCAAAATTTACAAAAAGTGCTCCGTTGCTTTTGATTAAATTTTGTTGTTGGATAGTGTGAATGATGTTTAAGAGAATAGTGCGGGTCTCATGTTCGTTAAAAAACCTGTTTTTTCAAAAATTGCAAAACGTTCAATTTTTTTTTCGGAATCTTCCTACAACTAGAATATTAAAGATATAGATTTTTTCCTTCAATGAAATATGTTTCTTAAAGATAGATTTTAAAATAAGATCGTGAACAATTTTTCGAAAATTTGAGTATTTTTCGCGTAATTTTGAATGAAACGACGCGCGAGAAAGTGTGTGCTATTTGAGCACCACTAATTATTTGATTAACTAAACGAAACTGTATTTTACGAATAATGTGATACCAAAGCTTCTTTTAAACTTATTCACTGTTCAATTTAGGCCTTTGCTGTTTTACTAGTTTTTCTGCATACTCGGTTGTCGCCGAATTGATGAACCACTGACTCATGGTTTTTTGAAGTACATCATCACATTCGTAGTATTGTTCCCTCAACATTTGAGGAATAAGTCATTATGACTTGGCGTTAAGTCCGGAGTGTATGGCGAAAGTTGAAACATTTTCCACTGAAACTGTGTCCTGTGTCTACCCCTGCATGCGGATATGAATTATCGTGAATGAGGGTGACTCCACTGATTAGCATTCCGTGCCGATTTTTTTAACGGGGCGACCATGTCGTCTGACAGTAGGCTGCTGCGTCCACTTGTTATCTGTGTATAAATTTCGATAGGTGGGACGTTTTGCGCGTTTAAAAAGCGGGTGACACTGCGAACCTCACACTTGGCAGGGTCGTCAATTTTGTCGCACATATTGAAGTGGCACAGCTAAACAGTAATCAATCGTATTGGGCCGTAGCTCCCGCCAAACTGAAGCGTATGAGTACCAAGGTCAGTAGTCGGTCGGCAGAAGAGCGGGCGGCACGCGGTCACGTGTCAGAACAAAACTTTTTTTACGTTCCGAATGACCTACGTGCTGTAAAGTACTGTAATGCTGCAGCGAAAAGGGACGATTTTTCGATAGAAAACATTCATTTTGCGAGTCCCTGAAGTGGATAATTCTTGCCATTATACGTGTATGTAGTACATTTCTATCTCGAATATGTTGTGTTGACAGAAGCAACATTTTGAGAGTCTTTGATACCTGAAAAGTTGTTTTTCGAAAAAACGTCTGCCCCTCGGTCTATGAACAACTCCAGCGCCTAAACCGCAGGTGAGATTATCACCAAATTTGATATTACCGAATCAATCTAAATGATGTCACGTACTATTGAATTTGAAACGAATATTCTAATTCTGAGGTACTTTACATGAAACTTCAACGAGATTTTTTTAAAAGGCTCCCATATTTTTCAAAAATAGTTCCAATTTCTTTCTTTCACTTTTTGCTCGAATATAATAGAGAATGCTTGTATAAACAGCGTAGGTCCTATTTTCATTGAATATTATTTTCTGAGATGTAAAAGCGAACAATTTACACCAGTACTTTGACAGTGAGTCCAGAGACTAACCCAGTGCTTTAAGATATCACCTGCTGCACCTACGTACCTGGTTCGCGTCCCAGGCCTGACAAATGTATTTGCGGTTTAGAAATGTGTTTGCTGTTTGTAAATAATATACACTCGTATGTTTCTGGGTTGGAAATAATGTTTGTGGATTGGAAATAAATATGTTCGCGGATTTAACTAATATAACAATGTTACGTAATATATACAAGTAACATGAGACTGTATTCGCTGTTGTAGCACCACTAGTTCTTTATCCTACGTCATTATATCTTATGGTAATTTGCGGGGATACGGCGCGATGGCAGTTTCTAACCAGGTACCTGCAGGGTGCCGTCGGCAAACTCATTGGAAAGACATTTTAGTTTATGTTGAGATGTAATAACGACAAAAACATGAGTAATGAGCATGGCGATGGATCAGACGGTGGAATGAGCGGCAGGGGGAACGAAAGATCCCGAGTAACCTGCCGCAAACCAGTTTCGCCCTCCTACAAATTCCTCTTGAAACGGACGGGAATCGAATACCGGGCCCAGCGGTCGCAAGCGCTCGCTCTGATCGCTAAATCAGGCTGCTCAAGTGGGCGGCCCACTTGGCGTCCTCTGGCACAGCGCAGATCTGCGGTCAACCAGAGAGACCCTTGCCTGTCGAGTCAGCCCTCAGGGAGTGGTGGAGAGGGAGGTGGAGAAGGAAATGGAGAAAAGAGAGGGGGGTGAAGAGGGAGGGGTGAGGAGGGAAAGAGGGCAAGGGGAGGGACTACAGCGGAATAAATAGGAAGGAGAGAGGGGAGGGGGAGTGGCGGAAGGAGAAGAGAGGGGAGGAAGGAAGAGAGGGGTTGGAGAATGGAGGAGGGGAGGAGTGGAAGTGGAGGGGAGGAGAGGAAGAGGAGGGGATGAAGGGGAGGGGAGAAGGGGGAGGGAGGGGTGGCGAGAGGGGAGGATGGAAGGAGAGGAGGAGGGGGAAAGAAGGGATGAGGGAGGGTGGAGAGGAGGGGAGAGGGGCAGGCGCATTTGTCAATCGGCTTTAGTTCAGTTGAAGGCGAGTGCCGCATGGGCTCTTGCAGAGGGCTACAGCGCGCACTCTGGCTCTAATTCTTGCTTTTGAGCTGCACTGCGCCAAACCACGGGTCGCTCACCTCTCGCCTTTTCACTCGATTTAAGGGCCCCATATAAAAATCAGCCGCGCTACTCGACTTGCGTTTGTCGGTTCTAAAGCTGCCGCTGCTACTCGCCGCTTCATTGTCCGCTCAATGGGGACCAAAGCGACTTGCTTGAGTTATCCTGCACCGGACTAATGTCGACAATTCGCTGGTGAACAAACTCCCACTTTAGGTTCATCCAGGCGCTCGGATTCACCACGTTAGCAATACAGGTTTATAAGTCATTTGACCCTGGCGGATTGACAATCTTAATTCCTTCTTTTTCTTCTTCTTCGGTCCCTAAATGAGACATGGGCCTTGCGACACAGCCAATTTATTATCATTTCGTTTGTACAGACATAGTCAATATTGGATATCGTGCCTACAAAACTGGTCAAATCCACTAAACTTACTATTTAGCATTTTAATATAATGGTAAATTATAAATATACGTACACACAATATTACATTAAATGAAAATATTTCATATGCATTGTTTTGTATTGATTTGATTTGGAGGTGAGTACAGCGCGTGTCGAGTTCAACTGGCCGCAACATTCCACATTGCAACAAGTTATACCATTATCATCACAAAAATCTTTAAAAAAAGCATACTGATTGTGAGACAAATAGTTTTATAATTTAGATACGTTCCATACAGCAATTATCCTAAAAGATCATTCAGGTTTCATGTTTTTTGTCCTTTAAAAATATGATTGATCGTGTATATTTTTTAATTAAAATATGTAATTAGACCTAGTAGAGATGTGTTTATAGTTACAATGAGTAGATTTAATATTTGACCTTTAAAAGTATTTTCTCACTTTCCAATTAAAACGTCTCGATTCGCTTAATATTTATCTTCAATTTCACTCCAGAGGAAATGCGATTTTACTCTTGGTGTTAGAGCACATTTTTAATAAACGTTCTTTAAAATATTCTGTATATCAATTTGCCGTCTTTTCTTTCATGAGATTTTCCGACTCGCCTAAATTCTGCATTTTATTGAATGAAGACATTGCGGTATCAAACTTCTACTCGTTCTTCATATGCTTCTCTTCTTGAGTGTTGCAAGCCCTCGATCTTTCCATATGTCTATTTTCGCCTTTACCTACCGTAAAGAGAACGTAAGTATCCTGTTTATTTCCGGTCCTTGCCTTCTTCTTTCGCATTCAACAGTAAACATGTTCCTCTTTCATATGTTTTAGAAAATAGCAGTCCTCGACATTTTTATTTCAGACGTAACGAAATGGCTGTTTTTAAAGTGCGAATAAGTAATACATCTTTCTCGGAAAATAGCCTCATTATTTGGCTTCTTTTCTATTACATTTCACAGGCTTTAGAGGTTACGTGACCCTCTTTCTGAAACGAAAGAGGAGGATACGCAGCAAGAAGGTTTCAACGGAAAGGAAACATTTCCTTCATAAATGAAGCAAAACGCGTTGAAGGTTCCTTTTGCCGAGGCAAACTTAGTGCTTCAATGACTCGTACTTCAATGAGCATTCGAACATCTCAAAACTTCTTGGAGAATGGGACTTTCATTGCATTTCTCAATTTAAAAAAAAATATAAAAGTCTCGTAGTTTCAATGTATTCTTTTTTCTCTTCTTTCAAATTAGTTAATTCATTATCTAAACATCCAATGAATAGAAGACTTTGCTTCCTAATAAAAAATCTTCAATTTGTTTTTTTGTAACACAAGTGATAATAATGGTCGAAGGTTAAAATGACATTTTTTGGTTTGAATATTACTTAAAGATGTCTATCTTCAAAATATTAAATATTAGTGGATAATACAAGACTAGCCATCTGCAAGTGTCATAGAAATGAATACCAGATCATCTTGATTCAATTTTACACCAACAAATTCCTTCGTTCGTCTTTTAAGTTTTGTTTTTTTAGTCTCAGCCTCTACACAGTCTTTGCACATTCTTAAGCTCACAAAGTGAAATTGCCTTTATTACTTATTTCAACCCTTCCTGGAAAAATATTAAATTATTTTGAATAATTTTATTTTTAACGCTTCTTGGAAAACATTTCAAGCTAAAGACAGTTGATAGCAAGCGAGAACAATGAGGTCAATACTGGTAGTCTCATAAGACAGACTTCAAAATAATGTTTCAGGGACAAATACCTCCTATTTTCTGTTCTAACAGGATGCCAAAATTTAAACCGCAACATGTCAGTAGCAGTAATCTTCAAAAAATGAATTTAAATGAAGGAATTGCTGCAATGTGATAAGGATATTCTCATCTTCAAAAGAAAACGTTTTTAGTAGCACATTCAGCATAGCTTACGCAGTGACCACTGGTCGACTGATGAATGAGACTGACTTGACTGAATTTAAATGTAAATATGAATGTGAATGAGAATGTGATGGGTCTCATGGAATGTTTCTACTTGCAACAAACTAGGAGAGCCATGTTCTATTCCCACTCTAACGCAACCAATGCTCCGAACACTTTTTGAATTATTTACGTGTAAAGAATTCGACTGCCGGAAATGCAAAGGAGGCGGCCCGCTGTCCGAGCGCCAGCGCCTGCGATGCAATTTTGATGAGGGCGCTGCCGGTTCAGGGCTGGGCGCTGCTCGTCCGAGCCTATTATGTTTTAAAACAGAAAGTTTTCTTCAAAGCGCACCGCATTAGCACGTAAATTAACGCGCGAATTAAAAACAGCCGCGGGCGGTGCGCACCGCGGTGGGGGTGAGTGGAACGAGGCGGGGAAGAGCGAGTGTAGGGCGGGGAGGGAAATGACGGGGTGGAGTGGCGAGGGGCGGGCCGGGCTCCGAACGGGGCGGGATGGAGTAAGATAGGACAAGATGGAACAGAACGATGTGGAGTGGAGTTGGGAGATACGGGGCGGAGCGGATTAGGGAGGGAAAGGAAGAGGGCGGTGAAGTAGGTGGGGTGCGTTGAGGTAGGATGCGGTTGGTGGGTGGAATGCTTTGCGGTAGGAGGCAGTTGGGGTAGGTTGGTGTAGGGCAGGGTAGGGAAGTGTAGGAGGGAAGAGGGGCCGGGTGGGTGGATGAATGGGGTGTGGTAGGGTGGGATGGGGTAGGGTTTGAGAGGTAGAGTAGGGTGGGGTAATGTGGGGTAGAACGGATGAGATGGGGTAGAGTGGGGTAGGGTAGGATAGGGTAGGATAAGCTAGGGTAGTGGGGTAGAGTGGGGCCGGGTGGTGCAGGGTAGGGAAGGGGAAGGTAGGGAGGAGTAGCATAGGTTAGGGTATTGTAAGGGACGGATGGAGTACAGTAGGACCGGGTCGGGCCAGGACAGGCCGGCGTCGAGAGCAATGGCAGAGCAGCGGGAATGGGGATGCGGAAATGAGGGAGCGGTGAGGGCGGGGCGGGGACGGGGCGGAGCCGGTGGTAGGGGAGACGGCGTCAACGGTAGCTGCTGTGAATGAAAGGGCGCGAGGAAAGCGTAGGTCTCTGCAGCGGAAGGGAGGAGACGAAAGTGGCGAGGTCAGACCGAAATGTTGGGGCGGGCGGATTCAGAAAATCTCTGGCTCCAACTTAAGCTTCAAAGTTTTAACTTGTCTTCCAGGAAGGGAGGTGCTCAAAACACACACAAAATTGAGGATGTGTAGGTAACATTCTATACATTAACCTGCGTGTAGCGTTAGTGTTAAATGTATGTTGTGATAATTGGAAATTTCAGTTATTACACTTCTTCGGTACTAAGTGATTTTTAGTGCAAATATTCTGTATAAAATACAGCGCGGCAGGAAAGTCACTCCGCTGTAATACCTTGCTGCTTGCAACACAAATTATGTTGGTAGCAGCGTGTAACAAAAGAAAACGTAAATACCGCACTCGCTACAATCATAACAGATGCTGGAAGTTCCCTTGTTTCTCAGCTATCTGACTGCAACGTCATTGATCCTTTTTAACTCGGCCCAGTGCGGAGAGACTTTCCTGTCGCACAATATAAATCCCAGACACAGTGAATAGTGGAATAAGTGGACCGTTAGGTGGATTACTTGACACTGTAGAGAGATGAATCTACACTTTGCCACTCTGATTTTCGAGAAATAAATTCTTGTTTGTGCACTAATGTTTTGCCACCTTTGTCAAACATCTATTGCCATTGTAGAATATATTTGAAAGCGTTCATTTTATCTGATATTGCCCAAAAGACGAAAAGAAATCGGGATGCATTTATAAAGGAAAAAGATTTTACATACTACGAACATGGCCAAAAATTATTATATACTATGAACATGGCCCAAAATATCTCATATTTAATATAATATTAACCGTAGAGTTTCGTAAAGAGCCAAGGTAATTTCAAATAATCCGCATTAAGAGTATTTTAAGATTAAAACGAGTTTCACGTTCATTTCATGTTTCCGTTTGTTAAGATTATGTGTGTCTGTTAACCAAAACTCAAATCTTAAATGAATACTTAGCTATTTCGACGGTGTGTACGCCTGAATATGTGACCAAGGTTTTAATTTGTAAAACAAAAATTCTACAAGATTAAGTACAGACTCATTATTAAAAAATAATTAAATTGCAACGCAATTACTACAAGGAGGATTCTGCGACAAGGATCCGCATGTAATGATGTTGTAAAAGAAACACTCTACGTAATTTCATTTCATTTTTCATTTTATTATCTGGAAACCTATTACACGCCTACTTCACTTCGGTAAGCAATTTCTATTATATTATAGTCCTGCATAATACGCACACATTCTCCTTCTGTTAATGCATTCTCTAGAATTATATCATTTCTTTCTGCTCTTTCTTCATGATCCTTTTTTCTTTGCAACCTATTTCTTCTAAATTAATAATTTCCTTGCTTATGTTCTTTTTTCCGTTTTATGTTTTCTGTCTTGCTCTTATTCCCCCGTGTTAGAATTTCGAATGGGTTAAATCAGGAATGTAAATTACTAAATCCTTCGTTTTATCAGATCCTTTTGAACACCAAAAATATTCATAACCGCTCACACTTTCTGATTATAAAAATATATTTATTATTATATTATTGCTCTGATTTGTTTACAAGCAATATGAATATAGATATTCTTCAGGTACAGAGTCTACAAATATAGATGTCCTAGAGGTACAAATAAAATGAGATACTTTGCAGAAAGTAGATTTCTTCAAAAATGAAGCCGAAAAAATCTTGGAACGCCGAAATGCGGATTTTGTTTTACACATTTACGTCTTCTATTAATTAACGATGGAAATGGAAATGGGTCTTGGTACACTAAAAATTAATACCACGAAAGATGTAGTTCGTGGAATATTCCGGGTGAAAGGAAGTTCTAATAAAGTAGCCTGGGTAGTAGAGTATTAACGCAGGCAGGCCACGCGCGCAGAGCTTCGTTTCCCTGCAGCCGAGGGCGACGGCGCGCTCTCTGCTGGCGCCGCTGCCAAAGCAGGTTGCGTCCGCAGCGAGCAGAGCGCGCCTCAGGCGAAGGGGGGGGGGGGGCGAACGAAGGAACTTCCTCTGATGAGGCTGCGCCATTGCCTCTGCCGCTCCGCCCAAGGAAAGGGATCGGGATGGATCGATCACACGTAAACGAAGGGGCAATTTTCATCTTCAAGCACGCAATTTTCTTGTTACCTCCAATATTATTATTCTATTTTATATACATTGACATTGCACCCAGCTACCATTAAAATCAATTCTTTTTTTGCCTAACTCACTCTATCTTTCTGTCTCCATCTGTTTCTCTTTCTTTCTTTCTTTTGTATGATTCTTCTTTCTTACTATCTCTCCCTCGTCGCTGTCTCTTTCTCCACTTTTGCTTGTTTAGGACTCGATAATTATGCATATTATGTAAATTATTTCTTAAATGTATGTGTGATTCTTACACATCTTTCTTGCTTGTCTGCCAAAAATATTTCTCATCTGACCTCTATCAGTACAATCTTCCCCCCATAAATCGCTCTCTCATTCTTTCATCTTACCAGCTTTTTCAATCTCTCCCACAATCTTCCCATCTCTCTCAGTCACCATATATTCTCATGCACGTAACTTCAGCTCCTCTTACTCTCACCCTTTTCCCGTTCCCACTGTCTCTATCATCCAAGAGTACCTATTTTTTTACGGCCACCAATCCGTGTATCTTCACATGCAATAAAGGTTCACAGTAGCACAATTTTAATACTTGTATTAAATATTCATGAATGCGAAGACCAAAAAGTACCTCATTTCCTGCACCTTGTGCATCGTTACTCATATCCCCCTCCTCATCCGCGCGTAATTTCCCCGGAGATAAAGGAAACAGCGCAATGGGCGCCGACAGCAGCGGTCGCGCCGCCGGTGACCGCGACCACAGCGCTCCACGGCCACCGCACGGCCTGGCGCCCGCCACAAGTATAATCCTCGCGCCGCCAGACACCTTCCCCGCCCTCCGCCCGGCCCACACCCCTTCCCACTCGCCCGCCACACGCCCTCTAATCTTCTGCTATTCGCACGCTACCCGCGCGCTTCCTGCCTGCTACCCTTCCACTACCCGCCTGCTACCCGCCCGCTATCGCCCGCTACCTGCTCGCTACCCACACGCTACCTACCCGCTCGCTACCCGCTCGCTACCTGCCAGCTACACCCGCTACCCACCCGCCCGGCACTGCAAAGAGTTGAAATAGGCCCAAACGCAAGCCTAGCACTTCCGCGTATGATAATTTACTACAATCATTTATTTTACACAAAATGTTCAAGAACTCCTTCACTGGGGTTACCAAACCACAATCTGCCCCATATGCTACTTGTTTAAATTTCTCTTGCACGCGCGTCCCCGCCATTTTCAAACACATTTATAATTTTCCACGGCTGTATGTTGTAAAGAAATATTTTAGGGTTCAGTTCAAAACTTCGAGGGCGAGATTTCGATAGTAATATTAGTTTTTTTAGTTCCTGGATGAAAAATGATTTTACCATTATATATGTAGAAATGGATTGATGAATGTTTGAATAGATGTGTGAAGGGATGTCATGGATAAATCGGACTCATAACTTTGAGCTCAGCCATTACGCACACGTCAGAAGTAAGGTATATTTGTGCCTTTCTAAAAATCTTTAATATTGAGGGAGGTAACGAAGAGATTCATTTTGTTTTGTAACAAAAAGTGAAAAAATCGGGTAAAAATTACTACTAAATAGTAATTTAGGGCTTAAACTGGGCAATAGGAAAAGGCGTTATGCCATTTTCTCTTCCCCCAGATACAAAACGATTGAGGAAATATATAATACAGTAAAACCCGTCTAAACCGGAATATTTTGGGTCCAATAGTTTCTTCTGACTTATACAGGTTCCCAGCTATTTCATATTTGCAATAAAAACTGGCAATTCAGAAAATTCAATCGTTCAAAGATGGAATGAGTAGTTTATATCACCTAAAAGCTAAATTTCAAAGAAACCAAGACGTCTCGGAAGAGACAAAATGACATACAGAAATTCAACACGAAGTCTAATGAAACAAAGAACACCATAAAAAGTAAAAGAAGTATTATTTTCGTCAAGATTTGTAGAAACAGATGAATTCATGTGATGATTTATGGTTCGGCTATTCGCTTAGGTCTTCGTGAATATTGTGGCAACGTAATGGCATTGTGGCATATAAAAAAAGTCTTTTAACCTGTCATTCTTGATTTTATCATTGTTTTAAGGTATCGTACACTTGAGTTTTCCAGCTTTAAATTTCTATATCGAAACCTTAACAGAAGTGATGCTTTCTTCGTGTTCTTCAATTAGTCGAATTTTCTCATCAAGAGTTAACGTTGTCAATTTGCTGCCTGACATCGTAAACAATTGATTAACACAATAACTTATACTCGAACTACACATCAGTAAACGTTTAGAACCACTGAACCCTTAGCGCGCATTGTAAGAACTGGAAGAATCGCTTGTCGCGTCTCTCCTTTCTTCACACGGGCTTGTGAAGGCCAATTCTATTGCAAATAAACAGTGGTTTTCGCACGAGATGTGTGGGATATTGCACCGAACCCGGTCTCCCAGACCTACATTTGCTTACCTGGGCTCGTGTGGCCGGCTAGCTCAGGAAGCATGTAGAGTAAAGAAGAATAGATGGTGGACGGATATTTAAAAAAAATGATGATGAATTTAAAATAAAATTATTGAGAACACAAATGGACTTTAATGAAAAAACTTAAATTTTAAGCATACAAAAAATCAAGGTCTGAATAATTACTTCTATTTTTTTATGCTATAAAACTAATGTATTACAGGGAACTTAATAATGTAAGGAAGTCGCCAATGCGCGGCGAGCACTTCCTTGATAAGAGTTTCTTTAAACAAGCGTCGCGCCTGAAGGGCGCACTGAAGATCTTGCTGCAGCTCGACAATCAAAACACAGTCACCGTTCGCAGGCAGGTCCGCTGGGGTGGGCAACCTCTCCAGGTCGCCGAACCTCACACCAGGCGGCGTGTCCCGTGGGTGTCGGGGAAGGCCCTTTGAGTCCCGCATCGGCGGCGGTGGTTGCGGTGGCGTAGCGTGACCACGGCGACGGCGGCAGCGGCGAAGGCGGTGGTGCAGTGATGCAGACGACGAAAGCGACGACCAAAAGCGACGACCAAAAGTGACGACGAAAAGCGACGACAGCTCAAGATTCAGGTGTCCAGCAACGCGATTATACTCGTCGCGTGAATTGTGACGGGCGACGCGGGCGTGATCGGCAGAGATCAAAAGAGAATATATTCGACAAATGAGCAATAGGAGGAACTACTCGTCCTCAATTTAAAGCAAAAAGGGGTACTGCCCTTCTCCGGCTCTACTGCTCTGCGAGCTGAGCGCACCTCAGCGCTCACCTCTCCTACCCTTCCACTCCGCCTACTAGGATCTCTCACACCGTTCTGATCTGGCTGCCCGGCGCATGCCAGCGCTCGCAAGTCTTTTCTCCTCCCCAGTTTCCCAAATGTTCTAGAAGTTTCCAAAATTTTTACAAAATGTGCTTCTATTAGCAAAAGGTTCCTACGTCTTACTTAAATTTGGTCCATAATATCTTGCGTTTCGTCGGTGTGTCGAGCGGAATTTTCCATGAGGCGCTCTCACTCGCACACTTTCCGTAAATAAACGCAGGTGGTCCCTCCCAGAGTTTCCAAACTGCGCAGCCCCCCTTCCCAGCTAGGTCCCCAGGGATAGACCCGCGTCGGCGCTGGCGAAAACAAACACAGTTTCCCCCCTTTTTTGCTTGGCGCCGAGATGTCGCGACAGCAGTTGTGCGTAACGAATCAGCCGCCTGACGGCTCAGAAAAGACGCAAAAGCACCAGTGCGTGATTACGTAACACTTTGTTTGCGATGATCCGGGGCACAATATTCGGTATCGTTACAATATATGTGTTAGGGGGAGGGTTAACGAATCAGCCGAATGCCTGCACGGCTAGACGCAAAAGTTGTACGGTACGCTACGCTTTGTTTGCGATGATCCTATCACAATATTCGGTATCGTTACAATATATGTGTTAGGAGGAGGGTTGCTGAGAAAGCGAATGGACGAGCACAGCTCTGAATGTCTCTTTGTACGGTGTCGCCACGCAAGTCGATGATTAATTTTAAAAGAATATTTGTTTTTCGTCTTATCTAGAATTTATAATACCGTCGCACTAAACATTCTTTTTCGTTTCTGAGTTAAGCAAGTTTCAGGCTTATCCACAATACTCGCAATGGAAAATACTACGTTTTGAGATTTGTCCCGCGAAGGCAGGTTTCCGCTTTATCCAGGTTCCACCTCAGAGATGTTTTACTGTATTACGCTTTAAATTAAAAAGTCTAAAAACCGTGCATTATTCAGCTTTTCTTATGAAGTTACAGTAGTATGAATAGTGATATCAGCCGTTATGACGTTTCTTACTGTCACCGCTCTTCACTCCTTAGTTACCAAGCTCATTTGATTTACTTTGATGCAATACTTGGTAAAATATATGCTATTTTGTAAATGAAAATTCCAAATCTTGTCTTGAGATTGTGAAAAATTGTGAATTTTTTGAAGTAATATGAAAATTGTTAAATTCCTTTAAAATCGTTACAATACCCAAATAATTTGGGCAAATAGTTGGAGAAAACATTCAAAAGGTGATATGTCCATTTGGCAAAAATTAAGTTCTTCTGTTGTTTTCAACTATGATTTTATTTCCAAAAAGAAACGTAAAACGTTTTACAATACATTAAACAGTACTATATTTGTTGAATTAAAGACACTGTTGAAAAGTGGAATATTTGGGCTACATTTTTAATTTTTATTAGAAAAGTGTGAAGTGAACAGGTCACGTTTTGAATGTTTGCTTATTTGCTCTTTGCAGTATTAATAAGCGGAAACGTTTCGAAAGAATCTCCTAATATTTATTTATTTATTTATTCGTCAAACATAGATGAGGAAGAAATTGTAATATTTTTGCACTTGGTGTAATATTAACTTTTATGTGATGCCATATTTAAATGAGGAGGCTGAAGAAGTTAATTTGTACGTGAATATATTTATTTTTGTTCATTTTATTGCAACTAGTAGTCTGAAGCTGAACAAATTGGCTGTTCTGAAACGAAACAATTAAAATTAAGCTTATTTCTTCCTCATCCCTTGAAATCAGGTTTTAAAAAGTGACGCACAGACTATAAGACTATAGTCGTAACAGCAAGTTTGCGGAAACTGTGAATTAAAGTAATAAATTTTTTTGTCAATCAAAACCGAATTCATTGAATCAAAATCAATTTATTCCATCAAAACTGAATGTGATTTTTAATGCTTTTGTATGTAATGAAATCATCGTCTCTCTCATTGTCAGAGGTTCTTTAGTTTTCCGGGAATTTATGCGTTTATTCCAAATTAGTAACAGATAATGTTGTAGAGGAGATTTTTTGTGACCTTTTTAAATCAGTAGGCAAAGTCTTTTAGTTTGAAGAAGCTGCAGTTTGGCAGACTGTAGCTAGATCTATATATCGCACAATTAACTCAAATATAGTATATAACTATTAAAGAAGAAATTCATTTTAAAAGCCATACAAAATTACTTATATTTCGTAGCAATTGAAATTTTTTCCCCAAAAGTAAAAACAATTGGTCTTAAAAAAACACAACTTAGTGTATTTTCACTGTTAGTTAACAATATCGTAATGTTTAACTTTCAAAAGATTTCTAACGAAGAATTTATACAATTATATTTTATTTAGCTTCTAGTTACTTTAAGGTCCTAGAATCTAGAAATGTATAACCAATTGTTTCATAAAAGAGCATTTTTCTCTATGCGGGATTTCGAACCGTGTCGACCAGGGTGAATCTCCGAAGCGCTTACGGCACCTAGTGCTCACTGCCTCCTGCCCGCCTCCACGTTGCATACTCTACCAAATAACGCCCACTGCCCCTCCCACCAGTCTTCCAAACCGTCCTCACCAGTTCCTCAGGTCCCCACCTGGTTCCGTCTCGTCCCGTCCCATCCCACCCCGACACAACCCGTCCTCCCATTCTATTCCGTTCCGTCCCATTCCGACCCATCCCTTTTCATCCTGTCTATCATCATGCTTCATCGAGAGCTTCGGCTCACGCTCAGCCTGCCTTCGCACCTACTGCTTGGGTGGCCAAGTCCCACTCGGGGCCCCGCCACCGTAACTGCCCATCGCCTCACATTCAGTGAGTGCACCGCCCACTGTCGCGCTCATCGCCCCCCCCCCGCCGGCCCCTCCCAAACGCCCCCGCGGCGCGCACACAATTAGCGCAGATGAAAGCGACCGCCCACTCACCCCGCGAACTTCCACGAGGTGCGCGGGAAAACGCACCCGTGTATCGCCACCGCTGCCGGAGTTTCTCAACGTCCTCGGGCTCTCAAGTCTTTGCTCTCTTACTATTCTGTTTGGCGGTGTTTTCACAGTGCATGCTGTTTTTCCCCCGGATACCTGATGATCTCCATCAAAGTCTTGCATTTGCTTACGATTCTTTTGCGGTACTATTCTTAATCCTCTGTACTAATAGAGCGGGTCGCTAGTTCTCAATTAAATATTTAGGATCGTCGCGCTGCAAATAAAACTTACCAAAAAATATCAAAATTATACCCATTAACTAATAAATTTTCAAAATTACAAATAGATTGTGGTATATCAATATTCAATAATAAGACCATCACTTACATATGCATGCCCAATTTGGTGTAATGCATCCGTCAAACATGAAGAAAATACAAACTATTCAAAACAAATTTTTACGGAGAATTCTAAAGGCTGAATGGTTCATCTCCAATAGACAAATCCACAAAGAATTACAAATAGAGCTGTTTAAACGATTATCCTGTTCATCAACATTTCGATCTGGGAAAAAATTATCACGTTAAACGAATTCGATCCCGCTTCCCCAAAGATATTTTTCACCCCCCATAATAATTGTCTACAATAACTACTACTCAATAAAACCTTCTCTTAAAACTCTAAATTTAATTAAGCAATATTTATTAAAATCAAAGTTTTATTCGTAATTACTTTTAAAATAAAATCATAATTATCTTAATTATGATATTAATTTCTGGCATCTCCAAAAAGGTTATGTATACATTTATTCATCATCCTGAAAAATTTGTAAAATTGAACAGGAAATAAATATATTAAAAAACAACAACACCTTCTTGTATGTTTGTTTTCTAATACAACAATCGAAACAAAATGACGCACCCTAATGAGTCGGGTAACAACAAATGAAAATAATACTAAACCTTACGTATTATGAATATAACTAACAAGCTACAAAAAATAAAACAGGACGAGACATGGTAGTTTCAATATAAACATAAAACATTATAAAGGAACTCAAGCCCAAAATGTAGATGCGATCACAAACGCAGAAAGTCGGACTCGCAAGGATGTTGGTAAGGGCTCGGAAAGGCGGCGGAGAATCGCTGAAAACGAAGTGCGTCTGCATCCGCAGATATGGGCCAAGCATAAAATTTTCAGCGAGACCTGTTTTTGAGAATAGAGTCGGTATACGACTCGAACATGTTGGAATTTATGCATTGTTGACTATAATACTTGCAAAATTATGAGAAGAGGAAGCCGAGAGCATGGCGCAATTAATTATTTTCTTAGCTATACAGAATGTCCAAAACCTACTGTGACAAAAATACCAGATTGTATGTTGAATTCCATGAACAATGGCAGGTTCATTTTTTTCAAGAATAAAATTATCTTCGAGAAAATTGTGTTTAAAAGTCACTTGCGGGCGCGAAATTTATGCCCGCTGCAGCAGCGCAATGCGGTTTCCGGAAGTGAATTTTAAACCCAATTTTGTTGACACTTTTTCTTGGAAAACTTGTCCTGCCATTCTCCATGAAATTCAAAACAGAATCTGAAGATTTTTGTGACGCTGGCTATATATATTTTTTGGCGCGGCGAACCTGCCCATGCACTTACCTCAAATGTGCCTGCCCAGATATTAGCTTCATGATGATCGGTGCTAACTGATCGCCATTTCAATACGATTGGGAAAGGCTGGTGTCCCACTGATATCTGACTCAAATTGCAGAAAATGAGCTTGAGAGTACCCGTGACGGAACGTGAATATATAGATTGCCCGGGGTAAATAAGGCTTCGTGTTCGAAGACCATCATTACTGAGCACTTTCAAATGATGTTTTCCCATGATCACATCTCAAAACGTTCTCACTGAAGACTTCAATGTTCTTTGAAAAACGGTTGAGTGCTACGCACGCTAGTGTGACAGTATTTGCAATTTTTCATCGAAGTAAAGGGCGGCATAACTTTTAAATGTGACTGTTTATAATTCAAAAATGGAAGAAACAACAATAGTATACCAATTAAATTGATATAATCCATTATAAAGTTCGCCAAGATTCGTGGTTGTTCTGTAAATTACGATAAACAGTTTGTGTATTGACAAGAAGAGATCATTGCTGACCCCTCCTACATGTTCTAGAAGATTGTAACATTTATTCTAAGACAACCACGAGTGTAAAATTAAAGTACTTAATTGCAAACCTTAAGTTATATTAACTTCAAACCATGCTAGAAAGAGTGGCCAATACTTCACTGTCTTAGCAATTTTTTGAAACCATTACAGGATAAAAAAATGTAACATTGTACGTGTAGCATTAAGAAATACATTTTATTCTTAATACTACCTTGCAAACCTTACATACCTACTGTACGTAACATATGTAAATTACAGATTGAAAATGGTAAGTTTCATTAAAGCTCTACGTACGTTTAAAACAAATCACTGCTCGTTGATAGCATCAACTGATAGACAGGCAACATGAACTCAAAATGTTTCGCTTCAGATTACTCCATGTGAGAGCCGCTTTGTTCCAAATTTCCTGTTTGTAGGAAACAACATGAATATATCAATAGGCAATTCAGCCAAATTACAAAGAGTCTGATAAACCCTCGTAGTGGAACGGAAGCTATTGATACACAAAGAAAAATCTGGGGTGAGAGGGATAGATTAACACGGGTTCAATTTTAGCAGACTGCGATGTGGTGCAAAAGAAATAACCCAGATACGAATATAACTCACCAACTTCAACCCTTAAGCGCCTGGGGGAATCTATAAATGTTACGTAAATTACATGCCGTAACGACATCATTACTTTCCAAATGACGTCATGAAAGGCTTCTAGCAAAATATTCATACTGTCACTCATAGTTCAGCTATGACTTCCAGGTGAAAACTAAGTGACAATAAAAATCTCAAATAACATTGAAAGTGTCATCTAAATATTTGTAAAACCTTCGTAAACCAGAGAAATTTAACTGACGCGTTACATCCGCTTATGTATTCCTGTTAATGATTGCTCATATACATATGTACTCATGAATATCACACTCCATAGCGCGCATTACAGTGATCACTCATCGCTAAAGAGCAGGTATGGCTGGAGGTAGTTTACAAATATCGTGTCCGAACAAAAGCCCCGCGCTATATGCAGATTAAGAGTGATATTCTCTCTCCACATCAAAGCTTCGGCGTGAAGGACTCGCAAATGCGATATTGCCCCAGTGCTCCGAGTGTTTGAACATGAAAACACGAATATTCGTGAGGTCACGGGGCGCCGCACAATATGGAACGTTTAATCACGATATTGGCGGACCCTTTTCCCTTGTGGCCGCCTGGATAAACAGTTGAAGGCGGACCCGCAATCTCAGGTATTCATAGTCACACGTTCAGCATGTTTGAGTTTAATGCATGAGTGATTCATGATTCTTTCTTTATACTTACACGTGTTATGTTCTAGATTTTCGGTCGTGCAGGATCATCTTCAAATGCGATATTGCCCCAAACATATTGTGTGTGTTTTGAACATGAAAATACGTCACTTCGTTGTCACGGTGGAATCTATCTATAATAATACGGTAGTACGTTTAATCAGAGATATTGGCGGACCCTTTTCCCTTGTTGCTGCCTGGATAAACAGTTGAAGGCGGACCCGCAATCTCAGGTATTCATAGTCACACGTTCAGCATGTTTGAGTTTAATGCATGAGTGATTCATGATTCTTTCTTTATACTTACACGTGTTATGTTCTAGATTTTGCATTTGAATGTCTGCATGATCATCCTTCAAGTTTAGGAAACATATTGTGTGTGTTTAGGGTTATAGTCACTAGATTGAAAGTGGAATCTATCTATAATAATACGGTAGTACGTATTTTTCTGGATAGAGAAAGACCAAACTGTCCAAAGAAGTGATCGGAAATCATTTCATTTTCTTCTTAACAACATGAATTGTAAACGCAACCACATATCCAAGTACTTCACAAAAAAGTTAAAAACTTCTTACACATTTAGGGTGGGGTGAAATATAATATTTCTGCCAATAAACAAATGATACGAAATCTCATGTAATAAAATCATAGTGACATTTGCGAAATTCTACCCCCGCAACACACCCCTCACTTGTTTGGCAAGTCCACTGCCGTTAGTCAGAACGTGCATCAGCGTTACCGTCGCATGCATCCAACATTATGGCCAACACTTAAATATTAGATACTTATTATTTCTGCAGGTAGGTATGCACAACCTGGTGGCAGAACACTACAATTTACATATTAAAAATAGGAATATTAACTTTAAATTACTTAACAATGTAACTTTAAATTATTTAAAGAAATAATAATAATAATAATAATAATAATAATAATAATAATAATAATAATAATAATAATAATAATGATAATAATATGCTAATAATAATAGCATTAACTACATTTTATGGCTGACCTGCACAGTTATTTTTAACTATTAAATACAAGACAACACGATTTTTTAATTACACTTCACTTCACAACATTTGAAATTCACTTCTTTCTTCTTCTATGCTGCACTACCCTGCACAACACGTCACCATACTTCAAAACAATACTAATTTGAATATAACTATATATTTAATATAGCAACGCATTTAATAGTAATTAACACAATAATAATAGCAATAAAAATAACAATAATCAAATTATAACTGTTATAATAAGCCTAACTTACTAAATTAATAAAGTTTACAAATACCATTTGTTAATTTATTTTTAAATCTTTGAACACCTAGAGGAAAGGGTTCCAAGGCTGTCGCAGGTAACTTATTCCATTCCGTTTTGTTCTATTTGTAAAGGAAAATTTTCCAACATCTGTTCTCTGTGGCCTAAACTGAATTTTGTGCTTGTGATCCTCCCACTAAAGTATAAAGGTCTATACAGTAGGTATATATCTTTCCAAGCTGGATAACCGGCACACGCTTTGTACAGGGCACAGAGTCTTGCCTTAACTCTCCTAATTTCTAGAGACTCCTACATTCTACATTCTTCCTATTCCCTCGGAAAGTAAATGTATACGCTCTTCTCTGTACTCTATTCAAATATTCCTTTTGGGAATTTCTATAAGGGTCCCAACAAACAGCCCCGTATTCCATTAATGGACGAACTAGAGATAAATAAGCTAATTCTCTCGCTTTCGCAGTACTCTTTTTTAGTATTCGCATAGTAAAATGCAAGGATCTCCAGGCGTTTCCTCCGTAATGCATGAAACATTATGACCACACAACAATAAGAGACAAATATTCGAAATTGTCATTGTCTGCGGAAAGATCGTCTCATGATGGTCGAGTAACTACAAAATATCAGTTCAGGGGGAGAGATTTCGGAAATGTGAACTGTATAACTCCATTAAATTAGATTTATCACTACATGTTCTCGCAAAAAAGGTATTATCATTTTTCCACAGGCCCTAGATGTTTGCAAAATTTATTCTCAACCAGGTATCTGATTCCAATCATGAATGAAAATTGTGAGCCATATCTCATACATGGCTACATACAGATTCATTCATTTCATTATGAAGATGTTGAGGAGAAAATAATAAATTTTGTAATTTACTGGTGTAGCTATAAATACAAGAGCAATAAGAGTGTGGGTGTGGAAGTCTCTGTGGGTGTGGGCGAAGAGCTGGGTTAAACCAAGGCGTGGTGAGGGCGTGGGCGTTTGGGATGGCGAGGGCATAGGTGTAAGTGAGGATATGTGTGAGAACGAGAACAAGAGCGAGAGCGTGGACTTTGGAGAGAACGAGAACGAGAGCGACAACGTGGAGAGCTTTGTGCGGGCGTGGGCGTGGGCGTGAGCCAAGGTGAGAGCGAGTATGAGGATGAGGACGAGGACCTGAGGGTAGACGTGGGCGTTGGCGAGGCTGTGGGCCAAGGCGTGAGCGAGGGGCCAGAACGAGGGAGAAGTCATGGGCGAGGGCATGGGCGTGGGCGTTGCGAGAACGTGAGCGTAGGCGAGAGCGTGAGCGTCAGCGAGGGTGTGGATGAAGGGGTGAGGTAGGGACGTGGAAGTGGGGGAAGGCATTTGCGAAAGCGAGGGCGAGGGCGCGGGCGTGGGCGTGGGTGTGGGACGAGGGCGTCAGGATAGGCTTAGTCGAGGGCGAGTACGTGGACGAGGGCATGTCGTGGGCGTGAGGGAAGGCGAGAGCGTTGGCGAGGATATGGGTGAGGGCGTAGGCGAGAGCGAGCTCGCGGGCATGGGGTCGGGAGAGCGTGGTGCGGGCGAGGGACTCACGCATGGGCGTCGTATGGGTGTAGGTGTGGGTGTGAGCGCTTGCATGGGGCGGCTGTTGATGAGGGCACGGGTGCGTGTTTGGGGGGGGGGGGTCGTGGTCGTATCGCCCAGCCGCCGCCCGCAGTTCGTTTTATTGCCCTCCGTGGGGTCGCGAGAGGAGGGCGGTCGCCGGCCGCTTTCATTATGCGTCTGTCGCGGCGCCGCCACCACCGCTCGCTCCCGCCCACACACCCACGCGTCAAACTGCCCGACTCTTCACCTTTCGCAAGTGGCCATGTTTCTGTCCTTACTTCAATGATGGATACTCTGGCTTCTGCTGTAGACCGTCGCAATTATCTCGCGAAAATATATAAGATTTATTTTTTGCTCGTGAATCAGCCATCTTGGATCACGCATGCATGCACTTGCATGAGCTCAGTATCATTTACCACGTTGCAAGTCTTACATTAAATCAGTCAGGGGGATCAGTATTAGGCTGAATCCGATTTTTGTACCCCAAGGTTGTTAGTCCTGGGGGTTGGAAAATGGAATGATGATAATGAAGGATGAATGGACGGCACACACAAACAGACATACACAAACACACCCATGCCCGAGGCGGGACTCGAACCCGCGATCCTTCCGTCCGAGATCGCTAATGCAATAGTGCCGGGGCGATCTCGGACGGAAGGATCGCGGGTTCGCACTACTGCCTTAGCGATCTCGGCTATCCTATCTAAGATATTATTATTATTATTATTATTATTATTATTATTATTATTATTATTATTATTATTATTATACATTGTTTTTCTCGGTATTCACGGATTTTTATTTGACTTTGTGTCGGGTTAATAACCAAGAACAGGTCAATTCATGTTTCGTCGCAATTTAGGAATTTTCGAACAATCCTGCATGTGTTTAAGATGATCGATTTTTGCATAATTTTATAGGTATATTTTGGTATTTGAATAAGTTCCAGACTTTTATGAATGTTATTTGGTATAACTCCTGTACACGAAATGACCAGAGGAACAATATGAACTTTTTGGAGATGCCATAGTGCCTTGACTTCAGCTGCTAGTTCTGTATACTTTGTTATTTTTTCTGCATGTGCTGTTTGAAGATTAGCTGTTTGTGGAACAGTTATGTCAATCAGGAAGCCAATCTTTTGCTGTTTATCTACAAAAGTTATGTCTGGTCTATTATGGTGAATATTTTTATCTGTAATAATTTCTCTGTCATAGTACAACTTAAAGTTTTAATTTTCAAATACAGTATTGGGAACATATTTGTAATATGGGCAGGTCATTTCTTGTAGGTTGGATTTCGCTGCCAGTTTCTGGTGAGTAATATTTGCAACTTGATTGTGCCTATAGGTGTAATCTGTATGGGCCATTAATTTGCATCCTGATGTGATGTACTGTATGCTCTCAACTGTTGTATGGCATTTTCTACATTTGTCATCTATTGTTTGTTTGAGGATATGCTTCCTGTAACTTTTAGTGTTGATCACTGATCCTGTATGGCGACCATGAACCCTTCTGTTTCGCCAAACAGATTACCTTATTTTAGCCCAGTGTTTGAGGTTGTTGTTGTTGTTATTATTATTATTATTATTATTATTATTATTATTATTATTATTATTATTATTAATTATCATCATCATCATTATTGACTCCAATGGAGACAAATATATTACTCCAGGCCTGTTTAGCCAAAAGGCGTAAGGTTTCGGTATGACATCTTTCCCATCTACTCTCCTAGTATACTTCAGACAATACTGCAGGTGCCCAGAATCACGGACCTCTGAATGGATATGCACACATCACTATTCAAGTCTAAGATGACACTATTTCTGTTCAGTGTGTTGGGGATTTCACCTACAGCGCCAATAATAACTGGTACTACTGTGACTTTGGTCATACCCCCACATAGATTTTATTTCATCAGCCAATGGCAGGTTTTTGTTATTTTTTTGTGTAGGTTTTCTTCATATTGGCTGGTAGAAAGACTGCTATATCGATGATGTAAGTTTTTATTTCAAAACAATACAATATCCTGAAGGTTATTCGGGATTATTATTATTATTATTATTATTATTATTATTATTATTATTTAATTGCACCTCTTATATGTATGGTGATTACATAAATTGTACAGATTAATATAAACACAGTACGAATTATGGTTATAATTTTGAATATAATTATGTATGTTGATTTCCCACACTTTTTTTGACATTCTTCTTCTTCTTCTTCTTCTTCTTCTTCTTCTTATTATTATTATTATTATTATTATTATTATTATTATTATCCTCATCATCATTTTTCCAATTTTCCCCAACGATTCTCGGAGAACTTTCAGATTGACACTGCTGTCCGGATCTGCGATATTTGTCGGTGATTTTCTTAATCAAATTGATAGACCGTACGAAGATGGGCTTTTGATCCGAAGGTTGGTTAAATTTATTAGGGGTAAAAGATGGTTAATTCGCCATGTGGTAGTCTGAGTTATAAGGATTGGAATGAGAATGTAATATGGGAAGGAGCATAGTGCGCGTTATTCAATCCGTATACCTATATTCTACGTTGCTGCTCGGCACGAGGATGTGATATTGATGTTTAGAAAAAAATTAAAATTTTGTTAGAATCTCAATATTTTTAACACCTATTTATTGAAGGAGTGTTTTTTAACGTCTATAGTATGTGTCCCATGTTATGTGGCCAATGTTAGGAGTTGTCTTTAAACATGTGCTCGATAGTTTTAGGATGTCGATGTTTTATTTGTAAACGATTAAATTTTTAAAATAACAAAAGACTGTATTATTTTTCACATTTCAATAACTTCAATACCATTTCAGAGCATGGTCACCAAAGGTGTAAAATAAATTAACCATGTTTTCGTCCACAAATCTAGACTACAATTTTTCAATAATTCAATCTGATAATCAGTTTTGTTAATTGTTTAAATCATTATTTTATCAGTTTTCTGTGATGTGTGAAAACCTTAATTGCATATTAATAAACACGACCATTAAATCCCTCTCACGTCAACATTAATAACTAATGTTGCTAAACCACTTTTGAAAACATCAATGTTTAAAAACTTCAATTTTAGGGACGATGAACTATTGGTATTGATGTTTTAATTTAAAGCATTGATGATTTGAAACAATGATGTTTTGAACCCTTATTACGTGAAAACTATTATGGAGACAAAAATATAGTACAATTCATTTTAGGGAAGGAAAATATGCTTGGATGAAAAATATAGATAATACTAAAACAAAAATAAAGACTAATTGTATTTTTTCTCTCAGTTCTATTAAATTTTTCTTCTCATTTTTTCCTTCCTTCTTTTCATTTCTCCTTTCACTTAATTTTTCTATCTTCTCTTCCTCCTTCCTTCCATGTTCTCATTCTTTTGTCATATTAGACGGCAAAGAACGCGTTACTCTCTTCGCCTGTATCGAGATACTCCTACAAGTTTCGTTCAGTGAACCTGTTATTGAGATTTACTTTTAATTAATATTGTTTTTACATGTAGGCGGAAGATGATGCTAGATACGAGATATGAAACTAAATAGTACTTCTGTAAATACGAATGCTGTATTGGTTGATATCAAAGTTAAAACTTAAATGAATGAAGGTCTGGAGATGAATCCAAAAACACGAGATTATGGATAGCATACCGAAACTTTTTTCTTTGCCTTAACAGTATTAAATGAATTTCCTCGCCTTAGCCTTGTGTCTATAAATCTTGGTCTCTTGGACTTCACTAAATGTGAGTTTTTATATGAGGTTGTCATAGTTTATCGTAGGTCCAATTGTTCTCCCTACCAAATGTTAGGAAAACACAAAGATTTTGGCGGGTTTTAGCCCTTTTCATTTAAAACTTATTTATTCCTCCACCGATCAGGAAGTCTTATGGACAAAGGCAGAGTGCCAAGTGGCTGTTGTCCCATGGGCTTGCCTATTGCCAGCGCTTATCTGCGGGCGAACAGGACGGCCCACTGCATGTCGAGTCAGCCTGTGGGCAGAGGAGGGGAGAGAAAGTGCTGCTCGCATTCGTGGTAGAGGGGTACAGGAGTCTAGGCTTGTGAAAAGGACAGTTAGGCTAGATGTCCTCCATTTGAGCAGCCTTGGACTGAGGGATGAGTGTGGTCGGGAGGCTGAGGCAAATCATGTAGACAAATATGCCGGAAATAAACATAAAATATAATGTTACCTCAAGATATCTTGTTAACGAATTTATATTTACTTTTAACTGTATTTAGTATATAACATTCTTAAATAAAAAAAATCCACGTATTATTAGCCCCAACCGGTAATCTAATCGCCATGTTCTGGCTTTACGCCCACTTGCTACTATCAACTACGTTAGCAAGTGTGTGATGGCAATCAAAAATCAAGACCGGGTAATATCTGATCCAAGAAACTGTTCATAGTATTATTTCCCTCTGCAGCCCAGATCAAATGAGCCAGGAGTCAACCAGGTCAAATCAACCAGGAGAACCTGTCAAGAGAACTAATATTTTTAAAAATGTAGATTTCAGTACCTTTCTCTGTACTATGTGGAGCCGAGGAAACGCAAATTAGGGATGTTATAAAAGTACATATTCCCTCCAGTTATTGACAACGGTTACGTAATATTATAAAATTGCAAGATTTTAAAATATAAGTCATTATTGTCATTTAAAATATTCAAATAAAAATGTAGTTCTGTTTTTTGGGCTTTGAATGTATGAATGTATTTAGCTTTATTCTAAAAAAATTAAAATAAAAAAATGTTTACTAAGACCGGGTTTTCCAAGCGGAGCTAAGGGTGACAATTGTGCACGGTAGCCAATACACTTAACTTCATTCTGCGAATAATTGCACTGGCTGGTTACTGGGATATAATGTACTCGTAATGCCATTGTGATACTCTACGTTTCAACTCTAAATCACGCAAAAATTACTAATATTTTTAAAAAAGTCGGATGAATTGAGGATGAAAAAAGTGAGGTGAATGAAATTAGTTATAGTGTAATACAAAAGAATACTATCCATTAACAAAGTTCTTTTTAGCTTCAATACGAAAGCTGTGAAAGTAATTTACAACGGTAGCAGCAACAATAATTTATCTGAGGTTTCTAGAACACAGGTCGTTATATTAGTGGTGACATGCCAGCCGGCCGGGGTGAAGGTGGTTGTAAAAGGAGAGATCACCACATGAGAAATAACAACAGGTACGTAAGGCAGTAGGGATGGCAACAACCGCTACACCAATAGTGACGTCGGCGGTGAGTAATCGTTGTCATTCCCGCATTCGACGTTCATCGCTGTAGGAGCGAAATTCAGTCAGCGAGCGGAGAGGAGAATCCTGTAGCACCATCGATTCGCATTTTTTGCCGGCCGAAAATCTACCATTTCCCACGATCTCAATGACAGGCGAGGCATATTTAAAGGGAAAAGTATAGCAAGATGATGATGTTTTCTCAATTGAGTCTGGAGTGGATTCAAATGTAACCGAAATGGATTCGTTGTATGCAACGAAAATTTTTGCATTCTGCTCAGAATGGAAAGAAATAATGTTAGTGACGAACAAAGAAATTAAATAATATTCAATCTTTAAAAAGGCGCGTGTTGTTAACAGATTTCAAAGTGAACAAAACCTTCAAAAACTGCTCTACAGATCATTGCTAACAGTAATTATTTTAACACTGTGTCTGTGGGTGGAATGGGGAATACTCGTTACTGAAGTTATTATAAAACTTCAACGTTAGCTTCTAAGATTTGAGATTCCATAATAATATAATCAAATAAAAATGACTATGTTATTATTGGAGTAGATCTGAATGTCAGAATTGGACAACAACCCATACAGAAATTAATTGGCCCAAACGTAGATGTATTAATAAATCAGAACGGGAAGATGTTACAAGATTTCGTAAACTTCAATTCATTGCAAGTAGAAAAAACATTCTTCCGACATAAAGAGATCCACAAATTTATCTGGACGTCCTGAGGAAGCAGTTCAATTATAGTTTATCTAATAGAAAATGAAAACATAAGAATATTATTCCAGGATGTTAAAGTTATGAGAGGAATGGATATAGGTTCTGATCATTTCATGGCAAGAGGGACAGTTGTTTTGGCAACTAGATGGGCAAAAAACATAGAAATAAAACTGCAAAGGAAACAATGTGGAAAATTAATATACTAGAAGATCCAAGTATTAGAAAACTTTTCCAAGTGCGCATAAATGTGTATATCGCGAGAGGTCCTATAAGTAGGGACATTGAATTACAATGGCACAAGCTCCTTCAACTAATCGAAAAGGTAGCCTCCGAAACTCTTGGGAAGAGGAAAAATATAAAACCAGAAAAGGACTAAATATTTGGAACGAAGAACTTCAAGTATGCTGTTGAACAGAAGAAAAAACTATATTTACAGTGGCTCACGAAGAAAAATCGTGAGCTACTGAGACGTTGGAAAAATATAGAGCTCAGAGGAAGGAAACCAAGGCACTAGTTAAAGCTTTACGTAAGGAGAGCTGGGAAAGGTATGTCTCAAATATTGAAAATGACGTGCATGGTCCCCAGGCTAAGGCTTATAAAATACTAAAACATTTAAATAGAGAAGAAAAAGACGCAGCAAACTTAGAGCTTCTTAATAAAGAAAATTGGCTTAAATATTGCAAATTCTTATGATAGGAAGAAAATTTAGATTGCAAACACGATGAATATGAAGACGCATGTCTCTCCGAAATCGATAGAATAGAATCTAAGGAATTGTTAGAAGTTCTACAAAGTTGTAAACCTCGAAACGCCGCCCCTGGAACAGATAATATAAATATAGAGCTCTTTAAATATCTCCCAGAAGAAGCCAAACACAAATTGCTAAATTTCTTAAATCAATACTGCCAACATCACAAAATAACCAAACTAACTGAATGGAAGAAAGCAATATTTTTTTCTATTTCCAAAAGAGGTTTAGGAACAGATTGAAAATTACCAAGGCATAAGTTTGTTGAACACGGCATACAAAATATAATTGTAAATAAGCTCAGAAACATCGTAGAAAATATATTGTTGAAAGAACAAACGGGTTTTAGGAAGGGAAGATCTTGCTCAGACAATATTGTTTGCCTGAAGGAATTGATAATACAAGATAACATAATTTGAAAACCTACATTGCTTTTATTGATTACAGAATAGCATTTGAAAGTGTTAGTAGAAATAAATTGTGGAATATACTGGAGAAAAGAGGAATACCACTACATCTAATTAGAATTATCCGTAATATGTGTGAAGGTACGCGGATCAACGTAAAACTAAAATCAGGACACCTTTTGGAAGAAACTGTAGGAAGAGAAGGGTATTGTATTTCACCAATACTTTTTCAAATATACCATGACAACGTGGTAAGGGAATGGAAGCAATGGTTTGTACATTTTAATATTGAAGACAACTTCAAAGGAACAAATTTTATTAAAACCCTTTGTTTGCAGACTTAGTTTCTGGTAATGAGAGCCTTGTACGAATTGTACAAAGCACCAAAGCGCTATAATATGCATATATCATCCAGAAAAACCACGTCCGTGGCCTTCCAAACTTCTCACTCTGTAAGATGTAAGCTCGCTTTGAAGATAAGATAATTGAACAAGTAAATACTTTTACATTTCTAGGATGTTAATTATCATATCTCGGAGAAATTGATATTGAAAGAAAGATCGAGAGTTCAAACTTATGTGTGGCACCATTAAAAGTACCCTCAGAGGTAAAGTACGAAAAGACAAAATTTTACAAAATTATGGCAGTGCCTTGTGACCTATGTGGGAGTGAAAACTGGGTTATAAATTCCAAATCCTATAGCAGAGTGCAAGCTGCTGAAATGAGATTTTTGAGGTCGATCCTAGAAGTAACAAGAAGAGATCGACTGAAATACGAGACAATTCGGGAGAACCTGGGAATTTACAATCTAAACGACAACATCGAAGAATATAGAAAGAAATGGAAAGACCACGTACTAAGGATGGAAAATAATCGTTTATCTAAGCAACTTCTCTTCTACACGCCTCGAGGGAAAAGAAGCATTGGCAGACCGAAATAAGACGGAGCGATCAATGAGTCGCAACAGACCAATAGGTCTAATGCCTGAGGGAGGAGAAGAAGAAGATTAAAGATTCCAATATTTTCACATATTTTTCATCTCGCTCGTGCGAGGTAAAGACACAGGAGGTCTTCATCCGAATTTTTGGCTTACACTAAGTGCAGCCATTTCGCATTGTATTTAAATATTTACTGAGGAAGACATCATGTTAAATATTTCCAGCTTAACGAAAGGATTTGAAAACAAAGTTTGTTACCCCTGTAAAACAGTTTGTTAACCTCAGGGGTGTCGGAAGGCATTCACGTTAGAATTCATGCTTTGCACATACGCATACACACACTTGCATTCCTTCACTCCAAAATTCGGCAGACCAGTCAGGACCCAGAAACGCCGTCCGGCTGGAGTGGTGACGGAGATATCTGAAGGTGGAAACGACTTGAATACGACTTATAAGTCGGATACTACCAAAAGAGAAACACTACTACGCCTCAGAACACAGCATGCACTACACTTACGGAACTAATGACCATAGCTGTTCATGCAACAGGATGTCTAATAATCAATTAATTGGAATAAATTTATTGTTTTGTCTCAGATAAAATGATCGAATTTTCAACTAATTTCTAATTATCCAACGAGTCAGAGAATAAATTAATATCATTTTCATTTTATATATCAGATTAATGATTTATATACTATTTGGTTGAAAACAATCATGTTTTATCACGTGCTGTGTTTTAATTGAAAATATTCAAATGTCATCGTACAGATAGACATAACAACAGAAGATATACCAAAAAACGAAACTGAACTGTTTTTATCCGCTTTGCAAAACCAATCTATAGTTTCCCCGAACTATTTGTCGAAGTGACGGAGCGTTGAAGGGCAGACAACCCGCAAAACGTGAATAACGCATACCAACGCTACATTCGCATGCATCACTCGCGAAGTCTGTTTGTGTTGAGCGAATCGATCGGAGTATAAACTATGAAGCCTGTCACCCCGAAAATACTTTTTACATGTCGAATGTCTCTCTTCATCACTGAATAATTCACAACGTGCAGACAATCAAAAGGAAATGAAATGAAGTTGCTTCGACCCAGATACAATAGGCAGCAATGAGTTAACAGGAAGCCACTTCGCACGTCTAGAGGTGAAAAAGTCGCTGCAGCCGGGATAACGAAAGGAGGAAAAGAAGTGTATTAAAGGATCATGAAATTATAAATTAGAAACAGAAGTAAAGGTTGCGACAAATTGAGAAAGAAACAATGAAAATTTTTATCCGCCAAAACCATTAGTAGTGATCAACTAATTGTCTGCAACAAGTGACGGAGCGTTGAAATTCGTGAATAACGCATACCAACGCTACATTCGCATGCATCACTCGCGAAGTCTGTTTGTGTTGAGCGAATCGATCGGAGTATAAACTATGAAGCCTGTCACCCCGAAAATACTTTTTACATGTCGAATGTCTCTCTTCATCACTGAATAATTCACAACGTGCAGACAATCAAAAGGAAATGAAATGAAGTTGCTTCGACCCAGATACAATAGGCAGCAATGAGTTAACAGGAAGCCACTTCGCACGTCTAGAGGTGAAAAAGTCGCTGCAGCCGGGATAACGAAAGGAGGAAAAGAAGTGTATTAAAGGATCATGAAATTATAAATTAGAAACAGAAGTAAAGGTTGCGACAAATTGAGAAAGAAGAAAATCAATGATTACCCTCAAATTAGTTCGATGTTCCACGAAAAACTTGCAACAAAAAAAGAGAAATTCGTGAAACTGATCGTTAATTTGGAAATTATATAACAAAACTTCGAACTCATTACCCAGTGCTACATCTCTATGGCTGTTGCTACATCAACACCTCTTTATATTTGGTCACGTTTTGTCCTCACTCTGGACACAACGTTTATTAGCAAATCTGCAACATTTATGTCTGACGCGCATTCATATATTGTAACCCCTCGTTGCTATTATATTAGTGACGTGTCATCACATAAAACCAAATGAACCGCTCCTGAGTGCATTTGCGACCGCCGATCCCCGAGCACAGCTGAGGTTGCCATGCAAGAGCGCTCGGTCGAGAAGCGGAAAGCAAAGAGAAACAGACACAAAGAGGAAAAGAGGAAGGAGAGGGACGACTGACGTTGTTTTTCTGCCCATAGCTTCGCCTCGACCCACGTATCGGTCCCCGTCACGCCCCTTTCCCGCCACGACAACGCCACGCCCCCTCTGCCACTAACCCCTCCACACTTCCACCACCACTCCCCCGCCACGTTCCCGGCCACGGCGCCCGCCACGATTCCCGCCACGCACTCCCCACGTTCTTGGCAACTCGCTCCGCCACACCCTCGGTCACGCCCCCATACGCACACACCGCCACGTCCCAGGCCACGCTCCTTGCGATGCTCCGCGCCACGCACCCTCTGCCATGCTCCCCACCACGCTCCCCGTCACGCTTGCCACCACGCACTCACCACGCACACTACCCCGCTCCCGGTCATACTCTGAGCACGCTCCGGCCACGCCCAGGTCTTGCCCCCCCGTCACGCTCTCCACCACGCCCTCCATCACGCCCTCACCACGCCCTCCACCACGCCCTCCACCACGCCCTCCACCACGCCCTCCACCACGCCCTCCACCACGCCCTCCACCACTCCACCACGCCTCCACCACGCCCTACCACGCCCTCCACCACGCCCTCCACCACGCCCTCCACCACGCCCTCCACCACGCCCTCCACCACGCCCTCCACCACGCCCTCCACCACGCCATCAACAAGGCTTTCTGCCACGCATTCCACCATATCCCTGACCACGTACCTCGCTACACTCCCCGCCATGTACCTGGCCTCGCTCCCTCCACACTCTCGCACTCGCCACCCGCACCACTCCCCACCATGCCCCTTGTCACGTTCTCTGCGACACTCTCCACCATGCACCCTGCCACCCCCGCCACGCACCCCGCAACAATCCTTCCGAGCCCCTCGCTTCGACCCCTCTCCCACGCTCTCTGGCACGAATTGTCCACCTTACCTCACCCCCACCGCGATCCCACCTTCACCCCTTCCCCACCGCCATACAGGGGGGCCAGAAAGGGGAAAAGTTGGCGAAAAGTATTTTTAAGCGTTTTTCGGAATTTTTGGCAATAAAAACAAATGTATAATTAAATATTAACTTATTTAATTGTTTAACCTTTAAATATTTATTTACATAACCTCCATATGTCAGAAATTTCATCATGTGACTCTTTTTCAAAGTGTGAATTTGTACTTGAAGCCATTAACATTGGTGTAACTTCTAGATTCAACGCCTTTGTGATAACTTTTCTCTAATCCATTTGAGAAATCAGTGAGTTAGATGCAATTAACAGCCTGCGAAGCACTTCCTTTTTTTCTTCCAGGTTGCACTTTTTCTTCCGTTTTTTTTCTTTTCAGGGTGTTTAATAACACAATACAGAACCCCCCTTTGTTAATAAAGAGCTATCAGTACCAGATCATGAAGAAAAAAGGAAAAAATTAATATTGTAGGTACAAAGGCTAAAAAAACTAGGTGTATCATTATAAACAAAGTGCTTTAACGCAAAATGGGGCAAACATGGGCAAACTTTGATTAATGTTTTGAAAACTAGATGAATTCGATAATCAGAATTAGTTAATATCATAGCCCGGAAGGGAACTAAAAGACAATATGAAAAAACCGATTAAAAAATTTCATTCCATTGTGACACATGAAGTTTCTACTAGGTATTACTAAATTATTATTCAAGGAATATGTTTTTTAGAACTTCATATTTAAAGAACATATTTTCAGGTATGGTATCCAGAGCACGCACGATTCTGCTAGTCGAGAGAGCAAAAATATTTGCATCGCAAACACACCTCTCTTCTTACTGCGCGAGCGAAGAAGTGCGCCGCGCATCACTCGTGCAAGTTCAAACTTGCACTGGCTGGAGTGGCGTGATTCCCCCTTCCTATCCTGACAGGGGAACGACGATGGAGTCATGTTCCCAGAGTATCCCTTTCATGTGAAATGGAGCTTCTGAAGTATATTTTGGTTTTGGACTTTTTGCCAACTTGTCCCTCCTGTGGCCCCACTGTGTGCCTCCGCCCCGCGGATCGACGCTCCGTGGCCAGCTGTCGACGGAGCCGCAGCGCACAGTGAATAATTCGGGAGGCGCCTGCGAATGACCCATCTTCCAGATTAGCAGCGACCGCGGGAGCGGAGGGCGACACACGGGGCTGCGGAGCTGCCCGCGGTTGAGGACGCGTGGCCGCGAGAGATATGCAAAGGAGCAACGTTACCAAGCAGGCGAGAGGGCGTCGCAAGGAGCAGAAGCACATGCAGAATCCCTTAAAAATTACGCCTTCAATACCATAGCAGATTATATATATATATATATATATATATATATATATATATATATATGGTATAAATGATGACGAAAAACTCACATGCATTCCCGTTAAAGAAATTTATATTTTACTTGTTCAATGAGCGTCGTTCACATCGATTCCATGCACCATCAATCTAATGTGACAGGCAGCCCCGTGAAGTAACAGGTAGGTTCGGCAGTAGGGTTGTGTTCAGCCAGCATGTCTCTTGCAGGATTATTACGAAACGTCTGACTATTAAATTATTTTCAATTGAAGTAACGTTTATCCGTCATTAGTCTATTCGCATATGAGTTACTCCTCTCTTTTTTTCCGTTGCTATGGCTGCCGTAACGAGCAATGAGGTATAAATACAGCACTGACTACACAGTCATGGCCATCGCTGCCTCTAAAGAAACGATAAAATTTTTTGACCGAGGACGGAAAATGTGTTAGATCTCTTATAACAAAAATAACTATTTTTCTTTGTATTAACGAGCTGTATCTTTATGACTGACTGATATTTAATTTTTAGATGTTTTAACTTCCTTAATCAATAGTGGCATTAATATTTACGCTAAAAATTCTGTTCTGTGAATCGATTCGAACTGTGAATCTTTCGCACCCACTTTTGAGTGGTTGTCAACATGCATAATTGCTTCGTCGTCATTCAGAACAAGTCATCACTGATTGATGGTATGTTCATCTTCATTTGTAGCACGAAGTCTCCTAGAGATGTTGGGGAACCTACTTTTCGGACATTATAGTATAGGCCTCGGCATAACGGCCTCGTTTGATAATTGTCCAATATCATTGTAATAAGATGTCTTAGGATACTTTTGTATAAATTATGATTAGGATACTTTTGATACAAATTACTATTATTACATTGCTTTCAGTTCCGTAATACCTAAAACTTCTTACAAACGTATTGAAATTCATCATTGAATTTTACTGATTAATCTACTCATGAAATTAATATCGAAAGCTGTAAAAGATATCATAAGCTGTGATACATTAGTTACAGGAGGTGGTGTGCTCGTATAGTGCAAGTTTCATTAAAATAATTAATATTAGATGTATTCGGAAACACTGTTGGACATAATTTCATTCGAGGAATTATTACATTCCACTTGTGTGTTGGAAGTTTCTAGCTCTCTGGTGATATTTTACTAGTGACAATGATGTATTTTAATGTTTTTTTTTGTTTAGAATACTTTTATTGCCTCTAAGTACTTTAATAATAATCTATATTGAAGTAATGAGCGTGAATTATGAGATAAGTTCTTATGAGATCTGTCATGTTACCCTTTTCTCAAGGGGAATACAAAAAGTACGGATCGAAAAAGAAATATTTTAGGTAGCATCAGTTAGAGTTCGTTAATACGAGTTGAGATAGGAAGTGAGCATTGAGGTTGAGGTAAAAATCGAAGCAATTTCCATGTATAGAACCTTAAACTTGAAACCAATAATTTGCATCTGAGCAAAGATAAGGGAGATAAAATTCTCTGAGCACATTGCAAGGCAAAACATATTTTTCAAAAATACATAAAGTCAAAACTTCTAGTCAAAAGGAAAGGAAGAGATCAAGACAAAAATCACTAAAAGGTTTTTATCATAAATGATATTCCAAAATTAAAATAAAATCAAACTGCGTTAGAAAGAGCGTTATGACTTTAGCGATAAGCGATCGGCAGAAGATACGGAAACGCTGAAAAGGAGGGAGCAAGGTGAAATTTTAATTAAGATGCGATGAGAAACTGTAATGAAATTAGATGGTGGACATGCATCAAAAAGGGAATAAAAAGGATTTGAAATGAGGTGAGAGACATTTTGGACGAGGATAAAATGAGCCTAGGGTCGAAATGGATAAGGAAATGAAATGGGCTTGAACTAGTTTCAAGTGGTGAAAAATTTGAATGTTGTGAAAGTTGCACGAGCCAGAGACAGCGTGGGACGAAGGCTTCTTAAAGAAACAAAATTTAGTGAAGAGGCACGGGAGAACGGAAAATGTTGGATCCCGAAACGCGCATCCGAGATATCTTCAGTTATTCTTTTCTGAAATTACCAGAGAGGTGCTCATGTAATGATTCTTTCGTAGTATTTTCTTCTGTAGTACCCAATGCACTGCAACATTCTTTCAGAATATCTGTTTTGCAAATTTTCCAAACATTTGAACTTTTAAGATTAAATAGTAAATTACCGACAAAGTAACTACTGTCATACGAACATAATTGTTAAATTATTAACAAAGCAACTGCTTTCCAAATCAGATTTATTTTATAAGAGAACACCCTTGAAAGGCAGAAATGCCGAGCAAGTAGAAATAAAAAAAAGATCAGCTTTATTTTATTAATGTTTTACTCTTTGTGGCAATAATAAAGAGCAAATGTGTTGACAGTACAGATATAGACATATTTACAATTGACGTGTGTCTTTACGTGCGTACAAAAGCATATTAAATAATTTGTTACATCCCTCTATTTGTGGTTTATAAAGTATTCTCTACTAAATTTAAAATTCCATTTATAATGCAACATATTAGCTTTTATTAAAATGTCAATTACACATTAACAACTAGTGTAATTAGTGATGAAATAAAATGAAATATGACAACAATCACAACATTTAAATTCATATATCAATATAAAATTAGACTCAATAGCATATATTTCTAATATTATTTGTAGGATTAACATTAAATTAATAAATATTATGCGTTGTTCTACGAGAACTGTGAGTGGTAAAACGAGGCACCGCAGACTATACCAGCATGAATTCTATTACAAATCTAGTTTTAATCGACGTGTAGTGTCAGTAACAGGCAACAGTGGAAGATGAAATACAAAGAAAATGTTTGTGTACAGCGTTATTTCGGTGCAGAAAACCAGTTAAATACAGTTTTACCACTTTGAAACCTCTGGGTATCAATAAGCAATACGTGTTTTTAATAATATTGCAACATCTAGAAGGAGCACTTATTTACGTCAGAACAGGTCAAAGACAAGCCGTGCAAAAGAAGTTGAGAACGTTGTTCATTCAAGAATTAAATTCATCTTTACATAAGCAGTAAATTGTGTCTCCAGATATAAAATAGCTTCCCGGAATTTGTTACGTGTTCCAAAAGTCAATGTACTGTAAGAATACAAAAGATACTCATGTCGCCCGTTGACTGAAAAGTCATAAAATACCTGTCACATTCAAATGTGTTCATTATGATAAGAGGACTGTTTTCTGGCATGGAGTAGAAGGGTACATTTCGGAAGAAACGATACTTTGGAATAGAACATCGCTTTTGTATTGAGCAAATATGGTAGTTCACAACTGAAGTTGGCAGTAAAACGCTCAAAAACTGGCCTAGTCACAGCACGAATCTCATTACACTTGATTGATTTATATTACAAATATTGAGTCTTTGCCCTGTGAAAAAACAATCAAGTCAACAAAGAAAAGGGTCCCACAGGTCGCAAATAATATAACGACAAGTAATCTCGAACATTTTCGCCTCTGTGTTTCCGCAAGGAGCAACAATTTCATGGCATAAAAGTGAGATTATTCTAACACCAAAACATTTTTTTGCGTTTATTACACCTTTCTAATTCCAATGCTTTATTATAACATCGACGTATTGCATTACATTTCGTCCGCAAAGAACCCTCCGGTGCAATTGTATCAATTAGAACGAATCCTACTCGTATTTAGTTTCAAACATTTTTCACCTAGACATCCAAGTTGATTACGTTCGTCGGAATCTATATATCGTGGGCGATTAAAATAAGCATTCCTCTGTAATGTAAAAATTCAAAACCCGAGATGCCAACTGAGAACAACATTCCAGGTACTTCTCCGTCCTTGGTTTTGTTCCATTAATACATACTAAGTTGACTTCTAAAAATTAAATTAAAAATTAATCTGAAATGAACAATTAACTTGAAAATACTTTCGGTACTGGTGTGGGAGTAATGTATCAGGGTTTTCGTATAGCTACATTATAAAAGTCTTATAGTCACATTTTCTAGTGGGTTTCTCAAATATTCGTTCTTTCATGCAGTGGCATACCGTTTAATAAATGAATATTTTATGTAAATGGTCGATAAATTCAAAACATTTCTATTTTCAATAAACAATACGGTATTCTAAATGAAAAACGTTATTACTCATCTCTGAAACAATACATAAATTTTAGAGAAAGAAATGTAACACTTTGTGTTGCCATTTATTTCTTTTCTTTTGTCAATTGAAGCGAAAACTATCGGAGAAGCGAGCCCTCGAGGTAGCGTGTGCTGTTTGCAGACGTCCACTTGCTCTCAACCGAACGCCTTGTCCTTCCTGGAAGTGGCCAAGTCCACAGCTCTGCAGCACCCGGCGCAATACCTAGCAGCTGCCCGCTCGTTGCGCATTCAGCCAGGTGTTGCACGTGCCCCGCCCTCGCCACCGCCCCTCCCCTTCCACCCCTGCCACTTCCCACCACCGCCCGCTCGCCCGGCCTCCACCACAGCCTGGAATTTACTTCGTCGCGTCTTGTCGGCCGCTCTTGTTTCGCTCTTGACGCTCATTGTTTCTCTTCCCGCACAGCGGCCTCCCTACGCCCGAGCTTCCCCCACATCTTGGCTCTTTTCCTGTCTTCGTTCGCGCCACGTTTCCATTCGCTCGAGGGAGCCCACGCCCCCTCACCTACCTGCCTCCGCCCATTCCTACCCGCTCCCAAACATACCCTCCCCTTCCGTACTCGCCCCCTCATCTGTCGCCACATATCACCTACCCTGTCCCTCACCACTGCCTTACTCTCTTAGCCCTTCATCCATCCACCCACATACGTTCTCCAGGCTCTCCGTTCTTCTCATATCTTCGTATCTTTCGGCATTTCTGCCCAATTCATTGCTTGTCCATCTCTCTCCTCATTGTGTCTATGTGCTATCTCCGTCACTTCTCTCTAGTTTGCATGCCCGCCTCCGGCGTCCCCCAGTGCTGGGCGCCGGCAGGGACGCGGCTTCTCGGAAGCGTCTATTTGCGCGCACGCACGCGCCACAGCAGCGGCCCAAGTTTCCGGAGCGGGCGCCTCGCGGACGCTCCTTTGGCGGAGCGCGGCCAGGCGCACCGGGCAACGGCGCTCACCCTGTCCTCTCATTCAGCAACACGTCCTCACCCCCTCACCAACCCCACCCGACGCCTTTACGACTCGACAGCCCCCGACCCGACTCCCCCTCCCGACCCGACACTCCCTCCTGACCCGACAAAATCCTCGCGGCCCGACACACCCTCCAGACTCGACACATCCTCCCGACACGACACCCTCCCGACCCGACTCCCCTCCGGCCGAACACCCCCGACCCGACACCCCCGACCCTCCCCGACCCGACACCCTCCCGATCCGACACCCTCCCGATACATACCTGCACCTTTCCCTCACCTACCCGCCTTTTACCTACCCGACTCTTCAACTACCCAGTCCATTACCTACGCGTCCCCTCTCTCCCTTTTTCTGCCCTACTCGCCCTCTACCTACTCGCTCTCTCATCTACCCGCCCTTGCTTACTCACCCATTACCTACGGGCACCCGAAAGTCCACTCCTACACATACCCTCCCCTTCTGTACATGCCCCCTCATCGACCCGCCTGTCACCTAGCCGCCCCCACTTACCCGTCCCCTCAATGTCCCGTTCCTTCACCTCCCCGCCACAACACGCACCTACCCGCCCCTACTCGCCGCCTCATTTACCCGCCCTTCAGGTACCCGTTCATTACCTAGCCCCCCCCCGAATCCTTTCATACTCGCCCCCTCACCTACCCGGTCGATCACCTACCCACCCCTTCACCTACCCGCCCCCTCACCTACTGGATCGATCACTGCCTGACTCGTATCCCTTCACCTATTCACCCACATACGCTCTCCAGGCTGGGCGTTCCTCCCACACGCTAGTCACCATTCACATAGCTGCCTCGAGCAATCCTCCTGTCCTCCGCTCACCGGGTCAGGGGTATTCACCAGTCACGGCGCCTATTCGGTGCTGCTTCCCCTCCATCCACATGCAATGCACCTGCTCTCCGTCCACACGCCGTCCCTTCCGACCCTCATGTCTGGATCGTGCGAACCCTCTGCCTCCGGCAGACTAACTGCACCTCACTTCTCCTATTGGACAACTAGCTATTTACCTGGCGTTGCCGAGAACTGTATTTATCACGAACAACGTCGCCTGCCCTGTCAATCCCGCCCACTCCTCCCTCTCCCCTCCCCCCCCCGCCCCTCCCCCTCCGCCCAGCATTGATACGCTGCTTTCATCCTGCCCCGCGTCACATCGCCCGGCAACGTCCGGCAACGCCCGGCAACACCCGACAACAGTTGCCTAGATGAATTGCTGACTGCATTAAAATAAATTTTCTATACAAAAATTTATTTGCAACATTCCTATGTTTTCCTCTCACCATCTGAAAATTGTTTGAGACAAATTGGGAAGTTGTTGCCACCGTTTTTTAACAAAGTGTATGTAACGTACTAACACATACACGTATTCACTCATACAGTGTCCATGTGGATCCCCATCGCCTGGGTTTCCACCCCATCCAAAACACGCCGCATCTTTCTCGCTCGTCCTATTGGTTATTCCTGCCCCTACCCTCACCCAACCCGCCCGCTGTCCTGACCCCTCGCCTGCCAGCAGGTCCTAGCCCCTGTGCTATGAGTCCGCGCCCTCCGGCGCCCATTCGTCGATGTCCACGTGCCTCCACGTACGTCTATCGCCCTTCCCAACCCTCCCTGTCGGCCTGCCACGGCTTTCTCGCCCACCGTGCGGGGTTCTCCACCCTCCCACCCTCGGTCGCCTGTCGCTGCCGCAGCTTCGCCCGGCGCGCGCTGCATGGCAAGTGGCTGCGAGGCTCAGCACAGGGGAGTGCAAATCCCCGCTCGGTTGAACACTTAGCTGTTCTCAGGAGCCTTCCTTTTGACAACCCATTGCTAACTCCACTTGGATATTCTTTTTCCCAAGAATATTCATTATTGTAAGTTCTAATAATAAGCCCATACAATAGTAAAACAATTTTAAAAAATTGTTCAAAATTTATTTTTAATATCAGTCCACACATCCATCAGTGTTATACAAAAATCGTTTTCATAGATGGTTGTCGAGTACTTATCTCTATGTTGCTTTAAGAAACTCTTGTACTAGAACAATGAAAATGTTAATTGAAAATGTGCAGGGCTTCGTAAGACTATCTACATTTAATATTTTTAAATATATTTGTGGAGAGAATTTATGGTCACTTGTTGTAAAGAAAATATGACAAATGATTACCATTTCAAGATTGATTGATAAGAACAGTGTTTGATTTATTATATTTTATGTCCCTAACGCGCCGCCAAATTAATTATTAATTTAATAGATGTATTTATATGTTTATAATATAATTTAATAATTATTTCCGTGGTACCGGAATACGTTTCTTCGCGTTCCGCCAGAAATCAAGCCCTAGATAAGAGTATCTTCTTTGGGTAGTTTAATTCACTCACTCCCAAGAAGGAAATGTATTCATGGGACCAAAGGCTCACTGTGAATGCGCTAAAGATTTATCCAGCCTAAATAATGAGCGTTTCACAGTCAATACAGTTTTCGATTGTTTCATAAATAAAGATGAGTATTGAATACAAAACTCAGGTCCTTTGCATGTTAGCAATATTCAATAGTTTGTGAGCATGACTAATTATCTCTCATTAAGAGTATTAGCACACTTCACAATACACTTTACACCTTATTAAAGAGTTACAACAGTCACTGCTTGGATCCGTCAACCGCTATACTGAATCCGTACAACAGCCACCGCTATACTGGATTACTTGCGTTAGCACTGTAACTATTAAACACTACTGATAAGCGCAGTCCAGTAGAGACAGAAAAGCGCATATCAGAGTAAACTTATTCCCCAATTAATTCGGTTCAACGTTAACAAGGGTCTTCTAACATTCACCACTTTGGGCACAAACACAAGTAACATAAAAAAGCATTTTCCAACGTCTACAGAAGTGTCTTTGTTATTTAACTTCTCACCGCGCCTACTGTTTACTTGACCACTGCAGAAGTCTCTTTATTTGCTTAACTATTGGAATAGTTATATTTTTTCCCGACAACTGTCATCTAAACATGATGAAGTATACCGTTGGAAATATACATTGCACCATTAAGGCCTTCCTTATAGATTAAGTACTTTCTTGTAGACTGAAATTTCTAATATTAAACATAAAATTGATTTGACTATAATGTTTTAAAGCAAATCAATTTCCTCACCTAGCCATCTCCATTTCTGGAGGAAATTGAGGCGTGGAAAGCAAGAATAAGCTGTGCCACAATTTTTCCAAAATTGAGATTTTTACATGATTATGTAGTGCATTATTTTATGTAATAGTGTTGGTTATGTTATTAATAAATTTCTCCTCCTGTCCATATTGTTTTTGAGCGTTAATATTAATTAAAATGAAAACTTGGGTTTCTGCTGTGCTGCCGTGAGCTATGCCGAGCGGCATTTTCCTCTCTCGAATAGCGTGCCGAGATGTGGTCACAAGTTCATTGGCTTGAGACATGGACGGCGCTGGAAGGGCGCTTGAAGTATCTATACGAAATCAAGAAACGGAAGAGAAATGTAAATGATTAGAAGAAATTAAAATCCAAATTAAATAGGAACTTCATCATTATTATTATCATTCGTAAGAAGTACAAGGAAACTTATGCCGACAAAGCAAAAGGATAGTCTTATTAGCTCCTCGCTTCGCCAGCACACAATTTCCAAAGTACTCGTGGTATTACTTATGATAAACAATTTGAATTTCTTTCTTTTGGCTTTTAAGTTCGAACTTTGTTTCATAGACGTAGAATGATATGTCGCAAATGATCCAAATATATAATGTAGGTAGAAACTAGTGACTAAATTATATATTTTCGGCCAAGCACGCTCAGCGCAATTAACTTTTCCTAACAATCTGATTACTTTCAGAAAAAATGCGACACAATTTTGATGTCCAAAATAATGACCATCTTTTGTTTAATTTTTGGGAATTTTTTGTTACATAAATGAGACAGTTTAAACGTGAAATCATATTTCCATGTTAACTTAAAAGTAATACAAAAGTAATTTCGCATGTTTTTCTTTTGGTTAATGAAACAGAATCAGGTGTCAAAGAATATAAATGAAAGAGGGAAATTCTATTCTTTCATACAATTTTAACGAGTCCGCTTTCAAAAACAACGATGTGCCAGCAAAAATTGCACGGTTCCGCCAGGACCGTTGTTACGCGAAACCATCGCGTCGGTGGCGCCGTCTCCATCTCCGCAAGGCGGAAATTTGAATCGGCGCTCGTCGTTTGCAAAAGGAGCGTCCGTCAACGAAGGCGGAAACCGGATACAAACAGCGCAGGTCTGCCAACATCCAGCAAGTCTTGCCGCGCTAACGAACAGCCGGCGGCGGGGACGCATGGCGCCGCCCCGCTCCCGCTGCCTCCCACTCCAGCGCCCGGTCGCCCTCACCTGCGCCACCTGCGGCCACAAAAGAGGCGTTTTCTGTGAATGGGACAACGCCTCCAACGGCCGGCGCCTAACGACAAATGCACCGGCTGAAGTGTCTCAGGGCATTCATTGATGTCTGCAGTGCCTCTGACCACGAGGTCCTAGGATTCCACTCCCCAAGATGGCAGGATTTTCAACACTAGCCAGGTCGAATTCACCTGGTGTCTGGAGGAGAATTCTAGCGACCGAGTGCTTTTATTGGTACTTTTTCTGTGGTATCTCGATTAACACCAAGCAAATGCCGTATCAGTACCCTAACAAACGGGCCACGGACCGCGCACTCACCTTCACTACTTTCATTTGAATTAGAAAATTGGTTTGTTTGCGTCAGATAATGGCATTGGAACTACAGTTGAGGACAAGAGGAGGCAGTTTGAAGTTTAAATTGCATTTCCTCTTCCATTTTTTTCCTTGAGGTATCTTCCTCTTAGACGACTTCCCCAACTACGTCAACCAATAATCTTCTTTGACTGGATCAGTATAAAATTGACAATATTCTTCTATTTTAACACTGCGGAGGACATCGACATATTCAATATTGTTTAAATCAAGTTTTCTCACGGCGTCAGAAAAAATTTTAATTTTTAGTATTATTTTGCCAACATTTTCCAATAGAATGAAAGTTAAGTTTCTTTGTGCAATTTCAACTGATCTGTTGCTCTTCCTTCTTTTGTAGTCATTGCCAGTCACGGTTATTTGCAGTCACGGCTCGCCCAGAGACTGTTGACGCGGCCGATACATCACAAGATGACGCTTTTGTTGCTTCCCTCGCCGTAGAAGGTTGCCGGATCACTTTCCTCTCCATTCGATTCTTGACCTCAATGCAATGCTTTGTATGGGAAGGTTGCCGTGACGGAAAACTGGGTTCCGGCCATCAGCCTGTCGGCGTGCTTGCGCGTCGGTGGGGGGTGCGGATTAGAGCCCAAGAGGCCAAGGTGCCCACCCCGGGGACTTGTCCCCCTGATGAAAAGAATTGTTGTGGTGACCACACGGGGTTTCGTGCATGCAATGCCCGCGTGCAAATGGTTCAACGCATCTACCTCAACAACGATGTTAGAATAAAGCGACAGGTCTGAGAGTATAATTTTACTTGAGTCGTAATATCACTGCACTAAAGTAAGTTAATATAGAGCATATGTCCCTCGTCAAAAATAATCACGGACCCTTTCTGTGATATAACGTCTATTAAAGAAGTAAAAACGAAATAATAATCAGCTTTCGTTAAAATAATATTAGGACAGACGAATTTGCAGGGAATTATGTTATACAACCTTATAAAGACGCTCACGCTGAATGCCGTATCTCTAGGAGAAAAATGTATTTCATGACATTTCCATTTTATAATACAGAAAAGGAGGGTGAATTGAATATTTAAATGGAACTTATTAAGCATACGTATACTTTAATTCCAAAAATAAATAAAAATTCTCCTCCCGTTATTAAAGAAAGAAAACATCTTTTAATTTTTTAACACCAAGGAGCAGGGAATGTTTATTGGTTTTTGGAACGATATATTGCACTACACTACAGGTTACATAAAAGTGAAAGTATATACTATTATTGTATAGGTCACAAAAACTTTATACTCACTGGATTGATTGAGTAACCTTAGACCGTATTTTTGCAATACAATACTTTTATTTTTACAATATTTACAGTCTTTTACAATATTTAGTGAAATATATTTCCCAAGGCACACGGGAATCACTGTTGCCAGTTGTTGCCGGGTGGCTCGGGGCGGGGCAGAGCGGGACCGCATAGAAGGGGCCGACAGAACAGGGGGGAAGGAGTGAGTGAAGAGGGAGGAAAGTAAGGGGCGGGTGGAGCTGAACTGAACCTCGCTAACCAGCTAGTGTCGAAAATCCTGCAACAGTCGGGGCTCGAACCTAGGACCTCCCAGTCCGAGGCACTGCAGGGACATCAGTTGATGCCCTGAGCCACCGGCGGGGCTCGACGGGCGAGACGAAAGTGTGGAGAGGACGGCTGTGGCACACCGGATAGGGCAGCCAGGCGACGCGTACGGACGAGTCTGCTAAATATCTCTGTTCTTTATCACATCATCTATTGATGATGTGATAAGTACCGGAGCAACGCCGAGTAATCAGCTAGTAATAGATATTTGTAGAAACATGACGCAAAACTGTATTCGTTAATAAATATGTAAGCTAGAATTACATTACTCACTATTCACATCAACAAAATATTCGAACCCTTGTTGGAAAACAATTATAATTGAACATAGTTTCCTTGTTGTTTTTTTGTTCAAATATTCATAAATGCTTCTACAATTAATCCAGAATTATATATATATATATATATATATATATATATATATATATGAAACTAGTGATAGTGATTTGGGTTTTGTCAATAAAAAAGTTGGTATAAAACTAGAAACTTCTTAATCTGTATTAACCCTCGGACAATTAAAGAGCAGAGAAATTGGAGTTCTCCATCTTCATGACCCGCTGAAGTCTCTCCGGAGCAGCGCATTTTCCTTCACCTCCGCGCGCCCCACTGAAGGTCCGTCTCTTAAGGGTCATCCGAACTGCCAGCAGCCTCCGTCACCCGAGCCGCTCGCCCCGCCCTCTTCCCAGAAGCCCCCGCCCGCCATTCTCATCTTGCCCTCTCATCAGCGGCGCGGCACCCTTTCGTCGTTAAGGAAGAATTACGCAGGGGCGGAAGACGGCTCCCGGAATACGAAAGGCGTGAGAATAAGCAGCTGAGAACATTTTGAGGCACAGAAGCGAGAATTGGAGAGGCATGATTGTTGTGGGAGGAGCTACATTGATTTTCATATAAAGAATGCATGTTCGGAAATCCTTTCTGCTAACACTCCATAATTATCTCAGACCGTCAATTCTCAATGTTTATAAGCATTTTTTGCTGTTCATCATCTCCATAGCCAAACAATGTACATTTTCTTGATCAAAAGATGCAGCATTAATGATATTAAGTTTATCTTATGCATTTGACTATGAACTTGTAGACTATGAGATAAACAAATACTTCAGTGATGATTCACGAAACCTATGAACGAACCTATATTTCAGGATCGAATTTTTTCGACTTTTTCCAGCTAACGGTATTCTCAGTCCTGAGCCACCGGTAACGATATTCCCAGGCCTACCCCGACTGGGAATCCAACCCGGGATAGCACGTCGGAAGGCTAGCATGCTGTCCGTGAATCACCCGAGGGCTAATTCATAAAATAATATCAATAATAATTCTTTCTTATAACTTCTGAAAAAAAAGAAGCCTATAGTCAGTTGTAATAATCATAGAAACTTGAACTAAACAGTATTTTGTACCTTCTCGCCTCACCCTGGCCTACTGCCCGCCGTCCGCCCTCCGCCCGCTCGCGGTCCCCTCCCCTCTCCTGTCACCCGGCGCCCACCTCCCACCGCCCATTCGCTATCCCCGCCGTCCGGAGACCGCCACCCGTCCGTCACCCACCCGCCCCCGCCCGCCACCCGCCCGCTACCCCCCCGCCACTCGCCCGCTACCCACCAGCTACCCGCCAGATACCCACCCGCTACCCGCCAGCTAACCGCCAGCTAATATCCAGCTAACCGCCAGCTACCCGCCCGCGACCCGCCCGCGACCCCCGCCACCCCCCGCTACTCCCCCGCTACCCGCCAGCTACCCGCCAGATACCCACTACCCGCCAGCTAACCGCCAGCTAACCTCCAGCTAACCGCCAGCTACCCGCCCGCTACCCGCCCGCGACTCGCCCGCTACCCGCCCGCTACCCGCCCGCTACCCACCCGCTACCCGCCCGCTACCCCCCCGCTACCCGCCCGCAACCCGCCCGCTACCCGCCCGCTACCCGCCCGCTTCCCACTCGCTTCCCGCCGCCCGCCGCCCGCCTCCCGCTGCCAGAGGCCCACTGCCCGGCGCTATCCGCCCGCCCCGCTTCCGCGTTTCCTCGTACCCCCTCCCCCTCCGCGTGGCGTCGCATCGCGTAGCGCTTCTCGCGACAAAGCGGCGCAGAAATTGCTCTCCGCTTTTTAGCAGGATCGGCTTCTTTATCGAGGGAGTTGGCGGCGGCGCTTTGCCGCGCAGCCGAGCGGCGCCAGGCGCCCGCTCCCGCGCCCGCGCCCACGCCCACGCCCACGCCCGCGCCAGCGACAAAGGCAGAAACCTGTGGAATCCCCCGCGACTCGCGCACGCAAAGGGGGAAGGCGGAGAGGGGAGGGGGCATGCGAAGTGGGATGGGAGAGGGAATGGGTTGAAGGAGACAGGGTGTGTCGTGGTTGACAGAACGACCGACACTAGGCAGAAAAGAGCAGAAAGCCATGCTTGGTAAAAGTGTACTAATGAGACGATGTTGGGGAGCGCCGTATTCTGTTCCGGAATAAGGGAGAGAGCAGGCATTCGCATACACGCTTCCCCTTTGGGGCGTCCCATATTGAGACAGTGCTCTTTCAATTCCTACATCCGAGTACAGAACAGATTGATGTGGATTGATTAGATGATTATTTCGTTTTTTTGGGTGGGTCATCTGCTACGCTTATTAGTCCTCTAAGTGTGGTGCGTGCTTTTATCGTGAAAGATGGTGCTATTCATCCCCGGTTGGATGGTGAGATCCGGGTCCGACCTGCGCGTAGGCTTACGGGCTTTTCCCACAACAAGGTATCTCCCAGCAACTGGATACCGCTCCATTCGGGACAAGATCTAACTTCTCGGTGGTTTCCCGCGTGTGGTAGTGTAGTGCACGTAGTGTAAGCGTGTGAGTGTAAGGGGTGAGAGTAGGACAAGGTAGAGGAAGGAATGATCGCGCGCAGCCGTGGCTCGTTTGTTAGTGAAATGCTCAAACATTCTCCTGGTGATGATCAGAGAAGCCACAAAAAACTACCGATCAGAGCAGCCGGCTCAAGTCGAAGGAAAGTGTGGAAGTAGGGAAGGAAAAAGCGGGTTCGCGGCAGATCTTATCGCGGAGTTCTCTCGTTTCTCCTACCTCCCACTACCTAACTGCTTTAACATCACTTAAATCATTACATGGTCTGTTTAAAACCATTCATTTCAGAAACCATAAGGCTCAGGATCTGAGAATCACAATTAAAACGATACTCTCCTATTTCCTAGGGAGGTGATTATGGTGGTGATTTTACATTGGATGAATGAAAGATGGTAGTGAATGAAGACGCAAAAACAATGAATACGAATGTGTTGATGGTTTAGATACGACTCAAGACAGTTCGAAAATTTGCCCACGACATAAGCACGCGTTACACAGAACTCAAATGCCCAATTTCCGCCTTAAGAAATGAAATAAGACTGTTTTCGTCACCGTTCATTTGCAGGAATACACATTCACCTGCGATGTACCTTTAGCCGGTTTCCCCCCCCCCACGAAGCGCAAGGGGCGATAGCTGAAGTCTCGTTCGTGCGCCTCTAACGCCAACCATCCTTCATTTACTTATTTATTTTGCTACGTAGAGTTACCCAACAGTGGTTAGGCCTCCTCCATTTAGCAATCACTAGCTCAAAAAACGATCATGCGATGGCAATCGCCCTCCACTAGATACTACCAACTGCAAATGCTGCCGCAATCCATAGACCATCTCATATACACGTCATCTCTCGGTAAATTGCATTCGAATTTGAGCCTTGTTCGCACTAAAACGAACGTCTCTGCACTTCAGAAATGGATCAGCTCACGCGATTTTTTCAGTGCTGTCTTCTATCAATAAAGGACATTCTCACAAAAACGACAAATTACGACGAGAACATCTAAATCCTGTATCCTGTGCAAAGTTTCACTCCCCAGAAAAAATTATACCTCTACAGGGAAAAAGTGTGTGTTACTGAATAATTTCTTAAGAGCCTGAAATGCAAGTGATGTCAGTGATGCAGGCGGTGTGAGCTGGCCGGATTCAGGAGCGAACCGGAGGCGCCGTGGTGGGGAGATCAGGGCGAAGCAGTCAAAGAGGAGCAATCAGATAGAAGCGGTCAGAGCGGGGTGATCATAGCTGGCTGGTCAGAGCGGGGTGATCATAGCTGGCTGGTCAGAGCGGGATGAGCAGAGCAGGGTGTTAAGAGCGGGGTGATCAGAGCGGTGTGGTCAGAGCGGTGCAATCAGAGCGCGGTGGTTAGAGCGGGGCGGTCACAGCGGAGTTGTTACACCGGAACTGTCAGTGCGGGTGGTCTGATCGGAACGGTCAGAGTGAGGCGGTCAGAGCGGGTGATCAGAGCGTGTGGTCAGAGTGGGTGCTTAGAGCTGGCGTTCTGAGCGGGCCAGTCTGAGCCCGGCGTATTTAGGGAAAGGGTTTGGGCGGGGCGATCTGGGCTGAGCGGCCTCGCTGAAAGGTGTGGGTAGGGCGCCTGGGCAGGGAGACCTGGGCGAGACGCTGGGAGGCAGCGCGGCGTGGAAAGAGTACATTTTTTAAACCGCTGAGGACGACGTTCTCCTTGAGAAGCAGTATGAAGGCACGTTCACAATGCAAACACAAACATAAGCATGACACATAGACGTAAACATTAGCACAAGTGATAGACTGAAGGATTGGGGAGATGTCGAACATAAACGTAAGCAAAATAAGAGTTTCCATTGGCTGCGAGACATTCTAATTTACTATTGGTTGGATGTGAGAATCGATTTCGAGATATCGACAGAGTCATGACGGGGGGGGGTCTCTTTCCATGGATTGGGTTAGTTCGTCTATCGACTTATTTTGATTCTGATTTTGAGTTAACGAACTGTGATTGGTTCATTTCTTATTTTTGACATAAGTATGGTTGAAACTTGCAACCTTTTAAGTGAACGTCTTACGTGTTATGCTTATGCGAACGCATTTTGAACGAGTCCGCTTATGGACATAGACTTAGCTTTTATGTTAACGCCATGCTTATGTTTATGTTTGCATTGTGAACGGGCCTTGGGTGTGGGTGCGACGGGGCAGGGAAATAGCCGCTGAGCTGCAGCGACGTTCTCGGGAGCGCTGTTCGGTCGCGTGCACGCCAGGGGCTGGCTTCGCCTTTGTGGCTGCACCGAACGTTCCTTTGTCACGAGGCGCCGAGAGATGCTCCGCACATCCCCGAGAAAAGACAATTTTATTCCGCTTATTCCTTGCAGCCAAATGCAATCGGTTCTGAAAGGTTTCCCTTGCCCTTTCTCTTCCCTTTTTAGAAGAGCAACGCTTTTGTAAGTGCAAGAGGTCACCACACTCGTTGCTCGATGCTACTTGCCAGATTTCGGAGTTCGATTGATTGATTGATTTTTTCGTGTTTCCGGGCGCGTCAACTACTTTGGTCATTAGTCCCGTTAGTGTAGTGCATTTTTTTCTCGGAAGATGGCGGTGATCTTCCCCCGCTGGATGGCGAGATCCGGCGCCGACCTACCGTTGGCTAGTGGGGCTTCCCCCTAACCAGGACTCTCCCACCAGCGGGGCACCGCCCCAGTCGGGACAAGCTCTAACTTCCCGACCGGTCAACCGGAATATGTGGTAGTGTAGTGCATGTTAGTGTAAGTGTGTGTGTAAGGGGAGAGGATAGGACAAGGAAGAGGAAGGACAGATCGCGCGCGGTCCGTGGCCCGTTTGGTGCTGCATTCGCCTGGTGTTGATCGAAGAAACCACGGAAAACTACCGATCAGAGCAGCCGGCCGCTAGAATTCTCCTCCATACAGCAGCTGAATTCGACCTAGCTGAACAGATAGTGTCGAAAATCCTGCCGCCGTCAGGACTCGAACCTAGGACCTCCCGGTCGGAGTTCGAGATACATGATGGATGATTGATGCTTCCGAGCACACCAACTGTTACGGTTATTAGTCCTTTTAGTGTAGTGAATGTTTTATCCCGGACGATAGCGATGGTTCCCGCTGGATGGAGAGATCCGGCGCCGACTTCTGCGACGGCATGTGGGGGGGGGGGGTTCCACGCGGGACACCGCCTCAGTCGAGACAAGCTCTAAGCTCCGGACTGGTCACCCGTTGGGTGTGATGGTGTAGTGCACGAAAGGTGTGGGGGGGCGGGGTAAGGGGAGAAGATAGAACGAGAAAGGAGGGAAGCGACTTTGGTCCGTGGCCCGTTTGTTAGGGTCCTGTTCCAGCATTTGCCTAGTACTGATGGACAAATCACAGAAACTTACTGCTCAGAGCAGTCGGCCGCTAGAACTGCTGTTCAGACAGCAGCTGAATCCTAGAAAAAGTGTCCTACCTATCGAAAATCCGGCCCCGTCGAGACTCGAACCCTAGCTCCTCCCGACCATAGTTGCTGCAGAGACTGCTGCAATGCTGGCTCAATGCTAAACTCAGCAGGTATATCCTATGATTCATGTAATGTTCCGGTAGCCTATTCTGTCGTCCTTCTATATACAAAACAGTGCTGTAAAAAAGAGACACGGTAAACGCATATGACAAAGAAGAGCAACGCCTTTTGTCGGTTTCACAGTCAATTGTGGTATAGATACAGTTTGACGCACGGTACAGGCGCAGGAGCCACACCCTGATAAACTGTATATTCGAATTTTGAATTGTCTAACCTGGGGTGATGAAAATACCCCGGGAACTTCAATAAATAGTTCATTCAAGTAAATACAGAGGACTGAATACAGATTTTTTATTGTACACTATTTCTCGATCTGTGCCATATGAGTCACTTTGTGGACGATAGGAATGTCTCAAAACAAGTATTCTACAATATCTATAGTAGACTGTAAAAAGTAGTATCGTTTTATAATTAAATACAATTACTTCTTAATACACTTCCAAGAGAGCACAAAGAAGTAAGTGACTTCAAATATAAAAAAGATAACAATATAAGGAATTCAAATACAAAGAAAAGTATTAAGAAGTAATAATCTTTAATAACAAAAGGATACCACCTTTTCCAGCTAAAGTAATGGAGACCATAAATTGCTGCAGAAGTTTTCAATCAAAGTTTATTAAAAAATATTTAACGTGCTTTGATTCAATGTATACGGATTCTGATTTTTGATGTTTGCGAGTCACTATTCTATACAAACAACTGCTTATATTTTGCAATGTTCTTTCTTCTTTCCAAGTGAAATTTCATTTTACAGCATACGTGTTTCGTCTCTCGAGAACAGAACACGCAAATAAATTCTTTGGCTGTGTTATTACATCTCTTGTTATGCCGCCATTTTCCCTTCGCGCTCATTTTGATCTCGCTGGCTGCAAACTTCTTCAGTCAACGTCAGAGTGCGCCACAAATTAATATCGTTCGCTCGACGTTTTCCGTGAGTTAAAGTCGTGTGACTATGAAAGAGAAAGCCATTCATCACATTTCTGTAATTTCGTCGAATACGATATTACTGCCTTTTATAATAGAGAAAGTGGCGTTTGCGGGGAGTGAATTTTCAAAGCACCAAGAAGTGAAGAAGTTCGGTTTGTACAATTAAAATTCTCGGTCCAACATGAAAATAAATTATTAAGAACGCTAAGAGAATTATTTAAAATATACTTCTCTCAATAATTTACGTAAAGTCTTGAACTAGTAGTTTATATTATGTCCACAGATTACACTACGTTACGTTTGATTACTCTCAACTATAGTTAAGCTTGTAATCTGAATTTTAAGCTCAGTTTTATAAGCGTATTCTCCAAAAAATTGACTTCCTATTACATTTTCATTTTATTTCCATTCGTTTCGTCTAATTTTTTATGAAAACATCATAACTTTTATTTAATTTTATTTAACTAACTAAAGCGCCAAAATGTTGCAAAGAAAATTTTCACAGAAATATAAAATGTAATGAATTGCTGGTGAAAATTCATGAAATTGTTTTTTGCTAAGTCATTTTAATTCTAACTTTGATGCTAATCCTAGCGGGACAGTACAAATACTCACTCTTCGCTGAGCCACACTCACTCTCGTAGGTGTCTATTAAAGGATAAATGGCACTGCCTCACGTCAGAACATGTGAAATAACGGTATGTATTCGAAGGCTCTGAAAATATCATTTAACAGTATCAATAAGTTCACGTGTACGAATGCTTTTATTTACTACTCAGAGAAATGTAGTAGAATGTACTAAACATGTTTAGTAAGCGATCATGTAGTAAATACATTTATTCTTGAAGTAAGATTCACTAAACTTGATTTATTTTCATTTAGTAAATCAGACAATTCAAAATTGTAAGTGAACGAACAAAGAGAATTGTCAGTTGTGCTATACTTGTTTCGTAGATAAAATCATTCGGTGAGATCTACGTTTCATGTCGTCACACTTACTAAACACTGCTTAGTAAGTGCGCCTTCTCAGCGATCTGACCATTTCAAATGGTTATAGAGTTCGTGTGAACTGTGATAAATGAACGCTGTACATAGTATTACACGCTACATAAATGGCGTGTTTAGTATTTTATTGATTTTAAATAATTACGTTATATTTTAAATTAATGGTAGAAATACCGCTGATAGACAAATGTCTGCAGTCCGCGTTCCTAACTGTTATGGTTCACTGGGGTCTGTCAGGTAATTGAAGGACACGAGTCGACGGGGCTGTAGGATGGGCGACAGCTCGAGAACCCCCTTGCTACCTGGATGAAGGGGTAGAGAGAAGGCATTCCCTTTCACGTTTCTGCCTATCCCTCCATCGGGCGCGCCTGTAAAACGAAGAAGATCGGGAGCACTGTTTCTGTGAAATACACACCTACACATTGACTCTCAAAAACAAAAAAATATAATGTTACTGTTTGATTAGATACTTTATTTCAAATATCAAAATTTGATAAACATTTTAACACATTACAAACATTTAATATTTTATTTTAACACCAAAAGTTTAACTACTTTACTTCCTTAGCACATTGTAAGCTGATTGTTGGCGCATTTTCTAGACATAAATATTTTGAACAATCTAAAAATGATTATTTGTCAATCTTGTTTTCTTTGATAGTTGTTCACATGTGTTACATTGCTTTCGCTTTGCATTGGGTTCTACGACGTTATCTTTGGTCGTAGGCTTTGATGTAAGAGACAAATTCTTTGGAAGTTCCCTTCTTCTCTAAAGGTGATGACAGCAGAGAGACTTCAAAAACAGTCTACGTGTTTTTGGTTTCGCAGGAAAATAACTTCTTCTTCTTCTTATTCTTCGTCTCCTTCAGGTATATAGGCACTGCCTGTTACGCCTCCGTTCCCGTCTGGTCACCCCATCTCTTCTTCGGGCGGCCAGGATTTCTTCGTCCTTGTGGGCGGTATTTTAGAATTATTTTCGGCAGGCGATTGTTTTGCATCCTTTCAATGTGCTGCATTCAGGAATTTCGGTAGTAATTAACTTTCTCTTGAAGTTAACATTCACCAAGTTCTTTACGAATTTCTAAATTCCTTTTCTTGTCCATCAGCTTATAACCAGCTACTGATCTCAGAAATCTCATTTCAGCACTTTGTAGTCTTGTGATATCTTGTTTGGTCATTATCCAATTTTCACTTCCATATAAACAAGTTGGGATACTTAATACATTGTAGAATTTAATCGTGGTTACCTTTCTGACTTTCTTTTCAGGGTTCTCAGGATTGTTCCGTTCATACGATTTAGTCTTTCAATTTTCCCTTGTATATCTATTTCCCCTCTGTATGACATTTTGCATCCCAAGAAATTGAAACTTGCAACTTGTTCTATAGGTGAATTGTATACAACTAATTTGGATCTAATCGGTTCCATCCCTTCAAATGCCATGACTTTTGTTTTTGTTGAGAATATACAGAGATTGTACATTTCGGTTACGTTTTTCAATTCAAACAGTGCTTTCTGGAAGCTATATTCATAATTTGCTATTATAAGTTGGTCATCCGCGAATAATATGGTCATTAGGTTTCTTTCTTGCCCCTTACCATGGCTATAAGATTTTAGTCTGGATATCCACATATTTAATGCTTCATCTAAATATAAATTAAAAAGAATTAGGGACAGACTACATACTTGCCTTACTCCTTGGTTTATTATCTCGTTTTTATTCTCTTGGCCTTTGATACAAATTTCTGAGTTACTATACATGTTCCTAAAAAACGAAATCAGCTGTGGTGGGAGACCTTTACGATGCAATACATTAAATAGTGAACTTCAGTTAACGATGTCAAAAACTTTGGAGTAATCTATGAAGATCAAGTGTGTTCTTTTATTAAATTTTCTGTTTCTCAATGATCTGCTTTACAATGAAAATATTATCGGAGCAAGACCTACCCTTTCTAAAACCATTTTGTTCTTCTAATAACATGGTCTCCGCAATATTACGTACTCTGGATGCGATTATTTTTGAATAGATCTTGAAAGCAGCTTTTAAAAGACTTATTCCTCTATAATTTTCACAGGAAGACCGGGCCCCTTTCTTAAAAATAGGGCTTATTACTACAATTTTTCTCTCTTGCGGTATAAGCACTTTCTTCAAATTTTCTGAGGCATATTTGATCATTTCGCCTTTAATACCATCGCTTCCACTCGCTTTTCTATTTTTTATTATTTTAAGGCATCATCCAGTTCCTCATATTCTATTTCATCAATTTCCCTTTCTGTTTCTAAGGGTTCTTCTGTGTTGTTTTCGCAACCAGGTTCTGTCCATAAACGTTTATAATAAGAGAGGAATTGGTCGTGTTTCACAACTTCAATATTTGCTGTATCTTTTACCTCTCTATTCAAATGTTGCATTACTTTATAGCTCACTGTCTGGCGCTCGTGTATATCATGCTCCAGGTCAGCTACGTATCTGTCCCAGCTTTCTTGTTGTGTCTTCCTTGTAAGACGTCTTACGTAGTTTGATGCATTAGAATACTCTTCTTTTAACACGAGGTCTCTATCTCTTAGATATTTCAAATATGCCTTACTCTTTGTATTCACAGTCTCCTGTATCTCCTTATTCCATATTCGTAGCCTTTTTTTTCATGTTTTGAGAAGAAGTACCAATTGCTTCCATCGCTGAAGTCTCTATCACTACGTTTCCATTCTTCTTCGAACCATAGTCGGACTCACCATAGGAAAATAACTTGGGCATTAATATCACTTATATTTAGGTGTCTACCTAATCAAATTATTTCCTTCTTCATTGTAGGGATCGTTGCCATCCAACTCACTCTCCGAGTCACTATTTCTCTCCTCAACATAATCACTATCACTGTCACCGATTGCCTCTTCATCGCTGATGACGTCTTTATCTTCGTCACTATCACTGACACAATAAAAAACGAATTTCCTCTGCATCTTCATCTTTGTCCGATTTAGACGCATCATTCTGCATACAGATTGAGTAAGCGAAAACTTGACACGATCGGGCGCACTGTATCTCACAGATACAAAGTGTGGACTGAAGCAACACGTGACGAGGGAGCAGGAAGTTTAACGTAGCGACGCATTACCAGGGTAAATATAGACAGCTATTAGTACGCAGAAATCCGTGAAGCCCTTCACTTCCGCGAAATCGAACAATATAAAGCGTATGTATTGTCCACGCACTTCGGCCGGAAGCGAACCCGCGCACTGGGGGTTCAGTTGCCAGTTAGCTAACCCCTCACCTACCGAGGAGCGCTTTTGGGGGCGATGGATCACTGTATGAATTCTCAATGTTACTCGAGTATTATGAATAGTTAAATTGTCTGTGTAATATAAATGAAAAATTATAGGATCATTTCATATTTTAATTACACAAACATTACAATAATCCTGCAAGTAAGAACAAGGAGAAAAACAACAAAATACTCAAGATACGAATAAAGCACATCGGTAAAGATCGTGTCTAGAAATGCAGTGGTCTATGGTAGCTGGAAATAAAATGAAAAAACACGAAATGAAATCGGTTTTACATTATGAGTATTGTCTTCTGTTAAAATCCTACCTCTCTGGCCTCTACTCCATGACAAATATCAAGAAGAATATTCCACATTCCCGATTAAATGTTATGATCCCTAAGGACGTTTCCACTAGAAGAGGCCAATAGAAGTTTGGAAGAGTTTGAAAGAATCGAAATGTATATTTACGTTGAGTCAAATATGAATATTTGGTGTATTCGGGTCCGGTTGCGTTCGGATGCCTCTGCTCGTGTCGAAGAGGGTGAGCTCCAGGGTCCTCAGTGAAACACTAACATTGCTTCGTCTACTTCTTGAGCACCTATAATTTAATAAAATTATATTCTGTGTTAAACCTTACTAAATCAGAACCATACGTGTCTTCCAATATCTCCTGTTTTCACTGGGGTTGCATGTTTGCTCACGTATTTTTTCATATGTAGTTTCCGGAGAAAACATGACGCAACCTTCATTGACTTGACAACGTAAAGGATTTGTAAGTTTTGACAAACACGTGAACCGGTTACCTCCAGCCGCTCTCGTCGATGTGGGCGTACCCCAAGGCTCGGGCTGCGGGCGCTAAGCGTCGGCTCACGCTGCGCCGTCTTGTTGTGTCGCAGGAGACGCCCGGCGCGGGCGGCGGCGCTGGAGCGGGCGCGGGGGCGGGCTCGGCGGCGGCGGCGGGCGCGGGGGCGGCGGTGCGCGCTCTGCGCTGGAGCAGCCGGCGCTGCGCCTCGCTGCGCCAGTCGCCTGCGCGCGGCGGCCGCCCGCCCGCCTTCGAGCTGACGGTGACGCACCGCGGCGGCGCCGACGAGCCTCCGCCCACGCCCGCCTCCTGCGGCTCCGGCAACGGCGGCCCCGCCCACCAGCCCCCGCAGCAGGCGCAGCCCCCGCCCGCGCCCCCGCCGCGCAAGTCCAACTGGGAGGTGAGTAGCTCGCTCTTGTACCCTCTCACTCTACCCATCCCCTCTCACTCCATTTCCCTCTCGCTCTCCCCCCCCCCTCTCACATCACTTCCTTCTTGATCGCCCCTCCCCCTATTACTGCACTTCCCTCTCTCTCCCCTCCCTCCGTCTCTCCCCTCCCTCATCCACTCCCCCTCTCCCCCTCCCCTCCTTCTCTCTCTCCCCTCCCCTCTCCCCCTCCCACTCCACTTCCCTCTCCTCTCCTCCCCTCTCACTCCACTTCCCTCCCTCCCCCCTCCCCCTCTCACTCCACTTCCTTTTGTCTTCACTCCCTCATTCTCTCTCCCTTCCTCCTATATGCCATTCCTCTCCTCCTTCTATTTCTCTCTTCCTCGCTGTCCCGTATCTTCCATTCCTCTTTTTTCCCTCTCTCTTTTCCGTCATTCCCCCTCCCTCTATCTTTCTCTTCTTCTTCTTCTTCTTCTTCTTCTTATTATTATTATTATTATTATTATTATCTTATCTTTTCTTACTTTTTTATTTCTCTTGAGCCAAGAGCATTTCTTTTTTGTGTAAACCTATCTCAGTTCACAAATCCCTTTACTCCTATTGTCTTCACTTCAGGATATAATCTTCTTACATTGTTCATCGGCCTTTTTAATATTAATTTTTGTCTTCAACGTTATTTCTTTTATTTTCTCCCTGTTTTTTCTGCAGATGAGTTTGAACTCATTAACTGTCCAATAATATGACAGCTTAAACATTTGGTTCAGAGCAATTTTTTCTCGAATATTCTAAACATAATTTAACTGACTTCATAACTTCATGGGGCAACAAGTGCGCTGGTTTACATCAAATCTCTAAACATAGGTAACTTTCATTAAGCTCTGCATAAAATGAGCAGAAAATATTGAATGACATTACGCGTGACATTATTTAAGAATTATTTGAACTGCGCAATGTAAACGCATAATTACAAAATGTAAAATATTAATTATAGGCAATTATTAAGAAAAGACTGTGGTAGATAGATATTTGATAACGGAAGCATTCTCATTTGATAATTTTCCACGTAAAAATTTCAAACGTTAAAGGTTTGCAAGGTGAAGTCCCTTCTACAGCACATTAATAAAAAAAGATTAATAGCTCCTGTTTATCTGGCAAGCTATTACGTGACCTTATTTACAAACCGACGTAAACAAAAACTAGTGGTGCATGTCAGAGCGACATTGAGAAGAAACTTTACATCGCGTGAAAACTGATACTTCCTCTCAAAAAGGACAGACTTGTATTCAAGCTAGTTTCAAACAGGTACAAACTATTAAGCAATTCTGAAGATAATTAACTATCCTACATTTCAACTTGCATTATTCGCTGAATACTGAAAGTTTACATTTTCGGTTCTCAGATTCTAAAGAAATTGTCAATTTCGTAAACTGACGGTTCGCTTTTTCTTCTCATTAGGGAAAAATCTGACTAATTTAACTAAAATACTCATATGACAAAAAAGATTGTACTCATAAGCAGAAAGTATTAAACTTCAGTTATTGTCTTGATAGCAATAGTTTTTATTTCATTTTCAAGGCCGGAAGCGCAGTTGTAGACTCGGAAGGTCATGGATGTTGTTGAAATAGCTATGCAATTCTGACAGCCGACAGAAGTGACTCGGGACGTTAACCGGTGACACTGCAGCGCCTCTGACTGGGAGGTCCTAGGTTCAAGTCCCGATAGTGGCAGGATTTTCGACACTAGCTTGTCAGCTAGGTTGAATTCAGTCGCTGTTCGAAAATTCTGCCAGCTGGCTTCTTTGTACGGTAGTTTTCCGTGTTTTTTTGGATCAACACTGGGCGAATGCCCAAGCAGTATCCTAACAAACGGGCTACGGACCGCGCGCGACCTTTCTTTCCTTCTCCTTGTCCTATTCTCTCACTTCTCCTATTCCTCACCCCTCACTTACACAAACTTATAACTACACGAACTACACTATCACACATGCCGGAAGTCTTGCCGGGGGCTTAGAGCTTGTTCCGGCTGGGGAGGTGCCCGCTGGTAGAACATACCTGGTTGAGGAAAACCCCGCTAGCAGACGGTAAGTCGGCACCGGATCTCGCTATTCAGCAGGGGAAGACCACCGCCACCTCGTGAGGAAAAACCACCCACTTCCGCGACTAATGACCTAACTAAGCAAGCAAGCAATCCGTCGCGACGGCCGGCTGGCGAGCTAAGATTTTGATGGCGTAAAATCGGGTGAGATTGTAGAGCTGCTCGCGATACAAGACTATCGTAATTCCCCTTCCCCCTCCCCATTTCCGTCAATTCACGAATTTGCGTCTCTGTTCGTCAGTATTCAAAAAATGTAGATTAGTTCTCCGGCAGTCGAACTATCCTCAGAAGATAGAGTAGCTATAAACAATCTTCTGAACGCTATAAACGTATTAAAAAATATAAGGAAAGTGTTCAAGAAACTGGTAGTCAAGACAAAGCTTTTCTGAGCAAAATTGCATTAGGAACATTTGTTCATCTAATTCACGAGAATTTTTTTTCTACCTGAAATGACTCATCCTCTTCATGCCCGTTTAGTTAAACACACACAGCGTTATCTTTACGAGAATATGCGCTCATATGAGTGTAAATATCTAAGTTTTTAAAATGGACATAATATGGACACTAAAATTACATAATATGATTCAAATTCTTGCATTCATTATATCGTAGTACAGGGTAAAAATACGAGTTTTCACATTCAACATCTTATTTGCGTACAAGCAATATCAAATGTCTCAATAAAACGAGATTGTAAGAAGCGTTTTATTCCGTGTAATATTTTCCAATTTTACCAAAAATTGCGGTCAATTATTCCGTTTTTATGTAGATCATTAATGGTCTCGTTACTTTTTTCACCAGTAGAATCAAACACAATTTAACGAATGAATTCATAAAAGAAGATATGAAAATAATTGTCTCTTTTCGAATTTTTAACGCTCATCTTTAATTCCGTCTATCAAGCTTGGTTAATGGAAATTACTGCTCGACTCCACATATCGATTTCATTTGATCTGCACGAAGTGTTAAATCCCCAAGCGGCAAAGGGCACACAGTACGCTCTCAGGAGGACGGAACGCTGAAATTGACTTTTGCGTAAATTAATACCTGAAAATGCCACGGGACAGCGCTCGCGCTTGCAACTCGTCATTTATTTATTCACTCATTAATAACATTAATTTGATTTAAATTAAATGCCAAAAATATCACTAGTGTCTCTGCTGGATCTTGGGTGTCTGGTAATATCAAGAAATGAGATATAGGAGTAGGCAAGAGGAAAATCTCAAAATAGAAAAAATCATCTTGGTAATGGGTTTTTATTTTATCACATCTACAAAGTGCCATCAATAAAGATTTCTGATTCAAAATGTTTCAGAAGACAGAAACTGAAAACGGGGAACAGACTTCCTGAAAGTTGTACAAGTCAATGAGTTTTATTTGCATGCCACATCTTCATTGCAAATTTAGTTTTTAACATTCTTACTCTTGCTAATTAGAAAAGTTTAATTATTAAATTTTAAATACATTTTGTACGTGTTTAAATACATTTTCAAATACTCGTTCGTCACTAGTAAACTACTAAACCACATTTATAAATTATAAACAGTTGCTGTAAACTTGAATGGAACATTTAAATAATTACTGGTAAATATTTAAAAGAGAATAATAAAATTCTTGATCTAGAAAAACAATGTCTAATATTAAATTTAGTATCTCGTAACTTTTCACTTTTATAAGTTGTCAATATTAATTGAGATTTGGTTGACTTCGACTCCCGCACTTCTCTTTCTTTCCTCCTTGAATATCAATGCGCAATGGTTGCTTCGAAATTAAATTATGATTAAATAGTTTGAGACTGTGTATGACACAAAGTTTTAAGTTCATTTGATTTTCATTCGTATCGGAAGAGAAACATTGCTAACAGCATGATGTGTTCTTACGCCGCCATGCGATGAATATCGCTTCAGTTTTTTATCCGTAAATTCTCAGAATGGCCTGTGAGATATGTTACATTTAATACCGTCTGATTATTCAAAATCTTCATTAAGTATTAAATAAAGAAAAAGCTATTTTGCCAGAATAACTTCAATATCTTTGAATAAAAACATACCTGCAAAAAAATTCGTTTAAAGGCTCTTCACAGTTTTATTAAATACATTTTCCTAGATTAAAAGGCGTAAACATATTGTTTATATCACTACAATATCGTCGATTAAAGGGAAGCAAATTAAGTTAGGAAGAAACTAAATCGTGCTCTCTTCCACAAAATATTTGTGTGTGTGTGTGTGTGTGTGTGTGTGTGTGTGTGTTTGTGTTACATCTGTATTCCGGAAAAGCAAGTCACTAACATATTTTTCATTTCATATGGAAAGGGTAGTAGATCGGGTTACTATATATCAGTATTCTCCTACGGGCACGTTTGTGTACACTATTTTTTTTTCTCGCCCACACATTAAACATTGGTAGTGAATCTTCACCACACACACGAAAACTTCATCGCAATTCATACCCACCCACTTGCCTCCAACAGGAAACATTTTGCCCAAATAAACCAGAGGAGTGGCGCCCTCTGCACGCAGACAGGTAATAACCGCGGGTGCAACGCTTTAAGCAACGCGAACAACCCCCATCCCCACTCCTCCCCCGCTCGTCCCTTTCCACTAGGGAAGATCGTGGCCCATTACACAAACGGCGCGATGCGGGGCGGAGAGAGCGGGGCGTGGCGGGGCGGAGCGGGGAGTGGTGGAGTGGGGCGGGTGGCAAGGGGCATGGCTGGGCCGGGAGGGGGGCGAACGGGGCGGCGCGGCGCGGCGCGGCAACGGGGAAATGTAGTGGCGTCGAGAGGCTGTAAAACTCTGGAGAGGCCCTTAGCGCAAGCGAAAAACCCACCGCCATCCACGCGGCCCGTACACACGCTCGCGCAGGCACCCAATCACGCCCACGCACACGCCCGCGCGCGCACTCGAGGCGGAATCAGAGGCCCTCGACCGGGGCCGGCGGAAGGCACGCTAATGGGCTGCAAGAGGGAGATAATGTGGTAATTCCAGTAAGTGGCGGAAATCTTCATATATTTAAATCGATTTTACGTGAAATAAGATAATTTGAGGTGTCGTTTAAAAAGAAATCGTATTACCTGCTGGCTTTTAATGTAGTACATCCAAGTCAAATTTTCATTGTTTATGTATCATAAGGGTTACATCTCAATATTAACTAGAGATGCTAAAACATCACGTACTTTCTCGCCTTTAGTAATGGTTATGTAATACTATTTATAACTCTCCGCATTCAGCGATTCGCGATTCGCGATGCGGAATTTCGTTGGCGCTACCCCTTCTGATATACCCTGAAGGCTAGGAATTTTTATTCCATATATTTCAATTAGGTTTTAAATAATTTCTAAAATATTAATTTGTAAACGTATAACAAAAGCTCCAATGAAATAATAAACACATTCTAACTTACATAGCATCCAACTGCCTTAAAAATTACGTTCACGAAGCACACGGAGCGCCGACTTAGTTAAACCCTAAATTACTAAAAAAAACTACTCATATTTTCCAAAAACCCAACATGACGTTATTCGAATATGTTCTCGATAAACACATTTCATTAAGAAAAAAATTGTATCTTCACAATTGAAGCTGTAGGAAGACGCCGACATTTTTTAAATTTTCGGAAAATCAGCATTTAAACGAACATGAGACCTGGACCATACTCTTGAGCGTTCTTCACGAGATCTAAGGTATAAATTTAATCATGTACACATTTCATTTAGAAAACTGTTTATCTTAATAGTTGAAGTTGTAGGGAGACGCCGAAAAAATATTGAATTTTTTCAATTTTCGAAAAATCAGGGTTTTCAACGATCATTAGACCTGCGCTATTCTCTTAAACATCCTTGTCAATATCCAATAACAAAGTTTAATCAAAAACGGTGGAGCCATTTTATTGAAAATGTCCCAGTGGCTTCGTGTAAGTACTTGCCAAAATTAAAACATCGGTTTCAAATTCAAGGGGCCGAGACATCAGCCAGATCGATCAGGAAATATCAATTTTGGAGCAAATCGGCTGAACGGTTTAGCCACTAGCATTGTTCACAGAGGGACTGAGAGACGAAGAGAGGTCAGACGTTTTGTCGTCAATCGATTTTTCGGAATCAAGGAACCACGAATCATGGATACTGGCTATACCACATGTTAGAGATTTTTTTTCGAAATTTAGCATTTGGATTTATCTACTTTTTCCTTACCAGAGCCTTGTAATAAAAGTTTTCTGCCGAAAATTCACGGTTTTTTCGCGCAGCATTACTTAACTTTCTCTCTACCAGAGTAGAGAGATTATCACTGTCTTTTCTAACTTTCCTGTTCGCATAAAGTGTTTTTGTACAAGACCAGTTTTTCAAAAGTGAATTTGTTAAGTAGTGGGTTAGACTGACATAGGGGTTGGCGCCCTGGTACTGGTCTTCATACTATGGCTAGGCCGACTCTTTTGGGAATGTACATAATTTGACACTTATCTATTATTATTATTGTAATAATTATAATAATAACTTTAAGCTGTATATTTCTTAATGTTAATAATACAATCATTTAACTTTTAATGTCACATACTTCATACTTGTGACTATAGAAAAATAGTCATAGAAAAATATTGTGCGCAACATTTATTAAGGGAAGACAATCATTATTATTAGACTTCGTAACTTTAAAACTAATGGAAGAACTTCAGCTATCAACATTTGGCTTATTATATATCTAGTCAACATTATCTTGTGCATTGTGCTTTAAAAATGAAATAAAAACATATTGATTCAAATTCTAGTTTTCTGCAGCAACGACTCATTTCCTAACACAAACTCAGTAAAATTGGTGTCTAGTTTATCCAAACATAATGTCACAATTATCGCACCGTTTCTCGCTAATACAATCAGTTAATATTGCTCCTATCTCATTTTTAACGCCATCAAAGCCGAACTAGCCTTGACCAACCCGGCCCCATGTAATTCTGCCCGCCGCAAGAAAAGAAACCTTAGCTTCGAAAACCAAAGTTACGGTTCAGTTACGAGGATCGACGCTGCGACCAAATAACGACAGGCGTTTACCAAGGACGTCCTCGGGGCTTGCTTTCCACAACAGACCCGACCTGTGTCGCAGGCACGGCCACTGCTTCGACTTTCCTTTCTCCCCCGGCCGCCGAAGTCCGCCCACACGCACCTACCCCATCGCGCCTTGCTCCGCCGCGACCCACACGTCCAGTCTGGTCCCGCGCCGTTGGCCCCACCCACCCTGCCCATCCCTGACCACTCCGTCCACCACCGTGCACTTCCATTTGCCCCGTCTATCCCCGTCCACCCGCGTCCACCCGCGTCCACCCGCGTCCACCCCCGTCCACCCCCGTCCACCCCCGTCCACCGCCGTGCACCGCCGTGCACCCCCGTCCACCCCCGTCCACCCCGTCCACCCCCGTCCACCCGTCCACCCCGTCCACCCCGTCCACCCCCGTCCACCCCGTCCACCGTCCACCCCGTCGTCACCCCCCGTCCACCCCCGTCCACCCCGTCCACCCCGTCCACCCCGTCCACCCGCGTCCCACCCCCCCGTCCACCCCGTCCCACCCCGTCCACCCCGTCCACCCCCGCGTCCACCCCCCGTCCACACCCCGTCCACCCCCCACCCCGATCCACCCCGTCCACCCCGTCCACCCCGTCCACCCCCGTCCACCCCGTCCACCCCGTCCACCCCGTCCACCGTCCACCCCGTCCACCCCGTCCACCCCGTCCACCCCCCACCCCGTCCACCCCGTCCACCCCGTCCACCCCCACCCCGTCGTCACCCCGTCCACCCCCGTCCAACCCCGTCCACCCCGTCCACCCCGTCACCCTGTCCACCCCGTCCACCCCGTCCACCGCCGTGCACCCCCGTCCACCCCGTCCCCCCGTCCACCCCTGTCCCCGTCCACCTCCGTCAACCCCCCGTCACCTCTGTCCACCCCGTCCACCCCCGTCCACCCCGTCCAACCCATCCACCCCGTCCACCCCCGTCTCCACCCGTCCACCCCGTCCCCCGTCCACCCCGTCCACCCCGTCCACCCCGTCCACCCGTCCACCCCGTCCACCGTCCACCCCGTCCCCCGTCCACCCCGTTCACACCCCCGCACACTCCGTCTACCCCGTCCCTCCCCTCAACCCCTGTCAACCTCCGTCCCCCCGTCCATCCCCGTAAACTCTCGTCAAACACCGTCAACCCCCGTCCAACCCGCTCATCCCCATCCATCCCCGCTCACCCCCTCTTCGCTCCGGTCAACCTGGCCCAGCGCGTCCCAAACTGCCCTGCCCTATTCCGCCCTGTTCCGTCCCGAACCGCCGACGTCCATTTTTCAATCAATCCTTCCACCGGCTTCTTCATCTCATCACTGTTCCTGCATCTTCTACCGCGCCAGTCGAATAGCCACTCCACCTTCTCCACCACCTCCGACGCCCTCCGATCCTCTCTGTTCACCTACGCCTCTTTCTCCTCCAGACCCCTTCCTCCTCCAATGCGCATCGGACTGGAAAGAAGACGCCGCAAGGAGGGCCACTCCGCGGGCTTCGGCTTCCGCGGGTCGGACTCCTTCAATAACACACGGGAAGGCAGGCAAATAGAAGAAGCACTCTGCTCTGCGCGGACTTCTTTGCTGCCCTTCCGGCGTCCAACGCACGGCTTCGCTCGTATGCACTCGGCGCAAGTGCAATTCTCCGAAGGTTCACATGCGTTGGAAATGAATAGGTCAGGATTGAGATCAAAGAGATGTAGTGTCAGAATAATATTTCTGAAGACTTGACAGCTAAAGCTGACAGGAAAGAGGAGGTTCCGATTTCTAATCAGACTCTTGAAATTCTGACGTCACGGCAGCGTTGTCGATAATTATTAAGAAAAGAATGAAATATAACAGCGAAAAGCAATTGAAAATTGAAAAGCGTCATTTCCTCGTTGATTACGCATCTATATGCGGTTCTGCGTTGCCTGCGGTTGTGTGCTCATATTGCGATTTATTTCCTGCTATTGCTGCTGCTGTCATCGTCGAAGGAACTACCGCCAGAGGAAGTGCTAACATCGCTTTACTCCACCCCACCTGTCAAGTAGACAGCAATATTATTCGGATAATATATAGGAGACCGTGTCCCATAAAATGCTCAGAGCATCGCCACGCCCACTGCCTCTCAATTCAGTTCATTGCAGCTTTATTTTACGTGGTAAAACTTAAATCATCATGTCTGCATGCAAATTCCATCTAGCAAATAAAGGAGGTATCATATGGGAGATGAAACATGCCATTTAAATTGAACTCAGACGCTTCTTTCAGGATCTTGAGGATCATTTAAGTTGCAGTAAATCTACAACATGGGAACAGCCGGCTTTACTTCCTTTCCAAAGGAAGACGTACAAAGGATATTGTTTTGCTTGATCGGGTTTAACCCGCGAACTTGGTCTAACCGTTCCACCAACGGTCATTCGCAACCAAATTTTCCGCTCTGCTGTGTTTTCCCCTCCCCCAAGATCAAGCCGAAAGAGACTGTACTGAAACTCAAAACGTAGCCAGTACATAAAGCAGAAAGACTTTGTTGCCCTAGGAACATGTACTCTATAGGCTGCGTTATCTGGTTATTAATAATACGAAAAAAGAAGTGTATTTCTCTTGAAGTCTGCGAACAAGAGAGACACGCCGCGTCACATAGGTCGGACAGAGGTTTCTCCTCTCTCACACCTAATCTTCTCAGAACAGACGAAGTATTGCCCGTGGCCCTGTTCGCAACTGACTTGGAAAGAGGTCCTTGAACCATGTTGCTTTTGTCATACCTGATTTTCACTTTGAATATTTTATTTATTGGATTAAAAAGGTAGGTACATATAGGTATATTTTTTACAGTACTTTGACATACGTACTTTTTTGGCGTCTTAATTAACCTTATAAAACTAATTCTAAATCTAACCAATCAAAGGTAAGGAAGCTCATAAAGGGCCTTACTTATTCTTCAGCTCTAACTAAATATTCGAAAATGCTTGAATCGGAAACCTATTTTTAATTCTTGTTCGGAAATCGGTGATTTGTTAAAAGCTAGGTGAAATTGGAAAAGAGGTTCGATTTGGTTGATGTATGAATAGAATTTGGTGGAAATCTTTCTAACGAATCAAATTATGTATGGGTTATTTAATTCCTTAAGGAACTGGAAATTTGAAACGAACCATGGGCTCTTTGTAATTGTTCTGGGGTATTTATTTTGAACAATTTGGATTTTAAGTTCTTTATCAAAGCGTTTTACCAGATATGCCACACATAATAATCGATCGAACAATGGTTATTAAGAGCTATTGCAGTGTCTAGAGAAGTTTTACTTTTGAAATTAATTATTGATTTTAGTTGTAGGATGGCATACCTTATGTAGGTGGATTGCATTTTGATGGAAGTTTCAAAAAGTGGGAGACCTGCTCTGCACTGAGATTGTGTGATTGACAATTAAATTTCATTTCGAGAAATCCTACATGCGCCAAAAATAAGTCGTCGTATTTAAACAGGACACTCTAGGCGTTAAAATTACTTTTCAGAATTAATTGTGTAAATTGTAACTTAAACTAGCGTTCATTACATTATACCATCATATCTGCGAGAACATGTACAAACCTCTAACTCCTCGTTTTGTCGCCACTAAACTGAGAGCAGATGTACGCAGAGAGAGTCGCCGACAGCGGCATCATTGTCACCAACAAAGGACCTGAGCTTCAGAAACCAGAGTTTGTTGATTAAGAATTACAATTAACTGGTCTCCACTAAATGACTTGGAGATTAACACTGGAAATTATATAATCTAAAAAAAATTGCATTCTAGTAAACTCGGCGAATAATGGCTTATTACTTAATTCTATTCCTACTTAATACTACTCCCCACTTTCTAGAATAATATGTTAAGAATTCTTCATATATATCTTTTTGTATATAATTAATGTGATATATTATTCATTCATATGTATCTTTTAATGCGATGTATTTAAAATTACATTCATTTTAGCCTTGATAATGAGACCAAATAAGGCCTCGAAATGTTGGCTATGAAATATATATCTATAAATCTGAAAAGAAAAAAGAAAGTACTAATTGTCTTTAATAAATCCTGAACCATCCTCTTAAATTGAAATTTATTACTTAATACAAATAAGACAGCTAGCATCTTCTTAGCTTTTCTTTCCGTCGCCCAGTTTCAGTCATTACATATAGTAAACTCTTCTAACTCCTGTCATGTTTCATCGTTTCTTTCGTAGAGTATTGTCGGAATTTTAAGTAATTTTCAATGTTTCGGATAAAAAAGATTCTAGGGTAATCGCATTGCACCTAGACGAGAGCTATGGATTTAAATATCGTATAAGGCACGAGTTTTTAAAATGCTTATCCTGGGGGAAATGAACACTTTTAAACACATCAATAGACGATGAAGACATATCATCATTGATATAATTCATACTTTTCTGGAAAAGCCAGAACATGTTATGTATTACAAAATATACAGTAAAATATAATATTCCATCCAAAAACGCTATAATGAAAATGTCACAATATCTTTCTTATGGCAATAAATCCCTTTAAAGTTTATTAATGGATTTAAAGTAATTTGGCGAATGTTCAACCACATAAATCTTCCTCCCTTTTATGGGTGGCTTCGCATCTGTCCGGTTGGCTACGTGGAATATCGCGGTTGCTACGAGAGTTACAGCGCCCGAAAGTAGTCTATCGGCTGGTGCAAACCCAGCATGTGAGAGATCAGTACTGAGCAGTAACTAACTTTGTCACAGCACAGAATATATGCGAAGCGCATAAATTGTTAAGCAAGATAAGACTTTTGTTACCACCATTAACATTTATTTAAGTATAAGAAATATTTACTGATTAAATGATGAATAATGACATTTTTTAAATTTGCATACTAGTATCTGTTTTGAGTAGAAGTTCATATATTGAGAACAAAATTATACTATGTTATACTTCTCTTATATTATGTTTGCAAAAAGATACCTTTCAGCTGATAACATGTTGAGAATAAGCGCACTTTTTTTATAGCTATTGAAAAATCGGGACTGTATCTATTACTGAAACGTTACATCATTCCTCATATTTATTTCATGATACGACGTTTTATTAATAATGGGCGTTATTACAGAAACTCGCCTGAGGAAACAATTTTCTTGAACTTACTACATTTTCTAAAAAAAGTAATCTTATGTTGAATTTGCAAACGTTTTATCTTCATAAAGGGCTCAATTAATAGTATACCCGGTGTTCCACCAACTATGGGTCACCCCATAACTTCTAAACGGAATCAAAATTCAGTTTTCTATTAACAATGCGGAGTTGTGAGGCAAGTAATATGCTGTAGAGATTCCGAATATTTTTAGCTTTTGAGATATTTATTCATTCGATTTTTTAAATGAAACTACATATTTTTCTCATTAGGAATGGATAGATTATAAAAACGAGAAATCCATGTTAATGTTTTGATAGTAGTTTTACTATAAAATTATACTGTCTAACATGGTCTTTTAAATTAAACTGACAAAATTTATTATAGCCCCTGGAATTGTGGCCTTTGAAGAAAGTTGCTGTTGGGGCGCTGAGACTTACGGGGAAAGGGCAGACTGACTGGCGTGGCAGTGAGGATACAGGTGCAATTACAGCAATGCGTTATCTTGACTAGGACACAAGAACAAACATCAATATCAACGAACAGAATGAAAGATTTTTTTCCTTCGATGCTTCAGAATTGAACTTTTCTTCTACTGATTGAAATTCCAAAGTATCGATTATTAACATGAACGATATAAAGAAATTGATAGTAGAAGGAACATACTAACAAAGGTCATTTTCAAACTAAACAAGAATTGATCTCGATGTCTAATGGCTGTAAGAACAAGAAAGCATTTTTAAACATTTCACATACAAGGAAAGTTGTTGAAGATTTTCTCTATATCTCCATAAAATTCATTGGGTTGGGGATAATTGGTAGAAATTTTGTTATTATTTACTGTTATTTAACTTCTCATTGTAAATTTACAAAAAATTAAATAAGGCATATATAACTATAGAGAAACATAATGAAAATATGAATATAAATTATTTACACTTAAGCTCTGCGCCCCCTAACGACAGCAAGGCACATTCCCAGTCGCTTGTGCAAGGGGTGGTGGACTGACTACAATGTTTTGTGGCCATATGAATCAATGGAGAAAAATTCAATTCTGAAGAATCAATCGAAAAAAAGCACTCTGATATTGATGTTTGTTCCTGTGTCCGTGACATGACCGAATAAGTTAATGCTCTCTCTCTCTTTCCCTGAGTCTCGGCGCCACAAAGTCCATCTTTTCCAATCAAAACAGTTTGAAGGTCAGCAACATTTAATTTAAAACCACACGTCAAAATGTATAGTTTTTTACTCACATTACTCTCATAACATTAGAATATTCATTGTATTCCTATTTTTTTGACTATCCATTGCTAGCGAGAAAAATATACAATTCCATTTTAAAAAATCAAAGATCAATGAATTTCTCGAAAACTAAAAACATATTTTAAAAAATATCTCTATGGCATATAACTTGCTCAATGATTATGCGTTGTCATGCGAAAACTGCATTTCGGTAGCATGAAACGTTTAGAAGTTAAGAGGGCGATCCATGTTTGATGGGACAGCCTGTATATTCATGATGTGGAAGGCAGGAAGAAAGTACGGCTCGCTCTATCAACATACCGTTCGAAGTAGAGCATACTAAGCCATTCTCTACACATACCTCTACGAATCCGTAAAACATGATGTATTTCATCAACTTTCTATTCTTGTCACATTCTATAAAGTGGTCTAAAAGTTTGTATAGAAGAAGACTGACCTGTATCACACTTTTCAAGAAATTTATAAAAATAATCTAAAAGAAAATGAACAAATAATGTGTCATAATAAAATAATGTGTCTGTTCCCGTCTGAAACATGTTTTAATGCAATATGTTCAATAAATCCGTTTTATCCTTACAGGTCTTTGTTCGTATCTTCTTCTCTCTATTGATGAAACACAGTTGAAGTCTACATAACACCTCTAGAGCATTGTCAACTTATAGAGTATCATGGAATTCACACAAGAAAATAAGAAAAATATGTGAAATCTTATACAATATCACAAATTCAAGATCTCTAAATGAAACTTATCACTTTGAGAGAGAATGGAAACGATTCCCTTTTCTTTGCAAAATAGTTCGAAGGACGTTAGATGGTAATGAAACGGCAGCCTAATGCCTCACCTTCCATAAAGACAGCGTTTAAAACCTCTCTTTTAACGCTCTTCATTTCTGAGATACCTGACTGCAATACGCCACTGGAGGATACACAGAACTATTAAAAAGTCTCCGACTCAAAGCAGGTTTAATTAACGATTTGCTGCCGTATAAAATATTTAAAGCGTAATTTAATGTAGAGCTCTGAAGCTCATACTTTTTTATCATCAGTACTTATACTTTTTATCGCACCGAGGGAGAAGAATTTATTCGTGACGACATAAAGTATTGAACACAGCTAGGAAGTATTAGGGGGGGCAGTTTTCTCTTCTGAACCTTCACCCTTCAGAAAAGATTAAAAATTGTCTTGATTTCATCTATCATAAAATATTATGTTCGCAGGAATCTGTACTTTAACTACTTTCAGGGAGACAGGATGATAAACTTCAGGTGACATAGCGATAAATAGACAGTTCATAGAGAAGAATACTTTCGTAGATTCATAGACCATATTTAATGACAGCAGCGAAAACAATGGCATTCGTTACTTCTAATCCTTCTGTTTTTCTCTGGATCTTAATTTTCTACCTACTTTAGTCCGAACTTCACACTTCATTGCCACTACAACAAAATATACCAATGATTTCATAAATAGTTTTCGATGATACGCTACATCTTTATGACCGAAAATATTTTGACAGATGTAGTACCTTCTTCAGACAACTGTGCAGTTCACATAAAAAATGCAAGTCTTTTGTTTTGAAAATTAAATGAAAATAATTTCAAGGGTCATATAGAAAGATAAATAATTGAAATGTGCTTCTAAAATTACGTAGGAGTTGTGCTGCCAGTGGGATTAGCTGAAGCAATTCCGCAAAGAGATGGAATGTAAAGCGAACTTGCGTCTGCCGGTGCAGAGCCCTAGGCTTAAAGCCTTGTAACAAAAAGAAAAATGGAAATGAAACGAGGGAGAGTGAAAAAGAGAAGGCAAATTAAACGAGGGCTACAAAAAATAAAATATCTTGGAAAAGACAAATATTTAAAAATGAAAGAAGTATATCGATTAAAGTTTACAAACACGTATTGTATTGTGCTATACTTCTTACACCGCTTTTTGATCGTAAGTTTCAAAATGGACGAAGGGGTTTTGAAACAATGTTATAAATAGAGCCACGAAGGAAAGATGGGGAATCGCCGATCCAAAAATGTCAATTTTAATGCACATTAAATAAGGGCTACTTTAATTCGCTTGATCTAGTTCACTTTCTCCCCCCACCCCTCTCTTCGTTAAATACCCGAGCGCTGCAACACGTGCGAGATGCACAATCTCTCCAGAAAAAAGTTACACTTTGACAGATCAACCGGCTAGAGCACCATCTAAACGTAAGTAATAAACTTTTAGCTCTCTCCGAAGCAGGACTGTGTCACCTAAAATCAATGTAGTTGATATTTCTTACGTTATATCATATTCAACACTGTATCATCAATTATATAATTACAACTAGTAGCTTGGAGCAGCAATAAAGCTGCTGAAGAAACCCTTATTTATACACACACACTACATCTATATTTAATGGCAAACAGGCTCTTCCTTGGAGACGTCATACGTCAGCTGTGTCGTAACGTAAGCACTGACGGTCTGAGTATGAGAACTCAAGTCGGTACGCACAGTACGAGAATGCAAAATAACACAATATAATACTCGTATTGGCATTTTTTAAACAAAATCCAACCAGTTTCATTGTTTTTCTAATCTTCTCGAGTTCATGGGAACGTAATAAAACCATAAACACTTCTCACGAAGTCGGAGTTCCTTACATTTTCCCCACAAATTGGAAATTAATATAGATTCTTCATTATTATCTTCTTTGCTTCCTTCCTCACCTCACAGAACTTCTGTGATGATAAATGACTGATATTCATTATCAATTTAGCAATATTTTACTAAATTCATGAAAGAGGAGTCTTTTAATGCATTTGACATCGAATATAAAACAAAAGCGTGCATATTTATTCACCTGGAAAGTAGCGGCTGGTCTCCCTTTAGACTACCGCAATTTGGAGTTTTATAACGTTTTAACATCGTGTTATACCCGACACAGAGATAACACATTTCATTTCAACGCTGCCTTCAAAGGAACGTACCAATCTCTCCGCTCTACAGACGTACATCACCTTTCAGTGCACCTTCTTTGTAAGGACGGAGGCTCTTCACTGCACGCGAGACTCTCATATGCCATTTGAGGTAAACACTGCAGAGGTCAGATTACGTTTCAGAAGACGAGATCTCAGCGGGGCTGCTCGTATTTTCGCGAACCCAGATGAAATTCCTGTCTCTCACTCTGCTGCCTCTACTGTTTCCTCTCTCATTTCACTTCCATTGCCATTTCGCTTTTACTTAAATTTCCTCTCCCTTTCCGCTTACATTTCCTCTCCCTTTCTACTTACATTTCCTATCCCTTTCGAGTAAAATTTCTACATATACCACTTTCATTAACGAGTTAATAATAATTTGTTCAATTTCAGATAGAATGAGTGAAAGTCGCAAGCATATTTAATTTTACATTCACACAATTACTTATACTGTGTGTTTGTGTCTCCTTTTCACCAATTTCAACCAACACTGCAGTTCAGCAAATATATTTAATGAGACGAGAAGCCTTCACATGCTTTGATGACGGAAAAGGCCCTCCGTATCTCGGTCTTCATATGTTTCATGAACATGTAACTGTCTGCCGTTCGGAATGTCTATACCCAAGCGTTTCAAGGAGTCCACGACAAAATATGAGACTAAGAGAGATACCGAGAGTACGTTGTCAAGTGCCTGTTTTACGGACTAAGCTAGAAAGAGACTCCTGGAGCGAATTTTTCGTAGCTACACACTTTCGGTTTTCCCATCACACAACAGTCTCTCTCGTGTCTCGACGTGTGCCTCGTTGTCGTAGGGTAGCTTTGAAAGGTGGCGTATGTGTAATGTGCTCAGACTAATACATTTTGGACATTTTACTTAAGTCATAAATGTTAGGTCACGCTTATCGACGTTCCGTTCGCTGGGTCAGATAAACGATCGATCTCGTTACACAATATTTGAGATGAAATTTGACCCTCAGTAGAATAGTTACCTCGCTTTAATTAAGAGGACTCTAGCACATTTGACGTTTTGTTGCACCAAATCTTCGTCTCAGAGCGATTTTCGCGTGCTTAAAGTTCACGCTCAAACATTCAGTTTGAGCGTGACATTGTATGACCGAAACATTTTAACTCTCACTTTGGAGTACGGCAATGGAGCCGAAGCTAAAACATCCAATCCTTTCAAAGGATTTTTTACAAGTAGTTACCAGTGGCTGCATGAGCGTACGCCCGTTTCGAGGATTTTGTTCTGGCTCTCATGAGTGCTCTTTTGCTCAGGAAGTCTGCCGCCCTCACCCTTCGCGGGCCCTAAGCATCCTTATTAGCCGGATTTGAACCGATGTCCTTTCGGTGGGGATACTGCGTGTACCAAACGTGATTGCTGGGTCGTTGAATTTCAGAAAATGCGGAGTTTCGTTGGTTGATTGGTTGGTTGGTTATTAGTGATTCCGGGCACATCAACTACTGAGGTCATTAGTCCCGTAGAACATCTTTTTTCATGGAGAGGCGGCGGTGATCTTCCCCCGCTAGATGACGAGATCCGGCGCCCAGCTACCATCGGCTAGCGGGGTTTCCCGCAACCAGGTATCTCCCACCAGCACCGACCCAGCCGGTACAAGCTCTAAGCTCCCAACCGGTCTCCTGGCATGTGTGGTAGTGTAGTGCATTTAAGTGTAAGTGTGCGTGTAAGGGGAGAGGATAGGACAAGGAAGAGGAAGAGAAAATCGCGCGCGGTCCGTGGCCCGTTTGTTAGGGTACTGCTCTGGAATACACCTGGTGGTGATCAGAGAAGCCACGGAAAATTACCGATCAGAGCAGCCGGCCTCTACAATTCTCCTCCAGATAGCGACTGATTTCGACCTAGCTGACAAGCTAGTGTCGAAAATCTTGCCACTTTCGGGACTCAAACTAGGATCTCCCGGCACTGCAGTGGCATCAATTGATGCAATGAGCCACCTCTCCCGGTGCGGAGTTTCGTGACGATTCCAGGCGGTTCCTAGGCTTCACGCGTCTCCAGTCGCAACGCTCTTCGGAAGAACTCTCGGTCTTTTATAGCGAAAACTCACCGTCGCTTGTTTTCTCTCATACAGGGTAATTTTCGCGTGATTCTCGACGTAGCCGCGTTAGCATCACTAAGGTAAAGTCGAGCACTTCTACAATTTTTTGGATACACCGAACACCTCTATCAACAGCTTTGTTGGTAGTGTATATGGATGAATTTGTTCTAAGAAAGTAAAATATCTTTCACAAATTTGCTCGGCAACTCTTGTCTCGCAAATGTGATCCAAAACTAAAAGATTTTTCCATCTCCTGCTAGTAAAGTGCACGTGGTTCTCGTGGTTATCAGCGCACTTCGAGCGGTCGCCGCGACAAAGGCAGTCAGATACGCGATGGGCATGGCGGCGGGAGGGGGAGTTGCATGCAGCACTTGTGTAGCAGATGCAGCACTGGGAGGTGCCGTGCTGCGAGTGCGACTACATATGGGGATCAGAACGGGTTTCAGAGGATTGTTTGCCTTTAGGGGAATGATAGACAATATGCAATGAGAATGAATATAAATTTAATTGCATAATAATTATGAATACCACTGGTTTTGGTTTATAATAAGCCGGAGGACCATTGAAAGTTTATAAAGTTACTGACTGCTCTTCTTTCTTGAAGTACACTTGGGTTTGGCTTACTTACAGTTTGTAGCAAGGAAGGCACCAACCCAAATCACTCGGCTGAGTGTGTCGCTGTCCGGGCTGAGGTAGGCTCCAGGCAGTTCGGTGGTGCGAACTGGTATGGGCGCGGACTCAGATGACCGGAGCTGGTGGTGGAGTTTGCCGTGAATTCGGCCAGGTGGCGGCTGCGGCCCGCGAGTGGCACGAATTTGAGGCAGGCTTGATTTGGCCGTACTAATCGCCTTGATAGGCGAAGCAGGAACAGCCGACCTTGATGAGTTTTGCTGGTCAGTCAGTTTAACAAGTTCGGAGTAGTGTAGTTTGAGAAGTTCTGTTTAGTCTGTTCTGTTGAGTCTGTTCTGCATGTTGTCTCGATTGTCTGTACTGATTGTCTGTTCTCTCTGTTCTGTTCTCTGGGAGCGAAGTCGCAGTATTTATTATATTGCGGGTGTGATTGAGGCCGTGGAGGGGAGAGTCACGTGGCTGTGACTTGGGCCTATGGTAAGGCGGGAAAGTTTGAAGTGCCCGCGATCGGCTCCCTATTCGCGATCCGCCTTCGGGCCTGGGAAGAGGAGTGTCACGTGACATTGGCGGCGATCGGAAGCAAAGGCGGTGGCACGTGGGGTGCCCGCGATGGCGGTCCGTTTGTATTTGACATTTCAACGGGAATTGAGATATCTGGCTTGCAGGTGGCCAAGGAGCGGGGCGGCGCGCCGGCAGTGCACCTGAAGCTCTCTTTGTCGGCGAGATACATTGACGGGCTTATATTGGCGAGGGAAGCCCGAAGCGATTCCCAGAAATATTTGTACACATTTCTTGGTCGCTTGTCAGGTAGCGAGCGATGGGGTGAGTGAAGGGTCCCGCGCGCCGGGGTGGCCCAGCCCTAGGCTAATGAGGGCTTAAACCCCAGCTGGCGACGCCGAGAAGCGGCGGTCAATGTTCTGGGCGGGCGTGGGCCCGTGAGAACGGCGTTTTGCGCGGAAGACACTGTAAATGTTTTTATTGCCCTTTTGTTGGATTTTTCGAAGTGTTGCATCGTGCTGGCATGCACAGAGAGCGACTTGTGAGAGGTTGGTGAAAGTACGCTCTTAATAGTGGGTGGTCGCGCGGGAAGAAAGCTTTTAGGGGCTGCGCCTTGGTGGCGAGATTGAAAATTTGATCGCGAGATTGAACAACTTGCATACAGCACGTAGCAGTGGTTGATGTGCTAAGCGACATATGTTCGAGCCAGTGCTTCGCGACACGACGCTTGGCTCTGCTAGCCATAGTCTCGGTTGGAAGAAACAATTCATAAGACAGGCACACACAAAAACGTTGTCAGACCCAAAGACTTGACACATGTTTCTCTATGCATTTCAACGCACTGAATCCGAAACTAAAGTCAGAATTGCGCCACCACCCTCCAGTTTTTTTAATCGCGAAAAAACAAACGCTGATGCGGGAACTTCGTGTTCAGTAGATTGGTAGTAATGTCATTCTAGATATCCCATCAAGACGATATTCAGGCAGACTTTCACTACGCAGAAGCTTTTGTACACGGCCTTCTGGGACAGAAAGGGAAATCTGCTCATCGAGTTCCTGGCCAGAGGTGAGGCGATGAACGCTGATAGATGCGACGCGGAATGGTCAGTGCAAGTGTTGTATTCCTGCACGATAACGCTTGACCTACAACAGATATTCTGTAGAAGTTCTGTTGGAGGGTGTTAGATTTTCCCCCTATAGACCGGGTATCGAACCGAGCGATTTTCATCTTTTCTTATACTTCATGAAATTCCTGTCCGGGCAGAACGCTGATTAAATTAATGTTCGTGTATTACGATGTCACCTAATTCCAGATGGATGTCGGATGAGCTTAGCACAGAATCAACAGAACAGCTGTTTCTGCAGTGAATCTGTCAGATCCTAGGATTCGAGTCCTGGCAGTGGCGGGTGACCACCTCTGATTGGTAGTTTTGTGTGGTTTCTCCGATCAATACCAGTCGAATGCGAGAACAGTACTGCAACAAACGGGCCACAGACGGCGCCAACTTTCCTTCCTCTTCTTTGTCCCATCCTCTCCCTTTACAAGAACTTACATGCGTTACAGTACCTCCCATGATGGGAGCTTAGGGATTGCCCCTACTGGGGCGTTGCCCCGCCGGAGAGATACCTGGATGGAGAATTCCCCGCGCGCCGACGTGTGGGTCGGCGCCGGACCTCACCATTCAGCAAGGAAGAAATCACCGCCACCACCTGATAAAAACATTCACTGCACTAACGGAACTAATGACGATAGCAGTTGATGTGCCTGAAAACATCAATCAAATCTAGGCGGCTGCTAAACTCGTATCTATCATAGGCGACAGACTTCTTTGACCCAGGGACACAAATGATGATCTCATGGTATGTAAAATGTCTATTCTGATGATTGTTTTGTGGGGAAATATTGCAACATGTGCTGTATCTGTTCCAATAAATTTTCTCCGTGAAAATGTGTTTTCTTTGTGTTGAAGACCTAGGAAAACGTACCTTCAGGATATGTCCCCTATATCAAGGGCCGTTCGCGTTCCAAAATAAAGTTCTAAATTTACGAAAACTCCCTGCACAAATAACGATGTGAATGGAACGTTCGAACCTCGGAGAAACTTTTGAGTTCACTACATTCAACAGAGTTCATTGAAATTCCATTTTGACCATTAAACTGAACCGTCAATTGACTGCCTGGGGGGTATTAAGAGAAACTGGAAATTTTGCTGGAGGATCTCGAACGTTTGTAAATGTCACAGAGGGAGAATCAGCGTAGCGTGAATAAAGGGAAAATATAAATGAAATAGAGTAGGTAGAGATAATAGGGAAGTCCAAATACAGAACTATATAAAAGGAGTGAGGGTTTGACAAAAAAGAGGTAGTTTTAGTTTTCGACTGCACATTCGACCTCTTCAAATTCGACAAGAGGGCCACGCCTCCTGTTCCTGATTATTGTGCCAAACGGCCAACAGAAAATTCAGTGTCACGGGAATAGAAAATTAGTTTTTCGTAAAACCTTTATGAAAAAATAAAAAATCAGAGCTTCATATTATAGAACCTTTTAATAATTCATTTTAATGTGTGATTTGAAGTGCTATTAAATAAAATAACTAACTCATGTTTTTGATATTATTATTATTATTATTATTATTATTATTATTATTACTGTTAACATTATTATTAAAGTTACTAATGTCATTATTGTTATTGAAAAGTATCAAATTTGATTAGGTCTTAAAAGATATATAACAAAAGATCTGGGTTAGAGTTTAGTTCTGAAGAAAGTGAAAAGTAGAGAAAATTAGTTGTCTTTCAAGGGATGTTGTGCAACATCGATAGATTTCTTGTAAGAAAACAAACATTTTAAAATTTTCCCACGCATGAGTAAAAGAAGTTTTTTTCTTATTTTTATACGTTAAAACCTAATAATTATATCATTAAATGGTACATGTAAGAGGGAATATTTAATAACAGAAAGAAAGTATAATCCGGGGACAGATAGTAGTAAATGAATTACTCTACTGAATTTCCATCGACAATATATACTTCACGCGTGAATACCAGAACAATATGAAGAATATTTTTAGTCTTGTTGTGAATATATTTGGGAATCTGGAGATCCTGTGCCCTAGTGAGGGAAGCGCGTATCAGGGATTGCCTGGAAGTAAAGATGACGTCTGCTGTGCGCAATGAGGAGGAGAGCTCGCCAAAGGGCGACGGCAGCGGGCGCTGAAGGCCCGCCTCAGAGTTCACGAGGAGCCGCAAGGCGGAGGCGCAGACAGAGCGCGCCCCGGGGCTTCCGCGCCCGCACAAGCCATTGCTCGCGCCACGCCCTCTCCCCGCAACTCCACGCTGCGTCACCACACCCCGTCACGCCGCGCCCTCTCCCCGCCACGCCCTCCCCCACGCCCTCTCCCCGCCACGCACTCTCCCTGCCACGGCAAGCCATACCAAACAAAGCCGTACCACGCCAAGTCATGCCATTCTAAGCCAACCCATGCTACGCTAAGCCAAGCCGACCCAAGTCAAGCCCACCTAAGCCAAACCGACCCAAGCCAAGCCGACCCAAACGAATCCCAGGCAAGCCAAGCCCACCCAAGCCAAGCCCACCCAAGCCAAGCCCACCCAAGCCAAGCCCACCCAAGCCAAGCCCACCCAAGCCAAGCCCACCCAAGCCAAGCCAAGCTTCACCACGTTTCGCGTTATCCCGCATTGCCCCGCCTCAACCCGCGCTTTTCCACCCAGTCTCGTCTAATCCGTCTCGCTCCTCTGCCCACTGCCTGGCCCCCTGCAACCCCAACGTCTCTCAGTCCCACCCGCCACGCCGCACCGCGCCGCGCCGGCGCTGTCCCTTGTCCGGGAATTGCCACAGCGAGGCGGCGGGGCGGCGGCGGGCGAGGCTCAATGGCCGCTTGTTCCGCGCGATCGGCAGGGGCCGGGGTGCGAGGCCTGGGCGCGGGGGCGGGCGCAGATTGCGTTTGTTGTGTGCGGCGCTGCGAGGGGGCCGCGAGGAGGAGGAGGTCGTTAGGGCTAAAGAGACGCGCGGGAGTCGCCGCCGAGCGGTGTAATGATGTAGTGGCGACGCTCCGTGGCGCGAACGACGCACCGGGAACTGCCACTAGGGCGCGGGTGGGAACAAAGTAGGATTGCATACACCGCTACAAAAGGAAGGATCTCACAGGGCTAGAAGTTTGTGTTCTGACATTTTTAATTTCTGTTCATTCAGTTGTGTTGAATCTTTCTCGGAATGTAGACATTCAAATTGTGGTATAACAATCGAGTTCCGCTCAAAATGAAAGATCAATAAACACTTTTACACTTCAATGGGATTCATGCACAGGTTAGAGCGTATGCTCTCGTGCCAGCGTTAATTTCTGTGGAATTCATTTTATATTGTTCAGAGCCGCAGTAGAGGATTTCAAATAAATATTACAAAATTAATGACTATAAATATGTCTTACATCGTGCTCATAATGTAAGATGGGAGAAAATGTATTAGCGACCCTCAACAATCCGTAACTGTCTCGGAGGCGGAGTAAAACGCAAAGTAACCACCAGCCAAGGATAAATTGCGGCCACAGTGAAAGGATATTAGAATTCCTTAACCAAGATAATTATCGTAGCGTAGATTGAACAACAATAATTTCTCAGTAATTTGACTTTAATTAAACTGAAATTTTAGGAACATTATCAACAGAATAATCTGAAAAATAAAGAATTGTGATAACTAAAAGTGGTATAACCAATGGATACCAATTAGGGTTATAAATATCAGGTCTTTCAAGAATTAAAGCTTTGGAAAACTTCAAATATTCTCGAATTGAAAGTAATGCACAATTAACTACATGCAAATGTGAATAATATTACGAAAATAATTTTTAATCATAAAACATTCTAATTTACTGGGGAAAGTTGGGTATAGTTAATTTTACACAAATAAAGGTTAAATTACTATTTTCATTTTGCTTATCTTCCACTCACAATATCTCATGAGTAGTATATATATAAACATTGGCAGTAGTGAGACGATATCATAGAAATATCAATTACGGACCTAATATAACACATGAAATTCCAGTACATTAATTCTGAATTTGTGATTTACTTTGACGACACCTATAACAAAACTAGACAGGCAGAATTATTGTGAACACGCTCATTTATCAACAGTGCCCCCCCCCCATCTCGTCGGTTTTGCGATACATTGAACAACCTCTTAAAACTAAGTGGCTCCTTAAGCGGAAAATGATAGGACGGGATAAAGACAAAACACGTATGTGGTCTAATGCAAAAATAAAGTTTCGTCTCCTGTATTCTACGAAAACCTGGTAGAATACGAAAATGGATGACGAAAGAATTCAGACAAAAATAACAGTTTCGTCAATGAAGAAATTTTACAGCGTGGAACAGTATTTCTGTTTCCTTTCCTTCATCTGAAAGTTACGAGAGGAAGGGAAAGAAAGAGCCCCAATTGAAATCGCGAGGAAACGCAAGGAGCGCAATGCTAGAGGCGGGAGCGCGGGAGCACAATGGAGCGCAAACAGCGCGACGAGCGGTCAAAGGCAGCGGCTGCGCCCCTCTGCCCGCCGTCCACGGCAAACGTCACCGGCCGCCGCACAATAACAGCGGAGGAGCATTGAGGTCGCCGCGGTGCTTAGGACGGGAAGGAGACGGTCGGGGCAAACAACGGCGGGCCGGTGAGGGGGCGGGGCGGAACGAGGTGTCATGAAGCGGGGACGAGCGAGAGGTAACAGTGTGTGACAGAGGGTGGCGAGGCTGAGATGGCCTGAGCGGGGCGGTGCAATGAGGGGGTCGGGACGGACGGCGAATGGGCCGCGCGTGGTCAGGAGTAGGGTGGGTACAGGGTGGGAACGGGGGTGGGGTGGACAGGACAGAAAATAGTAGGATGCAACGAGGGGGGGCGCTTAGGCAGCAGGACGGATCCTGATATCGAGCGGGGAAGAGCGAGACATAACTGTATGTGATAGGACGTGGTGAGGAGGTGAGGGGAAGTGCAGGGCGGGCTATGAAGGGTCTGATCCGGACTTCGATGGGGCAGCGCAAAGACAGGAGGAAACAGGAGAGGTCCGAACTCCTGGGGGGAGTGGAGGAGGGAGTGAGGAACAGATGGAGCTGAGGTGGGCAGCGCCAGCGCTAGGACGGGATGGAGACAGAGCTGTGACAGCGGAATCGAGTGTGTGGGTAGTGAGGCGAGGCACAGGCGGAGCGGTGGAGGGGGGGAGGAGGGGAGGCGGAAGAGCGGAGGTGGCAGGGCGGAAACGCGGCGTGGTGCGGTGGAGTCGGGGCAGAGGCGGGGCAGAGGTGGGGAGGAGGCGGAGCGGAGGCGGAACGGAGGCGGTGCGGAGGCGGTGCGGAGGCGGTGCGGAAGCGGTGCGGAGGTGGTGCGGAGGCGGTGCGGAGGCGGTGCGGAGGCGGTGCGGAGGCGGTGCGGAGGCGGTGCGGAGGCGGTGCGGAGGCGGTGCGGAGGCGGTGCAGGCAGTGCGGAGGGAGCGGTGCGGAGGAGTGCGGAGGCGGAGTGAAGAAGGCGGAGCAGGAGCAGGGTGGGAGTGGAGCGTAACGAGGCGAGGTGGAGAGCAGGCGGAGGCAGAGGCTGGAGGCAGTGCCCGGAGGAGGTGCAGAGGGAGGCAGTGCGGAGGGAGGTGCAGGCAGTGCGGAGGAGGTGCGGAGAGCAGCACAGTGCAGAGGAGGAGGTGCAGAGGAGGCGAGGGTAAAGGAGGAATTGCGGAGAGGAAGTGCCGGAGAGCAGTGCAGGCGGTACGGAAGCAGTGCGGAGGCAGTGCGGAGAGCGGTGCGGAGGTGGAAGGCAGTGCGGAGGGAGGGTGCGGAGGAGGTGCGGAGAGCGGTGCGGAGGCAGTGCGGAGGAGGTGCGGAGGCAGGTGAAGGCGGAGAGCAGGGCGAGGAACAGGGTGGAAGGCATGTGCTGAGGAGCGGGAGTAAGGCGGAGTGGAGGCGGAGGCGGAGAGGCGGGGCAGAGGCGGGGCGGAGGCAGGTGATGGCGGCGGGCGGCGGCGGGGCGGAGGTGGAGCAGGCAGGTGGAGGCAGGCGGAGCAGGCAGTGCGGAGAGGCGGTGCAGGCGGAGTGAAGGCAGGCAGGGGGCAGGGACAGGGTGGAGGGCCTAACGAGGGGGCAGGAGTGGAGCGGAGCAGGAAGAGAGCGGAAGCAGAGAGCGAAACAGACACAAATGCAGAGAGAGCAGAGCAGGAGCGGAAACAGAGGAAGCCCAGAGCAGAGCAGAGGAAGGGCAGAGGCAGGGAAGCTTGAGCAGAGGAGCAGGTGAAGGCGGAGCGGCAGCGGGGGCAGAGCTAGGCAGGGGGCAGGTGGAGGCGGGGTGAGGGCGGGGCGGAGGCGGGGCGGAGGTGAGGCATAGTCGGGGATAAACCGGGAATGAGGCGGATCGGAGGTGGGGCAGAGGCGGGATGAAGCGGGAGCGGTGAGTGAGAAGGGGCAAGGTGAGGAAAGGGCGAAAGTGAGCCCAGTAGTGAGTGGCCGGTGCATCCGTGCATGCACCGCGCCCCAGCAGCCTGTGCTCATCTGGGGTATTGCCTGGCGCGGGGGGCGGCGCCAACGATCCGTCGCACAATGCCCGCGCGCGCACTTCCACGTGCGCATTCACTCGCGCTACTGCAGCGGCTGCGTTCCTCTTAATCCACACGTCGCGGCTTCTTCGGAACGCGCAGCGCGATTACCTCTGGCCTCAATTGAGTGCGCCGGAATCACCCAACGGCACTTCGGTCCACGACATGCACACTCTCAATGAAGAGGCTGGGAAATGCAAGCATGTTAAGGATATATTTTGATGTTAAACAGCAGATATTAGATGTGACTTTTAATATCCTAATTTATATATGCGATAAAGATAAAGCAGCTAAATATCAATAACTACTGAACCTGTGAGCGTATCAATTGCAAATATGTGTTGAATCTATTTTTGCTTTCAACGTGAAGCACAATAATGTCCCTGTCAATGTCTTACTACAGTTGTAGTTAGTAAAATTTATAAAGTTAATTAATTTAATAAAGACAGAGTGATTATGTCATTATTAACTTAATACAAACTGAATTTTTTGTTGAAATATCTTCTGATGGATTCGAGAAAGGGATCCGTCACACACTGTTACACAACTACCAACTCGGGAAGGGGCAGGGTGTATGAGTTTGGGAAGGAAAAAAGAAGATACGTTCACTACCTTTTGCTGACTCTAGGTGTTGATCGCAGGAAAGTTGAGGAAGAGTTGAGACAAATGTCACGAAGACTAAGATATTCTTGGATTACAGGCAACTGGAACTACACGTACAGCAAGAAACAAAAATAACTTGCAGAAAAATAGTAGGAAAATCAAAGTGTTGCAGTTCAGTAAGGCTAGGAGGAGGAGCAAAGGTGAGAAGTTTAAATGGAAAGGTAGAGTAATACAGGAGGTTGAGGAATTTAAGTGTTTGTGCTTTTGGATTAAAATAAGAGGCAAAATGAATGAGACCTATGTTAAGGAGAATAGTAAAGAAGATTTAGTTGCGAAGATATAGTATGAGGAAATGAAGAAATTCTACGGGATACTGGAGATTTAAACTGAAAGTTTCTGAAAGATTGGTAGGCTAAATCTTGTTGTGGGGGCGAAGATTTGGGTGAAAAAATAAAAGGAACATAGAGAATCAAGAAGAAAGTTACCCGATGGAGGCTCGAGTTGGATGCGCGTATGCTGAGATATATGTTGAGGATGGTAATGATTAGGTTCAAAGTTAAAGGTTGGGAAAAGAGCAAAGAAGTATGCAGAGCGACCGGATAAGGAGGTGGAAATGTATCTAGGAGTGCATGAAGGGGAAATAAGAAAGTAAATGGAATGCACATATTAGTTTGAAAACAGGCAAGAAAAATATTATGAGAGAGGGATGTGTGAGAAGGGTGACCTAGGAGGGAACTGTAATTCAATAAATAAATAAAGTAGTATTTTATTTATTGGCAGCGACGCTCATGCCGTTGGGCCTGCTCTACCGCCTGCTCACTTTCAAAAGTTAACAACAATAAATACGAGGGCATTCAAGGAAATACGTACGTAGTTATGGGATAGGGTTTCTCACAAATGTGACAGAGAAAACGAGCGAGGAGGGGGTTAATGGGAGAGGCAAACACTTACAGCTCGTCGGTATTAGGGATAGGGGTAGGATTAAAGAGGCTAGATATAATAATTCTACAAGTTGGATGTTCTGGAATGTTCATGTTGAAAGTACAATTGTAAATAAAATTCAATACTTCAAACAAAATTCTCAGTTTCATTCATATTCTTTCTAAGGATCTTTTCTATTTTGTGAGACTGGAAGATAATCAAGAAATACTGAAATGAATAAGTGTCACGGCAGAGAAGAAACAAAAGAGTTGAGGTTTCTGCCTCTCACAGAATAAAGAGCACATTTTGGCAACTTGCCTTCCTGATTCATCATGAAAAATTGTGCGAAGTCAAAGCCAGATTTTTGCGGTTACAAAAGCAAATGGGATTTATTCTGCAGAATAGAATTAAGAGATTATCCGCTTTAGGGAATGGAACGATTTGTTTCAACTTTCCGTTGAAAAATTTCACGTTCACACGAGGCATCATCACAATATTCATGAAATGTGTTTAATTCATAGAATCGATTTCATCGCCGTTCTTTACTGGTTTCAACTTCCCGTGTGCGTTACGCAGAAAAAAAGCAGATAAAACAGAGTTCCATGAATTTTAACTTTTAAAATGCCCGTACGACGTAATCTTTCAAAAAATATATTATTTTGTATCTGTCCGTTCAGTCTGACTCTTTTCGCCTGACTGGTATTATTATCTTTTACAAATTCGCGCACAAAATGCATGTCATCATAGAAACTCTTTGAACACATGGAGGTGATTATGTTAGAAAAGTAATACACCCATTTAACAAATGTAACAATACGATTAAAAAATCTGCAATTAATTTTAGAATAAATAACAATTAAATATTGTGATTGAAAACTTCATACATCGATACGATACGATACGATACATCATATCCTAGTCACCAGATAATTAAAAAAACACGTCCTCACGCACAAATAGAGTTTTTAGCAGTTATATCAAAAACGATGGTCAACAAAAAGTCTGAATTACAGAGTCAAACTTAAGTTCCATATTTTTGCCAATGTTTAAAATTTAAACCTGGTAAAAAAATCCTCTATTGTTGCATATGAAACAAAATACTGAGGTATCTGTGGCAGAAAGCGGGACCCAAAGGGAAAAAAGGGATGAGTAACGATCTTAGTACATGGCGAATCACATTTTTCTGTGACTTTTTCCTGAATAAATTAATTTAAGTACATTTTTGGAAATGTACGCTGTGTACTAACTTTTTAATACCTTCATGATGAGAGTATTGCAAGACATTTAAATATTAATAGCATGTAAGTTATTATTATAACTTCAAAAAATTTAGTATAATTTTACATACCCATACTCTGAACAAAATGTCTTTTGTTTCTGGTTGGTTTCATTACGCTCCTCGAGTAATGTTCAGCTCAGAACTCACCTTCTTTCGGCCACAGAATTCTTCCTTGAATTTATTGCATACTTCTCCACAAATCCTTTCAGACACAACTATCAACAGACTATTTTCACGGCTATCGTGACAAAATATACGTGCGCTCGAGTTCTTCCAAACAAACGTTTTTCTCTACTCAACAAACGCTCATGGACAATTCACAAGACTCCGTACAAAATTGGTTTACAATTCTTCCAACCACCTAGAAGAACAAGAGGTTTCGAACACATCAGATGCCTCGAAGGGTCTTTTCAGTCTAGACGTACCTAAGACCTTGTCCCAACTACACGATCACTATACTTCGTACAAACACTTCGTAATCTCTTTAGATTCCGAATTCGAGTTCCGACTGTTGCAAGATTTTCGATACTAGCTAGGACGAGTTCTGTCGTTGTCTGAAGAAGAAATCTAGCGGCCGGCTGCTCTGATAGGTAGTTTTTCGTAGTTTATCCTATCAATACCAGGCGAATGCCAGAGCAGTACCCTAACAACGGGCCACGGACCGCGCGCGATCTTTTCTTCCCATTCCTTATCCTATCATACCCCCTCGATTACAATTACTCTTATATGCACTACAGCACCAGACATGCCAGGAGACCAGGTGGCAGGTTAGAGTTGATCCCAGCAGGGGCGACGCCCCGTTGGTGGGAGATACCTGATTGTTTCTACAAATGAACAATACAATCAATCAAACCTGTCAACCAATCCCCAATAAAGCGAAAAAAAGTCATGTTAAACATCATTTATATACAGAAAACCGACCACAACTAGTGGTGCTAAAACAGCATGCTCTTTCACGCCAGTACTTTCACGCAAAATTACACGAAAAGTACTAAAGTTCTCCAAAAATTGTATATGACCTAATTCATTCAAGAAAATATCACAATCTTCATAAATGTAGGAGACACCGAAAAAGTTTTAAAGTTTATGCAATTTTCGAAAAATCAGAGTTTTTAGCGAGTTTTCATGAGACCTGCACCATTCTTTTAAACGACCTTCACACTATCCAGCAACAACATTTAATAAAAAAACAATGGAGCCGTTTTTAGAAAATGTCTCAGGAGCTTCATGTAAAGTATCCCCATAATTAAAATATCGGTTTCAAATTCAAGGGGCTGCGACAACAACCAGATGGATTGGCAATATCAATTTTGGAGAAAATCGGCTGAATGGTTTAGCCGCTAGCCTTGTTAGCAGACGGACAGACTGACGTGTTGATGTCATTCGATTTTTCTGTATCAAAGACTCACAAAACATGAATTCTAGCTACACCACAGGATTTTTTCCTAAATTTACTAACTAAATTTATCGATTCTTTCGTTATCAGGACCCAGTAATTGGAGCTCTTTGGTCGAAAATTCGCCTTTTTTGCGCAGCAACACATAACTTTCTCTCTACTGCGTAAGCGGTAGCGAGAGAGTAAAAGCAGGATCGATCATCAACTGCGAGCTCACTCGCTTCCCGCTCTGGCCGGCTCGCTCGCCAGCGCCACCCCCCCCGCTGCAGTGGCGCGCCCCGCGGCCGATGCGAAGAGAGCGCTCCCCGCCGCGAGCCGCACGCACCTCGGCCTAACTAAACGCTCTCCATAAATATTTGCTCTGGGCAACAGTTTCGTCCGTTGTTTGTCGTGTTCACACGGGGTAATATGTCGATAATTCAGCGCGTTATCGGTGTTTGCCGCCCGTTTCGCACGCGCCGCGCTGCACAGTAATACAAAACGAAAGGGAAACGGAAAAAAACTCCAAGCGCGATTAGAATCTGCATCCAACTGTATTTATTGGTTTGGTTGCTCGATGAGTTTGATTATGACGTTAAAATTTTACAACGCAAAATGGATTGAATGTGATGGATACGCTAATCAAAAAACAAAGTACGGCTGAAGTGATGTATGTTAGTAGGGTTTCGATGTCTATAGATTCATTTTTTTAAAGTTTCGTAATTCTCAAATTTTACTTGATCATTAATACAGGTTATTAATACAGGTTTGAAAAGTTTTCATATAACCAGATAAATATTCCGAAAATTTCAGGATGGAAATCAATAGAAAGAAAAGATTATGCAAATGATTATTTTTGAACAACTTTGCTTCGTTATTAGGATCTTCAAATTTTACTTATTCCAAACAGTTCTCCCTCCAAAAAAATTAAATTATATCCGTTTTAAAAATAATTATTTTGTGAAATAATGGGGATGAGAAATGCGGATAAGCTAATTCAGAAAAAGTGTCAAGATGGAAAACATATTTTGCAGGTTTTTTTGTCATTTCCATTCTTCAGACGAGTCTTCAAAAATGGATTCTTCAAAAAAAGTCCTAATGATCTAGTAGGTTGAAATCCCAGTCCCTTAGAAGACCACGGAACTACTTTAGGATGTCCCTATAGGATACACCAGGTCACATTTTCTGCTATTTGCAATTGATGCCACTGTTTGCCAAGCCCCATGAAGGGATATAATTACTCACTCTCGTATTTCTTATTGGAGCGTCTTCCAATCGTCTACGTCGAAAGTAAGGACCTCCGTCGAATATCTTCAACGTTGTCCTCACCTGACAGTCGTATTTTATTAGTATATTTTATATATTTTCCTCATTTATTTGTTTTTACAAAATAATTTTGAATATTAATTTTTTCTTTGTCATAAATCAATATATTCAGTTGATTTTACTAATTGATAGTGGATTTAGTTAAACTTGACAGTTCTTTACAATTAGGCTCCTGCAGCTTTTCGTCAATCACCAACGTTGTACATCCCTCGCGCGTGTCACGGCCACGGACATTTAATCCTCCTGCCTCTGCAGACCTCGAGTTCCGAAGCGTGCAATAAGCCGGGCGCGGGCGCGAAGCCCACTGCCTGCACAAATGCGCAAGACGGATTGCAGCCCTCCAGTCGCTCAAAGTGCGAATCCTAATTGCGGGCCACGGAAACTGAACCGTCAGATGTCATTCCAACTGCATTACATTTTATAGCGAACTAGTAGGTTTTTAATTTTTTATTGTGCTAATGGAGACGTATCCGAAATATCTTTTGTCTTCAAATGTAAGTAAAAATATGCAAAATGTTTTTTTCTTGCTTCAGTTGTTCAGACTAGTACGTAGTCTCGGGAACGCAGCGAATTATGTTGATTATGATTGCCAAAGTTTCAATTTCCAGTTTTAAAAAACGTCAAATCTGGTGATTACTAAAAACGTTATTGAAAAGTGATGATGTCATAGTGTTTCGTCCGATCCGTTGGATCAATCAGGAATTCAGTTTGACAATATTTCAAAGCCATTCCATATTGTTCATTCAGCAAACATCATCAGGTGTTCACTAAAGAGTTCCGCCCGAAAGCATTAGAGAGAGTGAACTAGTTTTAGCTGGCTGTCGTCATCATATATCTTAATAGAAGAATTAAAATAAAGGTTTCAGCAGGCTCAAGCCCGAACTTATTGAAAATAAAGCACTAGAAATTGAATCAAAATCTAATCACAGCTTAGAAATGGCCGATGGGAAGGAAAGCCGTTTATTATGAGGTCGTAACATGTAATACGAGTTATCTCTGTTATATAGTGTATTATCCAGCTAATCGTGAATAGTCGTAGGAAAGAACAAAAAACATTTTACTTATTTACTTAAACTTTCACAATTTTCGAAACCTCTTTCAGATCTTTTATTAAAAAAACACATAAAAACTATACTTATGAGCTAATTGTCTCCATTCAAACAAAAATAATGACTATTAATTTGTGAAAATTTTGAAAATGTTCTGGGGACATCATATGAAGTACCTCCAAAAATTAAAAGAATCATTTCACATTTTCAGGGCTTAAAGTGCGGGCAGATTGATCGAAGAATATTCCATTTCAAGAAAATGTGAGCTTAATATATGCGTGAAATGTGAGCTTTATATATGCTAATGCTATTCACAGACGGACCTGCGAACAAAAGTTCTGAAGAAACACAAGTTTTTCAATATCAGGTATCACAAAAAAGTGAATTTCGGGCAATATCTTTATATCGATTTTTTGTAGCATTACATACCTTCCTCTATACTACGTAGTATATCTAATACTTGAGAAAGTAATAGGTGTTCACCAGCTTCGAATATGATGGTTCTATCATACAATTTTTGACAAAATGTATTGTCCTTTTCAACACCCTATTGTCATATCTATGAAATATAAAAGCAGTTTACGCATTGGACTTGCAGAAAATATTCTACCAACAAAATGACATTGCATTTTGGGAACATTATGAGTCACCACTGCCCTTTCAAAATACTTTCCTGTAAATTGTCCTCAACTCAAATAAAACTTGTGAGGCCTCGACCTCCTACGAAGTGATTTCCGTAAGTTTCTGGACTAAAAACTTCTATTTGTGATATAAACAAAAATATTAAATATATTTTCATAATAATCGTCCTTTACTTCAACGAACTTCTCTCATCTTAATGTTAGCATTGCCTTTGACTGACTGATTAGTGCTTCCGGGCGCATCAACTAACGAGGTCATTAGTTCCGTAAGTGTAATGCATGCTTTTTCATCGGGGATTTTCTCACTCTGGCTGGCGAAATACGGTGACGATCGACACGTCGACTAGCGGGAATTTCGCCAACCAGGTATCTCTCACTAGCGGAGCACCTTTCCAGCTGGGACAAGCTCTAAGCTTCCGACAGGTCTCCCGACATGTGTGGTAGTGTAGTGTAGTGTATGCAAGTAAAGGGCGAGGATAGAACAAAGATGGGAAAGTAAAGATCGCGCGCGTTTCGGGTCCTTTTGTCAGTGTCTCTTGTCAGTGTCTTTTGTCAGAATACTCCTCCTGTATTCGCCTGGAATTGATCGAAGAAACCACGAAAAACTACCGATTAGAGCAGCCGGCCGCTAAGCACAGACAGTTCAAAAATCCTGCCACACCGTCGAGACTCAAGCCCTCGGTCAGAGACTCTGTAGTGACATCAGTTGACGACTTGAGCCACCTAAGCCGGTATCATTGCCTTTCAAAATACAGGGGAGTGCATAAGTAGGTATACGAATAGATACTATATTAGTATATGTGCTAAGACCGTTTTGATATTCTCTCAGATAATCATGGCTGGTAATGTAAGACTCATTCTGTTATGGATTTAATTTGTTATCAAAAGTAAAGACTTCGCAAGAAAACCACGAAATATTCATGATATGTGTCAATTCATAAGAGAAGATATTAATAATAATAATAATAATAATAATAATAATAATAATAATAATAATAATAATAATAATAATAATAATAATGTCGTACAAATGGCTCAGTGTAGAATATTTGTACCCTGAGAGCGAAGGTTTCATAATAGCAAAACAAGATCAGGTTTTTCCCACAAAGAATTACCTAAAATATATCATCAAAGACCCAGGAGTACTAACTGATGAATGCCGTATGTGTGGTCGAGATCATGAAACCATTCAGTATTTTATCTCAGGCTGTAGTTGTCTAGCTCCCACTGACTATAAAGTGAGACACGATCAAGTGGGCCACATCAGCCATTCCAAACTAGCCAAGAAATACAGGCTACCTCAGAAAGTGGATGCACCATATTACCAGTATCATCCAGAAGCTGTACTAGAAAATGAGACACATAAGTTATACTGGGACCGCAGCATTCTGACAGACAGGACAATTCAGCACAACAGACCTGATATTACTCTCTGGGACAAATCTTCAAAAAAAGTTTGGTTTATTGATTTTGCAGTCGTCAATACCAGCAACATGATGACAACATACCAGACTAAAATCGACAAATACAGAGAACTAGTATTTGCCGTAAAAGAACAATGGCGAGTGTCAGAAGTTAAAACTATCCCAATTGTACTGTCAGCAACTGGTGTTATACAAAAATCTCTCTGCAGATCAGTGGAAGAACTCGGCTTGGAGCAGAGCATTATCATCGGCCTCCAGAAGTCGGTTATAATCAGTACCAGCTCACTAGTCAGGAGATTCACGAGAGGACATGTTGGGTTATGAAAGTTCATTTTTGATTACATCTGAAAACTGTTATTTTATGTTTATGTTAGAATGCCTTAATTTGTTTTGTAGATTTTAAATATGTCAGTGCTACCATGCTTTGTTATTGTATCTGTGTGGTATCCATGTGAAACCAAAAACTTTGAGAGTAAACAAAATAATAATAATAATAATAATAATAATAATAATAATAACAATACTTATGCACCCCCTGCATGCTATTATTTTTGGACCGGGAGCGGTAGCTCAGTGCATCAACTGATGTCACTGCAGCGCCTCTGACCGAGAGGTCCTAGGTTCGAGTCCTGATGGCGGCAGGATTTTCGACAATAGCTTTTCAGCTAGGTCGAATTCAGTCGCTGTCTGGAGGAGAATTCTAGCGGCCGGCTGCTATGATCGGTAGTTTTCCGTGGTTTCTCCGATCAACACCGGGCGAATGCCGGAGCAGTACCTTAACAAACGGGCCACGGACCGCGCGATCTTACCTTCCTCTTCCTTGTCCTATCCTCTCCCCTTACACACAGACTTACACTAACATGCACTACACTACTACATATTCCGGGAGACCGGTCGGGAGCTTAGAGCTTGCCCCGCTGGTGGGAGAGTCTTGGTTAGGGGAAAACCCCACTAGCCGACGGTAGGTCGGCGCCGGATCTCGCCATCCAGCGGAGGAATATCACCGCCATCTCTCGAAAAAAACATGCACTACACTCACGGGACTAATGACCAATTGACGCGCCCGGAAACACGAAAAAATCAATCAATTATTATTGTTGGCAAAATGGAGAAGAGCCGCTGCCCCGTGCCTGCTTTCGCGTCCCCCCCGATTCCGCCCAGTGTGCGCGCCTCCGCCCGTGCCGTGTCATGGCTGATGCTCTGCGGCGTGACGTGCTGCGCGACGCGTGTGTGACGCGCGCGGCGCGGCGCGTGTCGCGTGCCTAATCGAGCGGGCGGCGCGCCACGCGTCATTCGCGCGAGTGCGATTTTGAAAAGGGGCGTTTAATTATAGGAGCGCGCGTCAAAGGAAACACACGAGGTCCCGCGCGTTGTTTGATTTAGTTTCGGTGTCGCGTTGGAGTTGATCACATTATATTTGATGGTGATTACCATCTGAAACGGCAAATCTATTTTATGCGACGGTGCTGAATTTTAGAGTCGGGGTCAATAGCTGCTGCTAGCAATCCGATTCAATGACGAAATAATTGATGTAATGAAAAGAGTCCCTTTGAATGGAATGTTCCATTCAGGATACTTTCAATGGTAGATTACAAAAATACACAATTACATTTTTGAGCTCTATATTGGCACGTTCTCTTGCCTGCATTCATCTTTCGTGTACAATTGGAAGAACGGCGCACCTATGCCCCTGAATCGGTTATCGCTTTAGGACGAAATCGCACCAATTTTAATAGACAAACGCTCCCAGGAGGTTTCCTCGTTATGCGACCTTTTCCTCTCCATCTCGCTCCACTTCCTGTTTCTTATTGATTTACATCACTAGCGCGTGTGCCAGTTGTTATCCGTTTCAATAGATACTTTTTTTTTAAAATGTCTTTGAACTCAATGTTGGAATCTCCGAGCAAATACTAACGTATATCAATAATCTACTAACTCAGTAAATACTATCGTATGTCTCGTAATATATAACGTGCCATCTCTCTGCACCAGCAAGTTCTTGCAAGTGAATAAAAAATAAATTGGGAGACATTTGTACATCACTTTATTCATTGCACACGAAACTTAAAGTGACATTTGGATTCATGTTCCGATGCAAACGTATCTCATAACTTCACAGGGAGTGCTTCAGACGTTAAAGCATATTTAAACCGACTAGGGAGGCAACGTTCTAGTTTTGACAAGTGAAAAATCTCTGAGAATGACGTGCGGGAAGGTATTCTAATGAGAATCGGGCGCACAATATAGCCGATGGTATGTCAAACATCGCTAGGATTCCTCCATCAGAGATAAATCAGTCTAAAATTTTTTCATTTGCGAATATCTCGGGCCTTTCCGGAACCAGTGTGACGATATGGAGGTTTTAATATTAGAAACGATTTTAAACAACTTTCATTTCGTTGGGTCTTATTTATGACTATAAATAACTTACCACAAAACTCCGAATATATTCTCAGTATTTGCCTACGATATGGCAGATCCTTGTGATTCGAGGTTTTCTAAGAAAAGTTTTACTGTTGAAAAAACAAAAAAATGTTTAGTAAAATTATGTGAAACTCAAAAGTTAAATATCAAATAAGGAGATCACAAATGCGTCTGCACTTGTGATGCGTTTGCATCTCAACACATAGCATATTTATAACACAGTAGGAACAATCATTAGTAGTATCCGAAATCGTCACATACCAAATGAAATTTTATTATTCAGATTATTATTTGTTGGCTGTTAGTGATTTGGAGCGCATTAACTACCACGATCATTATTCCCGTACGTGTGGTGCATGTTTTTCCTCGGGGGGAGGCGGCGGTGATCTTCCTCTACTAGATGGCGAGATCCGGTGCCGACCTACCGTCAGCTAGCGGGTTTCCCTCAACTAGGCATCTCCCACCAGCGGGGCACCACCCCAGCCGGGACAAACTCTAAGCTCCCGACCGGACTCCCGGCGTGTGTAATAGTGTAGTGCATGTTAGTGTATGTGTAAGGGGTGAGGATAGGACAAGGAAGGGGAAGGTTCATGGCCCGTTTGTTAGGGAACTGCTCCTGCATTTGCCATGTGTGTTGATCAGAGAAACCACGATGATCAGAGTAACCGGCCTCTAGAATTCTCCTCCAGACAGCGACTGAATTCGCCCTAGCTAACAAGCTAGTGTCGAAAATCTTGCCACTACCGGGACTCGAAATAGGATCTCCTGATCAGAGGCACTGCAGTGACATCTGTTGCACTGGGCCACCTCCCCCGGTCAGATTATTATTTTCTTCTTCTTTCTCTCTTGCGAAATGAAAAGTAATTATACAGCTTCTTTTTCTTCTTCTTCTTCTTCTTCTTCTTCTTCTTCTTATAATAATAATAATAATAATAACTATTATTATTATATAAGGAATGTGGTTATATTCATTTTTCTCCCACGTCACAATCACCAGCTAAAACATCGTCTTACACGCGATAAGAACTCAAAACTGTAGCAAAGAACGTTTGGCAACTCAACCAAAATACCGATTGATTGCTTCATAGATGATTCTGGCACTTACTGCTCCGGTTGTTTTTTCTTTTGTATATATTTTTTCAATGTCTCTTTTAACTACTAGATTATATTGCATCACTGTAATTGTTTATATTGAGTGTTAACTCAGGAATAACACGTAAGGACAACACGAACACACACAAACATCCATGCCCGAGACGGGATTTGAATCCGCGACCCTTCGAGCCGAAATAGCTACGGGCCTTCAGCCTTCCTTGGTTGTCCAGGCTACTCCTCCGGCATTCGCCAGATATTGATCAGAGAAACCACAGAAAACTACCAATCAGAGCAACCGCTCGCTAGAATTCTGCAGACAGCGGCTGAATTCGACGTAGCAAAATAAATAAGTGTCGAAAATTCCACCAACGTCGGGACTCGAACCCTAGGGCCTCCCGGTCAGAGTCACTGCCGTGACAATATTGGATTTGAGTTAAACCTGCCGACCAAATTATCTAATCCATGCCAGCTACTTAGAGGAGTAGTCTGTGTATAGGAGAAAGTACATATTCTGCTGTGGCAGTAGCAGTAGAATCCTCGTGAGCTGGAGCAAGGCAGTGCTCGTCGCAACAGAGAGGGAGCGGCTCTGCGAGGGCTGGCTCCCGGTGGGGGTTTGGGGAAGCGCTCGAAGCGGACGCTGCCCACAGCCCGAACGATCTGTCCCGTCAGCCTCCAGCCTCAGAGGATGCGGCGGAATACATCAGCGCTAATCTACACACGTGCACGCGCCACCCTGCACAGCCCAGCCCAGCCCAACGAACTGCGGCGCTCAGCAGCCTCACGTAGACTCAACCGCCCGCGCACACCTACACACTGCTATCACCCGAATACCCATGCACGCACGCACACACATGCACGCAGACACGAATACATAAACAAATGCACAACACTATGTACATCATGAACACATGCATCCACATAACCACACTCACATTCACGTGCACAACCACACACACTAGCACCAAACTACATAAACAAATGTATACACCAAACTACACTATCACATGTATACACCAAAGGCATTGGATAGAATATTACCTTGAAACACATGTAGCGCTAGTGTAGCGTTACAAATTGAAGGCTGCCATATTGTAGGCAACTAGTACCCTGGCAGGTGCTGACAGGCGTGTTTTGTGTCCGTACGTGACGACAATTATGGATATTTCCCTAGTAAATTGTTACTTTGCAGTTGTGACATGTCACCTTCGGAGCTGACTGACTTCAGCGTATTCTTAAGGCGGCGCGTCACTTGAAGTTCTGTGATTGATTTGATAAGTTGTGAAAAGTTGAATGGGAGGGGAAGGGTAGCTTCCTCAGAAGAAGCCATGTTCAAATTAACGCACCATTTATTAGTAATTAAAGGAGAGAGAGGGAGAGGGAAGGGGGATAAACTAAATGAGGAGGTATATAGGAGTGGAACTTCACAGATGGCGACCTCTTATCCCATCACAGGTGCTCCAGGGGAGCAGGGGAGCAGTGCAGCGGCGGAGCTCTCACGTGTGCCTCTGCTTCCCGCCTCATGTCTGTCTCCACGTCTGCTTCACTTCTCCTCTGGAGTCTTGCCTCAGGAGTCCCCCCAGCACGGTGTGATGTTGATGTGGCGGCTCGCCACACAGTACTTTTGTCTTGCTATACAAAGACTGTATTATTTGCTCATCAATAAAAATATATAATGAGAGCTTCATGGTTCTGTTACCTGAAGGTCAAAATGAAGCAGCATTAGTGTTATGAGAAGCAAACTTTCAAAAATCTAAATGATATAACCAAGACATTTTTCATTTAGTAACATGAGTATTTTTTATCTAATTGAAACGTTTTATTTATTTATTTATTTTACGTCAAAAAACAGTTCAAACTGCGTATGACGTTCTATGGGGGAAAATGAATTGTGCGCACATTTTCAAAATTCTGTGATCCCTACACTAAGTCATATACTACTTAAATTTTTTAATAAAAAAATGTGTACTTCAATTTGATCCTAGCATACCTGAACACTGAATAAGAAAATGTAAATATATTTTCTGTACGCAAAGCATTTTATTCATTTGAAAACTTGTTTGTATTATTAAAAATCGGAAGATAGATTGCATGAGTTTTGGTCATTTCACAGCATTCCCAAGAATTAAGTTGTTTGCATGCCAAGCTTTATTTAAATCATTTTTACTTTAAAGAATCATTAGAATCTCTCCTTAAGAAAAAGAAATCATGCTCTAGCTACCGATGGCAACAAAACGATGCAAGAACAATAAAATATCTTATGATGTTGATGATAATGTTGAAATTTCTTTTGGAATCCTATGTTTGTTTTGTTACATTGGTCTGTGAACTGAAAAGAACGCTAATTGTTAAAAGTTTATTTACCGGTTCCATTTTATGTGTTTGCACAGAACTGACAACAGCTTCGTAAATGCATTTTCTGATTATTAGATGAATTTAACTTAAGAAACACACACAATTGTAACCAAGAGATTTCCTATCGTCAGTTTGTTCTTTTTATGTTTTTCTGCTCCCGTATCTACTGAAATATTGGGAATTATAACTGCACCAACATAAAAATAATACAACATTAATTCGATATGATCTGAAAAGGCACCAATTACAAGTCAAACAGCACGAGCTATTTCCAATTACGTTTTTTCTTAAACACGTGTAAATGTTTCGCAATGTATTTATCATAGTTGATAGGAACATTAAGAATGTGATTTTCGAAGTTTTGAATCCGTAATATCCTGTGAAAAAAGTTAAAATACACAGTATTTCACTTGAATATCCGCGTCCACATTTGCCCACAATACGGCGAAGAGCGCAATGTTCAATTTCTTAGGTTAGTACTCGCCTATCATCATACGAGGAGTAGTAGGCATTGGTAAATACCACTCATACACACACACACACACACACACACAGCTATATATATATATATATATATATATATATATATATATATATATATATATATATACAAACGAACGTACACCAATTACATATAAACACTAGATCGTGGAGGAATGTCACCAATAAAACATGAATTATCATTACTCAAGTCCTATATCGCGAATTCTTATATGTTTCGAATGCATACGAATTTATATCCGAGCTCGTAGACCTCCATGAGCGACGTCTGTGTATGTAACATGGTCAGTATGGAGAGAGTAGTGGCATAGACCGATGAATTTGTCATACTTGTCACTTTGACATGTAAATTTCTCATAGCGCTCCCGCTGGGTCCCAGTCACTCGTTCACAGCAGAGAGCAGCGGATCCTGGCTTCACGGAGCGAAAAGCCCCTCCCTAGAAGGTACGCCTGAACATTTGGGAGCGGAACGCCTCGAGTGACATGCTGCACCTTCAAGGTTCTTTTCCATCCGACCGTTAATGTGTTCCCAATCGCCGCGCTTATCAAGTTTACTGCAAAATTTATGCGTATTTAGTTTCTGCTCACCGTTACAAGGATTTCAATTAAAGACCTCGAGTTGACAAATTACCACACACCCGACAACGCACCATACCCTTTTCCCCCAGACAGATCGGCGGGTAACTTCAAAATAACGAATTATCAGGAATACGAAATTCGGTAATGTTATGTTATTATTGATTTATTATTTATGTGCGTCAAAAATACACAACTATATGCAACATTTTATGAAGAGAGGAAGTCCATATTTATTACACAGAAGATAAAAATGGAAATTCTCACAATCTGTTTGACAGAAAAACTCGTATTGTGGAGTACTGATATAAAAAGAAGCGGGTAAAGTCCTTTATGTAACAGATTACTTCCTCTGTCACTTTGTGTAGTCAAAGTGAATCTACGTTTTGTGGATATTTGAAAATGAAAAACTGGTTGACAGCAAAACGGTTGTCTGTCCGCTCGTCTATCTGTCTGATTAATCCGGCTGTGAATTTCTGTGACCATTCAGACGATTTTCTTCAAAATTGATATTCTCCCATTAATCTCACCGATATAGGCCCCCGCGAGTTTGAAATGGATATTTTGATATTGGGGGTACTTTACATGAAGCCTTAACATTTACATTTTTTAATTTAACGTTTTTCTCGAATAGAGGAAAGGAAGCTTACAAAATGGGAAAGGTCTCGTTTTCCTTGAATTTCATGAATTTCTGAAAATTACAAAATTACAAAATTTTTCCTTTAATTAAATTTATTCTAAAAAATTATATCTATGAATAATTTACAGTACTTTTAATATACATTAACACAATTTATTAAAAAGGTTTGTTATGCGTAGTTTTTGCTTGAAGTTAATGCAATTTGAATTTTTGCCTCAAGAACTTCTCCAATTGTCTTCATTTTCCCTTTAGTTAAAACTAATGACGCTTAAAAAATGGCGCAAGTCTCACTTTCGTTGAACTTAGACAAAATTTATAAGTAATGCGAGAGCGTATGTGCTGTTGTGGAACTACTAGTTATATAAGTTGACAGAGCATCGTAATGTTATAAACGTGAATTGAACATGGATTTCCTCTTAGAGTCCCGAAAAACATTTACGTTGGTGAATACCATTTGCCTTCATTATTGATTGCCCTGTATTTGTAATATTAGACTGTAGAAAATACTTGCATATCTCCGTCTGCAATGCTTCACTTTTAATACTTACACCGAGAGCTTTGTGAGAATATTAAAAATTACTTTTAGAGAATATGTATGAATGTCGGATTTTTATTCCACAGTACATCCCCTATGGCGGCATTGATTTGCAAATGTGGGTGGCATTGTTGTACTGATGTGGATCTTTCTAGTGATAATGGTCATGAGGTATGAGGTGAATTATACGTAATATAATTGCTAATTATACTTAGTATAATGTTTTGAAATGAATTTCATACCAAATTAAAAACGCATTGCGGGTTGCTTATTCAGTTTTTCTCATCGCCGCCGGCGTAAAGGATGTTGAGCTACAAGGAAACTCGATATAGAAACTCGAATTGTGCCGGTGACAAGGGAAATTCCCTACTTCTTCGTCAGGAGTGGAAATGTTAAATCTTAAATTCTAATAAAGATTATAAAACGATTTGAAGATAGCTCTATTTACCCAGCACCGACCTGCTTAATAGAAATGCCTTTAAGAGCAAACATTTTTTCTTCCTTTACCATTGTTCGTTACAGTTTCCCTAGTTCATAAAGTAAATAGATGAGCGCAGTTATACGTGCAATTTGCAGGGTTTGATAGAATACAGAAGCACCTGACAATTTTGTCCCTAATTCACGAAAGTTACTGAAATTCTTCTCTTAACTCCAACTCCGATAAGTTCAAATACGAGTTAACCACGATAGCACAATCTTTTGCTTTTCTCTTTCTTATTTAAGCTTCATAAGTTACAATTAATTAGTTATTACAATTTGAATCGCGTTTATTCTATATATATTTTGACTACTCTTTCTTGTCACGACCCGCGTTGGGCTAACTATTTGTGAAATTACTTTCCATCTATTCCTTGATATTTTTATTATTGCCAAATCCGGATACTATTTCAACAAACATCTAATACTATGAAGGGAATTACTTCCCCTGCCATTATTAATATTGCTATTTCTACCATTTCTCTGATATGCACGCAAATTCTTTCAATGTTAACACTAATTTATTAAATTTACTTCCAATTTAATCATGAGTTCGAAATACTACTCCTTACCTGTTGCATGTGGACGTGTAATACAATAAAGAATTACGATTCCTTGAAGTTCTATTGATTGAAACCAATTATTAGATTGTAGGCAACTAATATAAATTATCAGTATTTATATCAATATTTTTCAACAATAAATATTTAACATTTATTCTTACACGTGTTACAAATTCTTTTGATCTCATGAGAATTATTTTCAATGTGGAACATTAAAACACCGTACGGGTTTGAGAATAAGTTTGTAAGCTTACTATAAGATCTTTATAGATGACTTCTCGGTCTAGCAGACTGTTGTCCATGGAATTCTTGTTATACCAATTCTCGCGTCCTTGCCTGAACTGTTGTCCATGGAATCCTTGTTATACCAATCCTCGCGTCCTTGCCTGAACTAAAAATGTTCCAGAATTTCCTCAACGATTTGCTATTAATGGGACTTAATATTTCCCACAAAATTAATACGCGGTCGCGACATTCCCTTCACACCTCACCAACCTCTTAAGTGTGTTCGCTTCAATGTTTTTCTAGAGAATGATTCCATGCGTCCTTCTAAAAGATTACGGATATCAATGCTCTCTCCAACCCTTTTTCATATAATGTGTTCGGGGCCGTGTCCATCAGCACAGCGTTATAACACCAAGCATGGAATATTGATCGGTTGTCCTAACAACGCATATTCTTTGATTTTCAAGTTTGCAAACAATGCTATTATTTCTGACGCTGAATTTCGATTCTATCATTACAACTAAGCCCAGAGTTCTTGGCATATCACAATATCAAAGACCAGGATACCAATGATTTGTATGGCTTTCTTCTGTTTGGTTGAATCATTTAAAACTTATCGTTTTAGATCCAATTTTAACAATATTTTATTATATATCTGCAGTTTAAAAATGATTATTCTTTTTAATATACTCGTATATACGCAGAATATGAGTATTTAGTATTGCATTCAACTGTTAATATGAATGTAAATAATTATATATTTTACTAACCAGTCCATCTGTCTGTTATCTTTCCACAAAATTTCTGCACCCATGGCTGATTTCATTATAGAAGTATTCAAAAAACGTACACCATTTTTTATCTAGTTGCGGAATTGCGATATTAATCACATCAAACTCGCATTTAAAAGATAGAAAATACTTATGGCTCGCCGGCGATTTTTTTTCAGGGGAACAAAAGCTTCAAATCACTGGGATGTCCAGTTATTTTAGGAAAATTAATTAAATTCATACGGTCCGGTATCCATCCACAAATATTGTCCTAGGCTCTGTTGTAATTCTTTACCTTCTATTAAAAAATAATAATTTGAAACACACCACCTGATCGGGTTGAAAAATAAAGAAATTCACAAAATTGTGAATTATTTTGGTCTAGAGCACGTTTGAAAATAATAAACCTAATTTTTCTAGCATACGTGTGTGAATTGATTATATCTTCTTGTACTCTAATGTTCCTATGGATCTTCTCATTACCAACCTATCAACGAATCAGTGAACATGGTGTCTGAATAACGAAACAACCAAAAGTTTTCTCGCAAATTGTGTTACATGTAATTTGAAATTGTCGTATTACACGAGGAGCAAAATATATTTTAGTGTTATTATTAAATGATTAGATTTCATATATTTGGAAGTATCTCAAATTTGTATACATCATCCTCTTAAGTTTATTGTGATCTACATCAAACTGACTCCGTTGGATATCCAAAGGTGTTAATAAAGCATTTGATATTCCAGAAAGAATAAATGAATTCCCCAAGGAAGAAAATTAGCAGATTTCAAACACACAAAACACTATTTATTAACACTTTTCAAACACACAAAACACTACACTTATTAAATAATGGAACGTCACTAAAAGTCACGTCGCTATTTAATGGCCGCTGTTTAGTCACGAGTTTAATTTAGCACCACTATTATTATCATTCCATTTCCCTTTCAACGGCAGTTTCTCAGGTACCTCTGACTCTGACAGCCATACCTGTTGAGCACACATTTCTTGTGACGATGTACTCAATGGAACCCGCGTTGTGGATGGTCAGCCTGCAGCCATCTGTCTGCAGGCGCTAATAATGTGTCCGCGTCAGCTGCAGTGGAACAAGGCTCGCCTCTCACCTCCCTTCTTCCCATTAGCGCTGTTATCTCTGGTTTAGACTTACGCATTTCAATCAGTGTCATCGTAGCCCTCACAGTCTGACATTCTGCCTAATCAACTTCTCAGTTTCCTTTTCTGTCACAGTTCCCGTTCCGTTCCGTCCCTTCCCTGTTGTAGTTCTCGTTCTCTTCCGCCACCGTCCTTGTCACTGACCCGAACCTCAACTCCGTTCCCATCCCTGTCCCTGTCCCTATTCCTGTCTTCATCCACACCTCATCCCCGTTCCCATCCCCGTCCCCATCCCCTCCATATCCCCGTTCCCATCCCTATCCCCATTCCCACCCCCCGTCTCCAACCCCGTCCCCATCCCCGTTCCCATCCCCGTTCCCATGCCCGTACCCGTCCTCTTCCGCGTCCCATTGTTGCCCGCGTCCCCGTCCACCCTAACGCCGTCGCCGTCGCCGTCCCCTGCGTCGTGGAGCGCAGCAGCGACCATTGGGTCTCGACCGCCCTCCTTGTTCCCCGATGCCATTGTCCGCCAGCCGTCGGGCCTATAGCCTTCCACGCCACCTGGTGGCGAAATTTTAGGAGCCCGTTACCCCGCTTGATTCATGGAACATTTTCTAGTCCGACACGACCGCTCTCTGTAAGTTGTGGTTCATTGTCTCCGAGTAAGGGCTTCCCTGGGCAAATCCTCTTCACAAGGGGCCAAAGAACTCGGTCATTGTCATTCATCGTTTAAGCTGCATAGAAGGCACGTTCGATAATCCCCGGTCTAAAACAGTTGGGGCTTCACTCAAGAGTAAAGGGAGAGAAATGATTTCACAGAAATAATGAACACACAATGAATAGCAATAAAACTTTTCCCAAATATACGCTGACCATTTCCCACTCGTAAAATCAAATTTTCTGGTAACTTCAGGGGAAACTTCAATGTAAAGAACACGAATATTGATCCAAAGTTTAAAAGCACAGAGGTATAAAATAAATCTAATAATCGTGCTCTCGATAAAGACTGTTTTCTTCACATAATATTATAACTTAACTTTTAACACTTGCGTAGTTAATGTCAGATATTATTTTCTCAAGACTTTTGCTAAAAATAATACCTAATGGTTCAGAAAAGCCATTTCTTGCATTTTTCAGGAATTCAGTAAGTGAATTGGTCATTTCGGCGGCGGCGATCGGCGGCGTTCAGGCGGCGGCGATGGTGTATCGGTTAGTGTATCTGACTGCTATACCCGAGTTTGCGGGTTCGAACCTGAAAGGGTTTTTTAAGGGCGAAAAAATCCTTCGTACGCCTACCTTCGGAGGGGAAGTAAAGCTGGCTGTCCCATGTTAGTACATTTACTGCATGTAAAAGATCCTCAAGCCTAAATGATGCCTCTGAGCTAAGTTCAAATCGCCTGTTTGGTCGCCCAAGTAATACCTTCTTTCTCCCATGTTTGCTGAAAGTAGCGTAACGAAATTTGCGAGGTCAGACGGAAGAGCAGGCCTCATGGCCTGAGTCTAGCCACGTAAAATAAAGCAAATTCAATTCAATTTCAGAAAGGTCATGAATCAACTTTTTATGAATATGAGATTTTACTGGTTATTAAGCTTAAGCATAGTTATAACAATCTATGAAGAAAGATTTTGAGTCTTATGAAATGCAATGGTCACTGAGTGTCAAAATTCAAAGTTACTGAAGAAAGGTCATGAGTCACCGACCGATGCCCTTTCTGCACGGATTTAACGGAAAGATGTTGGTATTCCGGTATTTAGCATCGGTTGGTGCTAAGTTATATAGTATTTACACGACTGTCGCTGTATTTTCCGCTCCTAAAAGACGCCATATTGACCCGATAAAAGAAGAGAAGTAAAATAAAATGATGGGATTGTAGTTCTTGTATAATTTTGCAACTAGTGACGTGATAACCAAAAAGAATTAATCCATGTTCCGCCAAGTTGTTTTTTTCCCGTAAAATTAAACATTTCTGACTGATGACCTTTCTGCAATGACCAATTCAAGTACTCTACAATGAACATAATTTTCGAAATAGCGTGCTTTCAAATGTAAAATGAGCAGAAAATACCCAAAAATCTCTGTCACTCGACTGGTGTTGGAACCCACGAATAAACATTGCTCGTTAGTTTCAATCATCATCCACTACATCGAACTCTAAAACTGTCATGCGTGCTTCTCTCCCCCAACAGCATTATAACGGCTGTTGCCTGAGCCAAAAGGTCAAACCAAATTTATATTCTATATGATACGTCACACTACATTCAGTATGTAATATTAATGACAAAGTCGAGGATTTTCTCGATCAATGGAAACGACTCTTGGAAGTGATCGGCCTGTCGATCGATCGACATAATTGGAGTCTGGATGGGGAAAGAAGGAATACTCACGTTTCCACGTTCGTTGTTTCGGGTACTGCATTGACATCTGTCTAATATTACCAGCAGAGAGCAAATACGGCGAGCCAGTACAAATACTGTTGCCATTGCAGCCTCTATGACCGGATTATTTTAGGGTTTGAATTCCGACGGAGGCGCATTTTCGACAGTAGCTAGAAAGCTAGGTCGAATTCAGTCTCTGTCAGGAGGAGAGTTCTAGTAGTCAGTTGCTTAGTTCGGATGTTTTCCGTGATTTCTCCAATCACTACCAGTCAAATGCCGGAGTAGTACCTTAATTAAGGAGCCACAGACCGCGCGCGACCTTTCCTTCCTCATCCTTGATCCCTCCTTTCCCTTCACACACGTATTCACTTACATGTCCTATTCATACCGGGAAACCAGTCGAGAGCTTAGATCTTGCCCCCATGGGGACGTGCTCACTGGAGGAGGTATCTGGAGGCAGAAAATCTCTTCATGCCAACGTGTGGGTCTGCGTAGAGTATTTCACTATCCAGCGAAAGAGGAACACCACCTCGTTCTTGATTTTAACGTACACTTAACAGACTAACGATTAGGGGTATATTTTGATGTTTTGGGATATTTTTAAAATGTAAAAGCAAAGAAAAATGACGTTAAAAATTTAATCAAACCAGTTCTGATGAACTCAAGCAGTTAGACATGTTACTGATGTAATGGAGGCTTTTGTTCAAGTGAACTCAGCTTGCAACTTTTGGTTTGGACTATTCTTTACCAGAAATTCTCTATCCTTTGTTATCCCGAAATCGGACGAATCGACAATAGTGCTGATAGGAGTCACGGGCATTTTAGATTACATACTCACAAGGGCTAACATTACAATTTCTGAGAGAAGAAAGCGAATAGGTTAGTCAGGAATTCTACAGAGAATATTTTGTTGCAATTCGTAAATATTATTAGAAGCGAGTACCATTAAAATGTTACAATTTTCGTTGAAATCAGAGAAATTTTTTTAAAAATAACGGTCAAATGTAAAAAAATACGTATTATTGGAAATCAACGAAACATTTTAAAAAAGTCATATAAAGATAGGACATTTCCTTTTTTCATAACATAAAATGAATGTCTACACTGAAAGGCATTGTTCTAAAATGAAAAGAAAAAATGAAATGTCATTAAAATCCGCTCGTTACTAATGACTATGGCGTTCTGATTTGCAGCATAATTAATCAATGACACCAATTGCCTGAAATTGATAGAAGGATGCGTACTATTAGAGCAACCGGATTCTAGATCTCTCAAGCAAACGGCGGTCGGCTTCAACTCAGCTTTTTAGCCGTGGAAAATTCTGCAACAATCAAAGTAGGAATCTCGATCTACGATGTTTTAGTTGCAGGCATTCAAGTTCATAAAATAGTAAATGAAATCCACCGAAGTAGCAACGAGTAATTCTCAACTAAGATGTTCTCCGCGTGCTGACTGTTGGAGCGATAGTGTGAAGTGGACGAGAGCCAAAGTTACGTGAGGGATGTAATGCGCAAGCAATCCATACTACACATACGCGCAGAGTTCAGTTGGCGAATGTAGGTTGCATAGAACCGTGCCAAGGCGCGCGATCGTTTGTTCCAGATCATTCGCTTTGAATCATCACGCGTTTGAGTTTCTATTCTTCACCCACGTTTATTTTTATAAAAGTTGTTACAATAAGGTATTCTGCCATGGCGTCTTTTAGAGCTTGTACTAAACCAATTGTAGTATTTTTTCCTTTAAATGAAATAATGTGATCCCTAGATGTGTTATCATATATTGTTTGTGTTGATTCAGCAACATTTATGGTGTAAATTAATTAAATAAATCATTCTTTAATAGTACGATTAGCAATAGTCAATTTTTTTTTCCAAAGAGTGGCTGCTTCATGGTGGAGCTGTTTGATGCTTTATTTTGATTGTTGAGATTTGTTTACAATTCGCCAAGGTTTTGTTTCAGTGTAATAATTGCATTGTGGTGTTGACAGTTTGCATGTATTTGCTTTTGTGGTGTGTTTTGTAGAGAACATTAAGACAGTGAGTTTTGCTCGGTTGTACTGAAGTAGTGAAGTTGTTCACAGGTTACGTCGAATTTCGAATCCTTGCCCACGCGCCCCAAAAGACGCAAACGTACTACATTAACTGGACGCAGGGAAAGAGAAAGTCAGAATAGGTGTCGTGATAGTGTAATGTTACCTCTTTCCTTCTTACTATCTATTCTATTTGCCCCACCGTTGGGCCGCCATTTAATATAATGAATCCTACTCTTTCATCTATTATTTATTTATTCTCAGCTATCTATTTATCATTCATTAATTTTATCCTCTAACTTCTCTACGTTATCTATGCCCGCGCTTTTATCAAATATATATATAATAAATCCCCTTTTTTTCTTTCCCCTTTTAACTATCTACTGCCGTGGATACGCTGGCGTTCCTATACAGGAATCGCAGTGAGGTAACTAGATTGTGCGTGCTAGGTTAAATTACTACAAACATTTCAATTGATCCAAAACGAACCGCATTTCTGGTTCGATCATTTATTTACGTTACTAACTTCACCCTATTTCCATTTCTACGGCGATAATTCACCGTCTTCCTTTCTACGTTAACATATAATATCATATAACATCAACATACACAAACAAAAAAACAACAACAAAAAACATAATACACAATAACAAAAAAATCATTCATACATACTAACACAGACAATATCAAAATCACATTCATCCCTCGAATGCGCATTCCCTATCCCTCTAACTATTTCTACTTTATTCCTACTAACAAAACTTGATCTTCAACAAAATTGTTTTAATTATGGGATGCGTTTTGATACGAAGCATTTCAAGGAATTCCGACACACACACACACACACACATGCATATGCGTTTCACTTCCCTTTTTTCAGCTCATCTTTCGTACTGGAGACGTCCGGTGTCCGCTGTCCAATGCTCCTCGATGTCAGTCGACGGCCACTCTTGCTCGCGGTTGCCTCCGAGAATCACTTCTCGTCAACCACTATGTTTCACCTCTTGAAAAGTTCTATTGCTTATTTCCATTTATTGTAGAAAATAATCGTCTAAATTATACTGATGTGTATTGATTCAGTTAAGTCCCATAATAAAAATGTTTACCGCGCCAAATTTCCTCACACTAGAATACAACGTAATTGATTATCCGTAATTGCTTGAAGTTTTACTAATAAAATAACGTGAATTCAATGAATTTAAATTTTTGCTCCCTTTTCTAATGTTCCAAAATTTTTATAAATCTTTCGACGTTACTTCTCGTTAACTATTTCTACACTTCCAAAAAAACTAACGACACACCGATTTCACGCACACGAAGCGCTCATCACCATGTCCCTGACACATCTGCCCCACATCTGCATCCTTTCTTCACAATTTACATTGTTACTACCGATTTTTGTCACAAATAATTGACACACGCTTGCTCTGTTGGGTCTGGAAGATTTCCTTACTTCTCAGCATGGCGTCGTTTGTTTACACTATTGACTTCATTCCAACTTCCACATATTTTATGATTACTTCGCCGGCAAAAATGCGACAAAGTTGATGTTAATTTTGTCGTCTTCCCCATATTTTATTCTATTCTTTCCCAACGTTTCAACCAAATCGGTCCGTGCGTTTGGTAATTATTCTTCAAAAACCCTGTTTGTAATGTTTCTTTTCTACCACAACAATGGCCATATCCTGTTCATTTTATTAAAAATTCCAAATATATTTCAACTTATAACTTCCGAATGTGTTAACCGAATTAAATGCCGTTTGTTTTATTTCGTTCTATAATTTCTGCTCTATCGGATGATTATATTCAATTTTCCCTAAATCTCACATGCTATAATTTCTTATTTTAATTTGGATTTACAAACATGTTTCTATCGGCACCGTTGCACTCCACATATACGTTTATTCTTTGCTACCTTTTGGCAACGTTGCATATGGGATTTTGTTCTCGAAACGTTGGATCATTACAATAGTGAGGTCATTTCGTTTTCTGTTGGTTCATTGTCTATGAAATGTCAGTTTTGTTCTGATTTGTACTTCCCATGTGAGAGAAATTCTGCAAACCAGTTTATTCTGTGTTGCTTAAATGGGAAAATAAGTTTACCTTCGAGAAATATGTCAGAAGAAATCAAACAGTTGCTTATAGGAGATGATGACACATCAAAAAACTTTACAAATAATAACCGTCAGTATAATAGTGCTCTTTCTTTTGTGTCATTTGGTGCCGATATTATATTGCCACCTGGTCATAGGCCATACGTGTTCAAAATTTTGGGAACTCCACATCACAGAATATCTTCGTTGTACCCTGAAGATCCAAACAATGCAACATATTGTGAACATTACTCCGGGTACAGTATTTTACATTTATCTCAGATCTCTCCGTCAAATTTTGTCGGGTACTCACTAGTTTTTATAAAAGTTGTTACTCTTTATACTTTACTATTAATGAAAGTATGAACACATTCTACAAACCTCTTTCATCATCAAAAGATGGAAATTCTATTGTACTTAAATGCAGGGTTAAGTAATAATAACCGTGAAAAGAACTAATCTACTTCGGTTTTATGATTTTACAAAATCATAATTTACTTCACAACTGTGAAGATCGATCTTTCTATGATTGTCTTATCAAGCACTAACCGATCCAGAACAAATGTGTCATATTTTGAAATTCGCTGAAAGAATAATGTGTAGAAATATGTTACGAAAATCCATCAATCAGTTTTTTGCTAATTTCGTTAATTGGAATCGAGAGTTACCTTTATAAGATCCTCTCTCAATGAAGATAGATCCCGCGAGCTTCACTCCAATATCGATAATCCCCTTATGTGTGGCGCCACCTCGTCGACACTACATAGACGGTTCTTGGAAAATTAACACGGAGCATATCTACTGTTTTGAAAATGAAACATGTTGGGAGTTATAGTGCCGTGCAGTGACCAAAATATATTATTTTTCTCTTTGTTATTGCAAATAAAATTATCGTAATTTAAAACGAATATTTCAAAAATGTTATAGATGATAATAATTTCAATAATTTGCATTATATAATATACAAATGTCCCTTAATTATGCCGACTTAAATATTAACGAGTCTGTAATCGTATTTGCAAGCATTTGGTGGAATCTGTTTCCAGTCGAAAAATTTCTTTTTCGAGGAAACGAAGCTTCTTTGCTGCTACCGGGCACACAATTAAATACTCCGCGCTAATAGAGAGACGCATCGCAGTTTCGCTGCATCGAGTGGTAGAAGAGTAGTTTGTGGTCAGCAACTCAGCCCGACAGCCGCGACAACCAGGGGAGGAGGAGAAACCGCTCTCGGCGTCAGCCCTTCTCAACCATTAAAGCAGAGCAGTTGCTGCGCGTATGTGCAGTGGTGTGTATTTCAATTTTTTTTGTTCAGTGAACAGTAAATACTGCCGATCCGGTGGCCGAGATCGCTAAGGCAGTAGTGAAGTACCGATCTCGGACCGAAGGGTCACAATAATTTTGTTTTACAATTTTTTTGCATTGTCAATTACAGTAAATTACTAATTGATAGTCATAAATTTCTGAACAATAAGTAAAAACTTTAAATATAAAACATTTTCACTTTTACTTTCACAAAAACACTTTCATATATAAAATGGTATCAAGATATGTCTAACTCAAATCAACGGAATTGTCTTTTAATACGACTGGTTGTTAAAGCAAATCATCAGATAATAAACACCTAGTTGGCTAATGTATAAAACTAGCAAAGGAAAACAGTCGAACTGACGTTGATAAACAAACTCGTATTATAAGGAATAAACGCTTTTATTGTCAGAGAGTTGTCCAACATTCTAATGATTTAAATTTATGATTTAAAAATGAAGAGGATTCAAGTTCAATAGCTGAAAGAAGCTTTTACTTTTGTTTCAATGAGATCCATTCACTAGCAGAATCAAACGAAAAGAAACAAACTTCGTTCTCTTCTCCATTTGTATTTAAAGTATTTTGAGTATTTCTTTTTTTAAATACACCTATTTTATTATTTAAACACATCTCTAAAATACATGTTCAATAACTCAAAAATACAGTTTTTCAAATACAAATATTTAAATACTCCCCAACCTTGACGTGACGAATGAGGGAGAAGTACAATCTGTGCACGTTTTCTTGAGTTCTTGAATTCCGTCCCCCCTTTTAACCCTAAATATTTGAATGGTGTATAAATGTACCAACAAAGCGAGGTCAGTAACATCTGAAAACAGACGTTTTCGCTCCCGAGGTATAGAAAATTGTTTGCTTTGGTGAACGAACTACAGAATCGGGATGTAAGTATTTATAAGAAAATCCCCGGCTCTATTTCTACCACAACTAGCAAACGGAAAGCTCGACAAAACGTGCGCGTAGTAAATATATATTTATGCCCAGAACAAACCAAAGATCCACCTCGCATTCGCTCAATGGATCAGGGAAACTAGACAAAAACCTCATAGAGAAGGAAGTAATTAAAGCTGAAGTACGTACTTGTTACATTGTCTTTTTTAATTATACAATACAAATGTAAACTAATGGATTATGTATCATTGTTAAAATAAATATTATATTTCTTTCTGATGGTCAATGTTATCTCTAACTAGCTAAAGTGCCCAGCGTTGCTCGGGCATTTATTACTGTAAATTATTATACGGGGGGGGGGATTCAATCTTTTCATGCCCTGCGGCGGGTCCTGCCTCTATCTCGTCCATTGTATCCCTTCTCCGCCCTACTCCCTGCCATGCTCTGCCCGGCCACGCAATGAATTTCCGGATTACCTCGTTCACTTTTCCACAAATAATTACATTTTTCTTATTTAAAGTTCGAGCTTCTAAACATTCACTTTATAACTAAAAACAATAAATAAATCTAAACTACAAAATAAAATACTTGTAGACTCACATGTATAATTTTTGTGGAGTTTTCTATAATATTCCAACACTATCAATAAATTGTCACGTTGTAAAACTATATATACTAAAAATATTTTAAAACAAATCTGTGTAGAGAGAGAAAAAATTCAGACGGGTACATTGCAAAAATGTCAATCTATGCATGGCAATTTAGGAAATTCCTATGTTAACAAGTCTCGTGTAAAGAAACGTCTCTCGTGACAGCTCTTTTTTATCCATTTGTTTATTCTCTGTGTGTATCTGTTTGTCTATTATTTATTTAATAATTCATTAATTGAAATATCCTTCTCTTTAAAATTTAAGACTCATTAACCGTCGTGTTATATTCTATCTTCCTGATATTTTTATTTGTTATTATCACTCCAGTAATACATCCTTTTTAACATTACACACATCCAGAAACGAATTATTTGCAATTCCAGTGGCTGGAGATATGGATTAGGTCCATATATCCTGTGCAGATATCCGGAAGATTAGGTTTTAGGATTAGGATTTAGATATTAGGGTACCAGATATCAGTGCATCTAACCGAGAGGTTCTAGGTTCGAGTTCCCATGGTGGCAGGATTTTCGCACATTTTTCTTCCTTGACCAATCCTGACCACTTACTTGCACAGTTACGCGCAACTACACTACAACACTTGTCAGAAGACATCGGGAGCTTAGAGCTTGTCCCGACTGAGGCGGTGCCGCGCGTGTGGGTAATACCTGGTTGGGGAAAATTCCCGCAAGTCAACGTAGTTCGGTGCCAGCTGGAGAAGATCGCTGCCACCTCCTGTTAAAAAAAACATGCACAACACTTACGGGACTAATAATGTTAGAAGTTCATTCGCCCTGACTCACTAATCAATCAATCGTGAGGTTCGAGATATCGGATGATCCAAAATGCAGAAATACTCGAGATATCCAGTGGTTTCACTGATTTAACTGCCAAACAGCAGACGAGCTGAAAGAGCGGGTGCATGTTCACAGGTGATATTCGAGATATCGAGAGGTATCCTCGATTTAAGTGTTCACGGGGATCCTAAATGAAAGAGCGGGCGCGTGTTTGCAGGTGATATTCAAGATCTCGAGAGGAATAATCGATTTAACTGTCCAAAAGCAGACGAAAAAAGCGGACGCATTTTCGCAGGTGATATTCGATATACCCAGAGGTATCATTGATTTAACTGTCAAAGAGGACACAAGCTAAAAGAGAGAGTGCATGTTCACAGGTGATATTCGATATATCGAGAGGTATCCTCGATTTTCCATGAGAAGCCGAATTGAAAGAGCGGGAGCGTGTTCGCAGGTGATATTCGAGATATCGAGAGGAATCATCGATTTAACTGTCCAAAAGCAGACGAAAAGACCGGACGCGTTTTCGCAGGTGCTATTCGAGATACCGAGAGGTATCATTGATTTAACTGTCAAAGATCAGACGAACTAAAAGAGAGAGTGCATGTTCACGGGTGATATTCGAGATATCGAGAGGTATCCTCGATTTAAATGTCCATGAGAAGCCGAATTGAAAGAGCGGGAGCGTGTTCGCAGGTGATATTCGAGATATCGAGAGGAAACATCGATTTAACTGTCCAAAAGCAGACGAAAAGAGCGGACGCGTTTTCGCAGGTGCTATTCGAGATACCGAGAGGTATCATTGATTTAACTGTCAAAGATCAGACGAGCTAAAAGAGCGGGAGCGTTTTCGCAGGTGATATTCGAGATACCGAGAGGTATCATTGATTTAACTGTCAAAGATCAGACGAGCTAAAAGAGCGGGAGCGTTTTCGCAGGTGATATTCGAGATACCGAGAGGTATCATTGATTTAACTGTCCCAGACGAGCGGGGCTGAATGGTCGGGCGCGTGTTCGCAGGTGATCGAGCACTTCTCGACGCCGGCGCCGGGTCGGCCGCGCGCGCGCTCGCTGGGGCCCGCGGCGCCCGACGGCGGCTGCGGCGACGACCCCACCGCGCGCCTCATGGGCGGCGTGGGCGGCGGCGCGGGCGACGGCGGCGGGCGGGGCGGCGGCGGCGGCGGCGACGGGGACGACGTGCCGGCCGACGACGAGGACGTGGAGTCGCTGCTGCGCGGCGCGGGGGGCGTGGCGGGCGCGGGCGGGGGCGGGCCCGGCCGCCGCCTCTGCCTCCTCCTGCGCCGCCTCTGCCGCTCGCACCGCTTCCGGAACCTACAGGTGAGTCTTTCAACCAGCCCGCGTGGGAAAAGGGAAATGTTTTACCTCTTGTTGTGTTTAAACACGGTGAAGGAAAATGGACGAAAGTCGTGTAATTTGAGATGCGCATGAATGGAAAGTCGAATGATTCGATATCCGAATGATTCAATATCCGAGTGATTCGAGATCCGAGTGATTCGATATCCGAGTGATTCGAGATCCAGCTACAACCCCTTTCAACCATGGTTGTTTTTTTCATATTGCCACATATCTTTAAACAGCAAGGAAGTTGAATTTTCGAAGTTCTTTTACTACATAAGGAATCGCAAGAGAAAAAATATGAGGTAGGTACCTTGTAAATATCACAACCACTGCATGGTATATTGAGAAAATCCTATGGTATAAGAAGTATCGTGTAAAGTGAGATCACCCTCTTCATTTGCCTATTGTTTAATAATTCATTTATTGAAACAGTGTTTTCTGTAAAATTAAATAGTCGCATTAACATTCACGCTTTCATTCTACCTTGATAATAATTTCATTTGTCATGATATTTTTTATCTCCAATATTTTTGGGGACGTAAATACTTAAAGAAAAATGACTATCATTATTTGCATAATCGACCAAAAAAGTTTCTTCGTTCTGGCCGAAAAGGATTTTCAATAGCGTATTTTATTTGAGAAAAAGAAGATAGAATCATATGGTCCAATAAAATGCAAGATTATTTACTTTTCAATTAAAACCATGAGTAATGTCCTTTGCTTGATATAATTTAGATTCATTAATGATAAATTTTTTCTCTATGTTAAATTTGTTTATCTTTTAAGGAAAATTGAAAAAAAGAGCTTAGTTTCCTTAAAATATTCACACGAGATTTCATTGTTTGATCCTTACTGCCTTTTGGGTTTGTCCTGCTCCAATAAGAAACCACGTGCGTGGATTCTGTTCGTTGTTGGAAATATTTACCCGAATTAAAGGTTTGATTCAATGAAAATGCTGATATCGCTACTTGCTTAGCTTCTGAGTATAAATTTAGCTTCATTGTCTGCGCACATTTACTTGAGGTCGGTAGTTCATGGTAGGATAATCTAGTTGTTTCGTGAGCAGTGCCATCAAATAAACGTACTTCATATGCACGTGGAAGTTAGTAGATTCCTTCAGTATTCTACCGTATATACTATTTTCATTCTTGATTGCAAAATATTCAATAGCAAGGGGACCACTAAATTTTCACAAAACGCTCGTCGCTACATTATTTATAATTTAATTTAGTATAGTTAAAATGCAGATGTAAAGATCCTGGAACTCAAAAATAACTTGCACAGATTGTACATTTTTCCCACATGTCACGTCCAATTTAAGATATTTTGACGTGACAATAATACAAAATTAGTAGACACACGAGATTAGAGAAAGAACATTTATTTTTTAACTAACTATCGCTGGTCTCCTAAACCCTTATTTTGAAGGAAAGGTATACTTGACAGAAACAGAATATGCAACTAAAAACATAAAAACAAATGATATCGTATTGTTTCTTACATTGACGAAAAACACCAGTCACCATTATTCTGGCCGTTGAAGGAGCTAGAGATGGCAGTGTAAAATTAATTATTTAAATAAAAATGTTTCATTTCATTGCAAATAAGAAGGAAATAAAAGTATTGGATGAGAATCCAAGCCTGTTTACGCAGAGATCGAATTTACTATTTCTGAAAAGGTCGTGGATTATGTATTGTTTTTTGTAATCTCCAATTAATTAACTACTAATTAATACTGCAATACTGGTACTGTCACGTGTGTATACGCAAATATCAATTAAAGGTATGGTGGATTTTACAATGAAAAGAAAATACGCGTGAATGTTTCAGAGGAAATATCCAACTTGTTCTTCAATGTGATAATAAAATATGAGAGATGTTCACGTGTAACCAAACAAAGTAACGTCTAAAACATCTGTTTTTGAACTGCGAGTGCTTCGTAACTTTCCGCTCTCCATAGCACTGATCTGTAAAGCGCTGTAAATCCACCAGTGCAGCCGTTATTTGGCACACGCGATGTGGGGCTAGCAACAGCTCCCTTGTGACAAATGCCCCGTCAAACCTACAATAAATCATTTCGTCAATCTCCATGTTGGTATTGATTCACGAACAGGCGAATTAAAGTACATGTACGTGTTCATCCTGCTGACAGGAACATAAATCTCGGCACCTGATTGCAATAGAGCCATTAACAGACCATCCATTAAAATCGTTAACCACTCCAATGAAATGTGGTAGAAGTGACAAAATTTAAATTCTCAAAGCAAATGTTTATGCAGTAATTAATGAAATGAACGTACTCTGATAGAAACCGACAATTTCTTCATGTTTTCTCGCAGAACATGTATATTTTGTTCCAGCCAAAATCTGAATAAACAGTATATATTAAATTATAATATCCAATTTCCAAATTAATCACGTCAAATAGAACTAGAATTAGACAATAAGCGTCATGAAATACCTGAAAAAAATCGAGAGTGGCCACATCCATATTTTCAGTTAAATATATTTATGTTACGGATAAAGTGAAAATCTGGCTATTAACCAAATTAGCAGATTAATGTTCACATAATCTACAATGGGTGAATAACATCCGAAGTAGTAATAGCATCGAAGCATATTTACTAGATAAGACTTTCGCGAACACGAAGAAGCTAAGTTAAGTAAAAAACGTTTCAACGAAGAGAAACAGCAGTATGTAATAAACAGATATCAGACTTCTGGCAAGACGTTTCAAAGCCAACATTTGCTGAATAAAGTCCGAAATGTTCTTTCAACATTCATACAGTGTACACATTAGTCGGACTGGTATCGTAACTTCACCGGATCAACTCGTACTCAATCTGTAATATATATATATATATATATATATATATATATATATATATATATATATATATATATATATATATATATATATGACGGAATGAAAATCATAATTGAGAACTAGAAAGAGAATTGAGGATATCCACCGAAGAAAAATATAACGGGAATTAAGATGAAATAATCATTTTCAAGACACACACAATTCATATTCAATAAGTTCAAAATATATTGTTTCTTCGTGTCCTCCATTAATTTTATTTTAAATACTACACCAAGTAATCATTCACACAAAGCACTAGGTAATGACTATCGGCGGGTCTCCTATTGCGTAATTTCGTATAACTGTCACGAAAATTATGTAAAAGTAGAAGAAGTGGAACTATCAAGATATATAATAAATCAGAGCCGAAAAGTGTTCATGCGAGGCAGAATTGTGGGGGAAGGGTCAAGTGGAAAAGGATGAGGATCGGAGGAGAAAGGGATGTGGGATCTCGTGTCGGGGATTCCAGGCGAAGAGTCGGGGACGAGAGGAAAGGAGCGTCAAGGGTGGAGCGAAGAGGGGTCACGGGCGAGAGGAAAAGAGCATCATGGCCATGTGGAAAAGGGCGTCGGAGGCGGGAGGAAAGTGGCCGCTGGAGAGAGAGGAAAGGGACCTCAGGCGCAGAGAGGGAAAGGGTATGGTCGAGAGAAAAGGGGAGCCAAAAACGAAAGCGAGTAGTGAAGGGAACGAACAGGGTTAAAATGGAAGGGTCAAAGAGCGAGAGGAAAGGAACAAGAGAAACAACGGGGGGAAACGTAAGGGCCGAGAAGAGGCAAGGGGCGGGAAGAGGCAAGGGGCGGTGATAGATAAGAGACGAGGAGATAAGGGGTGGGGGAAGGAGGAGAAGGGAAGCGGAAAGACAATTGGAGTAGGAGAAACAAGGGAATTAGATATGGGCAGTGAGATAAGGGCGTCGAGACAAGGGAGCCGAGAAGCAAGGGAGCGCGAGACAAATGGCAAGGGGTGAGTGATTGGTGAGGGACGAGGAACAAGGGATGGGAATCAATAAGCAATGAACGAGGGAAATGGGGTGAGAGTAGTGACACTGAATGATTTGCAAGTGACAAGTAGTGAGTGGCGGATGAATTCCAAGAAAAGGGTCAAAGGTTGAGAGCCAAGGGGAAACGTGCGGGAGGATTGCGGTGGATGATATGTGAAGAAAATCAATTAGCAAGAGACAATTGGAGAGGCAATTGGCGAGGGGTGGGGGACAAGAAGTGAATGATAGTTCAGGTTCGTGAAGCAAAGGGGTGAGAGCGACAATAGACAAATGACGTCGAGCAAGGATCGAGTGGCGTTTGAAAGAGTCGTGAGGCAAGAGTTTTGAGACACAAGGCGAGGGGCAAGGGGCAAGAGTCATGGCGGCGGGTCGTCAGGGTGCGGAACGAATGACCACGGTGAAGCAGGTGAAAGGTGACTGCTCACCTGCCATGCCAATCAGGCGCGCCGGTGCGCCATTTTTAGCCTGCGGACGCCCACCGTGGGGCGAGCGCAGAGCTCTGTGATTTCCGCGACCGAGTAGTGCGAGGGCGCTGCGGTCGCTTTGCGACTCGACACCGTGGTCAACCGCGGTTGCCCAACGGCGTCCTGGCCAAGAGAGTGGGCCGCGGTCGGGGCGTGGGCGGATCGGGGCGGATCGAGGTCGGATGGAGCGGGACGGAACGGAGGGCAGCGGGACGAAGCGGGCGGGGCGGGGCGGGGACGTAAGCGGCGCGAGAGCGGAGGCGTAGGCGGGTCGTGAGTGGGGCGGGGGCGTGCGTGGGGCATGGTTGGGGACGGGGGTGGGGGGGGAACGGGTAGGGCGTGGGCGGGCGGGCTGTGCGAGCAGGGGTAGTGGGAAGGGGAGGAGCAGAGGCGGGCAGGGGGCGGAGGGGGCGGAGCGGGGGCGGGAGCAGGGGCGGAGGCAGGGAGCGGAGCAGGGGGCGGGCGGGGGCGGAGCGGGGGCGGAGCAGGGGCGGAGCGGGGGGAGCGGGAGCGGAGCGGGGGCGGAGCGAGGGGGCGGAGCGGAGGGGGCGGGCAGGGGCAGGGAGGGGCGGAGCGGGGGCGGGCAGCGGGCAGGGGCGGAGCGGAGCGGGTGCAGGCAGGTGGGCAGGGGGTGGCTCAGGGGCGAAGCGGGGGCGCGGAGGGGCGGGGAGGGTGCGCGACGGGGCGGGGTCGGAGTGGGGGGCCTTGCGGGACTGGGCTGGGCGCGTGGGTTGCGGGTAGAGTGGGGCGGGGCGGGGCAGGGCTGGACGCGTGGGGTGGGGCGTGGGGCGCGCATGGGCGTGGAGAGCGAGACTGACGCGTGGCGCGCTCCAGGCCCTTGGTGGCCGCCGCGAGGCTAACCACATCCGCTGCGGTGCACCACGCGCCCTCCCGGTGCAGCGGTCACGACTAAACGCCGTATTCGGCCAAATTCTGATGCACGTGTTCCTAGGTACTCTCGGTTAGTGGTCCTCCGAATTAAATTGCGACAGTAGATGGGAACCGTTTTTTTTAAAGCAATTTTTAAGAAATTATTTACGGAAAGTATTTCATCCTTTTACTGTTTATAATTTGGAAAGTGTGTCTCTCTGGCATGCGAATGGCAAAATAAAGAAAACACAGGGCATCGCAAGTATTACAAACATAAATGTGCGGCTACCATCTCCCATATTTTGAAGGATCCCAAGAGAATATACTCCTAAGTTACCGTAATTTTTTACATAAAAATATTGTTCGCAACCCCTACAAAAGTGTATTTCGTATACTCCATTCAAAAGGCCCGAATCGGGTCCTGCCGTCACCTCGAATAGAAACATTCTTTCGTTAGTCAAAGATTAACTCTCTGTACTTTCTATCCAAATAAGAAGTTAAGCATGGTATGCTCGATTTCATGAAATAAATTGTTCGTCATATGGATAATGAGAGTAAAAATAGTAATAATAATAATTAATAATAATAATAATAATAATAATAATAATAATAATAATAATAATAATAATAATAATAATAATAATAATACTTTAACTATGTTATGCGTGTATATCTCTAATTTTCTAGGATAAATTCAAAGCAACAAAGTTTCATTAAATTGTTTTGCAGTGAGTATTCCACTCATACATTCATTCATTCATTCATTTCTGACGTTTTCAGTTGGAAGATGTTTTCGAAAAATGTATTTTAAAAATGTCCATGTTACATTTCTCCCTGAAATTACCCTTTTTAGATAAGCATTGTTTCAAATCAATAAAATTTAATATTTTTGTTGTTACAGATATTTCTTTTTCCTTAAATACGACTTGTCACGTATGCATTGACACTTAAGGTATATTATGCCCCAAACATGCAAAAACGTTAAATATTGTTTAAGAACTTCTTCATATATTTACTAAAAAATATGTCTACAATAAAAACAAAAACATTAAGAAAAAAATTGAAAATTTTTTGGGGAGATAATGGAATTTTGTGTACAGAAATAGGCCCTTAGCTGTGACATCGTAACGTTGAAACTACTATCTCCATTGCTTTCATTCTCTTTTCTGATGATAAAGGACAATTTGAATTTGTGCCTGAACCAAAACAATACTTGTACCATTTGTATTTACATATTTTAAACATTTTATTTGTCAGAAAATTAAAAATCAAAGAATAAAATTTTGTTCATGAAATAATTGGTTCAAATGTGTAGTTTGGGTTCATGCATTACCTACATATTTCTGAATTATAACGGAATAAACCGTAAATTTTATTCCGTAAATTTTGTTTGAAGGAAAAATCTATTTGTTCAATTTTATAGTTGTAGGAACATGCCAGAGAAATTTCAAACTTTTGCAGTTTTCGAAACTTCAGAGTTAACCGTGGAAATCGGACCAATGCCACCTTTATAAGCGTATTTTTTTTCTATTCTTACAAGAAATTTAAAGAAAACATTTGGAGCCGTTTTCGAGAAAATTTTGAAATTGTCCGGGAGCTTCATGTAAAGTACCCCCAAAATTAAATGTTTCTCAAAATCTCAAAGCTTCAACTAGAGATAGATCGACAGGGCTTTCTTCAATTTTGAAAAGATTGTTCACATGGTTTAGGCGCTAACAGTGTTCACAAACGGACGACGAACAGACTGATAGATTGACAGACTGGCAGACGGACAGACTGACGAACGTTTTGAAAAAACACTTTTTCGGTATGAGGGGAAAACCCAAAACGTGTATTTCCGTTAAATTCTCCAAATCGATTTTGCGCAGCATTACGTAACTTTCTCTATATTAGTATATTACACCGTATATAAGTATGTATACGAGAAATTGAAAAATTGAGAATATGACCGTGATGAACGCGTCGTGTGATTGTGGTTGAAAAGACGATTACTTGAGACGATGTCGAGTTGCTGTAGTGGACGCATCGCATGTTGGTTTTGAATTTTCGAAATTTTATGAAATTAATTTTGAAGATGTCATGATTTTTTTTTTGAAAAGTGAAATGGGCAGTAGTGCAGCAAAAATGGAAGTTAAAAGACATATTTTGTTTTTCTAACATCAAAATTTATAGCAAGGTCAAGATTGTTAGTTTTCAAGACCTTAGAGAAAAGACTTGGCCATTCATTTGATTTTAAATTATTCCAAAAAAAACGGTAAAGTGAACTCGCGAGAATGTTGGAAGTAATTAATTGTGTGAATGTTGGAAGAAAATATGTATCGTAAATATTAGATTGTTGGTCATTTAAAAGGGTATTTTATGTGTTTGTTCTTTTTTTGTTATATAAGCACATTTTTTTGTCACAAGGGAGGTAGAATTCGCTGAATATTTTGTCAATGAATACGGAATAAACCAAGCCGGTATGTTTATACAGCTTTATAACAGAAATTTCATGGAGTTATGAGTAGTAGATAGCAACGACCTGAATGACAGGTAATAATTAAAATATATACATCTTCCTGAAATGATAGTAATATCGATTTCCTGTATAGGATCGATTTCGTGAACTCACGATATATATTCGTGGGAATGGTGTAACACAACCCGTTTTATGAAAACAAGGATTCTATTATTATAAAAGTAATTTTATTTGTAATTATAAGGAAGGGAGTAATAGGGTTGTGTTTATATTTAGAAACCATGACAGTTTACATGTGTAAATTTATAATTACTCAAGAGTAATAATTAATTACGAAGGTCCTGAATATGGTTAAAAATGTTTTGCAGAATTTAAAAACATTCTAAAACAACAACAACAATAATAATAATAATAATAATAATAATAATAATAATAATAATAATAATAATAGTAATAATAATAATAATAATAATAATAATAATAATAATAATAATCTCAACAACACTGAACAAAAATTAACGAAAAACAGAAAATTATAATACTTTATACATACTGTATGCTACATATTTATACATACTGAATTACTGTTCAATTATAAGTATGCTCATCAAATATTCAGTTGATTCTGATTGCAAAGTATATTGCAAACTTTAAATTGTATAAATCATGGTCTAAATCAAATTGCAGTCCGATTCAGTTCATCTGCCGAGGACCAAATGTGAAGGTTTCTTTTACTGATGTATTAAAAATGCTTGCTCACACTCACACAACACATCTTAAAACAGAAATATTAAATTGTCTGCTCTATTTTGATCTAAACTAACTTTTCAAATAAACTAACTTCTCTAAATTTAAACCCTCCCATCTGCTCCCCACGATCCTCAAGGTGTTCCGGCCACAGCGATGTCCTACGGCATTGCCCTCAGAACGGCAGCCTCTGTCTGATGTGGGATTGCGGTTGGGATCGCGTGATTAGCATAAGCGCGCGCCCCTCCACAGCGCCTTCACCGACAGGTGGCGCTACAGACGGTGCTTAACCGAATTAGTGTTCTTTAAAAATACGCACTTGTTCAAAAACACAAGTTTTGTCAATCCCTGTTAATCCTATTTTGCATTCGCGTGAAATATTATTGTATTTTTCAGTTGTGCGGACGGGAATGTGCAATTAATGATACATGCCCTCGGAAGATATCCTCTTCTCAAATAAAGTAAAAGAGGTAAATATTTCGACGGGAAATATTCGTGCTCAAAGGAGCAGCCTTTTAATACGCATCTCTGATATCGTGAAACGCTAATGTTTCTCAAAACTTCAATGTTTAATGAGACTATACAGGCGTAATCTCCCATTCTCGAAACGTAGGGTGAAAGAATGTGTCAGTGTTCGAAAGTAACAGCCATTATCTATGATATTCACTATAAAGTATTCAAAATGTATTATAATTAGAACACGTGTGTATTTTATTGCTACCCTAGTGTTGATAACACTATTTTTGTGCCTTTCTCTCACTCCCCTGAAAATCTCCCATTTTCTGTGATATTCTACACGAATACCTATGGCATCATGTAAGCGCAAATATATGTAGTATGTCAAATCAGAAACAGAGTTTGAATTGAAAAATATTTTAGGAAAAATCGTGAGATTTCAAGGGATCTCAAAGCAAAATTATCTATAAATTGGCTTCTGAAGCAGAATTATTGGTTAGTTTTTCTCATGTAAAAATAATCACAGTTTAGAAGAAAAAAAATATAATCAAACAAATCAAAGAAGACATGTCTCTTCACTCGAATGATGTATATTTAATGATTAAGTGTCACTAATTGTGATAAGCCAAGAACCCTGGGCTTTTTTTAATGATATAATCAGCATCCAGAACTGTTCGCAAAATCGGAAGTCAAAGAATACGCGTTGTTAGGACAACTGATCAACAAAGTTTGATATACCATGTTGGATGTAATAACGCTGTGTAGGTGGACACGGCCCCGAACACATTTTATGAAAAAGGTTTGGAGAGGGCGTTGAGAGCTATGATCTTATGGAAGGAGGCATGGGAACATTCTCTAGAAAGACACTGATGCGAACGCACGTTGGTGAGGTGCGAACGGATTTTCAGCATAGGCTGGGTATTATTTAAATGATAGTGAGGTGGGAATTTATGATTAGTTTGAAGTTTGAGAACTTGGTATTGAGTGAATTGTAATATTAAATTTTAATTGGGAATTTTATTAATATAATAGTTGAAATTTCGAAAAAATAGACTCCGTGTTTCGAGGAAATATACATTAGGGTAGCTCTGAAGATTGAAGTATTTTTCGATAAGTATCTCAATATAGTCAGTCGCGAGTCCATGTTTCATACGAAACACGGATAGAGGATGTCACGACCTTGTATTAATTTTGTAGAAAATATTAATTCCCATTAATTGCAAATCGTTGAGGACATTTGGAACATTTTAAATTTAGGTAAGAACGCAAGAATTGGTGAGACAAGAATTCCATGGACAACATTCTGCTAGTCAGCCGAGAAGCCGTTTATCAAGATACTAGTGAGAACCCGTCAAAATTTGACGGTGAGATCTGAGATAAATGTAAAATACTGTAACCAGACTAATGTTCACAATATATTGCATTGTTTGGATCTTCAAGGTATAACGAAGATGTTCTGCAATGTGGAGTTCCCAAAATTTTGAACACGTATGGCTCATGACCAGGTGACAATGTAATGGCACAAAAGATATAGCCCAATTATACTGAATGATATTATTTCTAAAGGTTTTTGATGTGTCATCATCTCCTATAAACAACTGTTTGATTTCTTCTGGCATATTGCTCGAATTACTTATTTTTCCATTTAAGCAACACAAAGTAAATCGTTTGCAGAATTTCTCTCACATGGAAAGTACAAAGCAGAAAAAAACTGACATTTCATAGACAATGACCCAATAGAAAAGGAAATGACCTCACTATCACGACACCTACGCTGACTTTCTCTTTCCCTGCATCCAGTTAATGAACGTTTGCGTCTTTTGAGGCGCGTGGACTACGACTCGGAATTCGACATAACCTGTAAACAACTTCACTAAAGTACAACCGAGCAAAACCCATTGTGCGAATGTTCTTTACACAATACACCACAGAAGCAAATACATGCAAACTGTCAACACCACAATGCAATTATTACACTGAAACAAAAACTTGACGAATTGTAAATAAATCTCAACAATCAAAACAAAACATCAATCAGCGTGGACACACTTTATCGACTCATATATCTCGATTTTGAAACTGACATTCTTTGAAAGAAAACAATTGACTATTGATAAGCGTACTATTAAAGAATGATTTAATTAATTTACACCGTAAATGGTGGTGAATCAGTACAAACAATATCTGATAACACATCTAGGGATCATATTCTTTCATTTAAAAGAAAAAATACAACAATTGGTCCAGTGGATGCTCTAAACGAAGCCATGGCAGAATACCTTATTTTTTTAAATATATAGATTATAGTAAGTTTACGAACTATAGTCAGACCCGTTTGGTGTTTTAATGTTGGTGGTAATAATAATTGTTTTAATCAATAGAACTTCCAGGAATCGTGATTCTGTCTAGAATTACACGTCCACATGCAACAGGTAAGGAGTAATATGTTGTCTGTCGAACCCATGGTTAAGTTGAAAGGAAATTTAATAATTTAGTTGAAATTTCAGAAATAGCTAGCCCAACGTGGTGGTGGAGTGATTGCATTTAAAAGAAAAAATTCAACTATTCTCATAATTTTATGTTCACAATCCTTTAAAATCCTTTAACATTTTCAAAAAGTAAAATAAATGAATATGTTTAAATAAATAGTAAATTACCATAAGTACAATTCACTAGCAGCTAATGCATATTGTTTTCATGATCATATACCTGTTTGAAGTCAATTTAAAACATCAACTGATTTTGCGATTTGCCTAGGAGCTGAGTCCTCTTATTCTTGCTTTCATTTGTGAATCTGTCAAAAACAAAAATAAACGATTGTTTGATATTGCAGTACATTTGACATATATTTCTGATTAGCTGTCCAAATCACTGATTAACTACATCGTTTTTTCAATTTATAACGAATGAAATGCACAATTCAAATCAGGAGAAAACTCAGTATCGGTTGTTTGCTGTACCCGATATTCTTCTCGGTAAATGTATCTTCTGCAAAGAGATTTTACAAGATGTTTATAAGTACTTTACCTATTTTACTCAATGTCTGATTAAATAAAACATAACAGCAGCAAAAAACAAAGAAAATAACATAAAAATCTATATCTTATTCACTTGACATATTTCTGACAGGCGTATTTTACTCGTACTTGTATTTGTGTTTTATAGGGATTCGCAGGAGTGCGATATTCTAAGAAGGGCTTCGTAAATTTTTCCCTTTATATAAAAATGTTCACTTTTATTTATTTACTTAACGTCAAAAACAGTTAAAGCTTTATATGACTTACTATGAGGGTGAATGGCAACATGTACTACACATTTTCGTGACCTCTGGGAATCCCACCCTAAATTATAAACTATATTAAGCCGGAATATGTATACTTATAGCATTTTTAACATTTTATAAAATACTTTCTCCTGTGCAAAAAACTACTCGCAACAGCAAATGAGCTACAGAGTTTGGTTGTTATCCCTTATAGTCCCCTACGTGAAGAAATCGACGTACTGTAAAGAGAACGTGAAGAATCATTATTTGAATAACTATATTCCTTACTGAGCTCAAGAAAACGTACACAGATAGTGAAACGTACACATATATTGAAGCTACATTAGTAATATCCAGAAGCAAAACAAGGATCTATCTCAGTATTTTCTCAAAGGATTTAGGGAAACTGAGTTAAATAGTTTCAATGTTCCCTGATTTATACGCTGTTCACAATGAAACAAAGATTTACACATACCAATTATTTCCTAAATCCTAACTGAATCAAGAAAATCCAATTCATTTATACAAAATACCTAAATTTATAGTTTTTTGTAATCTTTCACAAACTTCTATCTTATGCAAATATTTATGCGCAAAATCCCTTAACATACTTGTAAAACAGAGTTATCAAACGATATATTGTCGTACAATAATAATCCTCAAAAACTCTTATCTACAGATAAGATCTTAGCTACAGCTCAATTATAACTAAATAAATAAATATCACATAAACCGTTTCCATCCTGGTATCTCCCTCCAGCGGGGCACCGCCCCATCCGGGAAACGCTCTTAAAAACTCGTCATATGTGGTAGTGCAGTCCAAGTAAATGGGTCTTAGTAAGGGTGATAGGACAAGGAATAGGAAGAAAAGATCGAGCGCAGTTCGTGGTGTGGTTGTTAGGGAGCTACTCCGGCATTTGCCTGTCATGTTATAAGAATCCACGAATAGCTACCGATTAGAGCAGTAGATCGGAAGAATGCTCCTCCAGGCAGAGTCTGAACTCGACTTAACATCTATCTCATGTCGAAAATCCTAACACCGTCGGAATGCTAACTCTAGGGCCTCTTGGTATGAGACACTACCAAGATATCAGTTGGTGGCTGAGCCACCTCAGCCATCTCCGCCGGACGACGGAGTCCGGGAAAAGAATGAAAGAGAGTGACATGGGACCGGGGACAGCGTGTTATGGAATCAGTGGCGGTGGTTGTGATACTTGTTGGCAGAGATAGCACTTGAGGTTGTACGCAACTGAGCTGACTATGAGAAACAAAGCCAAAATGTGCTTTGAGTGAAATCTGGCACTGTAAAGTAAATTTATTTCTTTTTTAGAAGTGGGAGGATATTTTTTGAGTTCAATACTTTATGTTGCATCACTCTCAGATTTACGTATATCTATTTTCTTTGGCTAGGAGAAAAAGCCCTCCAAGGCGGATATTCAGTAAAGAAATTAAACGGAAAAGAATTAAAAATAAATATTGTTTTGTAACCTTTAATTCAATGAAAACTTTAAGTGAAAGAAAAACATTGAATATGTAAAAGCATAATTTTCATTTTCAACCTTTTTCAGTAGTAAAATTAGAAGTAAATGAAATAAATCTCCTTGAACACTGCAGTGTTAATAAAACCAGCCTCGAGCTTTCACATGAGCATTCAACTATTTCCGTATTTGGTACGAGTAATTAAAAATCGGCAAAGAAAGAGCCTCCGCTCTAAGGCACGGCCGAGGAAAACAAATTTTAAACATCGACCGGCTAACAAAGCTTTCTCATAACCCCAATCACTGTTGTACGTGACATGGGAGCTTAGCAACTGATGTCAAACTTTACGAGTGCCTCTTTTCCTCATCAGTTTGTAGTGGCGGAAGCCTAATTTAAAGATGGTCTGCTTCTCAAACTTTAAATTATCACTCAATCACTTTGTGTTGGTCTGTGAGCTTCACTATAGGCAGAAAATGTTAGACAGATAGTACTTTAAATATCAATACAAATGTTTACTTTTGAACTCTAAGTTGCTGATAACCTGACATTTTTCTCTTTTACTTTCACTAACCTTATTCCTTTCTTGTTTTGCGCTCTGTATAATATGAAATGTTTCTTCTTTACCGTACTTGTTGGACGCAATTTCTCTCGTTTATTTCTTAATTCCTAATATCTGCAGTTCATGACATTTTATATATTCCCTCTTTCAACACTTACCTTCGTAGTTTCAACACATTTCACTGCGATAATCTCTCTCGTACATTGTTTCCAAATTTTAAAAAATATATTTTAACTGATTTCTATACTGCTTAGTTCATACAATTGGTATTTGAAAGATTCTTTTGATTAGTTTCACTCGTCTGTGTTAATTTTTGTGACATTAATGAATAACACGGAAAAGAAATGTGTCAGAAACGGAAATATTTCAACAATTCATAGAGGATTTAAATAAATGCCTTACAGTCACACTGAAAGGACTAACGAAAATCAATTCACGTGTCAATTCTCTACTTACTAGAGCGTACTACACTCAGCGACGGATTACCCGCATCGATCCGCACGATCTGCCGCGGCGACTGGCGACACTAGCGGGCGACAGCCGCTAACTCGCGGGTGCAAACTTCATTCCAGAGTCGCCGGCGCATAGAGGAACCTTATTAGAGCGAAGATGGCGGCCGCGGGCCATGTTCCTCTGTTTGTCTTCCGACCTCCGCTCGCTCGTTCGCTCGCCTGCTTGCAGTACGAAGCGCACACTGGGTGTGCCCCAAGGGTCCGATCCCGGAGAGCGATAGGACTCCCATGCACACCACTGCCTCCCTGAACGAAAACGTTTGCCTTATTCACGGAGACACGGAAGAGTAGAGAGAGCGTGTCACGTTATTATACGCACACCTACCGACCGAAAAAGTGAAACTACCGTCCTAATAATTATCAACAGTTAGAAGTTTTATTAGCATTTTCCGAGGAGTAAATAAATTATGTTTATGTTAAAGGTACAGTATTTAAATTAAGCTTCATAAGAAAAGCACAGATTTTTTTACCTTTTCTTTAAACTAAACTACTTGATGATTAATTCAGAGAGAGCAAATAGTTTAGCAAGATAAAATAACGCAATTAAATGGATATCTTAATATATTTTTCTCCACGCATTCTGATCGCTAAAAAAGTAAAATTAGGTCCCTCAACAATGAGAGAAAATTTGAGTTCACAAGTTAGAAGTATTGATTGAAATTAATTTATTCATTTCTATCTATTGTTATGATAGAGCATTCTCTCCGCGGTCTGTCTTGCTCTTTGTCTGCCTTTCTCTCTGTCTGTCTTTCTCTCTATGTGTCTGTCTTTATCTGTGTCTGTCTGCCTTTATCTGTCTGTCTTTATCTGTGTCTGTCTGCCTTTCTCTTTGTCTGTCTTTCTCTCTATTTGTCTGTCTGTCTGTCTCTCTCTCTCCGCCTCTCTCCCTCTCTTGCTGGAGAAAAATCTTTAAAACATTTGAAGAACATAATTCACTAAGACAAAATTTCATCAATAACCCAAAAAAGGTGCTTAAACCATTTTATGACTTCGACTTGAGGACGTTGTGTCACGTGATCCAGCGCGATCCCTTCATCCAAATCGCCGCTGCTCTTTTATCATTCGTTCACCTCTCGCACAACACTCCTCTCACTGCAGCTGCCTGCACCATCCCTTCGTCTCAGTTACTTTGATCTCCCCCTCTCCACCGTCACCCTGCCTAACAAGTGGTTCCCCTGGCTCCATTGTCGGAATCACCTCCGCCTTTTGTCACCGATGAAGACTGACGTCACTTTAGCCACCAAACAACCCCTCTCCTTCCTACCCTAATAAACGCCGTTCTGCACCCAGAGCTACTGTTCTGTACTTCTCACCATCGGCACACCTCAACGAAACGTCCCTTTCTTAATCGTATCCTCCCTCTCTTGCTCCAGCATCCTTACATTTCTCCTTCAACACCAAATCCTGTCTTTGAGGCTTTTTTTTTCAATATCCCCTCCACAGTACACTGTGGAGGCGGGAATTTATTTTTATAAGTTCGGTATAAATACGTTACTTACTGCCCTACAGCTCAAGCTAGTCTTGTCTTATTAACAAACAAAAAATTTTATTTCATGTACTTTGAATTGTACAATTAAAAATACCTGCACTTTTGCTTGCCTGACTTACGGGTAACTAATAATTCTTAACTTAATACAGGGCAATGTTTTCCTCTTTTATTGGTTATTTTTTCCCTACATTCACGCATCGCTCTCGCGTCTTTGAGGCCGCGCTCCTGGTGTCAAGCCTCAGCCTCAAGCCCCTCCCACCTGTCGCTCGCGCCTGCCCCTGCTTGGGTGGCGCCCCCGATGTCGCAGCAGCGCGTCGAGTTGCTAACGCGTCCTCTCGCGCAGACTTTCCTTTGATGGCTGACAGTGACAGACAACGCGGCGGGCCCGCCACCGACTCTACAGGGAAGTTGGGTCACTCTTAATTATAGCCCTTCCGCGCGTACCAAAGAAGAGCATAACGTTTCCAGCTTTGCTAGGTACAGGATTTCGCAACACTTTGCCGGATCAAAGAGAACATTCCAGAAAGCTTTGTCGGAGCATTTTGTTATTCGGAGAAAACGCAATTCAATATAAGCTTTCTACGTGAATACTGATCATATCTTGGTGCTCCAAATTTGGCTGAAATTATTAACGAGTTTAATAATTCTTACTTGCAATATCAAACGATGTATAAAAGTTGTATTCAAAGCAAGTTTCAAATTAATTTTGTTTATCAGAGTATTGTTACCTCTTTTTCTATTAAACATAACTCTGTATAGAGAAATGTATTTTATACCTACATATCTTAAATTCCAAAAACTTCAAGAAGTTTCTACATGGTTTGTCGTTGAGAAATCAAATCATTTGAAAGTTTACTTTTCATATTCTGTTTCAACGTAATATAACACTTCCAGGCTAACCATTGCCTGAGGACGGTGAAGTATAGGTATTCTATAATCAGTATAAATGCGTAAAATTACAATAAAATGAGTAGCAATATAAATGTGCAAAACTACATCGTTATATTGCAATATCAAAACACTGGAGTGGAATACCATGTTTATTATCTGTTGAGTTTGTTTCATAATTTAATATAATTTTATTAATAATACAATCATTTTCATTATAAAAAGATCAGCTAACTAATAGGAAAACATAACACACATTCCCGTACACCGGGATGCTCGTGTAATGCTTAGGATGAAAATAGATTAATAGATTCACGATAAATCTATATATAGCCACTCTTAGCCATATGTTTGTGTTTTGAAATGGGCACTTTCTACTGTGTAAATGGTGAATTCGCGTTCAATGGTACAATGTGTATTTTGGTTTTTATAAACCCTGGCTAAATAAACTATTGTTATTGGTATTTCATTTTTATTTATGAACATATCAGTTCGGATTCGGGGAAAAAGCAGTGAGGGTCTGAGACATGGGAGACGCAGCTTGAACACGGAGCTGCGCACTTCAATTCGTAAAATGTTCTAATTTTTAAATTTATTTTAGGAAAAGGAAATAACGTTTGTTAATAACTGTAAAATTTCTAAGATAGAACTCTTGACTAAATAATGAAACAGAGTGATCATGAAAGTTACCGTATAAAAAAAATCCGGCGGTCCTATTCGGAGTTGGCGAAGGTAAGAAGATGTCAACGCCAAAATTGCAGAATTCACAGCCATGAACGGAATGTTCAAAATCTTATAATAGTAGACTTTATATGTAAGACGATGTCGTATACAAAAGTACATACGTAGTATAGAGAAAGTTATGTAATGCTCCGACGAAACGTGCGGAGTATTCCACAGAAAAATTATTATTGTGGCTCCCTAACACCAGAAAAGAGGATTTTTCATGCTCCTACTCGTAGTAAATTCCTTTCTCTTGTAAGTTGTGTAGTCAAAATCCACTTCAAATTTCTTAATACCGATTACACTGCCCTGCGAATTTAAACTTTCCGACCATTGCATAAAGTTTAAATCGTGATTTTTATATTTCTGACATGCTGATTCAAGATATGAAGTCAGTTTTTCTCTATCACATCAGGGGCTTTTGCAAAATCAAAATGACAATTCGTGAAGTATGAGACACGAGCACAGACAAGGTTACAATGAATGTATTATCATATGTAAGGAATGCATTGCATATACTGGTTTGAATAACAACACAGCAGAAATGGATCAAATGCCTCATAATGTATTGACGATGGCAGGGCCACGGTTTCAATTTTGTAACGTCATAACTTAGTTTAAGAAACTTCTTTTTCTTGCTATTCGCGTGTGGGATGTAGTTGGAACTTCACCCTTTAGTAACCAACAATATGCAAGCATGTAACAAGTAACAACAATCTGCAAGCATGTTTTTGTTGCATTTTCCTTGACATATGCATTCCAATTCTTTTAGATTCTGGTGAAATCTTTCTCCTTGCTCCTCGCTCGGCTTTCCTACATTCTCCCGAAAATAGTTCAGATGTGTATGTAACATATGGACTTTTAAACTCATTTTGCAGCCTAACTTATGGAAAGAAACAAGCATTCAATCCACCAAATGTTTGTAATCTGAATTCTTGCTGTTACTAATAAAGGTTTTGACCACATCTCGGAATGATTTCCACGCCGATCGTTCTGCAGTGTATTACATAACATCTTCATAATTAGGATCAGATATATGTTTTCTGATATATGAACCTGTGAAGTACCCTCTTTGATTTTCGCATTACTAATGCCAGGGAATCGATGACACAGGTACTGAAAGCATTCACCTTCATTGTTTAGAACTTTAATGAATTACTTCATGAACCCAAGTATGATATGAAGCGGAGGTAACAGTATTACGGACTTGTTACCAACAGCTTTTATGTTTTTCGAGCCTACAATCCACTGTTCATGTGGCCATTCTTTTTGGATTGTTTTGTAACTTTCCGCGACTGTCCCACTCACTCAGAAAGCACGGGTACCTTGTGTAACCTGCGCGTAAAACCTAACAGAATACCTTCTTTAAAATTACCATGGACTTTCCACTTCCTGGTACTTCCGTTTACACATCTGAGGATTTCCATAGGTTTCTCGCATAATAAAATAATAAGCAATGGAAATTAATGAAAATTTGTTTTCATTATGAAGAAGGACGTATTTCAAACTACACTTGGAAGCATTGATAAAAAGTCTCCGCAGTAAACAAAGTTCCCTCTTCAGAAAAGAAGGGTGTAAAGTCTTGTTCGCAATAACTATACCAATAGTACGTCGTTCCTGGTACCAACATTGGTGGCCAGTACGCCGTTGGTGTCAACATGTTCCTTTCGCGAAATGTAGACCGGAGTATCTCGGCAGTTCCGTTGTTAGTCAAAGATCTCGAACAAAATCGTTTATTCCACTTTACTTGAAAAGTTTAGATTCCTTTTCAAAATCTTCAATCGAGAAATCAGTCAGAGGTAAGATCGGTCGCTTCTACATCACATTTAGATTAATAATAATAATAATAATAATAATAATAATAATAATTCACAGCATACAAATTCACAAATATTCACAAGTACACTATAAAGTACAAACATTACAATACATTAAAATCTGATGGTATAAAATAAATAAAATAATTAAAAGAATTCAATTGAGTACGTAAAATTAACAAAAATATGGTCTGAGGAAAATATCTAAGGCGAGTCTCAGTGTAACCATTGATTTTCAGACTGACCGACAAGAGTTACAATAATTACTTCAATACAATAAATAATACAATTCAATACAAGAAAGCAATACAATAATTGTAAACTGTAAACATTAAAAATATAATAAAATATAGAAAAAGGTCCATTACAGGGAAAGACAAAATGTACAAGCAATATGAATTGAACTTAAAGATGTATGAATTGAAATCAGAAAGAAGTAGAAAAAGAAGATAAAAAGACAAAATAGCAAAAACCTTGCATTAACGATAGTTATCGCGTATGAACTCATTAGCCTTCCAACGAAACGCTGAGAAATTCAAAACTCTTAAGTCACTCGGGAACCTGTTGTAAAAATAGGCTCCAAGATACCGATACGAAGTCTTAAATCGAACTGTACGATGCATAGGCAGAACCAGTGTAGTACCAGCATTACACACAACTTAACATTTCTGACGGTTGAGTCAGAAAAAAGTTGCAGATTTCCACGAATATACAAGGATTGTTCAAACTTCAAAACATTAAAAATAAAGAGACAAATATGATAGAGCCAACGTTTATTTACTGTCAGCCATCCAAAACGCGATCTACATGCTGAGATGTGCGTGTATTTGCGTACATTATAACTAAATATCAAGCAAGCATTCTGCATAAGTTTGATTCTGTGTAAAGATCTTTGTACAAGACAGGGTATATCACAATAATTGAAAAGAGAAATAACAAGTGATTCACATACTAGTCTAAGCTTTACGTCAGGGGAAGTAATTTGCGATATTGATACAACGATATCCGATGATAATGGGACAGTCGTAAATTGTCCGGACGCTGTGGGTCTGGTACATCAGAACCACGAGGAAATAGGCAAAATTGCTGATAGAATGTTGTTTGGATACACAATAATACTTTTGTCCTTGCTGTTAAATTCCTTCACATTTACGGAACAGAAGAAGCAGTCAGCACTGTGTTCTGAAGATTGTCGCTATACCATTGTAATTTCGAATAGCAACGCTGTTCTCTCGCCGTTCGTCCATTGTCGTAACTATTCTGTACACGTTCCATAAACCCTATGTGGTCTCCACGGCTTGTCTTAGTCTCCCAGTTTGAGACAACTAGGCGTAGTAGGCCTTTCTCATGGACTTGGTTATTTTGCGCTGCTGTCTTATCGCAATAAACCTTCCACACACATGGTAAAATGCATCTGGACTGTTCTAGCAGCCACGACGCAGTATGTGGATATGATTTTTATAAAATTATAAACTTTTTTATTGAAATACATGTTAAACACCGCACGTTACTGAGTATAGAACACTTATGAAGACAAACCTCTCGTTTTACCAGCAGGCGAAACTGTTCAGACTAGCAAACAAATCACAACAAAATGTTCCTAGTGTGCAAAACTTGCTGCTTTGTCGTGCCGGTTCTAGACTGAGTGGTTATTCAAGGTTGCCAAATGGCAACAAGACATCGATTTAATTTGGAAAATTTAATTAAATGATACATCCTCTAACACCTTAAAAAGTGCATTGGTGTCTGAATGTGATAAAAACGTAGTATAAGATTTTAAAGAAACGTGACGTGATGTAGGAAAATCAACGTCGGATCCTGATTCAGGGTGCAAAAGTAATCCTAAAAAGCAATATAAGGTTGGGGCAATGAAACCATCGCAGGTCAGTGTTATTGAAAAACGTTCTTTCGTGGGTATCCGTTCGTCCATCAGTGAACAATACTACCGCCTGAACTATTCGCAGGATATTTAACAGAATGAATATTCCTTAGTCGATCTGTGCCGACTGAAAGCACTATAATTTTTCAATAGAATTCATTGAATTTTAGGGTATTTTACATGAAGACCAGGAGACATTTTCAAACTTTTCTCAAAAAAGCTCCTAGTATTTATCTTTAAATTTCTTTTAATAATCGAATGAAACAAGTGTGAAGATGGCATAGGCTCGATTTTTACTGACAACTCTAAAATTTCGAAAATTGCAAAAGTTTTGAATTTTTTGGACCACCTCATACAACTGCATTATTGAAGATACACCAACTCCTCCGCATTACCGAACATCTTTATTCATCATTTCAAAAAAATATCACACAGTAGCAGTTTTCATCGACATAACACAGGCGTTTGATCGGACGTGGCATGAAGGTCTCATATACAAAATTTAAAAAAAATAGGCACTCTGCATTATATCCAGTCCATCATTCAAAGTTTCATCAGTAACAAGACCTTTTCCGTAAATGTAAACAACCACCATTCCAACCCAAGACCAATTTTAGCAGGACTACCACAAGGATCACCTCTATCACCTACTTTTTTTAATTTATATGTTGCAGACATTCCCAAACTTAACGACATCCACATTGCACAATTCGCTGATGATACAGCCTTCTATAACTCCGGTCTTTCACTTACTGATTACAGCAACAAAGTTCAATTGTACCTTAACCTAATAGACAGCTGGGCTTCAAAATATAAAATCCAACTCAACCCAACCAAAACGGCCGCCAAGATCTTCACACTCCGTCCACACTCACCCCCACGACCACTCATGCTAAACAATGCACTCATCAACTGGCTCCCTCTTAATACACCAATCAAATGCTTAGGACTGAACATGGACACAAAACTCAATTGGAAGCAGCATATAGATGCCAAAATCACTCAATCCAAAATCAAATTAATACAACTAAAGCCATTAATACACAGATCCATCCCATTATCATATAATTCAGCATTATTGATATTTAAAACAATAATAAGACCCTTGCTACTATACGCCTACCTAATCTGGTTAAATGCAGCAAAAACCAACCAAAGGAAATTACAAATAATACAAAACCAATTCCTCAGAATTATCTCAACCGCTCCCTGGTATGTCACCAACACACAGTTACATAATGAATTCGACCTAGAGACTATAGACCATCACATCACATATCTAGCCACCAACTTCTTCTCAAACATATCCCAAATCCCTTCATTATCAGTTCACAGACTCGGCAAAAACCCATCACATAGAACTCGAATACAAAATAAGTTTCCATTCCACATTTTTCTCAAAAAATTCTCTGATCTAGATCCATACTAGAGGAGCCCCATGGGTAACCTCAACCCTTGTATTAGTTTTAAGTTTTAATTTAAGTTAGTATTAAGCCATCAAACATATGTAGAGTTATTTCAACTGAGCTATGTATTCACCATCTATGTCAAACAAATGAAAAAAATAAGTCATGGAAACAAGATCGAGAGCTTCTCAGTTCAACAGTAGTGCGTTTATGCAATTGTATGCATTATTTGCTAAAGACATTGAAGTGATCATTTATGAGTCTTTAAAGACGTTATACGTTTTGAAACTGTAAGACGGAAGTCTCGTCACTAAATTTTTATTCTTATTGTTGAGAAGTACTTTCATTATCCTTAAGAAGAAGTGGTTGACGGGAAGTTGATGACGAAGTATCTGTGACTGTCGATTGAGACGTTACAAGATAAAGAAACTAACTACTTTCATAAAGTCTTGCGGCTCGGTAGCACCGCTACAGAGCTTCGAGTTGTGCCAGAGTTGCAGCTCATGAAGAAAATAGGGACGCTGCTGTTAACTTTTGAAGAATTGCAATTTCTCTCCGTCCGTGACCTTTCTTTGAAAAATCTTGCGCAGTTTATTACACTTCCTAAAAAAAAATTTAAAAAGCGACAGCAACTGAGTAATGGATAGATTCTTTCAAATCACATGGAAGAATATGGCAGGTGATACGGCAAATTGTGTTTATTATTGTTATAAATATTTACAGTAAAAAATTATTTAAATTTTATGGTCATTTTAATGAATCAGTCACAAACGGAGAAGAAAATGCAATTCTTCAATAATTACCAACAGCGTCCCTATTTTTCTCATGAGCTGCAACTCTGACACAATTCGAAAAACTAGTGGTGCTACTTAAATTTGCATACGTGGTAAACCGATGATCAGTTAAAGAACAATGGGGTGCCGTGCAACATTTTTGAATGGGGGAATATTCGTTATCCTATCACCTTCAGTAAAAAATTAAAAAAATTGTAACACTTTGTCCAAACAAAGAAGGAAAAATTATCGTCGTGCACATCACATTTGCACACTATTTGCAGAATGTCTAAACTATGCAAAATCACTGACAGTAAACGCCGCTGAGCCGGATATTTTATGGCCGGACGTGACATCGCATTTAACTAGTCATGTAAACGCGAGCAAGAGAAAACATAACGCCATACCATGGTGGAAAATGTGCAGTTTATTTTCATTCATAACAGTCCGTTCACACCAGATTCCTTTTTACGTGCAAATCACAATAATAATTTTCAGTTATCACCCTCTCATCTGTTGGATAAACAACTAAGGTGGCAGAGTGGGGAGAATGTTGCATCAATTAGCGGGAAATACAAACCCAAGAAGCCGATCCAAGCAGTGGTCGTCTCGGTAACTGAGCGTAAATCAGCAGATTCGGATTCGAATGCTGTTCGGGTTAGTAATGCTTTAAACAATTTGAATTGGTACATAATAATTTTGTTCGTAATCTCTGTTTCATAAACCGAACTTCGACTGATTAATGATAGTTACAAATATATGTTGAAATCTGCATTCCAGCGAGGAATCAGCACAATTGCAAAGAGCAATGACGCATTGTATCCTCCATTGAACAATCTTTTTACCTGAAAGTCGGGATCTGTCATTTGAAAGTACACTTTGAAATCATCTAGCAAATAACATTGAGTTTCGTGGTGAAGTAGTGGTTTGCAAAACAGCTTATCAATAATTTTCACTTGAATTACTAAAAGTAAATAGCATGAAAATATCTGTATCGGTGCCACAAAACTTCGCAGACGAGCATATTGGACAGCGATTGATAACACGAGGACCGCCTGGCAAATAGAGAGGTGTGGGTGATAGGTGCTCCGTCATGGGGTGATAACTGCAGTCCGGATGTAACAGTCCGACTTGAACTGTTACATCAGTGGACTTCAGTGGATCAGTGTTACTTCAGTGGACCAAATTTTGGTCCACTGAAGGTATTTTTTGGCAAGAATGAGCCTACCGATGCCGAAGAGTTGACAATGAGAAGATGGCTTTTATCACACCCAAAAAAATACTTCTAAGTAATGCAAATTCGTGCCACGATGCCAGAAATATGTAGAGACTCTGCGAGTAAAATGAAAAATACCGAAAATATTAGGTTTTCTTTGTATATTTTATATTTGTTTTACAAATATATTTTTTTTACAAAATATATGTTTTTTATATTTGTTTTACAAATATAAGTATCGACTTCAAAAATTGAGACCTTACGTATTCAACCGCTCTCACGTAAAATTTGATTTACTTGCTGGATTTTTTTATTGATTGATGATTCCGCCTGCGTCAACTGCTAATACCAATCGTCCCGTAGGTGTAGTGTATGTTTTTATCGCGGGTTGGCGGTGATGTTCCCTCGCAGGATGGCGAAATCCGGTGCAGACCTACGTCGGCTTGCAGGGATTTCCTTCATCTAAGTATCTCGCATCAGCGTGGCACTGCTCCAGTCGGGACAGCACTAAGCTCCCGACTGGGCCCCCGACAAGAGTGGTTGTGTAGTGCATGGAAGTGTAGAACTTAGCTACGTAGCTAGTCTCGAAAATCCTGCCACCGTCGGTATACGACCCCTAGGACCTACGGGTCAGAGGCATTGCAGGGGCATCAGTTGATACCCTGAGCCACCTTTGCCAGTGTTTCCTATTAGACTTTTGGAATTTCAGAGAGGAAACGATTCGCTTAAATAAATTGTCGAATCTAAAGCATATGTGTTCGTGTGTGTGTTGCGCAGGTGGAGATGCTGTACCAGCGCTACTTCCTGCGCACCAACCAGAGCAACATGACGCACGTGGTGGCGCTGCTGCTGGCGCTGGCGGGGGCGCTGGCAGCGCTCCACGCGGCGGCGGCGGCAGCTGCGGCGGACGCCGAGGCGCTGGGCGCGGCCCTGGCGCTGGCCGCCTGCCTCGCCGTCTACGCGGGTGAGTGGCGCCCCCTCCCCCCCGAGACCTTTTTGTCAAGGATACTCCGATTCGTACATAGCGGCACTTCAAAGTCACGAGCTGGAAGGAGACGGGGACATTGCCACACAATAAAGAGTTCCAGTACCAAAAATGTAAGTCCTAATGAAGCCCCCGATTAGACGACTGTATCCCTTTCTCTATTCAGCTCATGATCTTGTAGCGCCACTGTGTTTAAATCGGAGTATAATGCTTGCAACTAATTGATAGATTTACCTCCGAAACTTTCCCGGCTTATCAATCGGAGCCTCCGATTGATCCCCGGTTGGTTCTTTACCGCGAAATTCAAATATCTCATTCTTTTGTATCTTGTGTATTACCCTGAAACATATGGCAACGAACGGCATTTCTAATGGCCACATTCAATGTGAGAGTAAAATAACCTAAGTCGTAGGAAAATGGATCACGGGATCGGTCAATTAATGGATTACACTAATTAATGGAATTGACCGATCCCGTGATCCATTTTCCTACTACTTATTAACGGTCGTGATTTCTACAATGATAACCTAAGTCGATAAAGCTCTGGTTACCTGTCGAGCGTCGTTGCGCGGAATATTGACTCCTACGCGTGTCCATGGCGTTTATATAATATCCCAAGGATTTGATTGCTAGCATGGTGGCTATATTATATTAAATTTAAATTAATATTAAGTCGCATGAAGTAGGAGTTTATAATTTAACCTGTTATTCACGATGCGCTCTATCATGCAACAAATTATTATTATTATTATTACTATTATTATAATATTTTTATTATTATTAACTCAATTATTATATCATTGCAATAAAGACAAACTGGAGAAGGGGAGCTCGAATATTCGATGCTCCATCCCTAAATTTCATTGGCTTTCCAATTCCCATACGTCACGCATCGAGTAAATATCAATCCTCAGACCGGAGGGCAACATATACGTCCGCCCATTCTGATTGGCCCAGCAAACTTAGCGAGCCCCGTCGTGTGAACGAGTATACCCAGCTCTCCGATTCCTTTTTTATTAGCAGTAACTGCGATCTCCAATTCAATCACTCGGAGGTTGGGCTCCGCACGCCACACTACGGCGTCAAGTACAAAGAAAACGACCACATACTGTAGGGGCTGAAGTAGTTAGTTACGATGTGGAAGTCCAGATATGGAGGTTTGGGGCTCGATTCCTCGGCGATCGAGGGAAATTTTCTCCTTAAGATTGAGTCTGGAACGGAGTGCACTCAGCCTCGTGAGTACACATTGAGGAGCTCCCTGAATGTGGCGTCATCATCGGTCTAGTAAATCGAGATAAGGATCAACGTGAGTTGTTGCGCTGACACGCATCACCTTTGCGATCCCATCTGGTAAACATAAGGGGCAACCCACTCCATTGGCCCTGACTGACTCCTTGAGTTGTCGCGCCAAAGATGATGTTGACAAAGAAAACCACATACCATAAGAGACTCAACCCAAGTGGTGGTATGCGTGTATGAAAAGCGGCAGCTAATCGGACACACTTAGTTTCAGCAAGATCACGCGGATAGTAGAAGAAATGTTTAAGGCGTTTTCGGCCAATTGCCACCACGCTCATGTATCAAGTGAACGCCACCTACTCTTAGTCACACACACACTAAAGTGTAGATGCTTGGCAACTACTCGTATGTGTACGCACGTCGTTTGATGTTGGTTCTAATGATCTTGGGCTTTTTGTTGCCTCTCGAACATTAGAATCCTTATAGCGCGCTTGATGAACAAATAATATTCATGAACCAGTTATTTTGAACAGTTATAACTGTCAGTTTTTGTGATATTTTTGTAAATATCGCCATCCCTATTAACGCGCATGCCATCTCGCCGCTGTAATTCTACAAGAGCCATTCTCATTGTACAGTGTAGAGGGACACTTACCCTCTTACTATACGGGTCTTTCCGATCCGAAAAGTCGTTTTGGTTACTAGCGATGATTACAAAGGAATCTATTTGTTTAAAGTTAATGTTATTATAAATGACAGATAAGGTTAATATTAGCGGAACTCATTCAATTGTAACTTTTAATAATTTGTTTTTCTATAAACCAAAATAAATTTCTGCTGATTAACTCCTATGTTTCACTACAAATACAACATAAAATGTAATTTTTTTTTATTTCCATTATCTTTAGGGAGAAGTCTCAAACTATTACATCTGACCAGCAAATCCTAAAAGAAATGTTAAAACTTCCATTTTTCGACCATTGTGGCGAGTAATTATGAGTATCGTGTAAGACTTCCGAAATCCCTTATACAGTACTAACACTAACACGTCTTACTCAGGTCCATCAAAATTATTGTATTATTTTTTGTAATCCAATCAGGATTTATTGATGTCTACAACGCAAAATCTTGAGCGAGTTCGTGAAAATCCTGATCATTTTGTAACTCAGAATGCATGGTCGGTTATTTATTTTCCTCTTGCAAACGAACACACTAGTGATATGACTATCAGCAGTTCCTTTTATTTTATTGCGTACTAAAATAATTTCTGTTTTTGTGTGGCAGTTTTAGTCACTTTTTGTCTTGAGAAAACGCACTGCGGTTCTACGTTTTTTTCATCTTTTCCAAATAGGTTACAGCAAAAATTGCAATGAAAAATAAAATACTTCGAACTTTTCTATTGTTTATTTAAAAGTTGTGGCTTAATTTTTCCATTTGTGTCCAGGATTCTCATTTTTATTTTTAGATTGTTGCAAATTCGATGACATACAGAAGTAATTGTAAGTAAAATTGTCATTTCAGCAAACTACTTACCACACCAAGAGGATAACTTATACCGATATTTTCTTCTTTCTCGTCAAGATGCAAGAGTACGATTGTCTGTTTAAAGTAATGCTATCAAAACAAAGTCCTACTGCCGTCAAATTCTCGTACCTTAATACGACGTTAGTTGATTTTTCATAATCGGGTCACATAGACCCTTTGAGTACGTATGTAACAATTACATTTTTTTAGGAAAACCATAACAGACATATCTCACATATATTTAAAAACTGTAGATAACAAAGTGACAAAGGGTCGCAATGGTCAGTTATTAAGCACTTGTAACAGAGCAAAACAAATTTCTATTCGGATCGTACAGACCCGAACAGTGAAGGATAAACATGATATCTCATTTCATGCCTGATTATCTTAGTGCTGATTTGCTATTGCCTTTCACTGAATGGATGATGGTAGATGATCAGAGGCTGAGATTGAAGATAGATGAATGAATATCGATAGAATGATGAAATTGAATATTCTCGAAGGAGACTGTTAGTTTACTATCAAATGAATTTTAATGATATCGTAGGAAATGCTGACGAGTCCGTGTACGAGAAAGTTAACTCAATGCGACAACACAGGCGAGGTTTCATTAATTGGAAAGGTATCATTCGTATTTTGATGGATATTCAAAATTAATAAATAAAACAGACTTACAGCATTATAAACGATGATATGACTTTCATTGATGTTGCCATATGTGGTTGGCGTTTGTTCTGGAAGGGGTATTAACAGCGAGCGACCGAAGTGGGTCGCACCGACGCACCCGCCCCGGGAGGGCTTGCCCTCCAGTGCCTCGTGAAGGCCGCGGGCGGCGCGTGCGGGGGGGCGCTGCGGGGGCGGAGGGCGGAGGGCGGAGGCTGGCGGATGACGCCAGGTCACCCGGTGGCACTGGCGGAGGCTCTGGTAATTAACACCCTGCACGTCCGGGCGGCGTCAAAGGCCTCCCCGACCCCATCCCCGCCACCACCCCTGCCTCGCCCCTGCAGCGCCACGCCCCCGCCGCCCGCACTATCCCGACCCCCATTCGCTCCCGCCCGCCCCGCCTCCGCCCCGCCTCCGCCCCGCCTCCGCCTCCACCACCGCCCCGCCCCACCCCACCACCGCCCCGCCCCTCCCCACCACCGCCCCGCCCCACCCCACCACCGCCCTGCCCCACCACCGCCTCGTCCCCGAACCCGCCCCTGGCCCGCCTCCGCCCCGCGATGCCACAACCATCGACGCGGCAGCTCCAGCCGCCTCCATCACTCGCCCTGCCCCGTCGCTACCGCCGCCGCACAGTGGGGCCAGAAAGGGGAAAAGTTGGCAAAATGTATTTATAAGCGTTTTTCGAAAGCTTAGGGAATAAAAAACACGTTTTAAAATTAAATAATGACTTATTTAATTGTTGAGCCTCAAATATTTATTTACATAACCACAGACACAGATCTTTTATTATGTGACTCTTTTTGAAGAAGCGAATTTGCTCTTCAAGCCAATAACACTGGTGTAACTTCTAGATCCAATGCCTTTGTGATAATTTTCCTCAATATCATTTGTGAAATGGAGTAGTAGAAATTAACGGCCTGCGAAGCACATTTTTCTTCTTCCAGGTTGCCCTTTTTCTTCCGTTTTTTTTTCTTCCTTTCTTTCTTTTCGGTGTATTTATTAGCGCCATACCAGTCCCTTGGTTGTTAATAAAGAGCTATCAGTACCAGATCATGAAGGAAAAATAAAAAAGAGTATTTTAGGTAGAAAGGCTAATAAAACTAGATGTGCATCATTATAAACAAAGTAGCATAAAGCAAAATGGGTAAAAACATTTGATTAATATTTTGAAAACTAGATGAATTCCAGAATCAGATTCAGTTAATATCATTGCCCGAAAGGGAACTAAAAGACAATATGAAAAACAAAATTCAAAAATTTCATTCCATTGTCACACATGAAGTTTCCACTTGAAATTACTATATTATTGTTCAAAGAATATGTTTTTCTTTTAGAAATACAGATTTAAAGTATATATCTCCAGGTATCGCATCCATTGCACGTACAATTCTCCTAGTCGAGAGAGCAAAAATATTTCCTTCGAAAAACACACCTCCCTTCTTAACACGAGAGCAAAGAGGTGCGCCGACCATCACTCGTGCAAATTCAAACTTGCACTGAAAGGACTAGAGTGATTCCCCCTTCTGACGAAGGAGACATTTTGCTACCCCTTTCATGTGAAATGGAGCATATTTTGATTTTTAACTTCTTGCCAACTTTCCCCTCCTCTGGCCCACTGTGCGCCGCCCACCCCCGCAGCCCCCGCCCCCCGCCCCTCACGCGAACCCGCCGCCGGGCCGCGAGCGCACCCGCCTCCCTGCCAGCTGAGCCGACGCGATGCGGCGGTGTCACTTCCGACGCCCTTGCTGGAGGTCGCGCTCGCACCCCCCCCCCAACGACCACGCTCAGCGAACACTCTGGGCCGATGACGCACATTGAGCTTCTTCCTCAGATAATGACATTAGGACCTCATTCCGTTGTAAACTCCGTAAAGGTCCAGGTCACTACGCATTTTCTCTATTTTCTCAAATGCCTTCAATTGCAGGTATAAGACATATATATATATATATATATATATATATATATATATATATATATATATATATATATTTCCGGGTTTTGGGGACGCCCCCATACACTAATATTCCCTGTAAATTGAATTATGTTCACAAGACAGGAATTTCTGCAACAGTGCGAGGGGCTCAGCCGATAGGCCTCGCTCTAAAGCAGGTGCTAGGCCCTCGAGGACGCAGAAGTTGCATCCATCGGGCAGCTCACGCAGTAGCGCACCGCGGAACACTTTGTGTCGAAATTGCGTAGATTATAAAACTGTTTTATTTAAAAAAGCACATAACGCTAATATTTCTTAAATGCAAACACAGTAGCATTATTAATTCTGTTGTACACACCCACTGTTGACCACAACGCACCTTCGCTGCTGGATATGTATTTTTCATTCTTCGTACTGTAACGTGACGTGTCACGCCCATGGGACGCTGAAATAACTAACAGAATGGAATGAAAGTGATCCTTGGCGTCAGGTTATATGTTTAGAAGGTGTAAAACGGGACGGCCAAATTCCTAGTGTGACCATTAAGTCAATATCTAACCTTATTTATTAGTAGGGCCCGGATTTTAATGACCTAAAAATCAGCGAAATATGCAAGCATTTATGACCTAAAGCATATATAAATATGACCTTAAAAAATAAAATATGACTTTATACAAGTTTATTTTTTAAAAATTACTGATAATTATTTGGTATTACAAACAAATAATTCACTCAAGAGATTGTGAGTACTATTGTGCGTACGGCTTGCAGTCTTTGCAACTAACTAGCATTTTAAAAAATTGCTTGTGTCTGTTAAACAAATCAAGTACAGTACAATAAAACCCATCAAACCAAACGTCTTGCTTTACTACTGCCTACTTCTTGTTTAAAATAATCCTTCTCTTTTAAATAATCCTTTGTAGTATAATTTTTGAGTTTATTTGTGACTATCACCTGATACATTGTCATGCGAGACACATTTCCAAGCCTTTTATTCTTGTGTCCTTAAAAATTTGACATATGTATGCATTTTGGGCAAAATTTGTCCAAAATATGACCTTTTACTCCTTAAAAATATGACAAATATATGGAATTATGGCAGAATTTGGCCCAAATATGACCTTTTACTAAAAACGGTGTAAATATGACTTTATATGCACAATAAAAATACGTTTTTCTAATCGACAATACCTGGATTCATGCATAACTTGTTTTGAAATTCACCCGAAAGCTCAGAAAAATATATGACTTGTCATTAAAATCCGGGCCCTATTTATTAGCAATACTTTTTCGGTTAAGAGTGTTATTCGGGGACCGTTTTCCTGGACATCACATTGGCGTCTCACAAAGGGATTCGTCATCATCATCAGTATCATCATCAACGGTCTGCTTGTAACATTGGTAGGCCAGTTAGGGCATAAACAGACGTCCCCTCTCCTCAGTTCCGAACTCTCCCATTTTACACTGTAGGTAATCTGATCTAAAATGGCATCCCACCCAATATATTGCAGTAGTTCTTAGACTCAAAACGGCTGGTAGCACTGGCCGCCTGCAGCTAATAACCTCTTTGCAGAAATCATAATTCGTATACCTCTTGACCGCCAACTCTCCACCTTATCAGCTGTCAGTTTACTCATTCTCAAATTCACTTAAGTAGTTTTCGGGAAAGGAAAAGAAAAGGAAGGGAAGGAAATGTTATATAGGTACACGATAGTTTCGAAAAGTCCCATCCATGCTCTGGCTCCAGGAGCACATCCATGCCCGAGGTAGATTCGAAGCCGCGTACCCCGAACCTCGTGCCTCTTTCTAACAAACAAATATCATGGATATCAGAAACATAAACTTTTAAGTACTCCGAAATCCCAATTTTGTCTCTAAAACGTAATTCGCAGACATTTAGATAAATTGCAATACACATTCAACAGAGAAGTCCTGATTTTAAATACCCCGCAGCCTGTGGATATTGCTTTATCCACTACGTCACAAAGTGGTGCTGCGTCTCCCATTGCCTCGCGCCCCTTTCGGCCCCTGCACACGAGCTTTCCGTTGACGCGCGATAAGTAACGCGCGTTCTATAACAACATTGAATTTTATGCGAAACGGCACACGAGCGCTTTGTCCGCTCCGTACATTGTACAGTGTGCATCTACGACGCGCGTTACTTATAGCACAACAAACGCGCCTCAACGTAACGCTCGTGTAACATAGTGTGACTTGAGTGTCGCCGCTCCTCCCTGCCATCACCTGCCCGATTTCAAGCCACGCGATGACTCTTTCTCTGCCAAACGTTTCCCTCTTCACGTGTACATGAAATAACTTATTTTCTAACATTTTAGTAATAATATACAGTTACAATATTCGTGAAAAACTTCCAGAGGTACGAAAAGGTGCTCATAACAGCCGGTCTCCCTTAAAAATTTATCCGCCCCCCATTCATTGGAAAACAAATGAGTTGCTGTTAAAGATGGCGTGTGAGTAAGCTTTTTCTAAGAAATTGTATTTCTTGTTTATCTGGTAATTTCTGATAAGAAAATAGTATTACAAAAAGCATTGAACGACCCCCTGCCGGTAACACAAACAACGTTTTCTTTGAATCAATTGCTATAATGATTAAATTTTGAAGTCACCCTATTAATTTTGCAACTAGATGCAATCTAAATACAGTGTTTAATACCTGTGAAGTGAAAACTAAAATCTACAGGGAGCTCCATTCGAATTTTGTCAGCGTTACAGATGTAGTGCGTCTCTCCCTCTCTACTCGGCTCACAAAAGGTCAAAAGTAACAAAGAAACACACGTGAACTTTACAGGGGAGAGATATTAAGTTACTTCCAGCTGTATTTGCAACAAAAAAGACCACATGAAATGGAAAATGAAACGCACCGTCACAAGTGTGGCGACATGCTTTCTGCGAGATACGCCTCGGAAACATTCATAAAAAGACAGCGTTAATCCGCGCAGAGTTGTGAGCAGAAAGGGCTCTGGCACCACAGGCTTTCAAATACGCGAACTGAATCGACGCACGCCTGACCTTTGTCTTGTCCGTTTCCTATCACTGCGCATCATGTTAATTCTTTTGCAACAATTTGAATTATTTTTATCTAGTTGGATACAATATTTTGATGTGACAAATTCAAATTTTGTATTCAGAAACTCTCTGTAAAATAACATCCAATGCCTTTTTCTTTTATTTTCTTTCATAAACGCCGTATGAGGGCTTGTTCATCATCGTAAAAACTGTTGTGCAGTAATCGGTATGGACTACGATTTCATTGGAACAGCCTGTTTTTACAGCCAAAGACGACAGCGAATGAGACTGAGAAAATTAACACTGTTGCACCTTACATTTCTAACTGCAGATAACCATTGCCTGTATAATTGTCGGTATTAATATATTATATAAAGGATAAAAGGGACAAATTAATATTGTAAGGTGAACCATAAAAATTAAATGAGATGACTTCATATAAATAATTCAATTTATTTCAAGATTGGTGACTTAAAGATATCGTATTCTCGTTTTCCATGTTGCGTTGGTACTATTAAACATTCCTCCTTTGCCCCTCCGGAAAAAAACATTCAGAGCCCTGAGAATACACTCCGTTAAAAAGAGGAGGAAAGAAAAGAAAAAAATACCTTGTCCCTCAGGAGGCAACAAATTTTTTGGACTGGGCAAAGTGCTCCCCCGTTTGTCGGGTTTTAGCATGTTCATACTTTTTCCAGTATGATGGAGTCCAATTGAAACAGATGAAGCTAAACGGTGGATCTATCAATAAATGAATAGATACAAATACTCTGATTGAATCCAACGTCAATAAAATGGTAAACGAGTATTTGGGATGGGACACTAACAGCAGAATATCACACCAGTTCGGCTGTTATTATGAACGACGTAATGAAAGTCGTTCTCTTATGTATTCATAATAACACATTTTTGAGTCAACAATGAAAAAGAAAAACAATAAAATGTTTAAACAGAGCTCTAACATCTTTTAAAATTGTTAAGTCTTAAAATTTTTACAATATTTGTATTTTATGCAAACAATTTTACATGTAATTACGAACATTTATTGTAGACATTAACAGTAATATTTTTTGCAACTCTTGATGCCAACACCAAACGTTGACTCATATCTTGGAAATCATTTTAATTTCATCCCTTTTGAAAGTTTCAGTGTTAGATATTTAGTTTAAAATTCTTGAAGCTTCTCTATTTTTATGTTCTGTAGTAACTTCAAAGTATTCTACTATATTAAACTTCCAGACGCCGTGTCTTTGACAGTCACAGGTGTGACCCAGAATAAGCAAACAATGATGATGATGTCTCCGAAAACAATGCTGTAAGTATTGTCCGGTATTTTGAAGATTTTAAAAATGTTACAATATTTCGTGCATTTTACGCCCATTTCTAAATTTTTCCATTTCTAAATTTATGAACAATTTGTACGGATGAGTAAGAGGAGCAGGTCGCATGGTTATGTACTTTCTAATTATTTCTACCACATTTATCCTCTCTATGTTTCCGGTAGTAATAAAAAATTCTCTCGCAATTTTTTTTCGTATCACATATTACGAACTGCATTCATCGCGATTTGTCTTCCCAGTTTTCTCTGCGTAAATTTGTTAATTCGTCGTGTCTACATGCACTTGCAATTCCTACGATCAATGCCACTTTCGTCAAATGTTTGCTATCACCCACTTTCTGTATAAAGTCGATTATGTCTTTTTTTATTTTCGATTTTGAAAATCTTCTGATTTTCTTTTCAGAAATTCAATTTGATTTGTGTACTTACTTATGTCTATATTTTGTTTTAATGTTAAAATGGAGCATAACATTGGGTAAAAAACTCACAGTTGTTTGTGGGTACTTTAAGTTTGATACATTTTAGTAAATTCTCAAAACAAGCTATCAAAAGTTTCTCATTGCATATCTTGACCATTTTCGTTATAGCTTTTATAATTTTTGTATTTTTTGTATTAATTGTCATGAGCGTCATTTGATGATTCTGTAGAAGCAATATTTCTGGTACCTGAAGACGTGAGGAGCTAACGTAAATGAGTGTTAATAGTAAAGATGACAAGGATTCTATATTAATTACTAAAAATTATGAATGTAAGAGACATTTAGAAATAATTTTCACAGTATGAAATTCATAATACATCAATGTGATACGAAAGTATAGGGCACAGTATCCTACAAATGCATCAAGCGCAAGTTTCTTCTTAAAATACGCTAAGGGACAAAGTACAAATCATAATGTAGGAATTAATAAAAATGAAAGAAATTTGGGAAAAGAATCCTTTAAGGATTTTACAAGTCATTGTTTTCGAAGAGCATCTGCTACGATGTTGACACACATATAACATAAAACGTCAGGGCGTGTGGAAGTCTACAACCGTAGCGGAAGGTAATTATAGTTTGGAGAATAAAATTGTTGTATCCAAGAAAACATCTGGTAGTGTAGCGCACACATCTAAATAAGATGAGAATTTTCCACCCTATCAAATTTGACCGCGAATATATCGTAAAGTACAGATGTTAGTGAATATACTACCACTGTAGTTAATTTTTCAGGTGTGAATGTTAGAACTAATTGTTCTAACTGCACCATAAATTTGCATCATCACTATAAGAAGTAGTGTAATTAATTTCTTAATATCTGTTCTTATTAAATACAAGTTTTGTCACAATTAAAGTTTTTGCCGTAAATTTGAATTTTATTTTATTGCTTCTCTTGTAACCTGCGTGCCGCGCATAAAAGTGTTTTTCACACTGCGGAACACGATGTGGCGACGTCACCGCGAAAAAAGTCTTTTCCGAACGGTGATGATACGTTTTTCAGACGTTTTAAGAAATGACTAATTTCATGCTTGCGTAGCAGCACGCAGAAATCTACACTGTTATACAATCGTAGTAAAAAGCAACTCCCGTTTCATAATGATGCCCACATCAAATTTGTTTCTTTAATAACTATAATGATATCATCACAAATATTTTTATTTATGTTATAATTTATCCGTAGTTTTCAGAATCAATAGAAGATATAACCTGACCTCAATAAGCAGTATACAAGTGAGCGAAATAAAAGTATTTCGTCCACGTTCCTCTGAGAGTAAGGTGTAATAAAAAGTGTTTCTTTCCATTTCAGCTTCAAGTAATGAATAGAGGTGAACGATGTGTAATCGTAGAAAAGAAAAAAATGCCCTCGTGAGAAAAAAAAGAGTTGGTGTACGAAATATGGAGAATAAAAAAAGTTAGTCAGAATACTGAACACATCAAAGATTCATCCTTCCCTAACTTCATCGCTGAAATATGTTTCTATAATTATTTCGCAATGCACAGTAGCTTCAAAATTTTGGGTTTAGATCAAATGAACGTACTCGCAGACAAATCCTAAATGTTTTATTTCGGATTATACAAATTGGTTTATAAGAATATTTATTCTGTTCTTACTAAAGCAAATCATGACAATCGTCTCTCACATAGTGAACAATATTGATATATTCAGACTAAAAAAATAGTTTCGTATTCTCTGATCATGTCTAGAAGAAATTCGAAATCACACATTACTGACACGTGTAAAAGTTAAAATTACTTATGTTGGAAACGTTTGAATTAAATTTTATATTATTCATTCTAACAAAGTAATTATAATTCCAGATTTCTTATTTGAAATAATTATTCTCATGTATGTCTCACTATAATATACGTTCTTTATGTGAAATATATTAGTGTAAAGAGAGCATTAAAAACAGTTATCACAGTACTCAGTGTTATGAGAAAAATCAACAACTGATACCAGAACCGACTGAACAAATCTACCTCTACATAACATAACTGAAATGACGTTTACCTACGTACTGATTCAATACGCGTGAACATCTAAAGACATTTACGCGCATCGCAAAAGAATTAAAATGAGATGTTTCATGAGATATTGTGAGTATCCAATCATTTCGTCGATCTTCCATCGCCTGCGAGAGAATCCTTTCAGGCCATGCGTGCCAGTCACCATCTCGAAGCAAGGGACGTTCTCCCCTCGCCGCGGGCGCCGCTTTTTATTTCATTAACTCGCCGCGAGAAAGCGCTTCCATCCCAACATCCGCCCCCTCCACTCAGCGACGATGCGTTCAAAGAACGAGCGTGTGAGAAAGACACACAAAGGCACTGGAGGCTTTGAGAGCATGAGGGGCTGCATGATACTGATAAATCAGCAGACCGTCGGATCAAGCAGCATAAACTCTCTTATGGTGGCAGCACGTAGGTGTTTCTTACGAGAAAAATTGAAGTCAAATATACTTTTTATTTTTCAGTTTGAATCATACAGGATTAGTTTAATTTACATTGCCGGCGTTTCGACCAATTATTCGCTCTTCAGTAGGATTACAATTGTGAATTTCTGAATCTATTTAAATAACATTTTTAGTGTTGCGATTTAAAAATAACTACCATTTTATAATCTCATTTGTTTGATGATACAAAAACTAATACAATTTTTTTCAATGTTTCTCTACCTGTCCGTCTATATGTTCGTTCGAGGTAATCTCTGAAACGACTGAACCGATTTCCATGCTGTTTTCACTGAAAGGTAGTGTGTGTTTTCGAGTATAACATAGATCACTTTTTTCAAATTATTTTTTCCTCTTATTCAAAAAAGAAAGTTTTGTTTGTTACTTATTTAAGGTCGCATTTCAACAAGTAAGGTCATAGAACGACCATTTTGGTTAACATTGGGTTTGTAAATTTGGGCTAACGGCAACAGTAGCGTAACTCGCATACTCGTATATGGACACACCCAAACGCCCACGCCCCGGGCGCGATTCGAACCCGCGACCTTCGACGAAGTAGGTACGGCCTTCAACCTTAGCAACCTCGGATGTCCAGACCGGCAAAGAAGAAAATTTTCCAGCTTGTTTTTCATAAAAATCTAGTTTTATTGATAATTTCAAACTGCCGTGTTGCGGTGTTGCCTTTTTCATATTGAAAACTGATAACTCCTGAAAGATTCCCAAAGAATAAGCGCCGGAAATTCGAATATGCAATTTCGAAAATGTGCAATAATTATTGCAAAACTACCCGTATTTTCGAAAAATATACATGACCGTACTTAAATATCTAATTTTGAAGAACACATCTCATTAAATAAAACTCTCTGTCATCAATATTGAATTTGTTGATGTTGTGCACTTTTCCAAAATGCGGAGGGTTCCCCAAAAAGGGACTTGCACCATTTTACCATCATAATTTGCACTATTCCATAAAAAATGTAGGCTTTTTTGAAAAGAATGTTTGAAAAATTACCTATATTTCAAAATTACTCCAAAACAAGTCATTTTCAAAAATTCCAGATAATCTTATTTAAATATCCAACTTTGTAGAACAGATTTATTTTAGAAAAAATTCTATCTTTAATATTGTATTTGTAGGAAAGCGCTGAAAAATAACTTGAACATTCCCTATTTTCAGAAATTCTGTAAATTTTACGAAGTTGAGACATGCGTCATTTGTGCGAGTGTTTTTTTTATGAAAAAAATTTAAACGAATAAATTTTGAGTCTTTTTAAGAAATTTTGAAATGTGAAGGCTCCATGTAAAGTACCAGAAAAAATCAAAATATCCGTTTCAAATAGAAGAGTCTGTATTGCACCATATTGGTGCAGCATCAACCAATTTGGTTGAAAATTCTGCTTCTGGCTAGCACGCAAACATTGTTGGTAGTCGATGAGTCGGACACAAGTTTTACCGTAAACCAATTTTTCGGTATCAAAGACCCACAAAATGTGAGTTCTGAGTGCACAAGGTGTTAAGGGAAGCAGTTTCCTACAAATTGGAACAAGGTTTTATCCTCTTTTTCTGTATCAGGGCCCACAATAGGAGATTTCTCCGTAACCAATTCTTACTATACTTTCTCTATACTACGTAAGTGGAATAAAGAGCGAGAAAGGAGTTTATAATGTACGCCTAAAGAAGCAGTGTTTAGAAACCGAACCATCGTGTGGTTGAATTTTCATATTTAGTTCAGGCGCATTTCGAATTCAGCAGAATCAACGTCTCGAGAACACCTGCAGAACACGATCAACGCAGAAGAAGCACGGTGCGAAGAGAAAAATGTGTACGTAGAAATGTCAGGATTGTTGCTTTAACCGTCATTATTGTGAATTTTACGAATATCTCAAAATGAGTAAATAGAGATTTAATTAATGATTAATTTAATGAGTGTGCAAAAATTATTTCATATATTTCGCAGTTCTTGAAAATATTTTCAACGTATACCTAATTTTAGTTTAAGAAAGAAACAATATTTCTGATAAGTTTCAAAAATGTATATTGAAGATCCATTTATAATGGTTTGATGTTCTATTTAAATGGGTTTTAGAGATCACTTCTGCAAGCACCTACAAATGGTACCACAAACAACCACCGTTAGATGTAATTTTGATCAACGAAATGTTGTTCAATATTTAGCAAAATGTTAATATTTTTGGTGTAACTCGCAGGTGTCATTAAAAAGACATTGTATACTGTCAGTCAGGGATCATAATATACTGTAACTGTGTGGAGATAATTTTGCAAGGGTTGACGGAAATAATACCAATAAGTTGCAAGAAAGAAAAGGACTTTAGAAACCGTCACAAATATGAAAAAAGTCTGTGCTATGTTGTAACACCAATAGTTTCTACAAATAACAATTTTAAGGATAAGTTCAGAAGGATTTAAAATATTGTGAAAATAGTAAAATGCATATTGTAAATAGATTCTATGTTACATAACTCGTTTTGGAAAAAGTAGACAGCAAAAAGGAAGACAGGGAAGTATGACAAAACGCACTAATAAGCAGTATCAGAATTAACCTTTGGCAAGGTATGGGCTGTGTAATACACAGATCTGATGGATATGCAGACCAATCATAGCACTCCTGCGTCCCACAAACTTAACTAATTAAATATAACCAATTAAGTGCTTAATTATATGGTATTAATCTACACCTCTATATCAACGCTTGAGTTATTTACATAATGAAAGTTATTAGATAATAGGTTAAACGAACTGGTGTAGATTGGAAAAACAAACTTATCAAATATGTTTACGAGCTCAAACTTTTATGTGATTAGCGAAAAATATTATTATCATACTAATTATTTTGTGAAACTGTTTTCAAACGTATTGTTATCATAGCTATATGACGTATTATGTCATGAAAATTCTGTAATGATTTAGCAGTCAGTGAAACCTTTATTAACGTCACTTCTTTTCAAAGAAAGATTTAAATGATAAAATAAACCGAGTATATTGCAAAAATACGAATGGCTGGAGAAACCGTTTAAGGCTAGCTCGTATCTTAATCAATCACTGAGTTAATGGTGATGAATAACGGAATAAGGGGGATTAACATCTAATGGAGTGTAAGCTTAGTGATGTAGCTCGTGGTGAATGAGGGTCGGACCCACAGAAAGTGCCGATTACGAAATCCGTCTACAATGCATGGACCGGCTCTGAAGCACCCGCGAAGCAAATAGAAACAAAATGAACGCAACGGGCGGGAACTTAGCACTTGAGACCTTAGAAAGAGGGTCTGCATGGGCAATTCCCCGCCATTGTCAGCGGCCAGCACGGCCTCCCCAAAGGTGCGGATCGCGGAGGAGCGGAAAAGGATGGGAAATTTATTCATTGAATGATCGATAAGTAATTACGGGTGCGTCAACTGCGTCAACTGGTCGTTAGTCCTGTAAGTGTAGTGCATGTTTTTGCTCTGGAGGCGGCGGTGACTTTCCTCTGCTGGACGGTGAGATCCGGCACCGAACTACCTGTCGAGTAACGGTTTTTCCCCAGTCAGATATCTCCCATCAAGGAGGCACCGCCCCAGCCGAGGCAAGCTCTAAACTTCCATCCGGTTTCCCAGCAGGTGCGGTAATGTAGAGCATGTAAGTGTAAGGCGAGAGGATAGGACACGAAAGGGGAAGGAAAGATCGCGAGCGGTCCGCGGCTCGTTTCTTAGGCATTTGCCTGGTGTTGATCGGAGAAACCATGCAAAACTACCGATCAGAGTATCGGGCAGCTAGAATCCTCCTCCAGACAGTGACTGAATTGGACCTAACTATCTAGCTACTAGTTTCATCAATCCTGCCACCGTCGGAACTCGAACCTAGGACCTTCCGGTCAGAGGCACTGCAATGACGTCAGTTGATGCCCGGAGCCATCTCTATGGCAGGCAGGGAGGGTGTGGCTGCAAGCGTCATGTGGTGGTCGCGGTCACTGCCACCGCCGCCGCCGCCGCCGCCGTGGGCCCCGGCCAGTGGGTGGGAGAGGGGGCGCGGTGCCCGCCGCAATCTCGCTGATGGGCCGCCCAACTGGAGCCGCGGGCGGCCGCCCCGGGCGACAAGGAAGGGGAGGCACATACGCGGAATGCGTGAAGGCAGTGACGCATGCGGAGGGGAGCAGCTAAGGATTGAGAGTGTGGGCGATGGAGGTAGAAGAGAGGGGAAATAGAATGGAACGGGACGGGACAAAACTGAATGAGACGGGACGTTAACGGGACCCAAAAAGGACAGGATAAGACAGGGATAGGGATGGGATGGGGCGAGATAGACCGGAATGGGACGGAACGGAACCGGATGGGACGGAGATAGGACAGAGATGGAAAGGGAGATAGTTCAGGAAAGGAATGGGACAGGATTGCATTGGGAGGACGACATGAGAGCGATGGATTGATAGATGGATGGGATGAGATGGGATGGGACGAGACGGGTAAAGGTCAGAGATGCGACGGGAACAAAATATAGATGGGTCAGGAATAGGTCGGACGGATAGGACACAGGATGGAGATGGATCGGAAACAGGATAGAGATGGATCGGAAATAGGATAAAAATGGATCGGAGACATGTTAGGGATGAATTAAAGACGGAATGTGGATGAATCAAAGACGGGTTATGGATAGAGGTGAATCAAATATGGGGATAGGGATGGAGGTGGAGATAAACATGATAGTTTTGGGACTAGAGCAGGATGGGAGTGGAATGCGGGTAAGGCCGGTAAGGGCCAGGAAAAGACGTGCATGTGTCGGGGACAAGACAGGCATTGGATGGGGACGGGGCGGGGTTTGGATTGGAAGGGCCGGATGCTGGTAAGAAATGAGGGGGTTTCAGGGAAGAGCGGAGAAGATGGGGTGTGGAGAGGGGAGGTTGGGAGTGTTGGCAAAGAGCGCGGGTAGGGCAGAAAGGAACGGGGTGGGCAACGCCTACGGGGAGAACCGCCAATCTTAGTTACGTTTCCAACCGCAAGGGTCTATACGAAATCACGCACTTAGCAACAGTATCCAAGGTTCCGACAATTTAACAAGATGCTTGGTATCATCAAATCAAAACTGCATGTCAATTTCACAATTTGGTTTGCGCAATTTCACAATTGGAAGAGTGAATATTTAACTGTTTTAAATACCGTTGGTTTCGTTGTTGACCCGATATGAATACAATCATGAACATTATCATTGCGTTCTTGTTTGTGTTTATTCAAATTCTCGTTCCTTCAAAACTAAACTGGGTTAATGAAAAATCATATTTTTCGTATTTGTATCTCTTGTATAATTTTACACAAGCAGTTTAGACATTTTTTTTGTTTTTTTTTCAACTTTTTATACAATATACCCCATTGATTTTTTTATTTGAATTATATATCTGTTTTATTTTAACATTTGTAAGTATTATTTCTTCTATTTTTATGTTTGCACCTATTTTTGCTTAACTGACACCGATTGTACGCTCATTAAATTAATAATAATAATAATAATAATAATAATAATAATAATAATAATAATAATAATAATAATAATAATAATAATTTATATTCCAATACTTATTTTATTTCGAAGATCAAATAACATCGGAGAGACGGTCAGGTTAATCTTCGCATCAGTAACGGACAGTAGATACATCAATTCGCGTCCTGCATGTCAATACATCGCAAATGAGCAGCTGGCACTAAACTACATAATGCAGCTAATTTACAGCATAATACACTCTGAGCCACGATCAGATAATGGATGGGCCAACCCGCGAGGAGGGGGTAGAGAGGAGGAAGTTGTGGGAGAGGAGTAAAGCGAAGACAGCACACCATGAAGGCGATGAAGTTCGTTGCTTAGGCGATAGATTGATGCTAGAAATGGAGAAGCAATACCTCCGAAATACGGACAAAGATCCGGAAATAATTTATGTGAATCACATGAAATACCCATAGAAACATTGTTCTTTAAGTGGGTACATAATACATTTTATTGAGCTATGTTGAAATCCCTTCCCTCTTCATCTCCTGTTTATTTTTCGTAATCATTATTATTATTATTATTATTATTATTATTATTATTATTATTATTATTATTATTATTATTATTATTATTATTATTATTACTCTAATTCACGACTAAAAATGTTTTGTGTCGGTTGAATATAAAATCTTACTCTAGATTGCAAGCAGCTTCCTAAGGAACAAATCTAAGGACTGTCGGTGCCTCTACAATACTTGGTGCAAAAGGTGGGCTGTTCCAACCAAAGCAATTTCTTGCACCCTCCAGTCTTTTGAATGACCTGGGAGTTTAGCCAAGTTCTTACACAAATTTTGCGGAACTAATCCCAGAGCTTCGATAACTACCGGGACGACCTACGCTTTTATGCCTCACATTCGGCTGATCTCGACTTCCAAACTCTTACATTTAAGACGTTTCTCTGCCTCCTTGGTTTCGGCGTTTTGAACGCACGGCACAGCCATGTCTACAAGTAGACATGTTTTTTTCTCAAATCCCGGATACAATCCCGGAACAATATCCGTTTTTTTTGACACTACCGTGCGATCATTTTGAATTTGTTGGTCGTGCAGTATGGTACACTATCCAACAGACGTCACCGGTTTTGGTGAGTGTTCATACCACTTGGAGCATGTGTTTGGAACTTCGAGGGCGGTACAGATCTGCCAGTGGAGGTAACTACACATCCTGCCGTGTCTTTTCAAGTATTCGGTCGTTGCTAGATTTGGACAAGCTGACACAATATGACCAATGGTTTCTACTTGTTCGTGTTAAAAGCGGCATTTATCATCTTGGGAAATTTTGATAAGCGCTTTATCATCATCATCATCATCAATAGTATTATTATTATTATTATTATTATTATTATTATTATTATTATTATTATTATTATTATTATTATTATTATTATTACTATTATTATCCCCTTCTCTTTCTTTTCCTCCTCCTCTTTCACATTTCGTACGTAATGCTCTTATTCATGTGGCAGGTCAGTATTGTGTGGATCACTGCAGCTTAAAGCGTTCAATGCATGATCGTCCAGCGGGTTGCCTAATAAAAATTGACGTCAGGGGTTTCCACAGCTGAGCCAGTATTATTATTGATTATTCAATCTCAATTCGTAATTTTCTTCAGATTTGACACTCGAATACTCAGCGAGTCTTGAAAATAATTTGTCTCGGAAATCTCCTTATTGTCGCGGATTTGTTTCTCCATGAAATATACTCGTCTCTTACATTTAGTATTTTCGGTGTATTTTTACTTTATTTCTACTAGTTGAAATTATGCTCCAGGTACATATTTATCACAATTTATCAACGAAACATAGTTAACTTTATAGTGCAGTATGGTGTAGAAGTGGAACTAATAATATGTGTGTGTGTGTGTGTGTGAGAGAGAGAGAGAGAGAGAGAGAGAGAGAGAGAGAGAGAGATCTTCCCCCGCCGGATGGCGAGATCCGGCGCCGACCTACCGTCGGCTAGTGAGGTTTCCCTCTTACCAGGACTCTTTCACCAGCGGGGCACCGCCGCAGCTGGGAGAAGCTCTAAGCTCCCGACCGGTCTCCCGGAATATGTGGTAGTGTAGTGTATGTTAGTGTAAGTGTGTGTGTGAAAGGGGAGAGGATAAGACAAGGAAGAGGTAGGAAAGATCGCGCGCGGTCCGTGGCCCGTTTAGTAGGGCACTGCTCCGGCATTCGCCTGGTGTTGATCGGAGAAACCACGGAAAACTACCGATCAAACAGCCGGCCGCTAGAATTCTCCTCCAGACAGCGACTGAATTCGACCTAACTGTAAAGCCTGTGTCGAAAATCCTGCCGCCGTCAGGACTCGAACCTAAGACCTCCCGGTCAGAGGCGCTGCAGTTACATCAGTTGATGCACTGAGCTACCGCTTCCGGTTTGGTTATTAGTGATTCCGGGCTTGTCAATTACTGTGATCGTTAGTCCCATAAGTGTGCATGTTTTTCATCGGGAGGTGGCGGTGATCTTCCCCTTGGATGTGGAGATCCGGCACCGACCTACCGTCGGCTAGCGGGTTTTTCCTAACCAGGTATCTCCCACCAGCGTGGCACCGCCCCAGCCGGGACAACGCTCCCGACCGGTCTCCCGGCGTGTGTGTTAGTGTAGGGGTAGGACAAGATAGTGGAGGATGGAGAATAGGACAAGAGAGAGGAAGGAAACATCGAGCGCGGTCTGCGGCCCGTTTGTTAGGGTAATGATTTGGCATTCACCTGGTGTTGATCGGAGAAACCATGGAAAACTACCGATCAGAGCAACCTGTCTCTATAATTCTCCTCCAGACAGTGACTGAATTCGGCGTAGCTGACAAACTAGTGTAAAAAATCATACCACTGTCGGGACCGAGGAACTCCTGATCAGAGGCAATGCATCAGTTGATAAACTGAGCCACCACTCTCGGTATATGTTCAATTATTCGTAATCTATATCTATTCTAATATATAAAGAGACAAGGGCGTTGCGTTACAGCGCGATAATATCTGAATGTACTCAGCCAATACAGATGACACTTTTGTGCTAGCTTCCTTTGAAGGTCAAGAGTCCTATAAGCAATATTTTACAACAATAGACCTTGATATATTTACAAAATAATTACTTTTCAACACTTTTTTCGCCTAGCATTACATCACATAATAAAGAGTGCATCAATGTGTAGTAGTTTAGCTGTGCGTCACTAGAGGATGACGACTAAGATCTACGATTGAGTTCATCAATGAACATAATTGCATATTTATAGGAGAAGACTATTTATTTTCACTGTCAATTGTCTTATCCTAAATAATTCTGGGTTTTCTCCGCTCTATTAATAAATATTACTTGGACATTGATTTTAATTGCTTCTAGGCGTGAATGTGCCGGAGATATACAATGATTGGAAGAAATACTTTCCAAAACTTACTTATCTTTTCTTAAGGTGTTTATGTCCGTTGAAAATATAAAATTCACAAAATAAGACTTCCGAGATAAGAAAAACCAACATTGTTGCTGTTGGTTGCCCCATTTTGGGAGCAAAGAGCGTAATGGTTGAAGCAACCGAGGCGACGGAGATCAGGGACTGCAGCACCTGCCGCCGAGTGTAGCACGCGAGAGCGAGATGGAGGGGGGAGGGGGACGCGAGCTGCGTAAAGTTAGCTCCAGCGTGGGAGCCACTGTAAATTACTCCCGGGGACGAATAGTGCAGTTGACTGCGTGAAATCTCACCGGTATAACATTGACGCACAAACATTTCCGGTCGTTAATTAAATCTGTACGGCAAATTAGTTGCATGCACAAGTTGCTTGCTGCTCAAAGACATATCATTGCTGTTTGTTTATTTTCGGAGATAATTAAATTGTTAACCCGTTTCTACTACGTAATAGAGCTACATAAAATGTACTAAAATTTATTTAATCATAAAGCATTAAAAATGTACTTTTGTCGATTCCCGCTTACACACATCTCAGTCTATTTCATCTCTTTAATTCTTTGCGATAACAAGTTCCGGAATCAATGGGCTATCCGAAGGCAATATTAAAACCTTTGCGTTTAGCTCCAGAAATTTTTCTAGAATAATAATTAAATTTGTTTCAAAATGTATTTCATTTAATTATATGTTATTGAATATTGTTTTATTCCAGGTTAATTTTCAATAATCACAAATGAATTTTTTCTACACTTTTTATCCAACGTGCCCTTAGCTTACTAGATCCGTCCTTATTCAAGAGTAAGTAATTCTTTGTTCGGTGTTTAATCATAACTGATAAACGTACTCGGGGAGAATATGGTTGTGATTCCAGTTCTGAATCCAAAATGTTGATTCAAAAGCGCCAGTGTCTTATTCACAAACGATTGAATTTACTACTTACTGCACCATTGCATTCACTTGTTGAAAATGAAATTGCAATGCAACTGCTCACAGACAACTTTTTAGCATTTATAATTAACTAAAGAAACTCGGCTATGCTCGGGCTTTTATTTATCACTATCATCTATTACTCGTAGATACCCAGCGCACATGGTGTTACCCGGAATTTGCCAGATGATGCTTCTCACTAACATCAGTAATTGAACTTTATGTGTTTAAGTGAAAAAAAATAAGTACTCATAAAATTTATAATTTTTATTGACGAAATATTTTAATTTCTTAACAACAAACTGAAGAGATCATTTTTTCCAGAATACTTATTTGTCGTAATCTATTAGGAAAAGTAATTTCACTGCCCCCCATCCTGCTTACTTACGCTCTACTCCGCCCCTTCCGGAGTAGCCTTAACCAGCGCTTTCCCGATCCGTCCCCTCTCACTCAATCCCACCCTGCCACGTCCCAACCGCCCAGCTTCGCCCTCGCCCTGTTCTTTACTCTATATCTAACGAAAGTTAGTGACGACACAATAGCACATACTCTGTCCATTATTCGCACATACTCTCTCGCATTAACTCTTGCACTTTTCGTAAATTCAGAGAGTTCAGCGAAAATCGACCTTGCAGCACTTTTATACGCTAACAACGCACTATCCTAGAAAAATAAAGAAAATATTTTCACCCTTTTTGGAAAATATTTTCACCCTCATAGTTATTATAGTATATAGTTTGCTCTCTCTCTCTCTCTCTCTCTCTCTCTCTCTCTCTCTCTCTCTCTCTCTCTCTCTCTCTCTCTCTCTCTCTCTCTCTCTCTCTCTCTCTCTCTGTGAAAAAAATAACCTAAAAGTTTGAAGCCATTTTTGAGAAAGTATTGAAGATGTTGAGACTTCAGGTAAAGTACCTCCAAAAACCAAAATACCCGTTTGAAATTCCAAGGGCCGCGATATCAGCCAGATCTTTTGGGGAATATCAATTTTCGTGAATATCCTTTGATGAATACGGTTTAGCGTCTAGAGTTGTTCACAAAATGGCAGAGACGTTGAGACGGACTGGCCACTTCTTCGGCGTTTAAACCACTTTTTCGGCGTAAAGGGCACATAAATCATGAATTCCGACTACACAACGTGTTATAGTAAGTCATTTACAACATATAAGAAAAAGATTCCACTTTTCCAGTGCGCTCACGCCTTAGAATACGAGTTTTTTTGACGAAAAGTAGCTGTTTTCAACAGCATTACAATACTTTCTCTTTAGTACGTAAGTAGTATGTGAGAAAGCAAAGCTACCAAATAACTTCTCAAATTAACTTAACAAGTCTGAACTAAAACTAATCTTAAACACTTATAAATTGTCTTTTATGCTATTAAAAATATTTATAACGCGAGGTAAGAGTGAATCCCGACAGCTTTTTTTATATTATTTAAAAAGCCTCTCCCAATCCTGGAAAATCAGCGTTTACACTCATCTTCAATTCCTCGGAATACTCATTTCTTTTGCCTCTATTACACTTTATACTGTCAAACATTCTTCAATTTCAGACTGAGTAGGAAAAATGTTTATTTGCAACCAACAGATTCCTTTATGCTGGATTCAGACAATTAGTGAGAACGTCCGAAACTAGTATTCGATTTGCTGTAGCGGTGTCAACGTTTATTACATAATTGCACATGCGATTCACTTAATCAGGAAACAGTTCACTCTAATATTTTCCTGTTTTTATCAAACACGTTAATTTTATAAACTATACATTGTTGGGAGAACTAGATTTTTTCTTGGTGTATTCTCAATTAATCCTTCAACACCGAAAGATACAATTCCTCTCCCGATAATCATAAAACATATTTTCCTCCAAAAATTATTCATGCTGTAAGGGTGTCGGGAAACAGTGGACTTCAATAGATCACCCGATACATTCCCAAGATACTCAGTCTTTTCAACTTCCATGGTTTGATGAATAGGAAGGTGCATGGCATCCCATGAACCGTTCAAACCCCTGAGTTTCTATGGTAACAAATACATAAAAAATTACACAGTTCACACAAACCAATTAAGTGTATTGAACAAATTTCCAGTACAACGTAAGATTGAATACAGCACAGCCGTGTGCCTGAGCACGTGGCATAGGAGAAAAACATATGTTACAAACTGTTGATTACAGAATCCAGTCGCGCATCACGCAGCAATCTAAGGCACCACTCACACATTAGATGTGCATATGACACTGAACTATGGTATCACAAAATGAACCGTAGCCGCGAAAAGATTGTAAAACAAACAGCGACTTACAAAATCGCCATGCCTCTCTCTCACGGCTACATTGCAACTGAGTTCGGCGTAGCCGATACTCAATGATCGCTTGGCGGCACTGTTTCAGAATATAGCCACCAGGATCGCTGGTTGACTTACATAGAATGACTTGTACAGTCGTTACCAAGCTGCAAGGCGTATCAGACATTCAAAGAGTATTAGTTGCGTGAACACATGCTATCACAGTTTTAGCATCAAAACGTACATCACTCATAATATTTCACTATCGCTCGTGCAACTCACAATATATGTTTCCGCAGAACACTAATTATGCTTAATGTAACTAAACTAAGAACTATTTCTCATTGAAGCAGAATAAACATTCTTACCCCTTAAATTATACAAAAATACTATTTCCAACTTATAAGAAAACAAATATCGTATGTGTGAAGAAAATCTGTCGAAGAGAATCTGCCACTCACAAATATAAACAGTTCACATTAAGCAATTGAAGGTGAAATAATCAATCAGGGTTAATATTCATGTTCAATAGTTTCAATATTATTTGTAGTAATGGGTATCATTAAATAATTCTTCCATTACAAGTTATACTTCTACTTGTATCAAGATTGCCTCACTTAGACAGTTCTCTCAGCTTACTTGCTTCATATTTTGATTTTAATAATGAGCATAGACTTCGTATACACTCGAAAAAATGTGTAGTTTTGTAAATGCAAGCGTATTTTGGGATGACATTTTGAATCCAACTACAATATTTTTGATTCTTGGTCACCCAAAAGAATTCATACCAAATTTGGGAGCAATTAGTTCAGTGGTATATTTGGTTGTGCTTCACCTTTAATTGTAAACAATTTCACTTTTATATAATAAAAGAAGCTACAACTGAGAAACTGATGAACTTGTTAAATTTAATTAAAGTCATATAGCTTCGAACGTTTTCAATGCTTGTCTGTAATTATTCATGAGTGTGTTACTGCATCGTAGTAGATGGCTGATATCCAATTCCCGCTACCACTATAAATCCCGCCAGCGCAGAAAATCGATTCCCAGCCATGTGGTATAGAGATGGGAGAAGACCCTGATCATTCTTATGCAAATGACGCCATCTGCACTTGAAGCCACTGGGAATACAACACCCGTCAATATTTACTGGGCCAATCGCTTCGCCCTCGTAATTCTTGATGCCCTCAGGGTTCGATATATTCTTGATGCCCTCATTGATAAATTCTCATTTGATAAATTCTTGATGCCCTCAGGGTTCGATTATTTCACAGTTTGCGCCTTTGCCTACCGTTACTGATCATTTACAGGACGAATTCATGTTTGCTTTTCAAAGATCATAAGTCTGACGATGAATAGAAAGAGCCAACTATAATGACATATATTTTATACCATGTGAGTACCACGTAGAGAAAATATTTCTGTTAGTTCTCATGAGAACTTTTCAGCTGACTGTTAAGAAAGTTATTACTTTTATGAACATCTTGTATACTAATATCATACGCTTTGTTTTGTTTTGTGTGTTTTAATCTTTAAATATAAAATAGTGTATTCAAAATACGATTATTAAAATTAGAAATCTATAAGAAGATTATGAAATAGAATGTAATAGAAATTAATTAAATTTAATTGATATAACCAGGAATACAAAAGTTACAGATTGGCGGAGAAAGTATGCAAGATATTAAACTCCACAAATTTCTGAGAATCGTCTCCCCAAGCTTTAAGTGGAATGCAATTTTTGGTGACAAATTATTTTAAACAAAAAATTTTAAACTTTTCATTTCATCCGTCGCATCAATAACTTATTTTTGTTGAAGAAAACGTAGTCTTATACTGTCTTGAGATACCCATTGACTAATATATATATATATATATATATATATATATATATATATATATATATATGTGTGTGTGTGTGTGTGTGTGTGTGTGTGTGTGTGTTTGTGTGTGTGTGTTTTATAGAGACTCACAGCAAAAACATCTACACGAAAATAATATATTTACCGCAAAGAATAAGTTTCACATTCCGTTACACAATGTGGTGAAGTTTTCAACAGCGATTTTGCAGTGTCCGGATGGCAGAGCCAGCGAGGCTGCTGGGTGTTACATAAATACATTTTGCACATTCAAATTTGCTGCGTTTTTATATCAGTTCTCTCGGCTGCAGCTATTCCGCACAGGTGAGCGAGCACGCGTGCCAACGCGTGGATCTAGTCGTTAAACTGAGCGCCATTTGAAAGCCTTTTACCTCTGCGAGTGGTTATTGCTACGTGTAATTATTTTGCGAACATTTTATCTGCGGAAAAAGCACGCACTAGGGGTATTTCTGTTGTACTTTTAGCCTGTTAGCATATGATTTTGTTGTTCTTGCGTATAAAATTTTGTGAATTTACGATCCTGAAGGGTTCATCAAACTAGTTCGTTTATGTTACTTTGTGGTTCTCTTTTCTAATTAATAACGCAGTATTTCAGATATAAAGATCAATATAAAAATTACAAGCATAAATATAGAAATCACAAAAAATCAATAACGAAGTCTGGAGGAAAGTATGAAGTTCAAAGTGAAAAAGATTGAATTAACGGTGTGATGATGAAGTCATGAAATAAGTGTGGCTGAAAAGGTTAGCTTTTATCTGGCAGTTCCTGATTAAATATGTATGATGATAAAGGTAACTGACAATGGTTGTGATGTCAGTGAACGTAACGATGATGAATGGACAATGTCTTGTGTTATCTCCTGGTATTTGTGACGACAAATACGATTGCCATCAATATGCCTATGAAGATTGGTAATTGAATTACAAATTTTACGAGAACGACTTACAAGGCCAGCATCCAGGGGTTGGGAACAGCTGAATTATACGAATCCCGGAAGCAGGAAATCATCCTTATCCGGTTCACACACCAAATTCACATGTCGCAATTACCCCACGCAATACCAGAGTTTAAAAAAACCTCATGAAAATGGCCGGACATGCGAGTCATTGGGCTGAGCAGGCCCTGGTAAAATATCTGATGGTACCGTTGGTCGGTCATACGCTCAACTCGAGCACTGAAAGTTTCTTGAGAATATCCTGGCTGCGGTAAAACTTCGACACTTGTATCTGTATTGCAATCGACTGAGCTATTTAATCTGATAGCGTGGGATCAAATCACTTGCTCGACAACTCGTTTCAACGATATTTTTAGCGTATTTTTAAAATATGGTCATGAGGACCTTGTATGAAATATATATGGCCGTCATGAATACATCTATGTAAACCTCACATACAGAACTACCTGCAGATTCATGTATTTTTAATTTCCTTTTTTCCAACTGTGGATGCCTTCGCCTGAATTCCCAATGTTCGCTGAAGGTAACGATGATTTTTAAGTAGTCAGATGACAGTTGTTATAGACGCTGTTGGGGATAAATTAGGCGATGAGAACGAATGAATTATTGGCAAGTCGATCGATATCTAGGAGTAAGATGATAGTGAGGTTGTCGCAAACCCAAAGACTGCGGTCCGAGTTTTTAATACACCATACAACACACAATAAAAATAAATTCTTGGTTTGCCACTGAAGTTCCTTACTCATCAGTAGCAATACAGATAGGGTCACTTTTCAACCACTACATCATACAGCGACCACTGTAATTGCCATTGTTTTTGTTTGTGTTTTTAACTGTCGTGTAAACGGTAGAGGAACATGCATACTGTTTACGCACAGACTGAAACATCCATGCCTCTAGCGGTATTCAAACCCGCGACCCTTCAATTTGGTATTGGTTGGTTTTAGTTGGTTCGTGATTCCGGGCGCGTCAATAGCCTAGGTCATTAGTCCCGTAAGTGTAGTGTATGTATGTTTCTCAGGATATGGCAGTTATCTTCCCCCGCTTGATGGCGGGCCGACCTATCGTCGGCTAGAGGGGTTTCCCCCTAACCAGGACTCTCCCACCAGCGGGACACCGCCCCAGCCGGAACAAGCTCTAAGCTTCCGACCGGTCTCCCGGAATATGTGGTAGTGTAGTGCATGTTAGTGTAAGTCTGTGTGTAAGGGGAGAGGATAGGACAAGGAAGAGGAAGGATAGATCGCGCGCGGTCCTGTTTGGTAGGGTACTGCTCCGGCATTTGCCTGGTGTTGATCGGAGAAACCACGGAAAACTACCGATCAGAGCAGGCGGCCGCTAGAATTCTCCTGCTGACAGCTACTGTATCCGACCTAGCTGAAAAGCTTGTGTCGAAAATCCTGTCGCCGTCAGGGCTGGAACCTAGAACCCTCCCAGTTGATGCACTGAGCTACCGCTCCCGGTGCGACCCTTCAAGCACGAGTCAGCTCCGGCCTGTCAGCTTTAGCGACCTCGTATAACCAGGTCGGCTTAATATTTATATTTATCACTGTCTGGAAAATGTGCGTAACTGGGTTGCAGGTCTGGCGGCGCTGCTGGCGCGTCCGGCGGTGAACGAGGTGTACCTGCTGGCGGTGGCGTACGCGGTGCTGGCGACGTTCGCGGCGCTGACGCTGGCGCTGGGCGCGGCGGCGCCGATGCCCGCGCTGCTCTGCGTGTACGTGGGCTACGCGCTGCTGCCCGTGCGCCTGCGCGACGCCGCCGCCGCCGGCGCCGCCCTCACCGCGCTGCAGCTCGCCGCCATGGTGTACTGGGCGCGCGCGCGCTCCCCCGACGCGCCGCTCTGGCCGCAGGTACACTTCGTCTTTAGGACTGACTGTGTGTGTGTGTGTGTGTGTCTGTCGGGTAATGATGGCAAATTTTACTAAAACATCGACTCATCGATGTTTCGATACATCGTTAAAGGGTATTCGATGTCGATGAAAACATTGATGAGAAAACATCGATCTTTAAAACATCGATATTTTAATTATAGACGGGTTAACAGCATTTTATTGTCGGGTTAACAGCATGTCAGTAGTATGTAAATATTATCATCGAATGTAAAGAATAACATTAACAATAAAGAACATCGTGTTTTGCTATCGATTTCGAGTTTCATTGTCGATTCAGGCAATGACATGCCTGGCTATTAAATACATTCATGACACGAACAGCTCGCAAACTTTCTCTGATTGCACAGGCGAAATGTGCTGCGTGATAAAGAGGATGATGCAAAATAACGATATTGCTGTGAATTACTGCTACTCTACAAGTTCTTAAACCCGTTTATATTAAAAAAATAATTAAAAATTAAAAACACGTCGATGCTTTTACAACAAAATGTCGATGTGAAGAAAACATCGAAAGCTTAATATCGATGTTAATATATAGATTTTTCTGGTGGAAAACATCGATATTTTAAAAGCATCGATTTTTTTGCCATCCCTACTGTCGGGCGACTACCTCGTCTTTTACTAGGGGGAATTCACCCTGGGGTGGGCACCTGGGCGTCAGCCTCTATTTCGGCCTGTTTGTGTGTGTGGGCGGGTGCGCGCGTGCCTACCTCGCACTTGACTTGTACCAGGGGGAATTCACCCCGGGGTGCGACCTAGTCGTCAGGCTCTACACGCAGCCTCACGCATCACCACGCACAAATACACCGACAGCCTGGAATCTGGGTCCGGCCACAATGATTACCCTCTCGGTAATCTTCCCATTCAATGCCTGGGTCGGGTCATCCTGCCAGCTCAGAGCTACCAACTTTCCAGGCCGGCTCCGGAGTCGCAACAATGCGCCACTCACAATGCGCAGGGACCAAGTCTCCTCCTCTACGCCCAGAGCTTCGGGCCAATGACACGACGAAGCCAAGAGTTCAACTAAGGTCCGGGCGGCTGGGGGTCCCCTTCCCGTCTCCTAACTGCAATCCCCTTTATGATATCGATGTGAGTACCGCCGGAACCTAAGAAACCTGACAGGGGATCATTGTCCCCGACTGGACATCTGTATGTGGGATCTGGAGCATTCCGAAGAACGTTCGTCACCCAATCCCGCCTAAACGTCGACGCGCCAGAGGCCCAACTGATGGGTTACCGGGTGAACCCAGCAATACAAAGCTTAAACAGTGGATATATATATATATATATATATATATATATATATATATATATATATATATTGCGCTTAAGGTCGTTACATCTCCTTTACAAAGACATTTAAGTGAGGTAGTGGGGAAAATAGGGATTTTCTGCACGGTATAGCGTACATAAATAGACTGCTATATCTATTTCTGTGCATGCGAAGATGTACAAAATTGCTGCCAAACGAACTGCGCAATCGTAGCTGATCGATAGTGCTGTCAATTGCTGTAACACTTCGATTGCTCTTACTCATCTCGGTTTCCAACGAAATGGCGAGGTACATTAAGTCTTTTTTTTCTCGTTTTTTTTCTCCCATTTCGACCAACCCTGACTACGCAAATACTTTTTATTGTTTTTATCGCCAAAAACAATACAAATGATGTGTGACGTACGGGGGAGAAGTATAATCGGCGCAAATTTTCTTGCGCTCCAAATTCCGTACTCATTCTTTTACGAGATTTAATTGAATTATGAATAAAGATAACAACAAAACGTGGATACGATATTCTGAATAACAGAAATTATCCTCCCAGAGCAATAGAAAACTTTTTTGCATATGCAAATCATTTGCAGAGTTGATTTTATAATACTGCTGATAGAAGAACAACCAACAACCCCCGACCCTACGCCTTTCGCAATTAGTAAAAACAGTTAAACGAAACATGCACGTAGTAAAGCAAGTCCAGAATCAAAAGCAAAGAGTTATATCAGCATTCGCTTAATGAATCAAGGAAAACTCGCAAATATCTTATCAAAATGAGAGGGGTCATTCACCCAGAAGTTGAAAAATGAAAGAAAATCGTCTCAAATACGTATAAGTGCCAATCGTGAAAATGGAACTGTTCGTGTACACAAATGTATCTTATCATTGATCTTGTATTTATTTTACCGCCCTTTACTGGTTAGTGAATTATGAATATTAAAATCCCTCGCGTAAGTGGGATGAATGTTTGCACAATGTAATTAAAATTTTGCGCCAAAAACAACGTTTTTTAATTGCCACTGGTAAGAAATCTGTTTGAGAATGTCGAGTGAGAATCTCAAATGAGATTTAGTATTGAGAGCAGCCTCAGATCTCAAATATAAATATTAAATTTACTTATTACGATACGTACTAGTACACGACGTGTTTAATAGAAATATACATAGCACACTGATACTCACGACTTTAACCAAAGCCCTCTTCCTAGCATGGCGTCTCGCAACACTAGAGGTGAACCACCTCCTTAATTACACTTATGATTCTTGACCACCTCCAACTTGGAATACACCAAAAGAATAAGATAGATTGACGGAGACAAAAAGGGGCAAAGAACATTCCTTAATCCACCTTGCATTTTCCTAGAAAATCGAAGTTTACTCTCATCTCCCGATGTTTTTCGTACAAACGCAAAGAACCGCATTAAATCATCTTACAGTCATGAATCAATCCTTATCGCTTGCACTTTTTGCCTAACTTCTCCTCAATTTTTTCACTCTGATTGCAGGTATACACTGCAGAATCTGAATGTTATTGAATTTGCCTCTCTATTTTATAAGGTTCAGATGATTAAGTCTGCGTACAAATCTCGCCAATCATTTTCACAATCTTCCAGATGAACTCCACCATTAAGCTCATGATCACGACCCGTGAATGAGCGTGGCTCTCAAGTTACGTCTTGAAACAGCCATGAGAGCTAGATACCCACTACGCTCTTATACAAAGGTTGACTCACGCACATGCTCACAACAGCGTGTTTGAGAATGTCATGTTTTAGTGCGTCAAAACAGGATGAATGTTCATATTATTTCGTACCGCAAAACAGCTCTTGCTCTAGGGGTCGCCCATAAATTACGTAAATCACATTTTGAGTACCCCCTTTTCTCCCTGTAATATGCACTAGAACCCCCTTAAATAATTACGTAACGCTTGCAATAACTTCCTCATTTACAATAAGTAAAAATAAAGTATATTAATAGTAAAACTATTTTTATTAATTTTATTTGTACTATATAATTACATTTATGGATTTAAATTCTGAAATTGTTGATGATGCTGACATCAAAAATAAGATTGAAAAAAAGTTTTGAATGAAGGAAGATCGCATAGAACAGAAAATTTCTGACAAGCTGTGCACACGCCGTCATAGATGACGCATGGGGGAGAATCTACTGCGCTAATTTAATTCGATTCTATAATATCAATCAGTTTTGAATATTTTCTTTGTAATGATTCAATCAATAGACCATTGAGGAAAAACAATTTCCATTTATTGTAACAATTTTTATTTATATTACTTAAATTACAAATGTAACTTCGTAATTTATTTGTATGTAAAAAATATAATTTGTTAATATTTTATTGTTTTACTATAATACTGTATAAAAAGAACTCTTTCACCAAATGATGAAAAATAAAAATAGTAACAGCGTTACGTAATACTAAACTAACCCCCTACCCCTATGTAACGCAGAGTCACGCTGCTGCAAGTCTCCTGCCCCTCTTTAAAGAATCGTAATTTATGAGCGACCCCAAACATCTCCGGAAGAAACCACAAATGTACTCCTGGGAACATGCCACAGAATTCGCGTGCTCCTCACTAGTACGGAAAGTTTTCTCTGGTTGCATTTTGGAAGGCGTCACATCCCTGATTGTTGTTCCGCCACGCTGTCGCGCTTCTATAATTTTTATCTTTTATTCGCTTTTGGGAGCTTGAATGACAGTTGAATGCCGCAGAGAGGTTTTTTCTACACGTCAACGCTTCTCGTTGTTGGGTGATATGTTCAACGGACATCCTAAAAATATGAAGGACAAAAAACTGACCGTCAGGGGGAAAAATACATTCTAAACCCAACTCCTCTGTACACTATTAATAATGATAACAAGCGCTGTCGACGCTTAGTTTCGCACTTTATTTCATGTAGACTCCTTCTATAACTGAATAGAGAAGTTGCAGCAGTCTGAAGTCAACTGGACCACTCGAACGGAAACAGGGAGACCGAAATAAAGTGACCTCACTCGCAGTGTTACCTTTCTCGCAATCTTCGTGGAATCAGGAAGCGACAACGTCCATCAAATTATTCAATGAATATATCGCTTGCTGAATGCAATAGAGACACAACAAAAAATCAGGTGTTGAGATAAACGAGTTTGAAGTTTGGTTTTTGGTAAAATATTGTTCTGATATGTTGATACGTTGCTCTTACTGCTGGAAGGAGACCAATATGCGATTTCGGAGAGTGTAAGAACACAAAATTCGTATTTTTGAGTTGTGTTACTATTGCATTCAGTAAGCGATATATAAACTCCGTCACGCGACCACGAGATGTATCCTTTCTTTCCCCCGCCTTTCCGGAGAGCCTGCATCAAACAATCATCCTACGATCTACACACCTAATCCACAGGCTCGAACTGGCCCTCCTCCACCGTAGACAGTACTTGGACTCGGAGGAACAGCCCTGGAGGGATCCAAATCCTGCGCCGGCCCTGGCGTGTGGAGCGGTCCGTGACCCCGCGCCCGCGCCCGCGCCCGCCGCGCCGCGCCCCGCCGCTCCGCGCGCGCACCGCCGGTCAATACGACCGCGTGTCGCTCGCGAATGACGCACGCACCCGCGAATCCAAACCCACGCGCGCGGCCACGCGCCGGCCGCGCGGACTGGACCGAATGGCGGAATGGGTGGCTGGGGCGGATTGGGTAGGTAGGGCGTATTGGATGGGAAGGGTGTATTGGATGGGTAGGGCGTATTAGATGAACAGGACGGATTGGGTGGGTAGAGCAGAATGGATGGAGAGATAGATAGATAGATTTTTTTATTTCTGCAGGTAGGTATGTACAAGCTATTGGCAGAACACTACAATTTACATATTACAAATAGGAATATTAACTTTAAATTACTTGGCAATGTAACTTTGAATTATTTAAAGACATAATAATAACAACAACAATAATAATAATAATAATAATAATAATAATAATAATAATAATAATAATAATAATAATAGCAATAAAAATAACAATAATAATCAAATAATAACTGTTAAAATACGCCTAACTTACTAAATTAATAAAGTTTACAAATACCATTAGTTAATTTATTTTTAAATCTTTGAACACCTAGAGGAAAGGGTTCCAAGGCTGTCGCAGGTAACTTATTCCAGTCCGTTATTGTTCTATTTGTAAATGAAAATTTTCCAACATCTGTTCTCTGTGGCCTAAACTGAATTTTGTGCTTGTGATCACCCTTACTAAAGTACGAAGGTCTACCCAGTTGTATCGAGAGAGTAGGGCGGATTGAGAGGGTAGGGCGTATCGAGTGGGTAGAGATATCGAGTGGGTAGGACGGATTGAGTGGGTAGGGCGGATTGAGAGGATAGGGCGTATCTAGTGGGTAGGGCGTATTGAGTGTGTAGGGCGGATTGGATGGATAGGGTGAATTCGATGGACAGGGCAGATAAGGTGGGTGGGTAGGGCGGGCGGAGTGGTCGGATAGGGTGCGTACAGCGAATAGGATGGGTACGGCGGGCAGAGAGGACGGATGGTGTGAATAAGGCGGGCATGTTTTTAGGGGTTGGGTGGGATGGGGTAGAGTTTGATGGGTGAGCATTTTTTGGGTAGACATTTATTGGTGTAGAGTTGGATCGGTTTGGGTGAGAAGGGAGCGTTTGGGCTGGAAGAAGTTGGCAAGTAGGATGGATGCCCTGTGTGGGTTAGGTTGAAAGTGGCGGAAAAGAGAGTGCGTTGAGTGAATGGGCGGGTTAGGCGGGTGTTGGGGAGGAATGGGTGTAAAGGAGTAGTTGGATGAAGGGAACCGAACGAACACTGTAATTGGAATGCAGATGGCCGCTTGAGTTATCCCGGTGATGGCTCGTGGCATTGCATTCCGGCGAGACAGCAAAATCATCTTTTTCATTAAATGTTTTACAGACAATCATTTATGAATATGTACCATCCACTTTTCATTTTCATTCTTTTGTAACAATATCATTTTGGGGGAGACTGTTCATATTTGAAAAACAAAGATGCGAATCTACCACATTCTTTAACAGGAAATCTCCACCTGCTTTGAAATTAACTCAACACATTTTTTACTAGAACCAGCTTCCGTTATAACTGAAAATGTATCGAACTCACACACGACACTAACTGAAACGTCCACACTATTTAGAGGGCATCAAAAAGGTCACTGTTATTCTCACTTCAGTAAACACTATCAGAAGTCACTGTACGAAGTTTATGTATAGCTGCAGCGGTCTAAAATTAACGGGATTACACGAATGGAAACATGGAGTTCGACATACGAGTGACCTCACTCGCAGTGTCACCTTCCTTGCAATCTTCGTTGAAGCGGAAGCGATACACTTCTTCCGAATTATCTGAGGCGTTGCGTCGTTTTTTAGGGGGGAACCGTTCAACTTGATTGAGCCATCTCTCCTGGTCCGCGCGTGAACAGAAGATGCTGAAAATACTACAGAATCAGCAGCTCTGCCCCTTCTATATCCAAAATGTGCAACGAATTCCAAAAGACTGCACCTCGTATGGAGTGCTGAAGGTTTTTTGCGCGGGGTGATTTAAATAACAGGAGCTCCCTCACTTTATCTGCCGTTCAAGCCCCATTATCAAACTACCGCATTTCAAACGCCAAATAGACCTGTGGGTGTGTCTACGAGAATACTCACAACCCGATTACACTAGGGAACAAGATATTTACCTCCAGGAAAGTAGAGTGCGCAACGTACTCAATTTTATAAGTAGATTAAGAATATCACAATAAAAACGTTATAACACGTAACAAGTTTTAAATATACCGTATCATACCGTATTTGGCTATTAACGCAAATACATTTAAATCGCACCGGTAATATATGTAGAATCAATACGCATTAAATCTAATTAAAAATTAAGTATTTCAGTTCATCTATGCCACTTTCATGAGATCATCAAAATTTGGCTTTCATGTTTTTTTTACCTTCTGTATTCGAAGATTGCCGTCTTTATTCTCGCATCTGGTAGTCGCACTCAATTACGAGTAGGTATTAGTGGTCTTAGTAGGTCTTATTAGATGTTTTGAAAACAAGTCGCGTGCCCCTCATATTTCCTACTGCGCATTAGTCACCGCATTATTTTAGCACCTTACCTTATTACAACTATACAAGTATCCAATTGTTGGGGTGGCAGATGAGTCAGTCGGTGTCTTGCGGAATTGTACCCGCAGTGCGCGTGAAGTAAGTGTCTGGTTTGCATGTGCCTCAAATACATTAATGCAGTACAGGTCTGTATTTTTATAAAGTGAAATTCGCCACATGATCTGTAGAGTTTAATCGGTTCTACAGAATGCAAATCGTCATTTCTTATCGTAAGTTGAATCGACCCGATAACTTCAGTTACGTTTAGGGACGATTCACACCTCAACTTCAAACGGAAAAAAATATATGAAATGACAAAACTTGCGTATTATTTATACTCAGGCAGTCAGTTGTGTTATCAGGACAAACTATGGGTTGCTCACCAGTGTTTTGTCACCTGCACAACAAACCTTAGGTTGTGGTTGAATGGAAAACTAAAATCATTGTCATTCGCTCTACCAATATTGTGAAGAATACCAACAAACCAGTTTATTGTCTGTATATTATTGCACGAATATGCGTATTATATTTTTAACTTGTTCTTGCCTCATATGAAACATACTCATAAAATTGTGTATTGATATAACCGGAGTGACAATGCGAAACTTACTGTAGGATTTTTATTTCAAATATTCAATATATTCATATATTTTGAACCATGCATGCTAGAAACTTTTTATAATGATTTTCGAATTCAGCTAGATCGTTTCCATTGAAATCACCTACTTTCATCATGGAGGTATGAACACTTCTTTTGGTTCCCGCGTGTTACCAGCGGGCATCAGTTGTGATTCATTGTTTATATGGTTCCGGAGTATAGGGGAACGGTTGATTGGGGCATTCATTTGATTGCTCAAAATCATCCACCCTACAAACCTTACGTTTCTGTAAAAGATATTGCTACTCTCCTGCAGGATGTAGCACTTTCTATGTGTTGCACAAAGAAAAAAGACAACGTAGAACCTCCACACTTCTTCGCCACTTTTTGTTCGTACATGTGTGAGACATACGGCAGTGGTGTAATTGGCAGAGGCGGTCCCGTTGCTTGGCTTCAGAGATCGTCAGATTTGGCACGCCCAGTTCTTTTAGTGGAATCACTTGAAGACCAGCGTATTTGAAACGCAGTGGCGACGAAAGAAGGTGGTGGACAAAATTTTAACTGCATCCTACTGCATCCAGACGCCAGGTACGAGTACTTCAGAGATGGTGCGACATAGCGTGTACCGCCGCTACCACGTTGCCTCGAAATTCAAGATCATCCCTTCGAGCAGTTGAGCCAAGCTTAACTAGTGGTCCTAAAACAGCACGTACTTTCTGGCCGTAATTTCACGCAAAATTATGCTTCAAGCACTCAAATTTTCGAAAAATTGTACATGACCTTATTTGAAAATCTATCTTTAAGGAACATATTTCATTAAATGAAAAATCTATATCTTCATAATTGTAAATTTAGGAAGACTCTGAAAAAATTTTGAACTTTTGCAATTTTCTAAAAATCAGTTTTCAAAGACCATGCGACATGCACCATTCTCTTAAATGTCGTTCACAATAGTCAGAAAAAAAATCAAAAACGATGGAGCCAGTTTTTTGAAAATTTACAAAATGTCCAGGGGCTTCATGTAAAGTACCACCCAAAATTAAATTACCGGTTTCAATTTCAAGGGCCCGCGACATCAGCTAGATCGATTGGGGAGTATCAATTTTGGAGAAAATTGGCTGAACGGTTTAGCCGCTAGCGTTGTCGAATGGTCAGGCGGACTGACATGAACGGACTGACGAATTGACTGACGAATTGACTCATGAACGGACTGACGAATTGACGCACTGACGGACTAACGTACTGACGGACGGACAGGCTGACTGGCGGACCGACGGACCGACGGGCGGACTGACGGGCGCACCGACGGACGGACCGACGGACGGACCGACAGACGAACCGACGGACGGACCGACGGAAGGAGGGGGCCGGCTCCTCTGATCTCTCTTTCTCCTTCCTTTTCCTACCCTCTCCTCTTATACACACTTACACTTGCATGCACTACATTACCACACATACCGGGAGACTGGCCTGGAGCTTAGAGCTTGTTCCAGCTGGGGCGATGCCCCGCGGATGGGAGATACTAGGTTGTGGGAATCTCTATTAGTCGACAGGTAGGTCAGTGCCGGATCTCAGCATCCAGCGGGTGAAGATCATAGCCACTTCCTCCACCACCTGAAGGAAAACATGTACTATAGTTACGGGACTAATTACCTTAACAGTTGACGCGCCCGGAATCGTTAATCATTCAATCAATCAATCCAAATGTCATTGCTAGTGATCAGCTCGACTCGTGTATCTGCCAAGCGGTTGCCCTCTAATCAGAGACACGATTTACAAAAGCCACGTGTGTAACTCCGTCATTCTGGGTTCATATCGTTGGATCAATGGTGAAAACTGAATTTGCACCTCTCTACATGTCCTAGAAATCTGTAACATTTACTTTGAATGAGGCTGAATAACTAAATATACGTAATTCAGCTTAACGCTTCAATGAGAATTACACGTAATTTGTTTCTTAAATTGACACGTACTTTGAAAGGGTTCAAACAAATTTTGCATGGAAACTTTCATTTCCTTGTAGTTAGATTTGCGAAAGAAAATATCTCAACATCTGTTCTCTGCACTCTTAAATGGATTTCTGTCTGTAATCCACTCTTCTCAATTATTTGTGTTTAAACAGTCTGCTGTTAGTTTGTTTCTAAGCCGATTACCCGCAATATACTTGCTACAAAGTGCGGAGTTTTTCCGCTTTCTGCCTTTTTCGAGTAATTCCCATCCTAACATTTTCTTATCGTCTCTGCCCTCCATTGAATATTTTTGTAATTAGATAATTTTGCGAGAATCGCAACAAATTGCGAAGATCGCAACAAGTTCCATTATTGGTCGAACAAGAGTTAAAAAGACGTTTTTCGCGTTCCCGGTACTATTTAATATGTGCATAACAAAGAGCAGGGATCTTCAGACTTGTTTCCTGCGGTAGAATATACATGATTTTGGCTGCTTAATTTACTGTCAAACCTACATAAGGAAACTGTCGCAGTAATTTAACTGCTTAAACAATAATTTGTTGCCCTGTAATTAGAGCCTCTGGCAAAAGTGATAGATATACTTATTACAATTTCAGAACTGTTTATGATAGTACTAAGATATGTGTGAAAATTAAAGTTAACAAATGCTGTGAATGAGTCTGCTGCCGTGTGATGCAAAATTTCTATAACGAACAAATAGGTCTACTCATTAAATTATACAAACAATGTATGTTCATTTGGGAATAATTTATGTACCCGCACAAATGAAACGAATTATGAAATACAAACAGTTATAAATTAAACACTTACAGTATTCAATATTTGCGTAAAGTATTTATAAATATATTTATGCAGGAGGCTGAATATAAACAAAATTAAACACGAGAAAATAATTTCGCATTAAGTATATGATTACATGAAATTCGATAATGATACCCAAAATATATATTGCATAATATTTTGCATAAACATTATATTGTTATGAGTGACTTAAATAAGATAATTTATTGTTTAGTATTTGTTACCTAAAAGAGTTCATTTTTTTCAATAGGCATTCAGAATAGAATGTAAATAATTATCGAGTTGATAATTGTTTTCTATTCCCTTATTTTCCAGAAAATGCAGCCTAAAAGTCCTCTAAGATAAACATGAAAGAAATTGTATATTTCTGGTGTTATGAAGGTAGTATTCGTAGGAAAAATGTTTGTTGTTCAATGTGTATTACAACAATTACATTTCTTATTACTATGTTCGTGACACCGGTCAGCAGTAGTCCTGTCAGCCAACTTTGGCCGTATCTGGAACATAACTGATGATGTCTTTAAAACTTAAGTAACGACACATTTGATTTGTACGTTACATAAAATGTCTTCAAAAGAAAGAACTTTACTTAAAACTCCAGGCTAGATATTACCTTTACTCATCGGGCTAGGGACCGCGCGCGATCGTTGATTCCTCCTCCCCAACCTCACTTCAATTTCCTCCCTTAGCGCCGGCCGATGAGACCATACCACATAATTCATAAACGATAGAGCGTTAGCTAAGGACAATTTATTTTAAATTATTACATTTGAATACAAATAGTCTTTAGGAGGGCTCATAGGAAGCATTCTAACTTCCCGTGGTGTGATCCCGGCCTCGATTCTCGGTCAAGGCAAAAATAAAATAGCTTTCCTTTCAAATCGTCTCAGTTTCTGTAGCTGTGTGTCGAAGGTAAGCTCAGGCAGGCTACGTTTGCTCGTTACGGTGATGGGAATACGTAATGTTTATCCTACCGTCTATCTTTAGCTTGGGGAATTAAACTACGCCCAGGCGTGGGGGACATTGTTAGCTAGCCGTCAAATTTGAACAGTCATCTCAAAATGCTATGTAATACCACATACATATTTAAATACGAGTAAATGACGGACGGACACGGACACGGAAGGACAGGCTAACAGAGATAGTCGGATGGAGTGCGACGGAGATGGATGGAAATTGACAGAAACAGATAGAAAGAAAAACGGAAAGAAGAAAGAATCAAAGAAAAAACAATTTGGGATACCAAGGACCCGCAAAACATGTATTTCTGTGACAAACTCTACGTCAATATTTTTTCATTGTTACTACATTACTGTATGAAAAAGTATGACTAATTGAAACCAAGCTTTTCTATTGTGTTCTTTGAGACACAACTGGAACACCCATAGAAAGCCGGTGAACATCTCTGCAGCAGAGCTATAATGACGCTAATCGTTTCAGAGATGGCCTCAACCGAGCCCGAATTTCAAACCACTCGCCAAACCTCCCGACGGTCGCTGCTAAAATGTCCCGTTCGGATGCTTGAGATTCAGGAGCTCACCACCAACTAAAAAGAATAAGAAAAGGTCTGCGAAAACACGTTACAAATGGTCGAAATTGTTACAAGCAAGTTTACACCCCTTGCTACAAAGGTAATATAGAAGGTGATGTCCTCTAGTGGGGTAGGTCATCTTGGAAGTATTTCGTCTCGTGACGCTGACAAGAATAAGGGCTTGTCGAGGGGCAGCTAACCAACAACTAAGAAGAATAAAGGAACGTCTGAGAGCGTAAGCTTTCGCGGTCGGAGTCAGTAGCTGTTTGGCCATCCGGGAGACGCCGCGTCCTAGACTCAGGTGCCAACGTTTCGGAAGTCTTTCTGCGACCTTCTTCAGGGCGAATTGCATTTTTCCCTTACGAAGGCCACAGAACGCCGGCCGAAACCATGGCACCTGTGCCTAGGACGCGGCGTCTCCCCAAGTCAAGTAGCTCCTGACGGTACGTCTGTCAAAACACGATACCACAGAAATCATCAAAATTGTTACTAGGAAGTTTACACCACCTGCTCCAAAGGTAGCGTAGAAGGTGCTGTCCTCAGTGGGGTACGTCATCTTGAAGTATATCGTCTCGTGGCGATTACAGGTACAGTCGGTTCGATCGGTCCGATCGGTCCGATCGGTCCGATCGCTTCGATCCGATTTATCGTCCTCGGGATGTTTGGAACGCCCTCGGCGCAGCGCGGCGCGGCGCGGCGCGCCAGTCGCTTGTCGAGGGGCATTATCGGTTTTCTCGCGCCTCCTAGCGCGTGCGAGCGCCAAAGCCGCCAAGCGCCGTGGGGCGGAACGCGGTCCCCAGCATTTACCCGCGCGTTACACCGCCGATCGGGAAGTGCGTGGGCGCGCGCTCGCGTGCGAGCGGGGGAGGGGTCGCGTGACGCACCCCTCCCCCTTCCACGCACACGGGGGGGGGAGGCGTCGAGCGCCGACACGCCCCCCTCGCGGCGCGGCGAGAGATCCCTTCGCGCGGCTAATGGCGCCCTGTCGCTGCCGCGTGAAGTGCCAATGAACGCCGTTGTATACGGCGCTGCTAATGTTAGTTGACCAACAAATTGCGGCGCCTGGAATTAGAATGGGGTACCCACTAAATAAGCAAAGTTGTATATCTATCTTTTTCGTTCCTGCTAGCGATTGGCAAGTCACTGATGATGAAGAGTAATAAATAGTGCCCGGATGTTTATGACGTATTTTTTTCTTTGTGTTCTTCCACAGAAAGTATAAGTAAAGCATCATTTTATCTACAATGCCTAAAATGTTGCAATTATCACGTGTCATATACTGGCGTATTTTGACTTTTTTAAACTCTTTTGTCATTTTCCGTTTATATCTCATATCATGATCATATTTTTCCATGAATTTTCGTAACATTTTTTTTCATTTTCATTCCGTTTTTGCATATTTCCTTGCAGTCGTGTCAAAGAGATTTTTCACATATCCCAATTTAAACGTTGCTGTTGACGTTTTAAAGGGAGACTGAGCAGGAGATAAATTTCTCATTTCCTACGAAACATTGGACAGAACTAACCACTCAACAATTGCTTCTACCTTGTATTAGCAATGAATCTGTTGTGGTCTGAGGGAGGGAAGAGAGAAAATGTTTTACTTATAGTCACTGATAGAGCCCCTTGCAGCGTGAAATCTTGCAAAGGTTTGCAGCTACTCTACCCTAAAATAATACATGTAACATGTATTGCACATGCACTAACTGGAGTTGCGGAAGAAATTCGTGAAAATTATCTTGATGTAGATTAGTTAATTTCGGCAGTGAAGAAAATATTCATCAAATTTCTATAACGAATGCAAAAATTTAAGTAAATGGTTCCTTCGGTGCCATTCCCTCCCAACCCATTCTTATATGTTAGGGCACGTCTCTTAACGTCGCAAACTGCTAATGTACCAATTAAAAAGCTATCGAAGAGTGTAAAACATTCAATGAAAACAAAGCTGTCTCCATCAAAACGGCCAAGCCGCTGTTTTCAAATACCATACTAACAGAAAATCTTACTTATATCCAAACGTATCTTTTCTTAAAAACAATTTCATGGTCATAAATGCTTACTTATTTCTAACATTTTTAGATCATAAACATTCGGGATCTAATAATAAAATATAGTAACACATGCATTACCTTTTAAAGTATTGTATATGCTTTTTGTGTTGCTCATCTGATTTACACAATTCTTTCAACTAATAGTGTTGTTTGAAATATCTCAATTACAGCATAGTTACAATCACACTACAAAGTCTGATGAGCATCCGAAAAGCAATGAGCAAATATTTAATAACGATTGCTATATAAATATTATAGACACGTTCATCGCTCTTTCATTTTCAAAAGGCACGTCAATTAATAAATGTCAAACTATACGTAGCTGGCAGAACATTGAATGCAGAAACACAGTTGAATATACTATTGGTCAATTTTCAGCAAGAAATTAATGCTGAAAAGTAGTTTAAAAGGTTCTATTTCTATTAACTAATCGTTGGAAATGCATGAGCTCTTGTTAAAAAATGAGATAAAATCATCCAAAGGAGCACCATCTATACCCCGTTCACTTAAACTATTGCAATTATTTTTAATGGGTTCAGAAACTCAAAACCATCACTATGTCGAACACAGTAGGCAGGAAGACTGTTAACCATCATTTGGAGAATATAATGATTCTATTCACTGACAATGGAAATTACCTACATGTGTCAAAATGTAGCAAAGCGTCGGGGGAAAAATCTTTAGGAAAGCAATTTTGCGTAATAACCAAACTCATAGCCTAATTCCTACACCCTAAAACCAATATATAACCCTTATATCGCATAACCTAAACTATAATATAAGTCAAAACCAAACACAACCCAATTCATAAATATGAACAAGACTCATACTAAATAATCCACAGTTTCACCGAAGTCGCCACAGTCACCACAGTTTCACCAATATTAATATTTGCAAAGGTCATGAGGTTTTCTGGGGCTGGTGCGGCTGATCTTGTTTTCGCCCCAAGTCCTTCAATTGAACGTCGTTGTACGAGTCATCTGGAACTTAAGGATTGTTTCTGTCAAACCCTTCAAATGTATTTGAATCGGTGGTTTTGAAAGGGGGAATATGTCCACCTTTTTCGTAAAAAGAGTTGAAATATACATTTTCTTTGTTGTTCTTGAAGCTACAGATCAGTGTAAAAATTAAAAACTTGTCCAGCTTAAAGTATGTGTTCAACTAAAAACTCCAAAGACCGGAAAAGAGAAAGAATTTCAGAACTAGTTTCTGATCCTCACACAGAAGAACTAGTGTTATCAGATATAAAATGCCCTAATGCTTCATGACAATAGTAATAGACCTGAGGACATCGTAGGCTTCAAAACCTGAAAGTTTAACTATTTTAAGAAGACAACCTAGACTTTTGCTCGTCCTGGCAGTCCTTGTTGTGAGCCTGGTGTGACTCTTTCCAAGTTAAGCAGCTGTCGTATGATATAGAATATATTGGTTACCTTGTGGCACGTGAGTTCATGTACTGATGGACTTATAGAGTACTCATTCATATTGGCAAAAAGGAAGACACGTTCAGATTTGCCTTTCAAGCAAGTTTATAACTCAGCTGTTCTTCCATTCAACGAAAAGAAAATAACTGATGTTCAAAATATTAGTAAAATACATCCAACATGAATATCTCCATTTCTAGCAGAAAGTTTTGACAGAGTCACAGACAGTTACAGAGTATCCCAATCAATCAATAACGACTAGTTTTACAACTTTCGTGTAGAACATACTAAATGTTTCAGAGGCCAACGGTGGATGTTATTAAGTTTATCGGTCACATGCGCCTTTATTTAGGCGTTAAGGGGGTAGGACGTGAAAATGTGTCAAAAAATCAATTTTTCAAAAATATGCTCATTTGAAAGTTCGCGCTCTCCCGGTCATTTTGATACCATATACTAACACGTCTGAGAGCTGTTTCTATCTTTAAATCCATTTTAAAATGTCCCCTGTTAAAGAACCTAGGGGGCGTGTCAGCTGTCAAAATGCACAGTATCCTTCAAATTGCAACCTATGCTATAATTTTATTTTCCATGCTGTTCGTTGAAAGTATTGCTTTCATAAGTTGGTTCTACAGATAGACAACATTGTTTTGTTTGGTTCAAGGAGCAGTGCATTTGTAAATTCGGTGGCGTCGTGTACTCACGTGCGTTGCATGCTTGTTGGTTTACGTTTATGAGAGCTGTGTTTCGAAGCTAATATAGTAAGTTCAGTGTGTCAACGCGCCAATTTCGTAACTGAACGTCGTTTGTTTAGGTTCAGGAGAATTATTTGTATTCATATTTCTCGAACCACGGTATACGCATATTGTTTATATAGATATATCGCAAGCAACATCTTCCAATATCGTACTAACGTGTCGCAGCAGCAGAATTAATGTGCTTACTATTGCAGTAATGTAAATTTTCGCATAATTCGTGAGATTTTATGGTGACCGATAAAATGCTGAACACACCACGAGTGTTGGTGAACATACCACCAGTGTTATTACTGCCTCGTCCAAATTAAATATCTCGGCTCCGCCTCGATGCTTAACTTTTGGCCTTGGCAGTAATAATACTCATAACACTTCTAGGGAGGTTACTAGCTATTGTTTATAGTTGTTTTTCTCAGAACTATGGAACAAGAATTTATCTCCCTTTCATTTAAACTGATTGTTTGCCGTTTCTGCCCGTTACTTTCATTTATTTGAGCATTTACATGAACCAGCGCGCGCCAGGCGGAGGGGGCGTGGCCGTAGCATGACGCGAGTGCGCGGGCTGTTGCAGCTGGCGTGCCACGCGGTGCTGCTGCTGTGCTGCAACGCCGCCGGCGCCTTCACGCACTTCCCGTCGGAGCGCGCGCGCAGGCAGGCCTTCCTGGAGACGCGCCAGTGCGTGGAGGCGCGCCTCAACACGCAGCGCGAGAACCAGCGCCAGGTAAGGCCCACGCTCAGTCACGCCAAGGGCACTGAGGCACGGGTGGCACGACGAAATCCGACCACACCCGACGCATTCACTTAAGATTCTATGAAACGCCTGCATCCATTTTATATTTATTTCTTTATATGTATTATTGTTTGCGTGTTTAAACTCATTCACATCCTTTAGGGAACACGATGCTACAGGTTTTGATTGATTGTTTGATTGATTTTTTCGTGTTTCCGGGCGCGTCAACTGCTTCGGTCATTAGTCCCGTTAGTGTAGTACATGTTCTTTTCTCTGGAGATGCCGTCGGTCGCTCGCCTAATCTCCGGTAGATGCGCGTCCACGGTCCCTCGATTCCATTGGCTCTCCCCCAAGGTCGTCCGACCACTGAAGTTCCCCTTCTCCCACCCCGCCCAAGGAGATTGTTACCTGATTGGCCAATGCTTTCCCACACTCGGTGATCGTCCGACACACAAGCAGCCGTGTACAATGAACCACTTTATTAACCCGGACGCAGACCATCCCCGCGTATTTCGCCTTGAAGAGGGTCGAAGTATGACGGCTGAAACGGCGGCATCTGTGCTGAGCACGGGGCGTATCCCGTACAGCCAAGTATCTATTGAGTCCGGCCGCGGAAGTCTACGTTCCCCTCAGTACCGTTATCCACCTCGTACTATAGTATGGCTGCCGTCAGCTGCTTGCATTGAACCCGACGCCGTGCAAACGGGAACTCAAGCTCACGAGCGCAGTCTCCTTCATTCACTAACTGAATCTGCTTAAAATTTAGTTTCTGCAGATTTTACTTTCGGCCACGAATTTAGGTGCGCCCGGTGCCTCGTCCCCTCCTTTTTTTCGAGCCCCGGAAAACTTGAAAATCTCCATGATGGATTACGTATTCAAGCGTTGTCCTTTTCGCAACTGTTGATGATCATTCAAGTATCCTCCGAAATAAATAGAAGAGACAATTTCCCTGTAACTACCAGTCTATGCGCTACAAAATTTCCCTTTCAACTTTGTACTATTCCAATGGAATTTAAGTCGCATTTTCCAGCAATTCTAGTCGGTAGGCCACGCATTCAGTCACTGGGATAGTCTTTCATTCACTGTTACTAATTTCTATTGGTTCATTTGCTTTTAACTGTTCTCCTGGGCTATAAAACTCGGTTCGTCACTTACGAGTGCAATCATGTGTTTCTGAGAAACGTGAAATTTTCACAATAATATTCTAGATTGTTTGAAACTATCGCAATATCACGTATGGTGTTCCTGCAATACAAATACTATTTCTTGCTGCACGTTTATAGTTCATAAAGCTTAATACGAGTCAAATACGGTCCCTCGTTACGGCTCGTTTACTCAACACTCCTTCCTTCTCGACAATTACAAGTGTCCTGCCTTACACTGCGACGTTCTTCCTTCAGCATCCCTGGAACCCGCATTTGAAATCTGAGGGCCCTGCTACGAGACACGTCCGGTGAAAACAACGTTTCAAAACCGTTTCAAAACCGCCCTTTCGTGTGTTAGGTCCAAACTTCAGAAAAAAGTTATTGAACTGAAAATGTTTAATAAGAACCAGTTTTATTTTAAAACGTGAGCAAGCGAACCGTCGCCCTTGAGTATTAAAATCCTCAAAGCCGGCATATATACTTCTTTACGTCCAAGCGATGAAAAACATTCACATTTCCGTTGTTTTAAAATTCGAAAATGTGCAAAGAAGCCCAATTGCAATAGACAGTCACTTGTCACCCAAAGTAACTACAGTTTCCTATAATAAATTAAGGCCTCGTATACAACAGAATTTTATTTTTATCTAATGTTTTTAATTCGCTAGTGGCACTTACGAGAGCAAATTTTACAGTTTTATTCTCTCAACAAAAGCTTCCGAGAACGAAGTGCATCTCTTAGGTTCTCACTCGTGCCGACCACCATCTCCGCCCCACGAGAACCCCCGTCTGCCGCAGAGACTCCTCGCGGCGGCCGTTGCAGGCGCCCTCCTCCGAAGTGGACGCCGCGCGCCAGACAGCGCAGCGAGAGATAGCGTAGCCAGAGAGCGTGGAGGGGTAGGGGGACGGCTGGAGTGAAGGGCATGTGAAGAGCCGTGAGAGCTGAAAGCTGCTGTGACGGTGGTGGCGATGGCGTGGAGGAGAGATAGGGAGGCGTGAGCGGGGCTCAGGGCGCGATTGAGGTCGCGTTTGAGAACGCCATTCAGAGGTGGAGTGAGAGCGGGGTTCAGGGCGAGGTTGGGGCAAGGATGAGGGAGAGGATGAGGACGGCATTGAGGGTGAGGATGAGGATGACGATGAGGATGAGGAATGAGAGCGATGTTGAGGGCAGGAATGAAACTGGGAATGAGGGAGGGGATGGGGTTATGGTGTGATGAGGTGAGGTTGAAGGTGGGATTGAGGACGGGGTTGAGAACGAAGATTGCGGCGGGGTTGAAGGCAAGGATGACAACACGGGGGGAGGGAACTGGAGAACTGTGAGGGGTGCGTCGGCGACTGTGCTGGACGAGTTGGGAGAGGGGGAGCAGGAAAACGGCAAGGGTGTAGGAGGGGCCGACGGAGCGATTGCGGTGGCTGCGGTAGCGGAGGTGGAGGCAGCAGCAGAGGTGGAGGTGTGGCGAGTGCGTGGCGGGTGGTCGCAGAGTGCCAGCCAGGAGCCCTCGTGCACACTTCGCTGCACCGAGCACAAGCATTTCCCAGAAAGGGACGGACGCCACCATGAGTGGCAAGTTGAGCAAGGACTCAAAGGCTGGAGTCACTAAGAGCTCGCGATTGACTCGAAATGGGTGATCGCTTGCTACTACCAAAACCATATTGTTAAGGTAATTCACGTGTAGGCCATTAATATATTATGGTACGATATCATTTTATATTAACTAGTAACAGTTTTTGTAGTTTCAAACAACTTTCTTGCACGAAAAATTAAGCTAACGCTGATACAACATGGCGTAGACATTCTCTTACAATTTTTAACGGTTACGTAAAATAAAATTGAATAAACTTCAAATAATGTGCTTTTTTTCGTTTCATTTCATCATATTTCATTTCAGTGTTTCATTTCACATCATTTAATTCCATTCATTTTTCATTTCAGCATTTGTGTGCAAATTTCTCTTCATTCAAATGCATGAAAAGCAGAACACCGTGTCTTTTAGAAATCCATATCATAAGTAAAATATACCTTTTTGTTGCATGACTGGCTAATAACGGGCTGGACAACACTGAATTTATTTATCTAAATGTCATCCAACAGCATTAGTTGCCGTAGCAACAATGTTTAGAAGTTTCTTTGATTGAAAAAACTTGTATCCTCGCTCTCATTAATGAACAAATCTCTCAAAAATAATTAATTTTACAGACAATATACGTTTTCATTTTTCATAATTTATCGATTATCACAATAGTTCGGTTGTCTTTCCTGTAAAAGATACAGGAATTCATTGTGCTATAACAGAAAACACGTCTTTTTTCTGATTTTCTCGATTTTCCTATCTCCTAATAGTTATATTGATACGAGAGATTCATAATGTGAAAGAGAGCAAAGCCAATTTTCGTGTAGAAATTTTCGAAGGGTAATTTAGAGGCTTTTTTTGAGTGCATGTAGCCAAATCGATCTGGAAATACCTGTTCTGGAGAAAACCTTTTAAAACGGTTTAGGCACTAGTGTTGCCCATGGACTGGTGGACAGACAGACCGACGTTTTGAAAACAAAACACTTCTTCAATACCAGCACCCGTAATATGTGTATTCTGATTTTGTGTATTTAAGAAAGTAATTGACTACTTATATGAACAACAAAAATCTACTTTTGGGGATTCCGAGACCTACAAAAAGGGTGTAACTAAAACATCGCCACTCTACTGGAGAACTTTCTTTACACTTCGTATACGAACACGACAAAATTATCGAAATCAGATCGATTTGCTGGGTCAGGACCATTCAATGCAGTTAGCGAAGATTATATTACATCTCCATTTAACTACATTTAACTTATAGACTGTCTCATAAATTACTTCCAAAAATAATTATTATACGTATTGATAGCCAGATGCAAAATGCAAAATGTAAAATGCAAAATGCAAAATGCAAAACATTTTATATTAAATGAAGCATACCAAGACACGATATTTCTATGATGGCGACGAAAAGGAACATTTCCTTTTCGTCCGTCACAAGCCCCCGGGAAGTCCCATACAAACAATATGAAATCTCCGTAGTCCTTCTCTGCAGCAACCTTGAATGAGAAACATTTGATTAGGTACATCCAGGCAAGGAACTCTGAATATCCCTTAAAGTCCGTACTGGCAGAAGTTCCCTCGCAGTTTGAATCTCGTCCAGGAAGCGTAACTTCGAAAGTTCTCTTGCTGAAGTGATCTAAAATAAGTTAAACTCGAGGTCGCTCAGAAATATCTCGTACTCAAAGGAAGATGAAGAGGTGGGATTCCGAGGAAGAACGTAAGACGGGCAGTTGAACTCCAGAATTTGGCAACGTTCGTGTCAAGGATGATGTTATTGGTGTTTGGTAACAAATTGATTTAACGATATTCCTTCTAAAAGTGTGATGACAAGAGAAATTCAAATCATTGCTAAATAATGATACGTGGTTTCACTAAAAAAAGTATAAAGTTTAAACAAAACAAATTTTTGGGACAACAGAGTGTAGGCAGGGGCATTGTAAAAGTCATATGTCGCGTCGAAGAGTAAGTCAGATAATTCAAATCAACACTTTAAACTACTGCTATCTGAAGTAGAAGGCACTTGAAGATCGTGGTGAGAGCCAGAAGTTGTCGTCACAGAAATGGAAGTGGGTGAAGGCAACAAGGAAACTCTGTTGCGGGGAGGAGTGTCGCGAGAGATGTTGCAACTTTCGAGTGCGACAGCAAAGTCGGTGGCTTGAGGGGGCGGCGTGACCTGCCGCGAAACATCAGCCAGTACGAATCCAAGGGAGGACCACTGTGTCCACGCCCCCCTCTAACCCATTTTTTTGTAATTTGACTAAAGAGTTTCAAAATAATTTTCTATCATCGCTCCCAAAACGTAGGGGCGGGATCGGTGATAAAATGAATAGCGTATCGGCGAGTTAAAACCCGACCGAAACCGTGAATTTTTATTGGCAAAAATTCTTCGTACGTTTCCTTTCGAAGGGTGAAGTGAAGCCGGCTTTCTTACATCGTAGATTTACTGCATGTGAACGGTCCTCAAGCCCAAAGGAAGCCTCTGAGCTAAACTCAAAACGTCTGTTTCATCGCCCAAGTAATACCTTATTTCTTCGCTAGCTGGTGAAAGGATCTTAGCAAAACTTGCGTGGTCAGACAGAAGATCGGGCCTAGTGGCCCGAGTCTCACAACAAAAACAATATTCCCATTACGAATATACTTGTACTTTTTTTATTCCACGATAACATTTTAAAAAATATTTCAAAAATACTCTTGGGGGTGAAAACTCCCTTGAAATACTTTCCGGATTCGCCCCTGCCGTCAGCAGATCAAAGTCATAGGTTCTCGAACTTCTAAAAAACTCACAAATGTGAGAATAGTCAGTGGTAAATAAAATGATTGAGGGAGAAATGTTAATACCGTTCTTCTTTACCATCTGATTGCTACGGACGTTTTGTCTCAATATGTCGGAATATTTTCGCTTCTAGGCTAGATGCAAATTGCACTAATTAGAACAACGTGGTGGTCTCTACTCAAAAAACTGTTTTAATGCGACTAGAAAACATTTACGATGATACATAACAGTCTTGAGTTAATAAAGTTCAGAATGAGCAGGGTAGCACACGTAGACTTTTATAGCGCGTCAAAGCAACGCCAGGGCGAGACATTATTACCGGTGGACGGCAACGGCATGTGAAAGTAACCGAAGGGATTAAAACTCAGATCATTTGAGTTCAATCAAAACTAATTGAAATTGATTGATTTTTTCGTGTTTCCGGGCGCGTCAACTGCTTTGGTCATTAGTCCCGTTAGTATGGTGCATTTTTTCTCGGGACATGGCGGTGATCATCCCCCGCTGGATAGCGAAATCCGGCGCCGACCTACAGTCGGCTAGTGAGGTTTCCCCCTAACCAGGAATCTCCCACCAACGGGGCACCGCCCCAGCCGGGACAAGCTCTAAGCTCCCGACCGGTCTCCCGGAATATGTGGTAGTATAGTGCATGTTAGTGTAAGTGTGTGTAAGGGGAGATAATAGGACAAGGAAGAGGAAGGAAAGATCGCGCGTGGTCCGTGACCCGTTGGGTAGGGTACTGCTCCGGCATTCGCCTGGTGTTGATCGGAGAAACCACGGAAAACTACCGATCAAAGCAGCTGGCCGCTAGAATTCTCCTCCCGACAGCGACTGAATTCGACCTAGCTGAAAAGCTAGGGTCGAAAATCCTGCCGCCGTCAGAACTCGAACCTAGGACCTCCCGGTCAGAGGCGCTGCAGTGACTTCAGTTACTAATTGAAAGAATACTGTAATATACTGTAGAATATACTGTAGAATTCTGTAAATGATAATTAATAATTTTAAAGATAGGAGAGGAAGGCAAAAAAACAAGGAAGTAGTGTTGGTGGGGTGGGCGTTGGAAGAATTCTCAAGTGGTCTGGGAGGGGTCAATTAATTCGAAGAAGCACTTCGGACTGAACCTTGCGCTGAGGATAGAAGTTCTGGAAGATCGCAGAGAGCCGCGAGGCACGGCGCCCTACAACACGAAGTAGGCAACAAGGGAGCCGGTGCGGCGCGGCGCGGCAGCTGGAGGGCCATGGGATAACTTTCGGGTCAGACGCAGAGGTGGTGAGAGCGGAAGGGGGAGGGGCCAGAGTGAAGGGGAGGGGGGGCCAAACGTAGGCGTGGTCGTAGGAGAGGGGAACGGACGCCAGCAAAGAGTTGAAGGAGGAGGGGGCGAGACGGGGATGAGGGGTTGCCGCAGAGGTGGCGGCGGGAAGACGGAGGCGGAGAAGGGAAGAACATTGGCAAGTTAAGAAGAGGCAGAATGGAGCTGGAGCTGAGTTGGACTGGGTAGAGTTTGAAGAGGGAAAGTGGATCGGGTTTGGTCGGTGAGAAGGCGAGGAGGGAAGGATGGGAACGAGGAGAGGCGGAACGAAGAAGAAAAGAGGTGGGCGGGGACAAGTGCTGTACAGAGACGAGGTATGAACAGAGAATGGTAGCTAGAGGGGATGGGACAGAGACAGGGCGAGGCGGGGCAGAGGGACAACGCGGGGGTAGGAGGGGCTGGGGCGGAACGACGAAGATATGTACGGGGAAGAGAATGTCCTGGGTGAGGCATTGAGGCTCGAGGGGGCGAGGTTGGTGACGATGAACGGGGAACGGTGATCGAGGGGCGAGGAACGGAGCTCGATGAACGGGTAACGAGGAACGAGTGACGGAGATCGGAGGACGAGGGACGGGGGCGAGGGTCGGGAAACCGATAACGGTGAACAGGGTACGAGGGACGGGAGGCGGGGAAACGGGGAACGGACGAGGGACAGGGAACGGAGAACGAGGGATGGGAACGAGGGACGGAAAGCGGGGAACCGGGAACGGAAGAGGCCGAAGGACGGGGAACGAGGACAGCGAACGAGGTCAGAGCGGGGGTGAGCGTAGGAATGAAATGGGGGCGTGACGGGGCTGGAAGAGGCGAGGTAGATAAAGGGCGTCGGGGTGAGGGCGAGGGACGGTGGGGTGGAAGCAGGGGGTGAGGAGATGCTGGGCAGGGCGGCCGGGGCGCGAGGGGCCGCAACGGCGAAGGCCGGTGGGGCGGCGGGCGCGGGGGATGCCGGGGGAGGGGGCGAGACGGGACGTTGCGCGCCACGGCAGAAGAGTGGAGCGCCCGGTGAATTTCTCGCGCCTCTCGAAAATTAGATCCCACGCGCCGCCGGGGCCCAAACAACTCATTACGCCGCCATTAAAGTTTATCTTTGAGGCGCCGCGCCGGGCCGCGCCTTGCCTTGCCGCCCGGCCTGCCGCCGCCGCCGCAAGCTCAGGTGGCGCCTCCAAGGAGCAGACGTGCCCCTCAAGTTCCCGACGCGCCTCAAGCAGAAGAGGCAAATCCGGCGGATGGGAATAGTTGCGCAACGCCCGTCGTGGTTCTGCTGCCTCGGGTGACAATTTCAAAGGGAAAGTACTGGTACAAACGAAACGTTTCATAATTAAATTATATTTTATTGAACCTTATGAACGTCAAGTTGAAGAAATTTGTTTATATTATTTGAACCCGTGAGAACATACCGTTCTTCATAAGTATAAATGTGGAAATAATTTCATACGTGAACTTAACTTCCAACCGCCAAATCTTGAACCGTACGCGCAGTGCAAATTGAGTGCAAATATTAAAAATAGCCAATGAAATAATTCATAGATTACGACATTCGGTATTTTTCTGATGGCTGAGCTCTGAAGTGTAGAATAAGCGCTAAAATCCACAATCACAATAGAAGATACAGATACAGTTTTGTTGATTGCATCCTAAGAAGCCGCACTCGTGCTACAGGGTTTAAAGATCTCCGCTTATTGGTTTTGTCGAATCATAAAGTGTGTTCCATTGTAAATACTTTAGCGAATTACATTTCGGGTGCTCATTTCTTCAAAGCACAATAACGGATGAGGTGGTTCAGGGCATTAACTGATGGAACTGCAATGTCTCGAGGTTCTAGATTTCCAGTCCCGACGGTCGCAAGATTTACGAAACTAATTAGATAGTGGAATTGAGCCGCTGTGTAGAAGAGTCTAGGGGCCGGATGCTCTGATCTATAGTTTTTCGTGGTTTCTCCAATCAACATTAGATGAATGTCGGAGCAGTGTTCTCACAAACGGACCATGGACCGCGCAAGATCTTTCCTTATTATGTTTGTTCTATCCTTTCCTCTTATTCCACACAATAACTACACTGCCACACATGCCGGGAGACCAGTCAGGAAGTTGGGGCTTGTCTTGACTGCAGGGGTGTCCTACAGCTGAGAGGTACCTGGGTGGGACGTGTAGCTCAGTCCCGGATTTCATCATCCAATGGAGAAACCACCCCGCCACCTCCCATGATAAAGAACAGGCATGACACTAACAAGACTAACGATCATAGCAATTGACGCGCTCTGAAGCACGAAATAATCAATCGAAGTATAACATGCTAACTTCATTTTTCGATTTCAATTTACTTGATACGCCCGCTGGAGGGTAATTCCTTATTCAGCAGTGTTACATTTACGGAGTTTTCTGGTTCCTAGGGCCTCACAAATCGTACAAAGCAGACGTCTTTCCGTAGCGTATTATAGCGTATTACATCGCAAGTTGATTTTAGTCAAGTTTCTACCAAACCTTCAAAAAAGTTTTCAGGAGAATATTCTAAAAGTTTGGAGGTGTTTAATAAATAATCATACGCAAAATGCTATGTAATTTTATTCATAAAAGGTTTTCTAGAAGTCTGAATTAAAAATATTTTAAATATTTGACATCATTTACATGTCAAAACGTGCTTCAAAAAAATAGGATTTTTGTCATTCTATGGTCGCGATATTTAGAAGAGATTATTTTGTTATAATTAACGAACACTTGCATTATGAGATCAATTCAAATGTGCTTGTTTCTACGAACTTTGTCTAAGTGCAAAAAAGTGCGAGAATAGCGACATCCGCGGTTGCCACTGCATATCAGAACTCAGCGTTAAGTGACAGAAAGTTTGCTGCAGTTGGCTTGTTTGCTAGACCATTGAAAGTGAACCCTACCATAAAAATTCCCGCCGAATGTAAAGTGAATGCTTTTACACAGTCTCTGAGTTCCAAACATTATAGAATATGCATCGGCGAACGCTGACTTTTCCTGGGTCAGGACAATGCTTACGCAAGCATCACACGCACGCATGAATGCGTTGAAATGTTTTAGATAATCATCTCCCCTATCGTGCAGAGTTATCCATCAGTACCTGCAACTTCTTCAGGTACATGAATTATAAAAACCTACCAAATTAAAAAGGAAACTTAACTAGTACATTTAAATATATTATACGTCTAGAATTAACAATTACCTGTTCAATTTATAATGGTTTAACTTTAACTCAGCCTGAAAGATTAGTATTGCGCTATTTATATGGACCTTCAAATCCCCATGATTTTGTCCCACACAAACAAATTGAAAAATTATTATCAAAAATGCCTTAAAATTCTGAGTTAATAAACCCTATCGTTTTTACTATATTAACTTGTTCAATTTGTATTGTATCATCTTTATTGTTACATTTTTTTAAAGATTTTTTTAATTTAAAAAATTAAATAATCTATTTTATTATCTAAATTCTTGAAGCACTTATCGAACAAGGATTAATATGTTTTAAAGAAAGGTAATGAAGCAGAGTTTGCGGCGGACCGCTTCGACATTAACGACAAGTCAATATTACGTAAAGTGACTTAATTCTCAGACTTTTTTGTAGAGGAAATTTCCAACCGAGAAAAACGTTATGAAAAGTTTCTGAATTTGAGTAGTAATAGTACAAACACTAATTTTTATGAAGTTTTACATCGTATATAACAGAATTTATTGGATAATGATTGTCGTTGGTAACCGAATTAATTTCTGCATTCAAATTGTTCAAGTTGCTGCATTTCAATTAGAGTAATTACAGTTTTGTACGAACTTATGAAAAGGCTCTCTTGTCTTAATTCTTTCATCCGGTCACAAGGAAATTAAACGGATCACTTCAGAGAGATTAATGAAACTTCTACAGTATGTCTCAGATTATTATTAAAAAGTTCTAGAGAGTGTAGAAGGGTAAAGAATGATCGTTTGTTGCTAATGAACATGTAGTAGGGAATTTCAAATAATGGAGTTACATATGTGACATTTGGTCCTGCTTGTTAATCAACCCCGTATGCACAGTCGTTTGACAAGTGAAATCTTAATTGTCTCGTGCGAACGTGATCTGCCGAACACATGTGCATTAGAAATTGCCCAACAATCAAGGGCAAATGTCACGCGTGTAACTTTGTTATACAACATTTCTCAGTAGACCTTCTTTGGCAAAAGAGTATCTACCCCCCAAAAGTTTGTAACGTTTATTTTGATACTGTCTTAATTTCCCCATTCTTGATACTCTGTAACCACTCAGATTTGCCAGGTTGAGCGCGTGCATTCAAAAAAAATATCTTACATTTTTCCAAAAGTGAATTGTGACCAAAAACAGTCGCTAGCGCTGTGTGTATGATATATGGATTCTTTGTCATTTTGATAGTCGCTTTCTTATGATATTCATTAGACACGAAAACTAGTATTTGCCAGAACACCTCACGAAACAGTTGAACAGATTAAAAATTAACTCATGTTTAGCGAAAACCACACTACGAATGTAACATTAAAAATTAATTGCCATATCAATTAAACCGTGGTTTTCGGATGCAATCAACGGGAAACGAAGCACACTTTCGTAACACGAAGTGGATCAGTTCAAAAATAGAAACTGAATAGTGAGGTCTTGTCACTAATTCACAAGAAATAAGCAACGGACCATAAACAAGAAACTGAATATTATTAGAAACTCCGCTGTTTCTACCTCTTCCGTATCTCTTTATCGCAGGATAAGTACCCAGCCCTCAGGGGACAACCACCTCTTGACTTCTTTTACAGCAGTTTCCTACATCTCTTCCACCTCCTGAAGCTGCTTTCTTTCCCTGATGAATCGACCCCCCATGTCTTGCCGACTGACCCCCTGGAGGCAGCGGTTCGTTGCCTTTGCAGCCCTCACCACCCCCGCTGTTCCCACAACTTTCTCGTCAGCCCCACCCGCCGTTCCTAAGTCGTTCCCGCCAATCGTCACCACCAGTTTCTGCTCCCACGCCGCCCTCCTCCTCCCCCTCTCTCCCCCTAACCTCGTCCTTGCAACTTTTGTCTCGGGAGAATAAAATGCGGAGCCACGAATATAAACGAAGACAGTCGAGGAGGCCAGCGAGCGAATATATACACGCCAAACGATTTTTAAGATGAGTATTCGCATAAAATGCGTTGGCAATTATGCGTTGGACCGGTTTTAGAATGTTTTATGTTAACGCTAGGGCCAAAGGTCCAAGCCGCGTCCTCAACTTTCACACGCCCACCGAAGTTCCGCAAGTGATAATTCCAGAAGTAACGTATATCAAGACAGCCGAGCGGAGTCGAGCGATCGGAGAGCTTGTGCTCCCCCGAGATACAAGTCATTTACATTGGTTTGGAGTTTGAATCTGAAGTTCCTTCCTTGAATCAGAAGTTTCCCCCGGAATTGTGACGCTTTGGTACGCGTGTCCAAGTTGAGGACGAGGCTCGGGCCTTCGGCTCTCGCGTTAACATAAAAGATGCTTGAGTGTGGCCAACGCATAATTATCAACGCATTTTATGCGAATACTCATCTTAAAAATCATTTAGCGTGTATGTTCGCTCGCTGGCCTCCTCGGCTATCTTCGTTTGCATTCGTGGCTCCGCATTCTGCTCCCCCGAGACACGAGTGTTCTCGCATCCTGGCCACCGCTCTCCCCACCTCCCGAGCGAAATCACAGCGCCGTAGGGGCGGCCACGTTGAGCGGGGCGCGGGACGCGCGGAGAAAGTTAAAACTTCCGCTAAACGCTTCTTGTGCTTCGCTCTCCATTTGTTGCCTCCTCTCCTGCTGGCAGCACCCGGCGCTACCGAGAGGTTAGCAACGACCACGTACGATGTAGAGACGGCTCGACGGCTCGACGCGTGGTTGCGTCGCGTAGGGCTTTATTACAAGCTTTATTACAATTACTCCCCGCTTTATGACAATTAGTTGCCTGAGATTCCTGTATTGCTTGAAAAGCGCAAGTAACTCTTTCAACTGAAACAAAAATGCCGCAGTTGTGTCGATTTTATTTATATTTTTCGATTGATTACAACATTTATAATATGTAGTAAGTTACTGGAGAATTTTATTTTCAGAATAAATCAAGAGGAATTTTGAACGATTGTACAGTAAAAATCAAAGTATTTATTTACAAATACATATACAATTATTGTATATTTTATGCACTGATTGATTTTCCCGTGCACGTCAACTGCTGTGATAATTAGTCCCGATATTGTTGTGACTGTTGTATCCCGGGAGGTGATGGTGTGTACCTCTCCACCACGAACGATCTACCACCGACCTATGTGTTGGTTTTTCGCGATTGTTCCCCTTTCTGGTACCTTCACTAATGGGTCTCTGTCCGAGACAAACTCTAAGCTCCCGACTGGTCTCCCGACATACGTGGTAGTGTAGTGCATGTACGGGAGGACAAAGAAGAAAACGGAAATCTCGCGTGCGGCCCGTGGTCCGATTGTTACTCTACTGCTCCGATATTCACCTGATATTAATCGAAGAAACAACGCAAAACTCTCGATCAGAGCAGCCCACCTCTATAATTCCCCTCCAGACAACATCTGGAAACTTTTTTTCGCATTCCTTTCATCAGCAAGTGCCTTCGTGCTCATCGTAAATGTATGAAACTAGGAGTAAACCGTCAAAAATAAAGGAACAAAATCAAACTTTCACATCAATAATCAACAAAAGAACCCAATGCTTATATTTCTTCAATAAACTCGAACAACCAAAAGAAAAGTGCGCGAAACATATTCTACCATCGGCCCCGATTCGCCTCGCAATATTCTCCCCGGGGGCCTCACGTGTCGTTCGTCAACTACCAGGGCCTTTCCACTCCCATGTACCGAGGTGACCATCACAGTGGCGCGCTCTCTTCAATCCCCTTCTTTTTTTCCTACGGCTTTTATCCAGCCGACAGCCGGTTTCCCTTTACGTCCCGAAGGGACACATATTCGACCATACACTAGACAAACATGCGGGCTCCTCTGATCTGGGGTTAGCAGAACGCGAGGCCCTCCGCGACAACACATACATACAAAGTCAAGGGACAAACAGCCATGCCCAAGGCGGGACTCGAACCCGCCCCTTCGGACCGAAGCGCGGGGTCGGTACTCGCTCTTAGCCACCTCGGCCATCCAGGTCGGCTGAATCCCCTTCTTACAGGAACTAAAAGGCGAACTGCTGTCAATGATACTTAGAACGTGCGTAACTACTGCGTGGGTTCGCGAGGTTCAAGCAGGCGCGTTATGTTACAAAAGAGTGTGCCGATGATCGCTCTTTCTTCAGCGGTTTCTTATCTGCATAGATTATGAATAATTGAACATTTAGAAGACACTTTTCGTATTTCTCATAAATTAACCAATTTTTATGTGCGGAAGTCGGCGAGCCTAACCTGCAGCTGTACCCGGCGACACTAGCGCGTCCTACAGTAGCACCCTCCAGCTTTGTCTCCGGTTTGGATGGAGAGCTGCATGGCCCTGGCGACTACCGCGCGCGGCGTCTGGCGCTTGTTTCGCGCGCAAATCCTTGGTAGGTAATTGAAGCGCGCGCGGCGCGAGGACGCTGTAATCCCGCGCCCGCCGACCCTTTGCCGCGCTCGCAGAGTTTGTTAATTGGCGGCAACTGCAGCTTCTGAAGCGACCGCCGGCGCCGCCACCCACGCGCGCGCGCGCCAAATAAAAGGTCGCTCGCACACTTTTGTAATTTGGCGCTTTGACCCTTTCGCCTCTGATAAGAAATTCTTGTGTTGAATTTTCGCGAAACGAACACGTATTAAAATAAATCCTCTTGTTGGAGCGACCGTGAAAGGTGGTGAGAAATGGTATGCTTTTATTTTGTTTTGTTGGTGGGTGGAAAATTTCGTGTAATTAAATATTTTAAGTTGTTACGTATTCTCAAAAGGGGAGAGTTGTGATCGTTCGTTTTTAATCGTAAGCGTTCCTTCTAGTCGTTGAAATATTTTCTGTAGTAAATGGGAAAAGGTGCCATACATAAAATGGCACAAATTAATAATTTGTTCAGTACTCAATTGGAAATATTTTTCACAAAATATCGAAATCTTTATGACTATCTTAAATCATACTTTTCTGCTCAGTATTGATGTTTTCGATCTTGTCAATTGATGTATTAATTGTCAATTGATTAGCGAAGTGAATGTGTCATTACGGAGTTCATTCCTAGCTGGATAGCGTGATCTCGGCTTGCAGTGTTGTTCCCCTCCGGTTATCTCTGCCAGTGGGCATCACTTCAGCCCAGTAACGATTTAAACTCTCAATTTATCCCGACACGTGTGGTAGTGAAATAACTATGAGTGTGTATATGAATAAGGAAAGAGAATAAGACAGGGAAGAACGCGCACGGTACGTGTCCCGTTCGTTGGATTGCTGCTCCGACATTCCCCTGAATGTTTCTAGACAGCGGTTGAATTCCACATCGCTATAAAGCTATTGTCGACAATTCACCACCGTCTGGTTTCCAACTCTACAACCTTCCGGTCAGAGTCGCTACAGAGACAGCGATAATGCTTGCTCTGGTCTCACTCAACCGATGTTTTTTATACTCCATTTCAATCATATTCGATTAACCAACCTCAATAAATTCTTGAAATATTATCTGTTAACAGGAAGTCTCGATTCTAAGAAAATTATATCCAGTTAACGGGCTGATTGGTAGTCAGCGCCTAAAATTTGGAGGCGAACGAGGCGAATTGAAAGCTGTAAACATTAAAAATGTTTAACAATGAAAATAACGGGTTTACAATGCAACACTGAATTTAAAAACAAACACTCAACCACAAAAATTCAATGTGACGTCTATAAAAATATTCCCCATGAATATTCTTCTTGAAGCATCATCGGCTTGCAGCTGAAATTCGTATATTGCATGACTCAACAAATTCTTTGTTTCATTAACATGATTTATTGTTACTCAACACAATCGGCTGAGAAGCTTCATAACCAACCATAATTTGAGATGATTATTGTGCCAAATTGAGGGCTGTCAACATTAAGAATCTTCAGACGGAAAAGTCAAGAAAGGTAATTTTACTTTATTAGTTAACTGTTTTAATTTACTATCTCGATTACTTAATTTGCAGTTTAATACATTAAATCTCGCTTTTCCCTTTCATTTATTTGCTTCTGTTCTTATTAACTGTCAATAATTCGATTTTCTAATATTTTAATTACATTAGTAGAATCGAAACTCAACAGTGTTTTCGATAGTTGCGCAACATCGAGTGATTCATTCGTTCATCAATGCAATCAAGTATTATTTTAAAGCACTTTGCAGCATTCTTTTTTACTGGAGAAAATAGTGCTTTCATCGCACAGCTTTGGGCCCGCTGCGCACACACGTGGCTTCTCGCTGAACGCGCACCCGCCCACAGGGGCGCAAGGCGGGGACCGAGGTGGTGTTGGAGCGGAGCCGTCCATCAATTACGTAACGCAAACTTAGATACCCCTCTCACCCCCCACCCCGCGGGGGGACCACGATGGCGTAGGTTGTCGTGGTCTCTGGTGGAGTCTCATAGACGACCACGCGGATCCTGAGTCTCGCGGCGCCGCTCACGTCGTTAGCTTGAAGGTGCAGGCAGTGAGAAGGCGATGCTAAGCTCCTGGTAGTCGTGTTTGCCCGGCTACCCACAAGTTAGGCCTATGGCGCGTCGTTCTTTGGGCAGGATTGGGCGATGGATGCTTTTCGGAGTACTCCGGACCCCACTTTAAAGTCCGGCGGGAAACTAGATATCACCCGTCAGGTTGCTTAGATTCCGGCGCTACCCAGTCGATATCTGGCGGTAAGCATGGGAAGACGGGATAAGGTCTCCAAGCCGCCAAGACCTTAGTTCAGGTGGCCCTCACTTGGGCTCTCGGATTCGTCGTGGCAGTGGCCCGATTCTCTAGGTATAGAGGAGGGAACTTGTTCCCGGCGCATGTGAGTGGCGCATTGTTTAGACTCCGGTACTAGCCTAGAAAGCTACGAATTCTGAGCTAGCAGAGTGGCCCCTACCCAGGCGTTGTATGGGAAGGTTGCTGGGAGGGCAAACTGGGTTCGGGCTGGATCCGGACGTCAACCCGCCGGTGTATTGCGCGTTAGTGTGGGGTAAGGATAAAAGCCAAAAAGGCAAAGGTGCCCACCCAGGGAATATTTCCCCTTGACGAAGCAAAGAATTGTGGTATTGTAGACCACAAGGGGTTTCATACATACCCCTCTTCCCCTGTACCGCTTCTTTAACACACGCTTGACTCCCTGTAAATAATGACGAAACACTTGCGACACCCCACTTACAATAAGTAAACAGAACTTGCATAAATAAAAATTTCACTTAATTTTATTTGTGTTACATTTTAAAATATATGATAAATTTTCTTAGAATTTGTTGGCGATACGAACTACACCGAACAATGAGATTAGGGACAATTTTTTTAGTGCTGGAAGGATGCATAGGGGAGAAAATTACTGACATCAAGCTGTGCACTCGCTGACGTGGATGTGCGGGTCAGAGCCTACTGCATCAATTTCATTAAATTCTAGAGTGTACATCAGTTTTGAATATTTTCTTTGTAAGTTAGCAGATTAAATAAATATACTATTGATGAAAAAATATTTACATTCATTGAAACAACTTTTACATCATAACTTTCTAATTTAAGTTGAATTTTTTTATTTTTTATTATAAGAGTAAATAAAAGGAATTATTTCAGAAAATGTTAAAAATTCTCCAAAAATAAATATCATCTATTCCGAGTACGCATGATCATCACTAACACTCTCCACTGACACACTCCTACCCATATGGAGCGTAACACTGCCGCACGCTCCCTCTCCCCTCTCAGCGTTACGAAATGTTTAGTCGACCTCTGATAAGTTTTAAATTTCTGGAGAAAAAAACTTTCTTGAATAAATTTGGCATGTTTTTTGCGGCTACATAACTTAGCATTGAATTTTTGTCATTTTCTTCAGATAAACGCCTCTGATTTTCTGCTCCCTTGGCAAACAAGTATACGAGCATTGTTTCTTAAGAGTCGAATATGAATGCCATTTCGGAACTCAGAGAATACCAATAGAGGGAGGTCAATGGCGATCCCCAGAATAAATTGCAATATAATTGAAGGAAAAATTAATACGAACTAACGTTACAAGGATGTATCCTTATACGGCGTACATTTTCTGCAAGTACCGAGTTCAAATGTACACTTAAGAGCCAAAAAACTGAAATAGCCGTGCATATTGAAATAAAGAGATCTGGAACCAATCAGAATACTTCTCTCCAATCGGCAACGAGTATCGGTCTGTCACAGCTCCGGTCTGGCGCAGTTGTAAGATCAGTTCCTGCTGTTACAATGGCAGGTTATCACGAGTTGAGTTTGAATATGGCGTTATAGTCTGCGCAAGAGAGGTGGGCAAAGCAACTTTGAGGTCACGATGATTTTCCCGTACGACCATTTCACGAGTGTACTGTGAATATCGAGAGTCCGGTAAAACATCAAACCTCGGCATCGCTGCGGCCGCAAAAAGATCGTGCAAGAACGGGACCGACGACGACTGCAGAGAATCATTACACGAGACAGAAGTGCAACCCTTCCGCAGATTTCTATGTTGGGCCATCTAAAAGTGTCAGCGTGCGAGCCATTCAACTAGACTTTATCATCGATATGGGATTTCGGAGCCGAAGGCCCACTCGTGTACCCTTGATGGTGGCACGACACCAACCTTTACGACTCGCCTGGGCCCGTCAACACCGACATTGGATAGTTGATGACTGGAAACTTGCCTGTTCTGACGAGTCTCGTTACACATTGTTTGAGCGGATGGACGTGGAATGTGCGATGGAACGCGCGCAATCTTCTTCCTTGCTCTTTCCTCATCCCTTATCTACACACACTTACATGCACTACACTACCATATATTCCAGGAGCACAGTCGGAAGCTTAGAGCTTGTCTCGGCTGGAGCGACGCCCCGCTGGTGGGTGATGCGTGGCTGGGGAAAAACCCTCAAGCCTACGGATAAGTCGGCGACGGATCTCGCCATCCAGTGGGGAAAGATCACTGCGCCTCTCTCAATAAAACATGCACACTTACCAGACTAAAGACTTTAGCAGTTTACTCGCCCGGAATCATCAATCAATGATCCTATTATATTTAAGATAAAATATAACTTTGTCGTTTAGGTTAAATGATTAACTTTAAATGTGATTTATATAATTTTATTGAACATATTATTGAACAAATACTTTTTTCCATGAAACATATTAATAAGAAGGCTAGCACCATTTGTATTTTACGAGTTTTTCGATATTTAGCTCTGATTGGGATAATAAATATCTCAAATCACTTTCGACGTCCACCCTTGCCCCATACGTTGATATGATATAAGCCAGTGTAGAAAACAATGATTCATCTAGAAATGTTGAAAACTGCACCAACAGTCTTGCGGCTTCAGAAGCAACTTTTGTATAAATAGGCTCCACAAAATCTTCCCTATTCATGTTTGTGAATTCCACAAGCTAAAGCTTGTGAGTCACATTTCAGAATTTCTAGTTCTAACTACGAGTATTTTTGCCCGACAACAAAAGTAGATAAAACGATTTTCTTACAAACGCCTGGCGGACAGTGGACGCTTCCCTGTCTCCACAGCTATAGATATCTGTTTGTTTTACTTCTTGCGACACCTCCCCTAATCCGTTATGAAGTATAAAGCAACTTATTTTCGCATAATTCCATTACGCTTCTCGCATAAAAACAAGCTACGAAACGACGATATAAAATACTAATCAAAAGGAAATAAAAACAGCAAGAACTCATGTCTAATCGCAGCAGTCACAGTGAAGAGCATTTGCAAATACTAGGAAGAGATCGCAACCAGAGTTAAGGCGTCACAACAGAAATACCACGTTTTTTGTGGGAATTCAAATTTCATATTTTTAAAGTTCTCATAATCCAAAAGCTATTGATAAATGGTTTTCACAAACCGTTTCGTATGATGGTCGGCGAGTAATATAAGATATTTTTTTTAATATATAACATTCCTGTTGAAGATACTTATGCAGTAACTTTATATAAACTTCAAATTACTTTAAAAATAGTACTATAATAGTATTAAATTTAAAATATAATTTTATAATAAATATTCTTGCAATGAAGGTTTATGAAAATATATAAAAACATCAAATGAAATGTAACTGTTAACTAGGGGGAGAGAAAAGTTATGAATATTTCAAAAATGTACAAGAAAGTAAAAACAAGTAAAATACAGTAGTCTGGATAAATAATAGCTTAACTTTTAATAGCTCACAAAACTGGAAGCAAGTTTTTCAAATTCAAGTCCTCTCACAAATTCAACGCAGGTATAACGAAAAGTGCTTCAGACCTCATTCACTTTTTTTGTCACCGACATCATCGGTGGTTTAACCCCCACTCTTCGAACAGATGCGAATCTCGGTCTCGGACTCGTCGTGCAAAAAAAAGAAGACCAACACAATAAATTCCGCCGTGTCTGTTCCAACGCGCCCTGCACCATTACTCCGCCAGGGAGGAGGGGGCGAAATGCAGACGAGCGAGTCGGCCGATGAGCAGGGAGAATAAAAGACAAGGGGCAACGAGAAAGGAGGAACACGAAGGAACCAAGAAGAAATGGAAAACGAGATGGGCACCACAGGGAAAAGGAAGAACGAGAAGAGGTGACGAAAAGGGACCAACGAAAAGGATCGAAAGGTAAATGCAAAAAGAGAAAGAAAGAGAGGACGTTGACGAGCAAACGAGAAAAAAAATTAGCCATGCGACACAGATACTTCGGTTGATGTAAATAAACTGATGAAGATTGAACAAGAGATTGGAGGGTGGTACACAAATGTCAAACGTAGTGTAGAAGCATTACAAAGAAAGAACGTCCAAGAAAATAAGAGAGGAACAGTACGAAGTCTAAAATTACAAGCGGACGTAGCGCGAAAATTTAGCAGCGACCACTAGAAAGACGAGAATGGTGAAACTGGCAGGAGCTGCGGGGGCGGGGGCTGTGAAGAGTTGCCCGCCGCCCCAAAGGTTGGCTTCGCGCCACGTTCAGCCGCTCGGGCCCCTCCTCCGCCCCACCCGCCCCCACCCTCCTTGTAACCGCGCAACGGCGAAGTGCGCACTGCGCAAGCGGGAACAAAAAGCCGCAGCGATCTGTGCCGCACTTCCGTTACGATCCCTCGGGTTGCGGGCAGCTGCCCAAGGCATCAGCCAGCACCGAACAGCCTTCGTAAGAGGACTCCTTTGGAGAATCACGTCATCCTCCACAGGTACCACGATGAGAAACAACGAAAATAACAACAAATTTAGTAAACAAAAAAGATCGTGTTATATAATGTGGAGAAGGTTTTTGTTTGCAAAAATTTATTTCTTAAATTTAAAAATTCAAAATGTGGTTTTTTACTTTCTTCCGTGAGAAGAGAATAAAAACATGTATATATATATATATATATATATATATATACGAATTATATAATATATATATATACAACACAAATTATTTTTCGAAAAGAAACTTTTTTGAACTTTTGGGTGTCTAATGCCGAAAATGTCAATTTTCTTGCTCCTACATGTATTAAATTATTTTCTCAAAGAGGTATTGTTCTCACAATTCACATTTTGTGAGCCCATGATATATCGAAAGTGCAGTTTTCAGCAATCCGTCTATTCGTTACTTTGTATATCTATGAACAACACTAACACCTAAACTCACCAGAGGATTTTCCTCAGAATGGATTGTGATGTCGTGGTCCCTCGAATTTAAACGGATATTTTAATATTTGGAAGTACTTCTCATGAAGTCCTGCGACATTTTCAAAATTTTCTCAATTACGGCTTTAAATTAGTTTTCTAAATTTTTTGCTCAAATAGAGAAAAGTACACTTTTGAAAATTGCCCAGGTCTGATTTTCATTGACCTCTCTGAATATTCAAAAATTGCAAAAGTTCCCCTTTTTTTGATTTCATCAGGAGCTTTGGTCAAGCGGTTAGGGTATTAGTTTAGTTAATTACGTGCTGAATATAACCCAACCAAGCGGAGTGCAGAACATTAGGGCAGCTCCGCGTTTGTTTGTTTTTTTGTTTGTTTGTTTTTTTTGCCTCGGAGAGGAAGAGACAGAGCTGTTGGTATACTCAGGGCAACTAAAAACTCAAGCACTGATCTTGAACCAAGATCCTAATACCCTTTTGTAATGCCATTTTAGGTTCAACAATACCAGTAACGGTCAATTTAAAGCCACTGGGAAATGTCGACGCTTTCGATAATTATATTAATAAATACTGATAACTATATGAAGAATGAAAGTATTTTGAGTCCCTAAAAACACATATTGTGGTCATGCTACACAGCAAAATCTGTAACTTGAGTACATTACATTATTCGATTTAATGAATACATCCAGGATTTTGTTTCTTTGACTTCCAGATCCTCATAAAATATACGGTAATGGATATGTGTTTTAAATCGTTAATGAGTGATCAAATTATTAAGTGCTTTCTCTATGATTAAAGTCATGTTTCTATGAAAAATTATCTGAGGAAAAAGTGATTGATCTGATTAATTAAATAACTCATTACGTACTATGTTACGCAAAAATGCTTCATTACTTTTGAACAGAAACATGAATGCACCAGAATCTACCGCCCCGACGCGAACACCCGACGCAACTGTCGCCGTTGTTACTTCTCAGAAGCATCGACGGCCCTTCAGTCCTACACTTCGCTTGGTCGGGTTATACCTGAATTCGAATTCTAAAGTACGAGTTAAAGAACAAAGAAAGTTGATTTATTGTAAAGTAAAGAGAAACCCTACATTTTCACTAAAAAAACTTTCAACTGAACCTTAATAAAATGGATCAAGGGTATTTATTGTGCATGAGAATGCTCCTTTCTACATTTATTTTCACTAATAATTAAAAGAAAAACCGAATTTCAGCATAAATTTAAGACCTCGATTTTTTTCAACTGTAAATTTTACATGAGAGATTTCTCGATATTTCCATTCCACATCTGTGACACATAGTCTTAAGGAATGAAGTTTATAGAAAATGTAAGGATGTAATGTACGATTCATTTCTGAGAAGCGAGTAGGAACGAAACTCATCCGTGTCTTAGAAGCTATGGCTGTATTGTGTTACGTCGCGTCGCATCGTATCGCATCGCAAGACATTGTATCAAAGTCGTTTGCTTTCCCACAACAATTCCTTTCTGATTGATGGTTCCTTAGTGCATGATGCCTGTTTACAACTTGGGCAGATTTCCTGCACTCCTTATCTCCTTTCCCACCACAAGGTGCTTTTCGCTTTCTTGATGGCGGAGTGGTGTACGGTGGGCGGTTCTGAAGGGGCGTGCAGGAGGGCGGAGCTGGATGGTGCAGGGCGGGGCTAGGCGGACGGAGCGAGACGGGACGGGACTCGACAGGGTGAGGCGGGAGGGGAAGAAGTGGGGCGGGGCGAAGCGTGACGGAGTGAGGCGGGAGGGGAAGAGGTGGGACGGGGCGAGGTCGTGACAGGACGGGACGGGTTGCGGTGGGACGTGGCGAGAGGGAGCAAGGCGGGAGGGACCCAGGGCAGGGCGCCGGCGCAGAGGGGAGCGTTCCCAGTTCCCTAAACCAAGCGGCGGCCGGCTGCCCTCTGGCGGCTGCGGAGGTCCCCGAAGGGTCGTGGGGCGCCTCAATTACGCGCCGTCAGATGGGCCTCGCGCGCGCCCAGGCAGAGCAGGACAGGGACGGCCGGGGGGGGGAGAGAAGGGGATCGAACACACGTTAAGCGGGCGCTGCCCCCGGCCACAGCCACGGCCAGCTGCAACGCAGGACACTGCGGCGCCCGATCGCCCATTACCCGCCCGTCCGCTGCACGCCCACCGCTCCCCACTGCCGCCTCCTTCGCTCAACATCCGGACTCTATCCACACCTCCTGCGCCATCTCCTCTTTCAAGTTTACTTACATTCGCAAATCCTTTTAAACATTTTAAGTTCTAAACTTCCTTGTTCTTTCGTTGTTAGAATTCATTCAATTTCTAATTCATGTGCAATTCTTCCCATTCATATTCTCACGATATCTTTGTTCTCTATGATCTGGAAATGTTCTTAGCTGGCATATATATTTGTTGTAAAACGGGCTAAACTCATTGAGAGTTACAGTAAACCCTCGTTAGCACGAGCTCGCTTAACACGAATTTCGCTGTAACACGAACAAAACTTCTGGCCCGGTAAGGGTTTACGATAATACGGACATTTATTATACTCGGATAGCACGAATTTTTATAATACGAACTCCAATTATTTCGGTCCCTTGGAATTCGTGTTAATGAGGGTTTAGTGCATATTTTCGTTTAAGATCAGTTATGAAGTTATGAGATTTGACTGAGGCTTCCAGGTACGTCGTGTGTTATGTAGTGTCCCGTTAGTGTAAGAAATGCACTTATCCCGGGAAGAGGCAATGTTCCTCAATCGCTGGGTGGCAAACCACATATAATAATAATAATAATATATATATTTCCATAAAGCGATAAAACGAAAGGGATAACAATGTATAAATACAAATTCCTCTAGATTGAACGATTCTAAGGAAATGAATGAGATACGAGTGTAAGAATTAATTTATCTGCTATTATTATTTTTCATTGAATATACGATACGCTTTTAATATAATCCTTGAACTACAATCTTAGTTCTTGCTCCTTGAAAGCTCACTGTCACTTCTGATGTACAGAATACCGCTTTCCCTCTTATCACATTCCTCTTATTTTCTTTCTTCACATGCAATGAGAAGATACCCATAGAAAAAATGCAGTATAGTACTATAAAGCAGTATCGTACCATAATGCATTCAGCAAAGGAATACAAATTTTCAAAAAAGAATCAACGGTTTCAACAAAAAACGCGATAAAAGAAACTACAAAATAAGATTGTTTTTTACTCAAGCTTCCCAACTGGAAGAAAAAGTGATCTAAAATTTCATCTGCGAATGTAATAAAGGCATCAAAGTTACATATGACGCTGGAAGTGGAACTATCCTTTATAATGGGAGTTTGAAAGTTTGCTGCCGGTCGGTGCTATGCTTCGCCAATCTCCTACTTGTTCAGTGGGGCGTCGCCGATGCTCCCGCCCCATCCGGTTTAGGTACTTTCCTTGTGAAATTTTTTACCACATTGAGAATGATAAATAGATCTCGTTCATGGAAGTTAGAAAGTTTAACGGCAGCACCTATTGCAAAATTTCATTTTTCGCCATGTATTTTCGTTAAACTTTACACCACTTAGACTGGTTGAATGTTGTTCCATTGATCTTTTGTTTTCTTCACTTTTATAGACATTTTTACATCAACTAACTCCGTAGCTTTTTTCTTCGTGTACCCGATCATGAAAATAACCAGAGGTGAAATTTTATTTTTACAATATTGGTTTCTGCATACTATATTACTGTTTAAAAATAAAACTCTTGGTACAACAAATGTCTAGGATTTCAAGCGGTTTTTAGTCCGTAAAAGAATAGTCATTCATTTAAATTGAAGTGATTTAATTTCTCGGCTCACATAAAAATTGAAGAAATAATCTTCAAATTTAAATGAAATTACTATTCACTTAAAAATTGAAACAAGTTAACATATTTCTCATCTATAATATTGGGTAACTCTAAGTCTGTATGATGTATTTTATAACAGTTACCACTGTTCTAACACAATGACCGTCATTGGATATCGACAAAAGAGTTTTGATATTTAACTTTCAAAGTGGACAAATTTCATAACTGATAAGAGGCAAAAAATTACAAGAAAGAGATGATTAGATAGAACACACAGAAATTTGGTGTAACAGTTCAATCCACAATCAAAAATTAAAAGCATTCACATGGTACGTAGGACGTGAACTGTGAAGCCCATCAGGAAGGTCTCATCTGTCTACGCTGTGTGCACGGGTTAATTGCTACATATTGATGGATAAATGTAAGTTGACAAACCGAAGTGGCTAATTGCAAAAGTCAACAGCGATGGAGTGAGAAGAGGAGGCTAGAGTAATGGCAACGCCGGAGCGCGGGGCAAGCCGGTTGTGTAGAAAAGTCAGCTCCCACCCACTCCGAGATCAATAGTGCAGATTAATCTCGACTCGCCCGCGCCTCCGACAGTAGCGGATGGGGGGGGGCGAGGAAACACTCGGACGTGCGTGCGCGTTGAAGCCACTTGCCGGAGCTTTCGACTCGGATATGAAAATCGCAGCTCTCTACCGCGAATTTCATGTACTATAGCTTTTCCTTCCATTTCTAGTCGTTTTTGCTGTTACTCTATCAGGACTCTGTGAAAGCACAAAATGAACAATGGGTCTATCATTCCAGTTCTTTTTGGCTACGTGACAACTTTCAAATGATGTCATAAAAATTAACTGAATTAAGTAGCAAAAATCAGAATTTGTCGGCGCTCCACCAAAAAGATATTGGATGAAGTGTGCAGTCAAACAACAAATCTTTACTATTGTACATGTACTACATTGAACGTACTGTTCTATCCAACGAGAAATTGTCGGAGACCACTCATCAATATTTCGTCTCGCTTACGTTTTTAACCTAGAGGTTTCAGTTGTAAGTTGTTACGTCAAAATCCAACTGCTCTATAAATCAAACTATCGTTGCAGTAATTTCGGATCGTAATGTTTCCGTATTGCATTTACGTGTGTAATTACTATGCCTCTTGTAAAGACCAATTCATTAAACACATGATAATTCTAAAGCAATCAAGCTAGAGTGTGCAAAGGTACGCATATATTTCTTACCTTAAATATTACGAAATGGCACCACGACTCCGTCAATTTGCTTTTGCATTAGTTCACATACTCAGATGTTCTCTAGATACCAATAAAAATTAAATTATAAAAATATATTAAACCGTTTGGAACTTGTGGGAACGTAGAGACCAAGTTGTTAAATTGCGACACAAAGCTGAAATTAATATAAACTCGAATGAGAAAAGGGAACATGCTGTATGAAGCCAATGTTTGCACAAGCCGGCCTGGATATCCGAGGTCATTAGGTCTGTAGGGCCGTAGCTATCTTGACTCGAATGGTCGCGATTTGGAATCCCACCTCGGGCATGGATGTTCGTGTGTGCTCCTGTTGTCCTTACGTGTCGATTCCCCTCACAGTTACCCCAATGTACACAATGAAAGTAGTCGCTACATGACCTAGTAGTTAAAAGACGACCTAAAAAATGCTGTCAGATATCATTATCGCGCTTTAGTAAAATTTCTGTTATTAAAAAGTTTCATAAATACGATTTAAAGATAGGTAAACTACTTGTAAGCTGTTCGTATTGTATATCTTGTATATACTGTATATATATATATATATATATATATATATATATATATATATATATATATATATATTGTATATACAACTGGATGTCTCACGGTGACCGAGTAATGTGCATAGATTAATTTAGGAACATAGCATACATTTTGTAAAATTTTCAACTGTATCAAGTAAGTTCTTTTGTCTCTTTATATACTCCATAACAATGAGAAAGTCTATTTTATTTTTTATTTAATAATTATATATATATATAATATTTAATACATATATATTAATAATATATAATATATATATATATATATATTGTAACACACCCACCTACTACCTTTCAGCCGGTGGCGATAAAGCGTGAAATAATGAATGCTCGTGAAGCGAGCTTTGAATTCTTAGGAAGCAGGATCTTTCGGGTATGACAAAGGTCTGAACCCTTGACACAATGAATTAGGTAAAATTCTGGTAAAATGAGCATATATTCAGTGAGTAAACAAATTACACAGTGGGACAAATATACAATAAAGTATGCACTTTGCGTAGATAGTCACTGCAAAGAAAACAGAAACAACAAAAAGAAAAGAACACAACCACAAAAAAATGTATAGGCGTCACCTCGACTGCCTGAATACTTCAATAAGTACTATTTACAATTCTTGTGCTTCTACCTCTTTCTGAATTATTTCGTATACCTCATTTAACTTCTGTTATTCTTAAGTTTTCTCCGTGCACGGCCCTTTAAGTGATTCTCTACAATTATTCTATCAGACTGTTCACAGGTGTCAGCCTTAAGCTGCACATTTATTACAATGCTATGAACTCAAACACAAAAATGAACGTGACACACACGTTAATTAAATCGTGCCCTTTACAAATTTATAGCAACTAATTATCCCTGACATAATACAATAAAAGCGTGACTTTTAAAAAAGTCACTTTTACACTACATGAAATATCATATTCACTCTAGAAAAGTTGTACAAGGTATGGCATTCAAACAAATTTACTGGTGCGTACAGCGAATGAAATCTAAACTGCCGCTCATACGTTCGGAATATTTCTCCCAGTAATTATTTGGAACTTTCACCTATTTTAGGACGCTTCGCCTGGTATTTAAAGCTACACGATTTCCCAACAAATTGCCGCATAGAAGTTGCCAGTTCTTTACCTCGACATCGCCTTCCCGCTCGCCATCAGTTAACCTTGGGGTTTTCGGTCGCTCGCCGTCCTCGCCGCGTCGCTTGACTGGTTTGATGTTCCACGGTTACACCACTTCTTTCGATCTCAGGATTCCGCTACTCGTCCAAATTCCAGACCTTTCTCTCGATCTCTCCGGATTCCACCATCCACGTAATTGGTCCAAGTCCTTCTCGCCTACGCTTGAGTCTTCACGGGAGTCGTCCTTCTGCGTGCCGCGTACCCGTCGTTCGCGCTTCCAGCTTCGAATAACTAGCGTTATTGAATTGAATGCTTCTAGCACTCGGCCGACATACCACACTTTGAGCGTGCGTGGTCGTGGCGTACAAAATTAAATGCTGGATTTCGTTCAGAGTCCTTCTGCGCGAATTTATTTCAATTATGAAACTATTTCAGATTTAAAGCAATCACATCGCTTGCTTTCTTGCGTAATGTTAGTGCTAACACTGTACATGCACTTCACTTCTGAATTCTATCACTTATTACCGCGTTTCTCAAATCAGCTTTAACTAAGCAAGTAAAAATATACTCCTGCACTAACCAATTACTATCGCCGAAGAATTAGGTTGAGTCGCCGTCGCTGTCGAAATTGTAAGAGAGCTCTTCCGAAGCGCGTCGCGGTATTTATGTGACTCCGCCTGGGGAAATTTCTGGAGGGGTGAATTTTCTCCTCCTTCGCGCCCTCTCAAGAAAAACATGATCCGTAACTTACGACATCGGAGTGCGAAAACCTACGGGTAGATGTCGCTTTCTCGGACCATCGCTCCGCCGCGTACTTTATTTCTCTGTGTTCTGGTCTTTTCTCGTGGCTTATGGTGGCGTTACGGGTTTGTCTAATCCCGTGACGTCACAATATATATTGCGACATGTCAAACATTTATTTACTAATATTTGTCGTAAATGGGGTAAATATACAAGGATAAAAAAATAGAAGCATGGCGCCCTAGCAACGGCAGTCGAGTTGTTGTCATGGTCAATAAACTTCATTCTGGCATTGGACCTGAGGGCACGGCTAGCTGATCAAGTAAACAATTTAGGGATTGGTTGAAAAAGAAGTGACAGTCTATGGCATAGCTAGTTGAATATGTAATCAATTTAGGGATTGGCCAGGAGAACAGTGACGGTCTATTCACGACGGAAGTGCGTCGAATGTTTCTGATGAAAAACAGTAGAAAGATATAGGCCGAATCTTGAAGGGCTGAACTGAAATGATTAATTTTGTGAGATTGGGACTCGTATTTTTTTCTTGAGAGTGAATAGTTATCGGACTTAGAGTAATTCTTGAGTGCGACGAACGGAAATTAGAATTTTCTCGGGATGAGATAACGTGATGGACTTCGAATAATTTGCTGTGTAAAAATGAGTAACTTGTAATTTTCGTGTGTGAGCTAATAATTTCAGACTGGTAGAATTTATAAGATCTACAACAAGTTGGGACTCCGAATATTTTGCAATGTGCGAAAAGTAGAATTTGAATGAATTTGTACGCAACAGGACTTGGAATAATTCTGAGTAAATAATAGTTTGCTGAACTTTAACATTCTCGTCGTGTAATCAGAAAGAACTGGGAATTTCCGCGAAGTAAATTAAATTAGAACTACAAGTATTTGAGGCGGTGAGGATCAGTGACTCGACAACATTTGTGCAAGAGCAGGAAAGAAGAATCTGGTACTTGGACTTTGGAATTCTCGTCTCCGAGAGGAAGAGGAAAATGGTTCTTCGTGGCGCCCTCGTTCAAGTGCGCGCGAAGACGGGTACTGCAGGATAAGGTTCGAAAGAGCTCATGACCAAAAGAACATTCTTTATTTGTTAGAATTTTTTCAAGTCATATTTTTGCCTGGCATTGAGAATAAACCATAAGTTTCTTTTGAAATAGAACAAACGATTTTCATTTGGCCATTTCCAGCTAATAAGTAGCGAGACAATATGTATTTGTTTTCAGATTCCTCTCCACTCTGTATAGATGGCAGATCGGATAATCGGCTATTAGTAGATACTAGCGATTATTACTAACGAAACCCATCGACCCAGCTAGCAGGATATTGATTTTATTTAGATAACGATTGAAGCATTAATTTTAATAATATTAACGTAACCTTTTCCTGGCGCCCATATTTAAAACAAATTCGGAACGGGTTACATCGAAACGCCCAATAATTTTATAAGCAGTTTGTGTGTGGGCATTGTTTCTCAAGATATATATATATATATATATATATATATATATATATATATATTTGCATTACTTGTTAACGATGTGGCCAGGCTGAAGGCCTTTAAGCCATTACAATACCGACATAATATCGCGTTCTACCCTTTTGAATTCTGGCATTTACCCCAAATGGTCTCTCTACCTCATCAAAGCCGCGCGAAAAAGATCATAAGGTTTGACTGAGGAGGAAAAACCTTAAGGAGGGAAAAACCTAACGTCAGGAGACAAGTACATGCTAAGCCTTTTGTGAGGACTGTCTAGGCCATGGCTGCTCAAATGGCCGGCCTACTTGGCGTATTATGGTCCAGCGCTTATCTGCGAGCAAACAGTATGGCCCGTTGCTTGTTGTGGCAGCCCAATGAAAGTGGTTGGCGGTGAAAGAGAGGAGAGATATTAGGTTCAACCGACTCTAGTCAAACGATAAGAGTGATACGCGGGCAACTGCAACTGCCTTCCACGGGCACTCTGGCCCGAATGCTTTCATTTGATCAGACCCACTGATGTCCGGTGTTCAGGAGTAAAAATAAGTCAATTTAATCGTGTCATAAACATAATTATTTAATTATGTTTGTATTATCTCACTAAGTAAAAAAGTATTAATTTGAAGTGCGACAGGCAGCAAAATTAAACAAGAAAGAAGCTTTCTGAAGTATTGAGTAAAAATGATCTCGTGAACTGTTCTGGTTGTCAGATGAAGCTCAAAAAACCTGTAACAAAGATTTTAGTATATTTTTCAAACACATACTCGCGAATCATCTCACAGACATCTACGACATGATATTTGGACCATATATTCATTTTGTCATATCTCTTTAAAGCGTCTTTTCAATCTTCATTTGCACCTCCATATTACAGTTGTTGATAGAAGAGCTAATTTTATTTTTGCAAAACAGCTAGGCCTATTTAGTTGCTTCAGATTCAGAAACTCTATATATTTTTAAACTAAAAGTACGGAGAAAAAGTATTTATAAAAGCTATATCAGAGAATCTTGCGAAAGGTAGTGATAAAATGTTTGTAAATGAATCATTTTGTATCATCACGACTGGAAGATGGGGGCGCCGAGAAGGAACACACTCGGAAAATGGAATATATGCCTGTGCTAATTGTATCCAAGTTGAATTATTGTGATCTTACGTCATCGAACGGCTCGGAAAGCGGTTTCGAAAATTCACTTAGAGCTTCCTATATACAGTCAACTCCGGTTATAGTGAATTTTAGGAGATTAATATTTTTGGTTCACTCTATCCGATAATGACAAAATTAAATAGAATTTCTCCATTACTATTGATTTTATTAATATAGAGATACAGCAGAATTCATTAACAGAACTAACTGAAAAAATTTCAATACCTTTATTTTTTCTTAATAAATCAATTATTTTCAATTGTTTGTTTGGTAATTTTTCATTAGTAATTTCTTTAGATCCTTCTCCAGATTTCGTGCTCTCTCCATACTTGATTCTTTATTCTGCACTGTTGAAACACCGTTACATTCTCCAAAGGTTCTTTTACTCGCCTATTAACATATGAGATGCTTTTGGTAGCGAGATCGCGCAAGCGGCTAAAGAAACCGATCGTTTTTCCGTCCAGTACGGCCGATATCGCCAGGCCATGGCAGCTGTGTGCTTCCTGTCGGTGAACTGACGAATAATTTAATGAGTCTCACGAGCACAGGCCCTTTCACGTAGCGTCGGAAATGTTGTGACAAAATCCGACTGCACTGCAAGTGTTGTTTTTCAGAATGCATTAACGAATGCGAGCCTCCTTCAGCGGTGCGGCTCGGCCGGCCGGTGCGATGACATGGGTACAGTTGCACGCACAGAAACAAAGAGGAAAGAAGTAGCGCATGGCCTTCCAAATGACATATTGTTCTTTAAAGTCTAGAAATTTCCAAATTAGTTTGATGTCTCCACAGAAATGTTTAGTGCAGCCAACAGTGAATAAAAAATATCAGACACGTACGGCTCAACTATGGGTCGTTAACAGTGATGACGCGCAGAGCAATTTTAGCCAATTGAAATAATGTCATGTACATTTTTTTGAAAAATGAGTAGCCTCATGTAATTTTGAGCAAAATCGTGACATGTGTCAAATACCTAAACAAGATTTTGTCAAAAACAGCTGCAAACCTTTTCTTTAACGTTGGCTCGCATACAGGAATGTTTGCTTAATAATAAGCCATAGTTCTTATTTTCCTGAAAACCTCTAAAATTTCGATTACTGCAAAATTCAACTTCCTTTTGCGTCGAAACTCTTGTTCGTTAGTAAACAGCCAAGTGGTCAAGCGAACAAGTCCGCTGTTTGCGGAGCCCACGTGCCTGAGTTCAAATACGAGCTCGAACAAATTGTGGAGTTAAGAAATTCTTCTGCAAGATCGTCTAGTATAAGTTATTATACTAGATATTATTATATATTAGTATCTATATTAAGTAAATCTTTCAAATAATGCAGAGAACAATGCGCTGTTTTAGGACCATTTGTTTGAGAATTATTGATTGGTTGAATAATTAAGTTTTCCGGTTACGTCAACTGCTATAGTCATTAGTTCCGTTCGTATGAAAGTTTTAACCAGGAAGATGGTGATTTTCCCCCTTTTGGATGGTGAGATCCAGTGCCTGTCTACACACTTCATTCTCTTTGTGAGAGATTTACGCCTCCTGATATCTCTCCCAACGGTTGTTCTTCTTCTTCTTCGTCTTCTTCTTCACTACCAACATCAGCCGGGACAAGCTCTAAGCTCCCGACATGAGTGGAAGTGGAATGCGCGCGCGCGCGGGCGCGTGTGTGTATGTACGAACGTGTAAGGGGAGAGGACAGAACAAGGAAGAGGGAGGAAATATCGCGTGCCTCTCACGGCCCGTTTGCTAGGTACTGCTTCGGCATTATCCTTGTATTGATCGGAGAAACCGCGAAAAACTGCCGATCAGATCAGGCTAGAATTCTCCTTCAGGTCCAGAACGAGCGTTTTACTTAACTCCCACCCCTTTCCTTGAGCATTTTCATTTTGTCCAGCTACAATTGCAACTCGGTGCCCTGAGAAGCGGGAGAAGGGGAGGGGTCGAAACCAAGGCGTCGATGGCGAGCACTCATTTGCCGTGGCGTCGTTTGGCGTCGCGACGAGCCAGGTCTGACGAGCGCCTTCGCGCACCGTTGCGTCGACGCAGCTAATTGGAAAACTTCCGCCGGCAACTCCGCAGCGATCGAGACGCGCGACTTGTTCTCGGCCCTTTAAAGCTGCCCCTCAGGCCACGACCCGAGATGCGCATTATTCATGGCGCGATTCTTCAACTTCTGCGTCTACTTTCTCGCGTTTCAAACGCTGAGACACTGTACTCCAGTCATGAAAATTCTATCTTTAGTTGCTCTAGGGGTTTTGCTTTTGGAGTAGAGACTACCTCTGTTTCTCAGTGCTTCCTCTGGCGTTGAAGTATGGAAAGCGGTGAGTCTGAAAACTCATTATATTACATCCAGCTTTCGTAATTAGAATAGTTTTTCATTTTTCTCGTATGGTTTGTTAATGGTGTTGTTGAATTACTCAAAAAGAGTTGCGTCTAAATGAACTTTCTGTTCTTTCAGTTTCGCTCAGCAGCAGCAACAAGTTTTTGAACGTAAAACGTACGAGTAAAATTTTAGAACGCGGAGAGTTGTGGAATGACGTGTGTCAGGACTTGTCAGGTCTCATTTCAAGAAACGTCACATACTTTGGCTGCATCTGAAAAATAGAATGTAAATATAAAAGGATAATTTGTGTTTCTGAGGAACAAATATTCGATATTGGTAAGTTTTCCAGCGACGATCTGAAGCAGGCAGGTGTTTCGAGAAAATGACAAGTATTGTGAAAACGCATTTTCAATTAAGAGAAAAGGTTTCCAGAAAAATTATTAAAATTCTATAAGCTTTCAATTCCCGTAAACGGAGAAATTTCTAAACGGAATGTAACCGTTTTTTAAATAAGAAAGCTTCATTACTTCCCTCTTTTACAAGTTTCTTTCGTTTTTCGAGATCAATGATGAAGACGGAAATTAATGGCAGGCATAAGAGAAGTAACAAAATCATTAAATGACCTCGACATAAGGGACCAAAAAATGAAACTAGTAATGAATAACAAAACAAAAGAAACTAAACCCAAATTATGGAAGAGAGGGCAGTTTGCTAAAGAAAAGTATGAAGAACAATGACATAATGAAGGAGTAAAGTAAATTCTCCCAAACTTTTCAAAAGAAATGCGAATACGGCCAGTGTAAACAGCAGGGGCATTTACAAAGAGAATTAAGTGTAAATGAAACTACGTGCAGATGAAGAAATTGAGTAATTAGGTCGAAAAGAATTTTTAACGACTTAAACGAAGAGTTTAGTACGTCGATTAGCTGAACAAACACGAAAAATGAAAGAGCTCGAAAGAGCAAAGGTAGTGACTGAGGAGAAGCCAACCAATCCTGGTAAAGCAGAGTCTGTCCAGCCACGGCGAAGGCGTACGGCCTGTGATGGCAATCGAGTGACGCAGATGTTCAGATTGGTGAAATTGGATGGCGCAGGCAAGGGCTCTTTGACGGAGGGCCGAAGCTGCAAAGACGACAAGGGCCAAGAGAAATGGCGAGAGGAGGGCGCCCCGACCGACACAGACGAGAGAGAGAGAAAGAGAGAGAGAGAGAGGGGCGCAGTGCGTGGGCGGCATACGTTTGTGGAAACGGAGACCCTCGACGCGTTAAATTAATTTGCCCTCTGATCGATGCGGAGGGAGGCAGGGGAGGGGAGGTTTCCAGAGGGTCAGGGAGGGATGGGACTCCCCGTCGTCCCGCCGCCGACTGCTGCAACAAGTGGCCTTAATACCCCCTCTTCCCTCCTGCTTCTTCCCTCGGGACCCTCTCCGTTAGCTTACCACGACCTCCACCACCACGTTCACGACCTCGTGACGACCACAATAGTGAGCGGGGCTGAACAGAGCAGGACGGTGCGGAGGGATGGGGTGAGATGGAGGGGGAGCTGGACGACACTGATTGATTGTCAGTGATTCCGGGCGCGTCAATTACTGAGGTCATTGGTCCCATAAGTGCAGTGCATGTTTTTTCATCTGGAGATGGCTGTGATCTTCCCCCGCTCTATGGCGAGATCCGGCGGCGACCTACCGCTGACTTGCGGGGTTTCCCTAACCAGGTATCTCCCACCAGCGGGGCATCACCAGAGACAAGCTCTAAGCCCTCGACCGGTCTCCCGGCATGTGTGGTAGTGTAGTACATGTTAGTGTGTGTGTGCAAGGGGTGAGGATAGGACAAGGAAGAAGAAGGAAAGATCGCGCTCGGTCCGTGGCCCGTCTGTTAGGATACTGTTTCGGAGGAACTGGGGAGTGGCATCTCGGGAAAGTACAAATTAATTCAGATACACACTTCAGATTCCTTTTCGCGTGGAACAGATGGTCGTGATAAATAGATACCCGTACAACGCCGTGTTACTCCAGCAAGTTGTCAATAAAATCAGGCGTCATACTCGCCTGCAAATTTAGGTGGAGGAGGTTCGTATCCCTATGGTCCAACCTCGAGCGACTGCTGCTCTGCACTTGAATGTTGCCGTGGAAACCGCCGTCACAGCCACACGTCCAGGGGGCAATTGAATGGCATGGTGGTTGGAGGAGGGACGGAACGAGCTTTCATTGGCTCTGGGTTCGTTCCCCATCTCCACGATCGGGTTGCGGCAAAGATATGCGCCCTCGAGTTCTGCTCCAGGCAATCTGACGAAGGAACTACAATCCCGAGGACTTACACTCCGAGTTCCTCCAACCACGTATAACGTTCTTTGTAGAAATAGGAACCACCTTGTATCATGAGTAGTATTAAATATGTAGCTATATATAATTTTGACTTACAAAGAACTTCTTGTAAAAAATTAGTATTTTTTAAGCAAAAGTCATTTCATTACGACTTTATGATTAATTTAGATTTGTACAAATGGAGTAAAATTATGTAGGTATTATGAGGGAGAATTTTTTTGAACAGGTTATTAAGATATTTTTTACTTATTTGCACCCAAAGAAACAGTAAAAACTGCATGTGACGTGTAGGAGGAGCATATAATTCTCGCACTAGTATACTCGTACTAGTACTCACTCCTTTTCATTTTTACCATACACCTATAAATGTCCAAAGTATTCAGAAATAAAACCAATAGTATGATAATGATTTTAATGAGAACATGACGTGCCTCCACATAGTTTACATGAGTGAAATGCTTTTCTATCGAAGTTCTATCATCTTGTCATCTTGACCACTGCTGTGCCATTTGCACGTCATACTCCTTAGTTTCGCATCCACCTACCTGCAACCCGCACTACAGATGTGTATTTTAAGCTCATTGTTGCATCCTTTCTCATTTTCAGTGCTTGGAGGAGAACTTTGCGAGAAGTATATTGAGAGGAACCAAGTGATTATCATCTAAATACACCGAAACTTCTGTTAGTGTACAATTAAGAAGAGTATGGATTATTTTGCTGTTATCCGGGGATACTGTTTAATTTTCTTACAATGCGACGAAAATATTTAATGTATTTTTAATTTATTTATAATTGAACTGCAATTCAATTTATTCTTTCAGAATTAATCCTGACAAATGAATTCATAGCTGCAATCGATCACAATACACCATCAGCTCGTTAGTTCCGCAAACATCCTTCCGCAAAACTCTCCGACGGGGGAAATTTCCTCGCCATTGGAGCCGTATTCAAATACAGACCCTCCGGGTGCCCTCTTCCCTACCCTCCCTCGCCGCCACGCCAAACGCACTCTGGGGCTCTTCGCGGCCGCAAAAATCGGCGCCCGCAGAGCACTCTCGCGGCGACTGCGGGAGACGGCGCCTCGAAAGCGCGGCAGCGGTTCCCCCCCCCCCGCTCAGCCACGCCTGCCCTTCCCTCCCTTTCCTTACCGGCTCTCCCCTCTCGTACGGCCTCCCCGCGCTCCCACCCTGTCCCGCGACTCAAATTGGTTTCCGCTTCTTCGGAACGGCTGCGCAGAGCCGGGGGCAGAGGCACGGCAGGGCCGCGGACGTAATAGAATTTGCATTCAACTCTTTGTTAGCTGTGAAAACACTGGGTGCGGAGGAATCAAACTCTGAACAAACCCCCGCAAGAGGGTGGACGAGTAAAACGGTAAACGAGTGGACGAAAGAACCAATATTCGAGACAACGAATGAACAAGGCGAGTGGACGAGACAACAAGTGGGCAAGAAAACGAGCGGATGAGATAACGAGATAACGAGTAGGCGAAATAACGAGTGTACGAGAGAACAGGTAGACGAGGGAACGAGTAGACGAGAAAACGAGTAGGCAAGAGAAAGAATACCTGTTAATATAACGTCAGTAAATACTAGAAAATCTCCAAACGCCATTTTCTCAAAACTGCCTTTTCTGTGTTATGGTAGATTTTTAGAGAACGTGTGATATGCCAAAGTATTCAGCACTATCTTAACAAAACTCATCACGAAAACAAGTAACCTTTTTTAAAAAAATTGTTATTAATATTTTTATTTTTGCCCAAATTTCACTCAAAATTACTCCACAACTACTATTTTTGTTTAAATTCCAGGATATTAATTAAAGAACTAAATGTGTAGAACAAATTTCATTTGAATAAAAAATCGCTATCTTCAATATTATAGTTTTAGGAAGACGCGTAAAAAATTAAATTTTTGTCGTTTTCGAAAATTCAGTCTTAGCAGTTGTAAATCTACGCTATCATTATAAGTGTATTTCATTGAAATCTTACAAGAAATTTAAACAACTAATTTACCTCATTTTGGAGAATATGTTGAAAATGTCAAAGAGGCGTTATGTAAAGTACGCCCAATTTTTTTTTTAATCTCTGAACTTCAGATCCAATAAGTTCGATACAACTGAAAAAATTCTACGATATGTTTAGACGCTAGTGTTGTTTACGGACTGGCGGACGAGCGGACGAGTAGTCGAGCGGACGGGCAGACGGACAGACGGACAGACGGACAGACGGATAGACGGATAGACGAGAGGACAGACGCATATACCAGCGGACGGGCAGACGTACTGGTGGACAAACTAAAAATATGTTTCGGTGACAAGGGGTACGTGTATTTCCGTGAAAATCTCGAAATCGATTTTCCGCAGAATTACATATTTTTCTCTATAGTATTCTGGAATGGAGAAGGGAAAAAATGGATGTATGTACAAAAAAGAAAGAAACGGAAATACTTTCCAAAAAGACCCAGGAGCTAGAAACAGAGAGATGGACAAATATCCACGGACAGCAAACGGTGGCAGGGGCGGTGGAAGCCATCGCTGTCCCACAGACGCGGTGGACGGCGGCGCCGCGAAGGCCTCCCTGATTGCGAAGCAATCGCTCAGGGGGCAGCACAGCGGGGCGGGGTGACGGGGAGAGGCTGCAATGGCTGGGGCAAGGCGGAGACGAATGGGGTTGGCAAACCCAAGAAAAGGAGCGATGCAGGACTGGGCGTGATGAAGGGCGAAGCGGCTTGAGATTGGCAAAGTGGTGTGGGCAACGGCGGGGACGGGGCGGGGCGGGGCGGGGCGGGGCGTGGTGGGGAGGGGAGGTATGGAGAGAGGCGTGCCGAGACAGGGCGAGGCGCGGCCAGGAGGACCAGAAAAAATCGGATTCAGTCGTGGCGAAGCAAGGGAGAAAATAGTAAGCGAGGTAAGGGAGAAGCTAGTGGTAAAAGAAGGCGGGAAACATCGAGGGAAGACAGCGCACGTAGCAGGGCGGAGGAAGCAAATCAGAGTCGGGTGAAGCGGAATGGAGCGCAACGCGGCGAGTGGGGGCGAGGTAGAGAGGCCCAAAGGGAAGCGGAGAGAGGTGAGGCGAGGATAGGCCAAGCGAGGCCGGGAAGGGCGAGGCGGAGCGAGGCAAGGAACTCGAAGTGGGTGGGGAGAGGCGATGAGGGCCAGAGTGAAGTGGAGCGTACTGGAGCCAATAAGGACAGGGAAAGCCCAAGCGAGGTAGAGAAGGAAGAAGCGGATCGTGGAAGGGCGAACTGGGGCAAGGAGGAACGTAGTGGGCATGATGAACCTGGACGTGGCGGTTTGGAACCGGACAGGGGAATGTAAAGGGTGCCGTGGCGGGGTATGACATAGAAAGAAAGAATGAGTTGGTTCTGACTGAAAAGGGAAGGATAGGGCGGTGGGGAAATAAGGTAACAGGCGGGGAGATGCAGGGTGAGACGGGGGGAGGCGGAGCGAGGCGAGGGGAGGTGGGGCGTGGCGCAGGGAGGTGAAGCGAGCTGGGGGAGGCGAGGAGGGGTGAGATGGGGAGGGGGCGAGACGGGCCTGGGAGAGGCCGGAAAGAGGCGGGGAGAGGCGGGGCGGGGAGAGGTAGGGCAGGGTGAGGCGGGGAGGGGAGAGGAGAGGCGGGGCGAGACGGAAGGAGCGGGTTGAGACGGGGCAGGGAGAGACGAGGCGGGACGAGGCGCGGTGGGGCGCTGCAGGGAGAGGGGGGGTGGAGAGGGGCGGGAGGAGACTGATGGGTACAGTGCCGGCCATCGGGTTGAGCGTCAATCGTACCCGCTTCGCCTGCTCCGGAACCTTAACGAGCTGGACACCCCGATCGACCGTCACGCGAGGATTTCATTGCCTCCCCTCTCCCAGAGAGACTTTCGCTTTCCTTCGCCCCGCGGAAACTTTTCCATTCTCGCGGAAGAGCTCTTCCGCACTGCGAACTCTATCAACACGAAAGACAGAGAGAGGGAGAAGGAGAACCATAATGCAAATTACAAACAGAACATATTATGCAGACTCATACATTGACACATACTAGGAACGCGCACAAATACTCATTTTTATACTTCCATTGTATAATTCATTTATTATATGGCAGCAGCTCGACATGTCATTATAATACAGATTCTTTATAGTTCGGGTTTTCCCACCAATTTCAAGGTTTATAACCAAGCATTGAGTCGTGATTAATCATTTGTCATAGTTCAAATTCCGTATTGCAAGCTTTTGTTATTCCACATAGGTGATTGGGGACTCTGGCTACGTCACAGCTTGAATGTGCGTGCCAAGGCAAGGAATGAAATGCACTTTACCTATATAAAATTATTCCGAGATATCAATACGTCCACTTTCGCTGACCTAATCCCCTTCAACATCTGTCACGTCATCGATGACTACTTCAAAGCTTACAATATTACCGATATGAGTGGCATATACTTCCAATCATCCATCCATCCATTCCAATTTTTGCATCTACCTCCTCATCGCCTCTTCCAATCCTAACCATCTTTGTAAAAGCATTTACATCTCGTAATAATTCTTAATTCTGACCTGAGTGCGAAGTTACATCGCAAAAGAAAACTTTAACATCGATCTTACAACCAAAAATTGAGATCGTGTTGTTGAGGTGATTCCAATACTTTGCGTCCATGAACTATAGTATAAGAAGAAAAAGTAAAAATGTGCACAGCAAACAGTAAATTATTATTTTCAGATTAAATAAAATAATGAAATTTCAAATATGCAGTGTTTTGATATTTTACTGAACCTTAATGTATGAAAATCAATTATCGAGGAAAAACTTGTTCACTTTTGCATAATAGGATTTAGTGAACCTTTGATGTAGTGAAACAAAAATGTTAGTCCGCAGAGAATCACTATAACCGAAGTCTCCTGATATTTCTGATTCAATTAGCTCCATTACAGCGATTAGACCATTATTCGTTTCACACCATCCGTATATTTTGTGATCTTTTTTTTTATTTTTTATTTTTTTTTTTTACAAATTTTGAGCAAATCCTAGAGTGGCTATTAATCATTCAGAGTAACAAGTGAACGTTTTCTTGTTCAATGAGTTTCAGAAGATAGATATGAAAGGAGCGGAGAATCTTGTGACTACATAAGGATGACAAACGCAAGCAATACGACTCAAGCCGGCGTTTCTCAGCGTGACACCTAAGATTGAGTGCCGCGGTGGAGAACCCAGAAATGCAAGAGAAGTTTCGCTGTCTTGCGTCAGTTTCTCCTGGTTTACACGAGAACTCAGCAAATTGGTTTACACCATTGACATTTAAAGAGTCTTTACTAACTTCACAATTTGTCTAAGATAAATTACATGGTAATTTTACTCGATATCATTTCGAGATATCTGTTCTTCACTGTGACTGCGAACGTTACGCAATACAACATTGATTTTATGACAGTAATATTTAGTGCCAACGGATCGCAAACAGCACATCGTATAAAGCTTTTTGTTTCAAGTCAGAGGAATTCACAAAATAGTACCTTGGTTAGTTCTGAGCTTATCGCCATTCCCGTAAACTAGACATCCCAAACAATATTGTTATTATTATCTACCACCCGCAAGTAAGACAGCATTATACTTCCATGGAAGACGAGACAAGGCTTAGGATAGAGCTTTCTCACTTACACAACAAAACTGTGATCTAAGAGCTCTGAGGTTGAGAAGCTGAGCCCAAGTGAAAAGTTATTCTTACAATCTCAGGTCGGGACTAGTCCCAAGAAGTGACACTTTCCTCAGCGTGAAATCAATTGAAACGGCGAATCCGAACGCAACTAGGGACCATTCTGACGAATCCAGAGAGACTGAGGTTCACATCGATCTCCCAATTGCTTCCTCTTTGGATTTCTAATCCTGCACCAGAGTTATAGTTCGATTTAGAGAGATCTGATGATCAGTTGCAAGTCACTTTAATTAAATCTGAGATGAGTACCGACACCTTCCCTCCCACTCCAGGGGGCGGGGTACTGTCTCACGTGACTGGTCGCGTTTGTGCAGGAGCGCCTGCTGCTGTCGGTGCTGCCGCGCCACGTCGCCATGGAGATGAAGGCGGACATCGCGGGCAAGCCCAAGGACACCATGTTTCACAAGATCTACATCCAGCGCCACGAGAATGTCAGGTAAAGACACTTGGAAGGAGCGACAAGTTCAGGCATATAATTTTTACGTAGTTAAATATTAAACGCTTGTACTTCACATAATGGTTTAGTTAGTAAAAGAATCGGGTATTTTTGTTGCTGATATTTTACGCCATACATATTAATAACACTACAAAATTGTATTGTAGAGCATATAAAAAATTATAGAATATTTGGAAAATAGAACAAATATTTTAACCAATTATAAAAGTGCCATTAAATGTGGTACAAAACATCTTTTATTTCTGGAAAATTTAACATATTCACTAACGTTAGCGGCGAAACCTTTGTTTCTTAAATTATTGATTTTTTAAAAGACAGAACTAAAGAGGATATTTGCGTCTTTTCTTTTCGAGGATTCTAGGCTTCCGTATTTTGGGAAGAATTGATTTAAAGAACCCTATGGTGTATGTGTGTGCTTATATTTTTAGAAAGACGTGTTTATAGTTCAAAAATGCTTATTCGTAACAACAGTAGCAATTAAATTAACTATATTATGTTGCTTTGTTTCACATCAATTATTTATTTATTACTCGTAGTATTAAAGCATCATAGTTCATGAAACCCAAATATTCTATGGCACCCTTTCAGAATGTGAGACACGTTCTTTGCACAAAATTGAAAGATCACATAGCCACTACAAAACATCCACTTCAATTTGTTGTTGTTTGCGGACCTTTTGTTAAATCGCCCACTCACAAGACTCAACTCATTTGTTCCAAGGATTCGACTCAGTCTGATTTGTTCCACTTGTCTGAGAAACATTGTACATTTCGTATTCTAATAATGGATTCTGATTAAAAATGAATCATTGTTTATTACCAGAATGGAAATCACATTGGTGTTTTTTCAGCTCATCACACCGAATTAAACGAAGACATTTGCATAGTACCCCTCTAATTGTTTTAAATGCATTTTAAAACTATTTTACAACTTAAAACCCAAACGATGCATTCTATCTACGGTCTATTTCGCTTCAAGTCACCCTTCTGTCCCCCTCCGCCACACTCCGTTGGTTCCACGTGTTCGGCGCGGGAGAGCTGGGGGGGAGGCGGGGGGAGAAAGCAACGTGGTGGGGGCACGGTGGTTGACGCCAGCGCTATCTCGCAGGCAATCTGTAAAGCTCGAGGTGAATAGTTCCTCTTAAACGCGGTAGAGGCTTCGAAATTTAATTTGTTAAACCGTATTTAATTAATATATGTTTACTATGTGTTTTAAACGCTATAACCCTTTTCTGGACCTAAAGAATGTATGCAAAATTTGATTTACACGAAATTCTATAATGTTCGCACATTTTGCAGAAATTTGTTTGGATATAGTAATGGAAATCGTAGTACGCTGTTTATTTGTTAATCAAAGCAGCGTCTAAGCACAGTTGACCAACTTTACTCAAATCTTGGTACCTGCGAGTGGAGACTGGTCCAGGTTATATTTCCTTACTTCTATATTGTAGTTGGTGTAAAACCAGATGCGCACTAGGATACCCCCCCCCAAAAAAAACATGGGAATAAAACGGGTTGGAAAGTTTTTATTGGACCGACTCAAGGTCTCTTTTCGTGTTAATCGCGGAGGTCGAAGACTGGAGCCCCCTCACGTAACTTGGATACTCCTAGCGAAACATCAATGTCCCTTTAAAATGTGAGATTATAAATACAGTACCATTTCGCTCGCGGATATGTGTTCTCTTTCTCCGCGTTCTCGTGAAAGTGAGCCGATTTCTTCAAGTTTGTTACAATAATGAAGAATACATCAATCCAACGTTTCGTATCTTTTTTGCGCTAAGATTGGCCCTATGAGAGCTAGGAGAACTCGAGTTTATGGCAGCCATCGTGCTCCGCTCATAACCAGATTTGTGCTAGTATCCCCCTTTGTTTTATATACACAGATCACTACAACTACCCACAAACTGTAGCATGACCAGTCACTGAAATATACGTATTCCCTCGCGACTGCACACTGGATTCACAGTATCCCAATTGTGAACACGTATAAAAAAGTTGGCCTCCATCGATCGCCGTTGCGTTTGCAGCATCCTGTTCGCCGACATCTGCGGCTTCACCAGCCTGTCGGACCAGTGCACGGCGGAGGAGCTGGTGCGGCTGCTGAACGAGCTGTTCGCGCGCTTCGACCGCCTGGCGGCCGAGCACCACTGCCTGCGCATCAAGCTGCTCGGCGACTGCTACTACTGCGTCTCCGGCCTCCCCGAGCCGCGCCCCGACCACGCCCACTGCTGCGTCGAGATGGGGCTCGACATGATCGACGCCATCGCGTGAGTGCGCACGCACACGGGCACAGATACAAAACCCGTCGAAACACACGCATAAACACGCATCCAAACATATCCACATCTTCCAAAAAATCCGGAGATTCTACCTGAACCTACACTGCTGCGTCGAGGCTCGACATGATCGACACCAACGCGTGAGTGCGATCGCGCGCGTGCGCGCGCGTAGACACACACACACACACACACACACACACACTCCGTCACATACAAAAATCCGTAGAAACACATTCATAAACACGCATCCACATGTATCCACTAATCCCAATCAAATGCATTGATTCTATCTTAACCTACTGGCCTAATGGACGTCGTCAAGAAATCAACAAATGCATACGTGATTTAATGCAGGAAGTTACCACAGTCAACTTGAAAGCAAACAGAATCATGTATCTTTAAGCTTTTGCCGTGTCATTTGAAACAACTTAAATGTCTTCTTTTTATTGTCGGTTAGGCCACTATTTCGTTCTGAAAATTTACGGAAAAACGTGATAAATCAAATGTACGCCTTTACTGCAAGAAATGTTTTATTTAAACTCCAGACATGCAGTGATATAAAGAAGGATATAATAGGAATATCCTTATAATAGGAAGATCCTAATAGGAAGGATTTTTACACTTTTACTACCGTAAAACTGTACTAGTAATAGTGTGTATCTAAGCTGACTCCTGACCACCCGGGTAAAATTAACGTCTATTCGTGAACTGAAATCGTCTGCAAGGCAAGTTGAAATTTTATTTAATAAATAAACAATACAGTTTTATTCAACGTGAAGACGAGATAACTCTTTGTATTTCAAAAAAAACGGTGTAAATGAGTCAATGAACGCAGTAATGGTTCAAACGCCCAGATCACATAACATGCGCCATTTTGCACCAAATGAAATACCTTTGAAGCTAAAGCGTTTTGTTTTGTAATTTCACGGTAATTATTAACAAAACACGTTATAGATAAATATTTTACAGCACGATATGGCATTAAAAAAACTTTTTTTGAATTGGGTTAAGGGACTTTTGCGTTCTGAGACTCAAATGTAGATGCACCCTCTGCCCACGTCTTTTTGAGATGTCACTGTGCCAATTTCCGGAGAAGTGGGACGGGGGAAGGGTATTTATTCCGTCTTCAATACTATCAAATCTGCAATTAGGTCACCGGTGCAAATAGTTTGCTATTACATGACAGTGGAAATTTATTATTTTTTTTTCAAATATTGTCAACCTCTCTTCGTTGGTATCATTATATTTTTACTTCATAGTAAGATGGTAATTCTGAAGCTGCAGAAAACATGATCACTTTATACTTCTCCCCCATACGTCACACACAGATTTCACTGTCTAAGAGTAAGGAGAAAGTATCCAATTATATTATAGACGGTCCAGTTATGATTAGTGTTTAAATTTGTTGTTTAAAAAAGTTTGGGAATTAATGAAACGATTAATGAAACAGGAAAATATTTTATTACAACAATATACAGCGTTTGCGAAATCATATTTTCGCATCGTCAGGTACAAGATAGTAAACATAAAATAAACAGAACTAATAAAGACCTTTACATTGCATATGTAAAAGAAACTGGTGCAAGAACGATGCAGCAAGATAGGAAGATACAACAATTATTACTTACTCACCAGAAGCTGGTTAGAAAAACAGGTGAACGAAGTTCAACACATCAACAACAGTATCATTGTGTCAACTATAATGTAATTAGGTACATTCTCCAAACCATTCATTAAACAGTCAAAATAGACATTTTCCTAAAAAGTTTCACTACTGTCTGGCGATAAATAATAGGTTGAATGGTCTTTGTTGGTGATTAAATGGCCATTGTTGATGGTTAAATGGCCATTGCTGGTGGTTAAATGGTCATTGTTGGTGGTTAAATGGCCATTGTCACTGCTTAAATGACCATTGTTGGTGCTTAAATGGCCATTGTCTGTACTTAAATGGCCATTGTTGGTGGTTGGTGCGCAGGCTGGTGCGCAACGTGATGGGCGTGAACGTGAACATGCGCGTGGGCATCCACACGGGCCGCGTGCACTGCGGCGTGCTGGGGCTGCGCAAGTGGCAGTTCGACGTGTGGTCCAACGACGTGACGCTCGCCAACCACATGGAGTCCGGGGGAATCCCCGGCCGCGTGCACGTGACGCGCGAGACGTTGGAGTGCCTCGGCGGCGACTACGAGGTGAGCCACACTCCCACGCCCACGCCCACGCCCACGCCCACGCCCACGCCCGCCAGGCATGGCACCGCGAAAAACTCAGCCCTTCACGATTCGTTTTGACGAACGATTCTGGAGTTCTTGCCGACGCACACGTGCCAATGTGCGTGAATGACATTTTGATTAATTAACATTTTAATGATAAACTATTAGGATCCATCAAAAATAGATTCCCAAAAATAACCATGCCCAAAACACTTACCCTAAATGTGCACTTAAATGTGGCGATAATTAAACAACTTAGTACCTAACGCTCGAAGCGATTGTAAAAGCCACCCTACAGAGATAGTTGGAGATTTGTGGAACGAGATAATTTTCAAATTAAGTCCTCACCCCTACGATGTGGTGGGGAGATGAGAAGCAAAATAAAAATATTAAATTCTTTAGTAGAGAAATAACGGAAAATACTTGACACTTAACATTTCCCAACACGCGGCGCCAACATGCACCCATGCTGTGATTTCCCAGGTGCTTATTGAGATATATGCTTGCCACGTCCATCACCTCTCAGGTGGATATTGAGTTTTCAGAACCTTTTCCCCATATAATGAATTCTTCGCAAATTTTCGATGCGACACCATTTCCCGAAAAAAGTTAAAGCTAAAAGAATAACTTTAAATATAGAGGCAAACATAGTGTCGAGAAAAATCATGACTAAATATTTCTTGAGAAAGACGATCATTTTGTCGTAATCTCTACTGTGATAGGAACCTGAAAACCTGGTCATTACTATCCGTCGATCGCGTTAGTGAAAAAAATTGTTTCTATCTTGAAAGAGAATTAAGCAAGCAATTGTTACAGACTCCCAATTTGGGTCGCGTGGAAATTGTATACTTAAGGGAAGTGAAGCGATAAGATAGCCGTAACTTATTTTGAAAATAAAAATCACAACTTTTAAATTACTAGAAAAAATAATACGGGTGTTTGATACGCCACGGTCGATAATTGTCCTTGTTTACAAGACCGTATGATCATTGAGAAGAAGTAAATTTTTGTTCTTGAAGCATTTTCCCGGATTACTCAGATTCCCCATGTCAATATATTTCCTTCAACGTACAACCGTATTTTATTTGCTATGAGTTTAAAAGAGCTACGAACTCATTGATCGAAATTGTGATTGGGTCACTAAATAGAAAACTATCGCTGCAATCTTATTCCGCTCAAAAAAGTTGTTAAGAAGAGATATCGTTTAACAGAGAATATCGGAATTTATTTTCTTCTTGAATTAAGAAATTCATCACAATATGTTGAGCGATTTCATTTAACTTGTGCTCTATAGATCAAATCTTCTAACATCAAATTTGCATGGACCTATCTTACACTAGACATGCCAGTCTTGGAAAGTAGATAATTTCTTTGTTATTTAAGTTTGTATTTTTTAGGTGTCACTCACACACTTACCATGCAAATGCAATTAAAACATATTTGTGTGGCACCCCACAAAACCGAGAGAATACAGACAACACAGCTAATCGTCGATACAAAAAAATCTATGTAACTTGTGTCACCCACAGAACCTTTGCAAATGATAATATGAAACGATTTATTAAAAGAGATTTGTAAACATATTTTATTATAGTAGTTTCATTTGATTGCTTACACGTTTGTGGGTATTTTTTTCTTTTAAATTGTTTGACCTTTTTCTTGAAAAGTTACTGAAAGTTACAGGGTGAGTCACGTAACTTTAGCTCCTCCTGCAGTTTTTGAACGGTTGAAGTTATTACAATGCACTTTTCATTGAAATGCATGAGGAAATGGGGCTAATTAATTCATGTATTCATTTCCATTTTATCATTTGTATTGTTCGAGATATTGAGGTAATTTTGCTTTTTAGTTTCTCGCCTCACGAAGTTCTTCGTAAGAAGAGGAAGTTATGTAATCGTGCGCCGAAAAACGTGGAATTTTTTCAAATGGAATTAAACATATTTTTAGTCTACCATGACGAGCGTAAAAAGACGAATCCAATGAGATACATATTTTCATATGTTAGATAAGCATTTTCTTGAGTAATTTTGATTTTTGCAACTCGTATTTAACGTATATTGTAACGCTCCGAGCACTTGCTAACAAGGAGAGCGCTGCGCGACCTTGTTTCGTGGACTGTTATATTTAAAATATCCGTTAAACACGAGTTGCAAAAAAATCAAAATTACTCACAAAATGCTTATCTAACATGAAACAATATGTATGTCATTGGAATCGTTTTTTACATTCGTAATGATACGCTAAAAAATATGTATAGTTCCTTTTGAAAAACACAAAGTTACCTCAATATCTCTTAAAATACAAGTGATAAAATCGAAACGAATACCTGCACCATTTCCTCATGCACTCTCGTGAAAACTGAACTGCAATAACTTTAACCGTTCAAAAATTACAGGTGGTGCTAAAGTTACGTGACTCACCCTGTATGTACGTGTGTGTACGTTCTGGTACCTCCGGAATAACTATTAAAATATATTATAAATATGTAACTATTTCCATTAAATTAATAGTTACTTTGGGGCACGTTCCGGGACTTACAATTTTAAAAATCAAGCACTGTGTATGTGTGTGTGTCGTTCATTCATTCCTTTATTTATTCATTATTCATTCGTTTGTTTGTTGATGTTGGCAGGTGGAGGAGGGGCGGGGCGGCGAGCGCAACGCCTACCTGCGCGACCACAACATCGAGACGTTCCTCATCGTGCCGGGGGACGCGGCGTTCCGCGGGGTCGGGGGCGGCGGCGGGGGCGGGGGCAGCGCGCGGCGGCCGGCGCCGGGCGCCATGAACGGCAGCGTGTCCAAGGAGCTGCGCATGATGGGCCACACCGCCGCCGCCGTCACCACCGGCACCAACAGCTCAAAGTTCTCCAAGTGAGCAGCAGTCTCGCCTCGGGATAGCTCTCAAACGCCCCAGTAGTAGAGAGCGTGTGATGACAGAGGTGTTCATTAGCAAACGAGCCAAAAAAGGCAGTTCTAGGCCCGATAAACTGTCAATCAGCCCAAAGTGAATCAATGTTTTAAAAAGAAGTAACTTTTATCTTCTATCTTCTAAGACACATTAACGTTCGTAAAACACCTCATTCATTAGCGCATTCAAGTGTAAACCGCACAGAACTCACTATTAATGCAAAGGTGTTTACGGGCATTGATGTTTTGCAAGATATACAATGTGTTATTTCATACGATGTTCAATGGCACATTATAAAACGTATATTTTGATGTAAAGGAATTTAACGTTTCAAAAACTCCTTCATGAAGTGAGTTTTCATAATTATGTTACTCTCGCTGTGAAAACGCTTCGAAAGATCTATGGGACAACGCAAATTACTAGCTAAATTAATATGTATAATTAAACCTTCAAAAAATTGAAATAAATGAATGTTACGTATGTGTATAGAAGGACAATCAAAGCATGGTTTCTTGAGCTCTCCAATCGGTATCATCGCTTTTTTAGACTTCCTTTAAAAAAAAAGCTAGTTACGAACCTTTTGGTCGGCATTTGATAACAAGACTTTAGCGCTCCCGCGTAATATAAATGATTTACATTGGCAAAAGAGCTGTGGATTTTATTTTATTTTTAAAAAACTGATAAGAACAAACTTGAGTTCTGCATTAGCAAAAACGCTGAATAAAATCACACAAAATAGTTTTCCAAAAAGGAATAAGCACACTGCTTAAGAACAAAAATAAAACTGCAATAAATTAAATATTTTAACAAAACCGGCCTTTAAGAGCTCTGTAATAACATACCGTTACGTACCTAATATCAAAAAAGTTGCTGTTCAATGTGAACAAACATGTAAATCTTAAATATTTCAAAAGAGTTCGGTTAATACGCTGGTTGTTACGGTCACGTCAACTACTGAGGTTATTGGTTCCGTAAGTGTAGTTCATGTTTTTTCATCGGGTGGTGGTGGTGGTGGTGGTTGTCTTCCCCCGCTGGATGGCGTGATCCGGCGCAGACCTACCATCGGCTAGCGGATTTTCCCACAACCATGTATCTCCTATCAGCGGGGCACCGGTCTACCGGCATGTGTAGTAGTGCAACATGTTAGTGTAAATGTGTGCAAGAGTTGGAGATAGGACAACGAAGAGGAAGAAAAGAACGCGTAGGGTCCGTGTCCCGTTTGTTAGGGTACTACTCCGGCATTTATCAGTGTTGATCGGAGAAATCACGGAAAACTACCGATCAGAGCAGCCGACCTCTAGAATTCTTCTCCAGACAGCGACTGAGTTCGACCTAGCTGAGAAGCTAGTGCTGAAAATTCTTGCCACTGTCGGAACTCAAACCTAGAACCTCCCGGTCAGAGGCACTGCTGTGACATCTTTTGATGCACTGAGCCACCTCACCCGGTCGAAGAGTTCTTCTTGACCCCTTTTCTGGATCCCTGACGCGAGTGGGGTCGTAAGAAGTGACGCATTGAGTATAACAATCCACATCGGTACGCGCAGTATGAGAATAGGAGGATAACACAACCCAAATATTTGCAATTTCAGTCAAAAGCTGTGTCATTGGTTTTGGATTTTCTCCGAGTTCTTGGGTATCTATTAAAACCACAGACATCTCTCATATGGCCGGAAGCATCAAAGTTTTCTTTATATTTATGCCCAAATTTGAAACTAGTAATATAGATTCATTATTATTTATTATTACCAAAAAATATAAATTACTATTTAATATCACTAAATAATTTTAAAATTTTAAACTTTCTGGAGAAGTATCTCCTTGAATCATCGCGTACGATTTTTCTGGTGCGCTGATGCTCAGTAGCCTACAGCAGTTTCAATCGCCCTTGTGTGCGTCTCCGTGTCATCGCGTTAGAGCATGATGGGCATTGATGTCCACAAGATGCATCTTTTCGGCATAAAATTCTCCACACTTTCCCTCTCCTTGCTGTTGTTGATTGGATCTGACGACATGCAAATGATTTGTAGTTAACCACCCTTACAATTCAGACAAAAGGAAACAAAAGTATTTGTATTGTAGGAAAGTATTTGAATTTAAAGGAAAATGTCTACATCCCAGGAATCTATGCTAGAGGAAAGAATATTTTACTTTGCATTGAAATGCATAAATTATTTTTGGGCTAAAGCAAACACATCCTAATTTAACACTGTAGTTTATTCAAAATTCAGACCGGCTTAGATTACTCAGGGAATTAACTGATGTCATTATAGTGCATCTGACCGGAGGATCCTAGAGTTCGAGTCCCGACGGTGGCAGGACTTCAACAGCAGCTAGGTCGTGTTCAGTGGCTGTCTGGAGGAGAATTCTAGCGAGTGGCTACTCCGTGGTTTCTCCGATCAACACCAGGCGAATGTCGGAGCAGTACCCTAATAAGCAGGCCACGGACCGCTTGCGATCTTTCCTTCTTCTTCAACATTCTTCTTCTATTACTTCTTTTTCTTCTTCATCTACTACTACTACTTCTCTCCTACTTATTCTCTCCTTCATCATCTCCTCTTCCTCCTTCTTCTTCTTTGTACTATCCTCACCCTCACTTACACACACACTTTCATGCTCTACATCACCACACAAGACAGGAGACCAGTCGGAAGCTTAGAGCTTGTCCCGGTTAGAGTGGTGCCCCGTTGGCCGTTGGTGAGAGCAACCTGGTTGAGGAAAAACCCGCAAGCCGACTTGTAGGTCGGCTCTGGATTTCACCATCCAGCGGGGGCGATCTCACCATCCATCCCCTCCCGTGCGCGCCCAAAAACACGACCCAATGAGTGAGAAGCGTGCGCATTGTGGAGTGCGACGTGTGCGCAGGCGCGGGCTGAGCGAGGCGGCGGAGGAGCGCGACCCGGAGGACGAGGTGAACGAGTACCTCAAGAGGGCCATCGACGCGCGCAGCATCGACCGCCTGCGCGCGCAGCACTGCCGCCGGCTGCTGCTCACCTTCCGGAAGTCCGAGGTCGAGGCCAAGGTAACATTCTTTTCTTTCTAGGACTTTCATCCACCCAACAGCCTGTTGCCCTTTACGTCCCATATTCGACCATACACTAGACGAACACACTTGTGGGCTCCTCTGATCTGGGGTCAGCACGACCAACACATACAAAGTCAAGGGACAAACAACCATGCCCAAGGCGGGACTCGAACCCGCGATCCTTCGGATCGAAGCGCTGAGTCGGTACTCGCTCTTGGCCACCTCGGCCATCCAGGTCAGCTAACATTCATTTACTTACTAAATACATGATCAGGCGCGACAAGCCTCACCATGTTCGCATAAACCAAAGATATACACGAGAAAGAAGTATAAAATTACAATTTAGTAAACAGAAAAGAATAGAAAAGAAATTTCTGTTCTTTTCTATTCGAAATAAAGTTTAGTCCAGAAATTTGAAGCAATTTTTGAGAAAATAATGTAAAGTATCCCCAAAATCAAAATATTGTTTTCAAACTCGCGGGAGTTCGTTCAGATCGATCGTGGATTATCAATTTTGAAGAAAATCGTGGGAACGGTTTATTCGCTACAGTTGACCACAGACTGAGAGACGTTTTGCCGTCAATCGATTTTTCGATGTCAAGGATCCACAAAACGCGTATTCAGACTACCCAACGTGTTAGAAGAAGTATTTTATTTATTTATTTATTTACTAAATACATGAATAGGTAGGGCAATTCTGATAATGTTCTCGATAAAACAAAGATACAAATGGCAAATAATATAAAATTACTTGGCTAGAAACAACACGTTTTTAAATACTATACATTCTGTTTAAAATGTGTTGTTCTAGCCTGATGATGGGGAAATTGAGCCTCGAATCTCGCTCAGTAGAAATATGAATAAATGCGTTATTAACAATAATAGCTCTTTCAAGAAACCGATCGTCTCATAAATGGGCAAAGTAATTTTCCTTGATAATAGAAAATGAACAAGAATTTTAAGAATTGTCATGTAATAGCATCTGTGTCATATAATTTGCCAGGATAATTATAACATAAAATTAACTCAATTTTTTTGCTAAAATGCGAATACTACTTCTGGTAACATTGAACATTTACACAATTTTTTTTATTGACCGCTGGATGAAAATTAGTATTCAGAATATAGTAGATATTATAATATATACAAACCACGTGGCAAAGTCCTTTTTGGGGCTGCGGGGAATGGATTTCACTTACAATGAATATTGCATACTTTACTATCGAGTTCGATTAATACAATCAGCGTAATCCACATAACGCCTATTGGTTCTTGCAGCGGCAAAAGTTTATTACAATACTTTGGAGGCACTAGCACTTCTAACCAAGGAAACGCAGGTCACAACACGTCTATTGCAACAATGTTATCGATTAATTAGTAAGCTTTAAATATTTATATGTGTCTGAGAGTTACCTTAAAGCAAATTATTTCTACGACTTTACCCATTTGTCACAGGGTCAAAAAATGAGAGAGCAGAAATATGAAACATTTTTAAAAACACAATGGAGATCAATGTGAAAGTGCATTAAAATATGGTTGCGTAAAGAATATTGATGAAAATTGGATTAGATGTAAAGTTCCTCCCTTCCGAATATTTCCGTAGTATTTTTTACGAATCATTTGCAATAAACGTGTAAATGTTTTATGTCTTAAACGTTTGTGTATTGTAAGTCAATATGCACTTAAAATTAGGTCAAGAAGAAGAAGAAGAAAGATGGATTTGTTCGAATATTAATGCGACTGATTGTAATTCATCGAGTTTGCACAAAATAGATATAATTATTTGTTGGCACTTTAATTGTTTATTGTAAAAATTAGGCTTTCCTCCCTTTCTTACCTCCTCAGCTTATGTCACGGAGATTTTGATCATGTGGCGGGTCACAAAACTTAAGTAATAATGAATGTGATTCAAAACCGTAGATTCAAGATACCAATATATGAATTTCTATTTTTATGGGTATATACATTCCTAGCATGAAAATAAATATTATAGTGATCGTACAGAGAATCCTACAAAGAAAAAACTCCTGAGACTCAGGCGCTCGAATTCCTTTTGATCGCATCAGGGCGGCTTTAGCGATGCATCGATTTTTCGCAGTTTATTGTTGAAATTTTGTATATTGAAAATTATTATTTGTTGCATTAATAATGAAGGAGAAAGAATGATTCTTCTAACACGTTGGGTAGTCTGAATACGCGTTTTTTGGATCCTTGGCATCGAAAGAATTTTCATGAAGGAGAAAAAATTTTAATTGTAAATACTTTTTTTCACTTTAAAAATGTGGATTACCGTAATGAGACAAAGACAAGTATCGCAATCATGGGCATCGCATCACGTTCTTCTGCCAAACAATTCCGTATATTTTTCGCAACGAATTTAATTGCTTGTATTACCCTGCGATTTTCCACATTTACCCGGAGCTCGGCGATTACTTCTGAAATCCGGAGTCTCTGGGGCAAACCCGGAGAGGTAGCTATCCTACTTCCTTCCCCGAAGATCCTCCCCCTTCCCCCTCGTCTTCCCATTTGCGAGCATCCAGTCGCGAGAACACCAGCCCAAGAACGCGAGTCAGCTAATATGAACAATTTAATGAACAGGCCTGCCCTAGAGCATTGCTTATTGTCTCTGGTAGAGTAAACGTAATTATTTCTCTATACATCTTTCTGAAAATTTAACAAATTTATCATTATCTTATCATATTATGTATTTTTCATCTTTACAAATATAAAAACGTCCTTAGTAGCTCTAAACCATCAAATATTTCAATATCTCCGCAATATATAAGTGAACAAGATTTCAAAAAACAAAAGGAAAGAAAAAGGTGTCTGTCAAATTGCCTCGAGATACGACATTCCAAGCCAACGTGCTTTGTTCAACTACCATAAGCAAAATTGCCTGAGACTTAGACGAATGTTCTCTCGCCGAAAATGGGAGGGAAACGCGATAAGCAAACGTGGAAGACGCCCTCAGGGAGAAAGTCACGGAAATTGCACATTTGGCGGAAGACAAAGAGCCTCTTCTCACTCGAGGGAGCCAGGAAGGCCGCCATTCGTCGCGCGGAAGAATTGGAAGAAACAAATGACCTTTGCGATATGAACGTAGCTAAAATGTTTACCAGTCAGCTGCAGCTTGCGTCGTATCTTTTGGGCAGGGAGAGGCAAACTAAATGCAGGAGCGTTCAAAACAAAATTAAATTGTTTCTATGATATATATTTATGGGATTGTGTGACTGATTTTGTCCTGAAATGAAATTATTTAATATCTTAAAAAACAGTACTAGGAGTAGTATCTTCAATAAATAACCTGCTCTCAAATTATAAATTAGTGCTAGATTCCACGATCGAAACTAGTGTTATTAAACTAAATTAATTAACGTTTTGTATTTAGGAATTAGCAGGATTATAAATGATCGTTCAAGAAACTTACGTTTGATCACTACAACTGTTGGCAAATATTAACACGTTATTCTTCCAATACATAACATTAACAATAGATCATTAACTGACGAAGAACAAAAATAATTATTTTAAATTCATGAACGTATAAAACTATTTAGTCTTCATGATTGCCAGTTTATATCGTCTAAAATATAGTTTTGCAGAAAAAATAATGCATATATAAAATGTCCAATTAGAAGTACAATCGAAGTTTTAACTCTAATTACTAGTGGTAATCAGAAAAGCGATTCGCTGGCTTATGATATTAAGTAATCTCTGTTGTTCCCAAACGAAGAAAATATTTGTCGTAGATTACCTATATTTTCAAAACGAAAACACTTCCATTTAAAGATAATCTTTGAAATTCATATCTTTCAGATAAAAGGAAATAAAATATGGTAATGCGATGTTAATCATACACACACGCACACATGATCGTGCACGAGCATTTTGTTCATGTTCTTAGGCCCAGATGCTCACTTGCTTGTTGTCCTTTAAATTTAGCACTCTTGAATGCTTTCCTTTTCTTTCTATAGAGTTGCCGATAGAATTGCAGATACTAGCAAAACGTTAGCTTCAAGGAATAAAATATATTACAATATACGAGTAGAATAACATGCAAATACTGACAAATTTGGACAAAAATAGTGGAAATTTTGAGAGCGATTAAACAGTATTAACCCGTGCCACCACGCACTTTAATATCTCAGAATATGTTTTTAGATATTTTTATTTAGCAATAAAGTCTATAAATACTTTTGTATATTTGTAATAAAATAGCTTACCTTTGACTACTAAATTGAGATTTTTTACATCTATCTTTGACGACTTAATTGAGACATCTTACTAAAAGTATTTTCTAGAGGTCGGCTGTTTTGTTTTCCATGGTTTCTCCGATCAATACCAGGCAAATGCCAGGTATTGCGCCCTGCGCAAACGATTTCTTTGAGCGCAATTTTTTCTTTACTTCACCGCAACTAAGTGACTTTCATTCCCCATTCCAGAGAACGTTTATTAAATTTACTTTAATATTGCAATAAAAACCGAAAATCCTGAAATGTTGAGATATTAACCTGTATTTCGTTAATTTAATTTCATGAATGTCTTGTGTTGCAGTACTCAAATGAAAGGGATCGCATGCTGGCCACGTACTTTTTCTGTTCGATGGTGATCTACGCATCTGTAGCAGCCGTGCAGCTCATGACAGCTCCATGGTAATACCAAGGACAAGTTGCTTCTCTGAACCGGACAAAAAACGTTTAATGTCCGTAAACCGTCTCTTCTGTTTTTTACTCATTCAACATCTTTTTACAAACATTACAACGGTTGGATACAAAGTAGTGGCAACTCTGGTGTTACGTGAAGATGGATGAGCTTGGAAACGGATAATGAAATGCGATTCAAGGAGCGAGGGGTGGTGAGCGAGCATATGTTAGACAGTCTAAAACAGGAGTGCCATGAAGCAGGCGAAAAGAGTGAAAGCACCCTCACAATATGGTAATTAGGTAAGATGAACAATATGCCAAAAAAGATGTTACAAATACTGGATTCCTCAAAATTGCAGCTGAATCAACGTACTGAGGTAAAATAGTGGCACCAAGCGAGGCGGCACAGGGCATCAAGATGCCACTGCAGCGCCTCTGAGCTGCAGCGTAGGTTCCACTCCCAACGGTGGCAGGATTTTCGACACTAGCTAGGTCAAATTCAGCCGCTGTCTGTAGTCGAATTCTAGCTGCCGGCTACTCTGATCGGTAGTTTTCCATAGTTTCTTCTATCAATATTAGGCATATGCTGGGTCAGTACACTAACAAACGGGCCACAGACCGCGCGCGATCAAGAGGGTTCCCGATCACCGGTCGGGAGCTTAAAGCTAGTCCCGGCTGAAGTTATGCCCGCTGGTGGGAGATACTTGGTTGGGGAAAACTCCACTAGCCGACGGTAGTTCAGCACCGAATCTCGCCATGCAGCGGGGGAAGATCTTTGCCACCTTCCGTGCCAAATCATGCACTTAACTTTCGACACTAATGACCTCAGCAGTTGACGTGCCGGAATCACAACCAATCAACAGTTGCATCGTTATGTCCTTGCAAAGGAACTATTGAATATTTACGACTGACAAATTTCTCAAAAGGAGAGTTAGTACATACGAAACACGAGCTCGGTCAAATGAACAACGGTTGTCGCGAGAATTCAATGAATGAAAACGCCCAGGTTTTCCTCACCCCAAAAACGCGCTATCTTCACAAGGTGATGTGCAAGTTATGTTTATAGTCGCTGCCATATCCATGAGGCATTCCATCATAAAGTTGTACCTCATAGGTGGACGATCAGTGCAGCCTACTATTGTAACTTCACACAGCACTATCTTCGAACCGCACTCTGAAGAAAGCGTCTACACGTTTTGACACTGACTCATATCATGCTTCGCAACGAACGTCACACGGCCAGCACTGTGATGGAAATCCTGCCTAAATGGAAATGGAACATTCACCGTATGAGTCATTCAATATGACCCCGTTCGATTAAAATCTTTTCGCGAAAATGAAGGAACCTCTTCGCGGGCGGCACGACACAATGAGAAGCTATTTTTCGCAGAGTCGGGCAGTCGCCTTTCACACGTATGGCAGAAAACAGAGGCGGTGGGGTTGCTAACATTGAAGGAAGGCAATAAATAATCTTGGATGAATAAACACTTGTGCGGATTATAAACGTTTTGCCACTACTTTGATTCCATCCCTTGTAAGTAAAACGTTGAAAAAATATTCCAAATCATCAAATTCAAGCAATTTCACATAAGCGATTCGCCTGAACTAAACACAATTATTTGCTTTACAGGGTATTTATATAGCAGAAATATATCCGATCGTTTTTCCTCAATACCTTTAACATTTTAGTTGTAGTTACAGTAATTATAAAATAAGATAATGAACTGATTAGTTTCAAATTTGTAACGTTTTCACACCTCTACTACAATTACGGAAACTATTGTAAAGATGAGCTTACTATATCTGCTCACCATTATTCATCATCTCGATATTCTTTGCCAATATTGGGTACCTGAATTTTAGCAGAAGAGTCTGAAATCATTGATTTCTATTTTGCTTCCATGTAAACTGAACCCAACTTACGGTTATCCTTTCATCACTAGGCAACCGCCTGATAAATATTCATTTTCGCGTCATGAATACGGATTCACTATTTGACCTTCAACACGTTTTAAAATTCATTGCCGAACAAGCTTACAAAGCGGTATGTAAGGTCAACCTAGTGAATTTATATGACACATTTCGTTGATGCAAAATCACCTGCATGATGTGGTCTACACGCTGGGGCTGATGAATTCTTTAGGATCAAAGGGGGGTCACTATTTGCAGGGTGGAAACAAATTGGCGCTTTCAGCAATATTTCCCAAAAATATTTAAACGCATTTTCTGTGTACATTCAAGTCACGTGTCAAATGAATTATAAAAATCTGCATGCACGAATGAAACTCTATTGGTTAATTTATTTCGCGTTTCCACTACTGGAAAAGTATCACAACACCAATTGCAAAATGACTCTTTTTCCGCAACAGTGACTTCAGTCCGACGATTTCATTTTGGGAAATCATTAAAACGATTTCCCAAATTAATTACTAAAAAGTGCATTCATCACGTAGAAATTTCTGTAATTCATTGTAAAATTACACGGAGTATACTTGCACAGTCGATAATAATGAAACAAGTTCGATTTAGGCATCATAGTGAAACGACTTCACTTCACAAGGTGTTAGCCGATTACCACAATGGCGAGTTCCATTGTGTTGTTACATCAATCGTGTATTATAAAAACTTTTATCAACGACGTTTAAAAAGGCATTTTTATTGAATTTCTAGTAAGTGCTCGAAAACGTTTTAGATAAGATAGTAATATTGTTCGTTTTTTTCCAACGCCTTTCAATTGTCTTCTAAACGAAGAGTATTGACTGAGTCCTTAAACAAAAAAAACTTCAATAAATCTATTAGAGTGCAAGTGCTACAATGAAGCAAATATCATCCGTATGACTGCACTAAATCAAATGTTATTGCATTGTTAAATATTGAAATATATTTTGCAATGGGCATCGTAAGACAACACGATAATGGAGTATACCCAAACGAGTATCGTCGAAATATGTTACGATACGAATATAGTACAACGTTTTGTTAAAATGAACTTTAATTTTCATTTAACTATTTCGTCGTTTAGTTGACAAAATTCTCAAAACCAAATATTTTCAGGAAACAACAAAAACATTGTTATACAACTTAATATTTTAACGTCAGATACAAAGTTTTGATTATTTACTAAAGGACTTTTGCACCCTATGCAGCACGTTTTATTTAGCATTTGAAAACATGCAATACAGAATCGTCTTTTTTAGACAGCCACTAGTAAAAGCGGTTCTTTCAGAGCATGTATAGCGTGTTTAGAGTTCAATTTTTACCACTAGATCTAAAACTGAGACGATACTCAAGTGTTTAAAAAGATCTGTGAATGCAACAAAGAAAACAAAATACTTTCATCTAACAGCATCCACTACTATTGATCTTAATGTATCATTAAGTGATTTGTATACTTATAAAATAAAATCAGTCAATAAGACTGTCTAAAAATAGTGTACGACACATGTGGTAAAAGTGATTTATCTTCCTCGTAGGATTGTGCCATTCAGCCTATAGACCTCGTGTCCGACAACTTTCCCGACTCGCAAAATAAAATTTTACTTTTACCACTCGTATAATAAATAACTATTTTAGAAACGAAATTTGTCTATCTTAACGACGATTTGTCCCGTACAAGATGACATACTAATGTTGATACTTGTTAATAAGATTCAGTGGATTAGTTGTAATATTACTTTCTTTACGAAACTGTTTTCTGTTAATAACACTGGGCCATATGTTATTATAGCACTTGCGTTATAATAACTCTTATTACGAAACTGATCTTAGTTTCGTGAAGTTTAACTTTAGATAATGAAAGTGGATAAAAAATGTGTAGTTCATAGACGTTCTTTACATCCTCGAGTTCCCGGGGATGCGCTCTTCCCCCCCTCGCAGTCCCTGGCAGATTGCCCTCGTTTGCAGGACAGCGTCCCTGTACGCGACGCTGGCGGCGGGCGCCCTCACGGTGAGCCTGGTGAACGCGCTCATCCGCTCCGAGAACAGGCAGGTAAGAGCTCACCCACGCCGCTCTCCGCACTGCCCCTGCACGCGGCCTGCCTGGTCGCAGCACAGGTTGCAAAGCTCTCCCTTGCAGAATGGATGTGTGTCGCCTCTCTCCCTTTTTTCTCTCCTCTCCATCACTCCAACTCGGGATCACGCACTCTCGCTCGCTTACTCCCGCTCCCTTTCTCCCTCTCTTACTCTCACTCTCACTCACCCTCCGACTCTCTCGCACCCTCACTCACTCTCGCCCCACTCACTGTTACTCTCTCACTTAATCTCACCCTTGCCCTCACACTGACTCTCACCCTCTCACTCTCACCCTCAACCACTATCACCCTCTCACTCACTATCGCCATCTTACTCACTATCGCCCTCTCACTCTCACCTCTCTCACTCTCATGCAGTTACTCGTGCTCACTCTCGGTCGCTTCCTTACTCCATCTCTCTAATGCATTCTCAGTCAGACTCGCTCCCTCTCTCTCACACACTAACTCACACCCTCTCACTAGCTCTCACTCACTCTTGCCTTCTAATTAATTCTCACCCTCTCACTCTCACTCATTCGTACCCTCACTCTCACTCTCTCTCTCTTTCCCACTCACTCTCTCCTCACTCGCGTCCTGACGGCGGCTGGATTTTCGACACTAGCTTTTCAGCTCGGTCGAATTCAGTCGCTGTCTGGAGGAGAATTCTAGCGGCCGGCTGCTCTGACGGGAAGTTTTCTGTGGTTTCTCCGATCAACACCAGGCGAATGCCGGAGCAGTACCTTAACAAATGGGCCACGGACCGCGCACGATATTTCCTTCCTCTTCCTTGTCCTATCCTCTCCCTTTACACACACACTTACACTAACATACACTACACCAGCACATGTTCCGGGAGACCGGTCGGGAGCTTAGAGCTTGTCCCGGCTGGGACAGTGCCCCGCTGGTGGGAGAGTCCTGGTTAGGGGGGAAACCCCGCTAGCCGAAGGTAGGTCGGCACCGGATCTCGCTATCCAGCGGGGGAAGATCACTGCCATCTCCCGAGGTAAAACATGTACTAAACTTACGGGACTAAGCTGTTCACGCGCCCGTAATCACCAACCAACCAACCAACCAACCAACCAACCAACCAACCCTCCTCACTCACATTCACAAAGACGCTCCTTCACACACTCTTGCTCCTCTCACTCGCTCTCATCCTCTCATTCACGTTCACCTCATTACCGCTCACCCACTCTCCCCTTTCTCACTCTCACCCTCTCTCACTCTCACCCTCTCTCACTCTCACCCTCTCTCACTCCCACCATCTCTCACTCCCACCATCTCTCACTCTCACCTTCTCTCACTCTCACCTCTCACTCTCACCCTCTCCCTCTCACCCTCTTCCACTCCCACCCTCTCTCACTCCCACCATCTAGCTCATTCTCACCCTCCCATTCTTACTCTCACTCTCACCCTCTTACATTCCTGACACCCATTCACTCACACGCTTCCTCACACACTCTCTTTTTTTCACTCTGGAACCCCCGCTAGCTCAAGTGTATTTGCCGTTTCCTCCTGCCCTTTCCCCTCGCCCCGTGGCCGCTGCGTGGCGCGGGGCGCGGGGCGCGTGGCGCGGGGCGTGGCTGAGCGCGCGGCGCGGGGCGCGTGCTGTGTTGCGCAGGGGGCGCCGGCGGTGCTGCGGCGGGCGGCGGCGCGCGTGTGCCGCCAGAGGGCGCTGGCGCAGGCGGCGTCGGGCGTCGTGCTGCTCGCCACCTACGCCGCCACCCTCGCCCCGCTCGTGAGTACACCCCCTCACTCACCTCGTGCACATGCTCCATTATCTCTGGATCAGGCATCTCTTTAGCAGTGTTTTAGTTTTACTCTTTTCAGAGAAGAAGACAGTTGTTTGCAAATGTAAGTGTACCCACACATAGATAGGAGTTTTTCAATCGATTTGAACTAACATGAAAAGCATATCGGAAAGAATTTTCTAAAAAAAACTTTAAATTTGTTGCACAAAAGAATCGATCTATAGGAACTCTATCATCGGTAGGAAATCTGAAGGAGTATCAATACATCATTGTCTAATGAGAAAGGGGTGACAACTTTACGAAATTTCATCTTCAAAACTTTCAAATCTTGAAAATTAGAGCACGCTTTTGATTTTAATAACATTATCTTCCGAAAGTGTCAAGCATTCATTCAAGAGTTAAGGAGTGGTGTGAATAAAAAGTAAGCAAAAGCTTTGACTGGTAATTTTAAGCAAATCTTTGTTTTAGCTGAATAAAAATAAGCAAAAGTTAATACTTTTTAGCAAAAGCATTTTCTAGTAGCCAAAGCAAAATTTTCCGGTAAATGCTTGGAAAGGTGTGAATAAAGATCAGCTTAAGCTTTATTTTTGAAACAAAAGCTGATAACTGTTCTAGAGTGCCAGTGCCAAAAAATGGCTGCTATTATGCATATTCGATTTCGCAAACATTTCTTCAAGCAAATGGAATGTGCCAAAGTGATTGTTTTTCCTTCTATCAGTCTAATCAAGAAAATGTTCATTGGGTAGCTACTTATTTCCTGGTTGAGTCACATGAAACGAGAGGTGGAGAGTTATCGCCCATTCATTTGATGCAGATATTTCTTCGCTTTGTTACCGATCCTGACTTCCAAGCAGGTGTAGTAACAGAAGGCGTTAACCGAACAACTTTTTCCAAAACAATAACATATGTAATGAATAAAATTCTACAGAAAGCTTATGAATGGATTAAGTTTACAACGCACATGAACTATGCTCAAGAACAGTGCAGTTCCCCATGTGCAATTGGCGTTGTAGATTGTATTGGCCACCCAATAAAGAAACCTACTTATCATGGCGGTAAATACATAAATCGTAAGAATTTTGTAAGCATAAACGTTCAAGCTAAATGCAATGCGAATGAAGAGTTCACTTGTGTATATGCTCAGTGGTCCGGATCTGCACATGACAGTCAATCTGACCTTTATGAATTTATGAACAAACCAAAAAAGTGACGTAGTTTTACTTAGAGACATCGGATAAGGCATTACCCCGTGGTTGCATACACCGTACAGAAACCCTTGAACATTCGAGGAAATGGCATACATAACCTCTTCGCCAAGGAGGGCGTTATAATAGAACGATGTTTCTTCATGTTCTGAATTTTTTTCTTAATTTTTTCTGTAATTTCCTTCCCGTATTGTTACATGTATTTTTCCTTCAATTTCTATTCCAATCTTTTGACGTATGTGTGTACTTTGGCACGATAGCTCTTTACGAACTAAGGCCTACCAGCAGCGACCCAGCCTTGCGGCCATGGGTTGATGGATACGTGTGGTTAGCTGGTAGCAATCTCTACGCCTTATCTCAACCTGAGAAGTGAACTTTCTCATCGTCACACAGCAACGGATACTGAAACATTGCAAGGAAAGCGCACAGGTTGTTTTTTTTTTTTTTTTTTGTTTTTTGACCCGATCGGGAATCGAATCCGGTGTTACGCCGTGAAATGTAAGCATGCTATCCAAAGATAGCGACAGAGAGCTAATCTTTTGAAGTAGACTCTCGAAACTCATATAATGTATTCACTCTAAGATTAGAAATGCAACATTTACATTCGCGGATTGTGTGCGTTCAAGCACTGAACATTATAGAACAAAGTAAAAAGGTGCTCGTGGTTGTCCGGGTGACGCCGCGTCGAAAGCTGTGATGCCGACATGCCAATCATCTCGTCGTGGTTTTACTCAGGTCGCCTGAGTAGGACCACGACAAGATGCACGCAACATCGGCATTACAATCTTTGACGCGGCGTCACCCGGACAGCCAAGAGCACTTGCTAGACTCTGGCCGCGGGAGCCAGAGTCAAACTAAAAAATATATGAAAGTTCAGTTAGGATTCGTTTGGAATAACACACATAGTTTTCGGGATAAAGTGCATTTAATTAGTTTTGTTTTCAAGATAAATGAATTAGTAATTTGATGCAGGTGCCAATCTCCCTCTGTGCAACAGCTATTATTACTAAGTATTACACTTCAGGAGTAAACATGCAATTGAATACTGAACAACATTGCGTAAATTGTGTAGCATGGCAAAACAATACTGCAGTAATCTCATCTTCATGAAACATCTAATTTTCTGAGCATTTTCTACAAGAGCTCGGATTACTAGTTCCAGTATTGATTACCTGGAGTTCCTGCATATGCGTATGCAGTCCATTTCTTCTTTCTTTTTATCCTTCTTTACCTCTCCTTCCTCATCTTCAATACAACCTCGTCTACCTCACTCTTTTATCCATTTCTCCCTTTTCCTTTCAATTCCCTCCCACCACTACTTTGATTTTTGTTCTCCCTCTGCTCGCATCTTACTTTCTCTCTCAAAAAGTGCGGCGCCTGATGTCTGTTCGACGGCACGTGTGTTGAGCAGCTGCTGGACCCTTGCGTGCCGGGCGCCGCGGCGGCCGCCGACGCCTCCGTCTCCGCTGACCTCAACGCCACGACGTGGTACGCGGAGGCGACGCTGCCCGCCGCCCCCGACGGCCCCGACGCTACCGCCACCGCCCGCCACGCGCCCTGCACGCACAACGCTTACGTCGCCGACGTGAGTCCGCCCCTCCTCTGCCGTCCACCCTCAATGACCCCGAATATGGGCTTTCTCTTCTTATTCCTCTCTGCTCCATTTTGCTTCGTTTTTCTTACCTCTTTTATTCTCTCTTCTCTAAACATTTCTTTCGCCCCCCTCGAATTTTATTTTATTTTCCCTCCCCCTATCTCGTTTCTTCTTTAATTCCTCTCTTCCCTCTTCTTCGTCCCACTATTACTCTCTACTCTATTTCCCTCCTGTTCTTTCCTCTCTTCTTTCGCGCTCTTCACAGTTTTAATCCCGACATCTTTCTTTCTCTTCATTGTACTATGTGTTTCGTCTACCCATTCTTGACACACTCATTTTCTACCTATATTACTCGTTTCTCTTCTCTTTCTGCTCTTTTCTACTTCCTCCCTTTTCGCTCCTTCTACCATTTTCTTCGGTCTTTTTTCTTTCTACGCCTTCTTTACCTTTTCGTCTTTCCCCTCTTTCGTACAACTTCCCTCTATTCATTTTCTCACTCTTCATTCCCATTTTCACTTAACACTACTTTATTTTTTGTTCTTCCTCTACACTCATCTGTTTTTTCTCATCTTTCTTTTTCTACACCCTTTACCTGTCTCCTTCATTTCTATTCTTTTTTCACCTCGTCTCCCTTACCTTTTCCACAACTTGTTTTTATCATTTCTTGTCACTCTTCCCTCTTATTTTTGCTCCTAATCCACATTGCCTTCCATTTCCATCATTATTGCCAAAGAAAATTTATCTCGTTATTGTACTTTTTTGTCTTCCATACTCTTCAATTCTTCTACATCTACCTCATAATTTTCTATAGAAACTCCACTAATTAATAACGATAACTCAAAAGTGAACTGATCGGCCGTGCGTGTGTGTGCGCAGTACCTGCCCTTCTGCGTGCTGCTGGTGATGGTGCAGTGCGCCGTGCACCAGGTGCTGGTGACGCCGGCCAAGCTGTTGGCGCTCGCCACCATCTGCGCGTCTTTCCTGGCGCTGACGTCGCTGCTGCCACCTGCGCCCGCCCCCGCCGCGCCCTCGCCCGCGCCCACCGCCCCGGCGCGCGGGTCAGTCACCCCCTCCCCCACCCCCCAACCAGCAGCAGCTGGCTAAAGCACGCTCCGGCGCTGCATACCTTTGTGGGAATGGGAGTCTTTGTTGTTTTCTTTATACAACCCCTTCTGTGTACACGATTATTCAGAATTAATGTCACAAACTGCCAGGACATTTAGGGGATCGAAGATAGTCACTTTTGGCCATGTACGTATGATGGAAAATCGCGTGTAACCACAGGCGTGCGCAGCCTAAAACAAGAGGGGTGCAACTACATCTCTCTTCTTCTACTTTCCATATAATATTTTGTATTTCCATAGGACACATTTTTCTATTAAAAACTCAAAACATTCTACAAGAAGAATGAAATTATACCTTAGTGATACAATTAACAATTACGTTTGATTTATACTCTACCATTTACAGGTTTTTCAGATGGATTGGAGAGCTTCTTTTCCAAATGTCTTGTTTCATTTTCCTCAAGTATCAGATTAAACAATGAGAAAATCAGGAATTGACCATATTTACGAAATAAATTTTGTTTTGCGTACGCCACGGAGCTCATTACCGAAGTTTTCAGGTGAATCACGGTCCCTTTGTTTCCCTCTCCTCTTTGGGCATGCCTACGCATGTAACGACCCTAAACAAGTGACATTTCTCACGACGGGTTCCTGAGTGGTGGGCATATCAACGAGCTAGAATATATTACATAGATTGGCTGAAGCACCTCCATTTTGCAGCAAATTGAAGTCATGTTTCTTACAGTCAAAGCAGCGCCCTCTACAGAAACAGATACTGTTCCGTTTGGCGTTGGTGAAGGCCGGGTGGGCGTGGGCCGCGCGTAATATAAATCCTCTTACTCTGTGGTTTACGGCCAAAACCAGTTATTTAAAAACGAAATCACAATATGTAAGGAGAACGAATTGTGACATTTTAAAAACCCCTTGCTTCCTGTATTGGTTATTGTCATAAGAAAGGAAGGTGTTGAAATGTTATTGTAGTTACCATAACGCCTGAAAGTAAATGTTATTGCGATAAGAAGCAACAAAACAGAACACATCAGAATAAATTCAAAGTAATAGAAGGAACAATTTGTAAATTTCATAATTAATGCTGCACGTATTTAACGTGTCTTTTAAAGGATAAATAAATTAAAAGAATTAAATTCTTCTGACAGAATTTCTTTTTAAAGATTAAAAAGAAGCGGAGGTGCATGTGTGTGTGTGTGTTGTGGCAGGGCGCAGGGCGCGGAAGGCGAGGCGGAGGCGGAGGCGACGGCGGCGGCGGAGGCGGCGGCGGCGGCGGCCGCGGCGGCGGCGGAGGCGGCGGCGGGCCGCGCGCTGGCCGACCTGCTCCTGGGCCGCTGCCTCACCGCGGTGCTGCTGCTGGGCTTCCTGGCCGCGCTCGTGCTGCACTCGCTGCAGACGGAGGCCACCTACCGCCTCGACTTCCTCTGGAAGCTGCAGGCCACCGGTGAGACCCCTTCGCACTTCCGGTCGCCCAAGTTGCGTTTCCTTCTCCAGGCATGGCAAGGTCGCGGGCAAGGGAACTAGAATGTTAAGATTTGGCGGGCAATTTCGTACGTCCAGGTTAGGAGGGATAACAGACAAAGATTCTTGTGTGTTGAAAGCGCTGACAAGCTGCTGACGGAAATGGTTCCTTACGGAGGCCACCAACCGCTTCGATTTCCTCTGGAAGCTTCACACTCCCCGTTTGCCAAAGTTTCATTTTCTACCCCAGACGTGTCACGGTCGTAGGCAAAGGAACTAGCGTACTAGAGTTCGCGGGAATTTCCTACGTTCAAGTTAGGAGGTTTAACACACCTAGATTCATGTCTGTTAAAAGAGCTCACGTTCCGTTAGCGGGAATTGTTCACTTAAAGAGACGTGTTAATTTATTTCACGTATTTTCTATATACAATAAATTACTGAATGATTTAATAAAATAAAACGCAAAACAATGAAAAAATTCGCAATTCGTATTCTTACCCTTTGGCAAAAATGTTTACAGAAGGCAACGTTTTTTAAAATTGTTTGATTAGTGATTACGGGCGCGTCAATTGCTTTCATTAGTCCCGTAAGTGTGGTGCATGTTTTTATCGCGCTGCATGGCATTGATCTTTCCCTATTGATGGCGAGATCCGGCCCCAACCTACATCAGCTTGCGGGGATTTCCCAAACCAGGTATCTCCCACCAGCGTCGTACCGTCCCAGCCGGGGCATGCTCTAAGCTGCCGACTGGTCTCCCGACATATGTGGTAGTGTAGTGTATATGAGTGTAAGCGTAAGTAAAGATGGAGGAAAAGACAAGGAAGAGGAAGGAAAGATCGCGCGGGGTCCGTGGCCCGCGGGGATTGTAGGGTACTGTCCCAGCAGCGCGGTCCGTGGCCCGTTTGTTGGGGTACTGCTCCGGCATTCGCCTGGTGTTGACCGGAGAAACTATGGAAAACTGCCATCAGAGCAGTCGGCAGCTATAATTCTCCTCGAGACGGCGGCTGAAATCGACCTAGCTGACAAGCCAGTTTTGCCACCGTCGGTTCCCGAACTCTAGGACCTCCCGGTCAGAGACACTGCAGTGACATGTGTTGATGCCTTGAGCCACCTTTGCCGGTAACTTAGAAAGAAAATAAACATGAAATGGTAGTAAACAGTAAAGAATATAATCACAAATCAACTCTCAGTCGTTTGATAGGGCAAATCTGGCAAATATATTTTCGTACGAAGCCACTATTACCTATCTCGCGCCGCTTCACCATGCGCGTGTACATTCCTTTGTGGATTTGGAGGGGAAATGCGAACAGAGTCGAAGTTGCTCGTGCTCTCAAGCTCGCTGGGCAAGTAGCTCCTGCGGCACGGTTTGACATGCCTGCACCTACCGCCCCCCTCCTTTGTAACAATTATTGACACGTGCCGACATATTTCTGAGATGAAAGTTCATTTTCCTGAATTAAATAAAAGTACTAATTCAAAATTGGAAGTTTCGTATAATTCCATTTTTTAATTTAAATGCAAGATATATTTTTGTTTAATTTTAACATTAATTTATAAGTTAAAAATATATTAGTTACTACAGAAATGTGAGAACGTTTATATTTTAACAACTTCTGACGCTGATGACCTTGATCGGCCCAAATTGTGTAATATAGTAGACATACTATTTTGTCGAGCCTTAAATGCAGGGATTTAAACACACGTAGTCCAAAGTTGATCCACTTCTCTCTCAAGATCCTGTGTTACTATTAAGAATGCAATTGAGGAGAAACGCTATATTCCCTGGCCTTATGCCACTTGGCTTTCTAAGTCCAGGTCTTTACGAAAATACAAGACGGAAGAAAACCCAGTATCGAAAGGAACTAATGTGTAATTTTTTTACATGCGTCCCTCAAACTCCAACCACTTCCGGATCTATTCATCTGTCTCTGTCATTACTGTAATTACGAATTTTAATGATTTCATCAAATTATGTACATGTTACACAGTATAATGGCAGCTATATATGGTACTCCTTCCATCAAATGTACTTCATATTTTTTTTATTAATATCAAACTAGCTGTTCATTGCCACACTCAAATTAAGTCTACTTGTTTCTGGGAGAATGTCGCCGCACCAATGACAACACTTTTGATGTTCCCATATATTAATTCTTAACTGTAATACAATTTTGCACACTATTCTCTCCTGCTATGGTCTCAAATAGGTTTTCAATAAACGCCAAGGATATGTTAGGCAGCAGATATTACATAAAGATGATATTTTCAGTAAAATATATATTACAGTAACGCTATTTCTTCTTTACAGAGGAAAAAGAAGACATGGAGCATCTACAGGCCTACAACAGGAAACTACTGGCGAATATTCTTCCAGTTCATGTGGCAGAACACTTCCTGGCCAGCGACAAGCATGCAGATGTAAGAAAGTCCAGTTTATAAATTATCTGGGGTGAAAAAAAGTCCAGTTTACTTTTTCCATTAAATGTCCCATCAATATAAGGGCATCGTTTTCGCCGTCAAGAGCTCTTTGCCTCTGATGTTTCATTTTACTTTGTATTTAGAACCCCGAATATCGTAATCGAAAGTATCTCTTTCAATGGAAAGAACGCATTCTAGTCCGATACTTTAACAAGACTTGAATATGCTTTCTATTCGTGCTGAAAAACATTCAACATACAAAAAATCAGTTTAAAACGTTACGAGTTAGCATGTTTAGTCAACTTTGAAGAAAAGTTTCCAAAAAATTATGAACCAACTTGTTAAATTTAAATGTTGACAGGAAATATTACGGGTCCCATTCATATTGAGTACACATGACAGTTTTACCCATCCATAACTCCGCGTTTCGTATTTGACAATTTTTCGAAGATATACACAGATAACCGGTTATGTCCGAATTGACCACGCCCCATGTTCTAAGCTGTGCAGCCGTCCGATTCTCTCCCCGCCCCGGTTCATTCGCTACTCTCGCGCATGTCGGAATGAGAGGGCGTTGCTGTCTACCCTGTAGAGAACTGCATTCGGTTCAGGGTTACGCGCTTTTGTCATTCAGGAAATGGTCAGCCACAGCAACATAACCGAAAGAAGACCGTAGCCCGCGAGTTGCGTTCGATTTACAAGGGAAGTTGAAACCACAGACGCTGGTGTTTCCCGGACGGGTCGAATTGCCCCATATTCCTAGCATGCAAGCGCCCCATTAAGCAGGAGTGGCTCGTTCAACGGACAGAGGGTTGCGGTCGGTTCAACGGAGCGGATAAAACTGTCAAATAGTCCTTGCGAGCAGTAAATACCTTAAGCAGTAGAGACTTAAATACCTCAGCAGTGTACTTTGGTTTTTCTAAAGAGGCAGCTCAAAGTTTTATCTTCAAGATGGAATCTGGCACGGCTTTTCGGTTTTTTCACGGTCATGCCGATAGAGTCGCTCGATCTGCAGCACTGCTTGATACGGTCGCAATCATGCGACACCTTGCGGTAGGACCGAGAAAGACGCAAAAAGGCGTACCGTATGCCATCTTGAAGATACTACCCTGAGCTACCACGTTCGAAAAACCCAAGTATAGTCCGACTTAACGGGTAGTGACTCCCGAACGGGCAAAATCGACCCTTATCGCGAGAGTTCCGTATCTTAACGGGCAGGAAGAGGTAACACGAAACGGAGGGTGTGTGCGCGAGAGTAAACGAGCAAGGTGTGCTCCGCTGCTGCGCAGGAGCTGTACCACGAGCAGTGCGAGTTCGTGTGCGTGATGTTCGCGTCCATCCCCAACTTCTCCGAGTTCTACGTGGAGCTGGAGGGCAACAACGAGGGCGTGGAGTGCCTGCGCGTGCTCAACGAGATCATCGCCGACTTCGACGAGCTGCTGGAGGACGAGCGCTTCCGCTACGTCGAGAAGATCAAGTCCACCGGCGCCACCTACATGGCCGCCTCAGGTACTTCGCCTGCAAACGCTTCGCCATTCCAACAGTCAGTGCTTCGTTGATAAAATTTTAGGTTCCGGAACGCGCTAAAAAGTAATTATTAATTTAATAGAAATAATAATGTATTTATAATATATTTAATAATTATAAATCATACTTAATAACAATTAGTAATACTGATAGCACTGGCTCTATGTGAATGTAATGAAACAAAAAATAAGAAATACAAAATTAGAGATTAAACTAATGATATTTTAACGCTTTTACTAATAATTTGGTTACGTTCCTAGTAATAATACACTTAAATGGAAAATCATTTAATTTGAGTTTTTTTAAAGTTGGCGGAACTAAAAATAGAAGTTGCCAAACGTTTGCCGTCTGAATTTTTCTTCTTTTTTCTCTTTCTGTTTCTTTTTCTCTCATTTGGTCCCAAAGATACCAGAACGCCGTTCCACCAGAAATCAAGCCCTGCATATAGTTACTCGTATTTTTACACCAAGAGCATTATAAGGGTTCTAATGATCGAGTGGCGACAAAATGTCCGAGAGCCTTTGGCCCGAGCACTTTTTGTCGCCCGAGATCATTTGAACCAGTTAATGTCCGTGGTACATAATTTTATTTTTTACCTAATTTGATTTATTTAGATTTACTTATTTACTAATTAACTACATATTAACTTGACTTGGTTTGTCTTTCCATATTTCCCTCCCATAATTCCCTTTCATAATTCCCTCTCCATAAGAGAACATGTAGCATCATTCAACTGTTTTCATATTTCCCTCGTAATCCCGATCCTTTCTAGCCAGATAAGTTATGCAGTGTATACCGATCTCCGTATGGAAGCACCAACAATCTATACCGTATCAAAAAATAAAAAAGTTATTTTAGACACCCGCTAGTAAAAGTAGTTACTTGTAGAGCTAAATGTTGAATTTTTAGTACCAGTGCAAAAAGTGAGACGATACTCAAATGTTCAGATAAAACTGTGAATGTAACAAAGAAAACAAAATATTTTTTTATGGCAGTATCAGTTATTATCAGCCAAATACGTTGGAATAGAAATTGACTAGACTCACTGAGAGCGCTACTGCTGCGGAATAATTTGAAGGTCGCCATTGTAATGAAAACGTGCGTATCTCATAGACATCATTGTGACTGTGACAGGACCAAGGCAGGTGTTTACAATAACGATATGTAATTTTCGGTGCGAGTATTATCACACAGTTTGACTCTTCGGAACGAAATATTACGAGGGAACATATGTGAAAACTTGCATGTTTGTATTGTTAAAGAAAAGGGCAGCAGGCATAGAAAACATATCTAAACCTTATCCATAAACAGCTAATGTTTTGGTTTTTCATTTTATATTTTTATTTCTATTACACTCACCCAAAAACAAAGATAATGATGAAACGAGCGCAATTGCAGATTTGAAACCCGCGCGCAAAGCATGTACTACAATGACAGCTAGGGCCCCTTTCAATTTACCCTGAACTGTCCGTCCACGGAATTGTAGGGGCTCGTTATCGGCGCACGTTTTCTTGCCGTCATTTCGCTAGATGCAAGCGGATTGCGGGGATTTGTTTATTTCGACAACAGGACTATTAGATCAAAGCTTTAGCACGTTTTTTTTTAAATTTATTTCTTCTCGTTCGACCTAAGACCTTGCGGGGGATTTCAGTTTCTCATTCTGACTTTTTTGGGATTTGGGCATTCCTTGACAAATTGAGGTTAAAATTCTCTGACTTATTTAAATAAATAATTTTCTTTCAGGTGCTATTTAATTTTATCTTGATTTGGAGGGATAAACTGTTAGGATTGCCCTGTCGAGCAGTAAGAAGGATTCACTATCATTGTTATAAGTAGCGCCCATTGCGCTTTGAATTAGTTGCCCCGTAGTGGAGCAACTACCTTAATATTAACTCCTGTAATTTGATTATTTGACTTTCTAATAACGAAAATAATACACTTTTACAAAACGTGGCACTGTTCACACCGCTCACACGAACGGCTCGCCTCGGACACGAAGCGCTCGCCTCGGCGGCTCGAACCGGACTGATTAGCACGTGTTCAATAAACAAGTTAGTTTCATTTGCACAGGTGGGAACATTTCTGATTACTATCAGATTTTGTAAACAACGCTTCTTGCCATCTTTTGATTATTATTATTATTATTATTATTATTATTATTATTATTATTATTATTATTATTTCGGCTGTTGATGAAGGAATGGGATTAGGGATTTCGGGGCTCAAGAAAACTTGTTCATATACTAGACTACTGATCTTAATTTAAGATAGTAGCAAATTAAGTGATTTGTATGCATGAATGAAAATAACAGTCAATAAATCTGTCCAAAAATAGTGTATAAAACACGTAGTGAGAGTGATTTTATTATGGTCGTAGGATTGTGCCACTCGGTCAATAGGCTTCGTGTCGGCAACCTTTCCTACTCGCAAAATACAAAATCATTTGTACCACTCGTATCAAAAATAACTATTTACGAAAAAAGGATTGTACGATACGAGATTGTAGAATTATTATCAAACGACACCGTCAGGTCGCCCTCAATTAATCGATTGATTATTCTTCATTATTCAACCTGTTTTTGAAATAAGATGACACGATACGAATGCCCTAAAACATTCTTTGAACGTTGTAATACATTATGCACTTTGTAAAATGTCTAAAGTAGTATAATTTTTGTTTAAATTTGACTCTTCGTCGGGAGAAAAGTGACAGACCGATGTTGATAATAGTTAATAGGAGACCATAAATTATAGAACACTTATTACTTATTACTAGGGGGCGGATTTTAATGAAATGTCATTTTTTTTCTTTTTATTTTAGAACAATGCCGTTTAGTATATAAATTCATTTTATGTTATGACAAAAGGAATTCGCCCATGTTTATCGGTCATTATTTTGCATTTTTGTCCATTTCAACTAATAAGTCATATTTACGTCATTTTTAATGCATTTTTTGCTGATTTCATCGATTTTAACGTCATTCTTAATGGTACTTTCTTCAAATAATATGTACGAGATGCAACAAATGTTCTTCACAGAATTACTCAGTAGTCTATTCTATTTGTTCGCTCAGAAATTGTTTTGGCGGCCGTTGTGTTGTAATTCTTGTGACGTATATCAGCGCCATTGCCGGTCCGGCCGATTTCGGGATAATTCTAAAGATTTCCTGGTAAAAACCAATCCGAACCAAAAGTTTTCTAGTGGAGGCCACTCGAACAAATGGAAGAAGCCCCGATTACATCAGTAACGTATCCAATAGTTAATTTGTTCATCCGAACTGGTTTTGATAAGATTTTTACTTCATTTTTCTTTGGCTTTAGCGCATTTTTAAATCATTTTAAGAGCATTTTATTGATCGTTTTTGGCAATATTTTAGGTCATCAAAATCCGCCCAATACTTATTACGATACTGATGAAAGCTGCTTATAAACAGTGACTCATTATAGTGTGTAAGGTCCAGCGTGTCTCAGGAATATATTGATCAGCAGAGGCGTGATACAGGGCGGGGGGCAAGGGGAGACAACTGCCCCCCCCCCCCAATGTTGGACAAGTTTTTTATAAACATTTCGTTTTGCGGATCTTCAAATTTTTTATCATAAACGATTTACGTTTTTCTATATTTTTAGAAGAAATTTAATAATAATAATAATAATAATAATAATAATAATAATAATAATAATAATAATAATAATTAAGTGAACAATAATTTTACTAAGCTGAGCTAATACAATGCATTAATAAATTGATGAACTTTAGTTCCGTACTATAAAGCGCGCGGGTTAATGTTCAGCCTTACTGTGAATATCCCATGTTAATAAATCATCTTTCAATTAAATTGCTTTTAAACGTTATTTACTTAGAAAATTAACAGTTCCCTGCCTAAAACCACAAGTTATAACACTCGAATTAACGCATATTCTGATTATATAAATTCTTTCCATTCCTAGCGTTCTTAAATAGTTCAAATGTCGAAAAATAGGTGCTTCTCACGAAACAACGTTTCGTACGTCCTCGGTGCGATAAAAATCATGTTCTTTTTAGCATTCCTTGTAATCTACGGAAGCGTAGTCGGCAAACTGAAATCTTTAGACCTTGTCCATGTAGAAAAACGATTTTCTTAAAAAAGACAAGATCTTCAAAAAAAACAAGGAATTTGTCTTCGCTGTCAAACGTACGGAAAAAGGCACAGACTGATTTACTTTTCTGTGATCCGGCAGTTCTAGCGTGAAAATACAGTGTGTTGGAGACCAAAAACTGCGCGTTTACAATTTTTGAAAAAGTGGGAAAATTGAAAATATACGAATGATGTGTAAAACGGTTTATTATATTGTGTATTGTATGGTTTTCCATTATAATGTAAGATACAATGTAACATGATATCTGTTAGGTGCCAAGTGTGCACAGAAAAAATCAAACCTGAAATCTCAACTGAATATTTTCTGTTATACCCAATGTTATTATAATAATTTCACTTTTCTGTTATTATAAACGCGAATCTTGTTGTTTAATCATAATGTCGATTCCATTATTATAACAAAAAAGTTTCATTTTTTTAGACAACAGAACAAGTTTCTTTACAAATCACTAAAATAAATGCACAGAACTGTTGCAGCCATTTTCAAAGTGTATTTAAAGTCAACGTGATTTAAAGACGGGGAAATGGTAAAATTTGTTATTATTTTTTTAACTACAGTTCAGCAATCGAAACTAGCTGTGCCACGAAATTCCACAGACTTCCTCGTACTAGTTAGTTTTCTAATTTCGTTGGTCTGGGTGAGCTTTACAGTCTTGCCCTATCCTCTTGCCAGCTGCCAACTTTCGTTGCCCAAAGGGTCAATCCATTTTAAATGGTCCAAAATTTAATAAATTGGTCGCTCGACCATCTCGAAAAAATGCATATTTTGTACATAAATATCCTTATGTTTTAACTGTTCAAAAGCATCGTTGATTTATTTTTATTGTATCTGATTTACAAATGGCGGATATTCTTGTTTTACACCGTTCGCCATTTTTCGCGTTTGTCGAAGTTAACTCTTTTAAAAATTATTCAGCTCTGGGTTGTCATAGCATTCTAGAATAAAAGGCTTGGATTCAGTATACTCTGGCCTACAAATAAAATTATTATATACCTATCTTATAAGTTTTAATTTGAGAACTATTTGCAACTAAAACTATGCAAATGAACCAAGTTCGATTTTCAGAAAGTCATTTCTCAAAGAAAGAATAAAATCTCAGCCTCAATTTTTTCTGTGCTTTTACGTATAACAGTGTAGTTACTTTTTTTAAAATGTCATTGGTAAGTAATGTACCCCTTGAAATTATACCCTCTTAAAAATTGGAATTTTCGATTTTTTCCAAATATTCAACTGTAATATCTCTGTTAGGGGACCAGATAAAAACCTGAAAATTGCACACATAGTAGATCGCTATGATATCAAACGTCATTAATAATATCAACTTTTAGATTTAACTCAAAGTATTTTATTTAAATTGTAAACGTTCGCAAAAAAGGCTTCATTTCTACATTGAGGATACGTTGTGACAAGTAGTAATCATATTATTTTGATGTTATTTTAAGCTAAAATCCATTTTCATTTAAAATAATTAATTGTACTTTATTATTAATAAATATAAAAGTTGCGTAATTTATTTTGAACATGACTTTACTTTAAAACAAACTTACATCTTGACATCTATGTTTGTAATTAAACATATGGTCATTTTGATGTCAAAAGATGAACCAGATAATATAAAAATAGTTTATAAAAGATAATAAATAAATAAATTTAGCGTTTATTTTCTCGCGTTTAGATTTGCCACTCTGCTTATTATTTCTGAATGTTTCTTCAAAGATATGGACGATTGCAGAATACTCCTTAGATTCAAATAACACGTCTGAATTAAGAATACAAGAGAATCAGCATGTGCCAGTGGAGAGGCAAACATGGCTCGTGGTACGGTATGGCAAACATGGTTCGTGCTTTGGGCGCCACTCGCTAGGGGCGCTATATAGAGTATACCCACTAAAACAAATAATAACAACCCTAATTTGAAGTATCCTTACAGGGGCGCAAATTCTACGCTTGCTTTGGGAGCCTGAATACCTATATACGCCTCAAGGTCAGTGCAGTTTAAGAAGGAATAGTCGAAGCTAGTGCCAAATTTGACCGCACCCCCTAAAATTTCTTAGAATATCAACAACTCACGGTTCGTGAATCTGACAGAACCAACGCGATGGGCCGTGGATGAACACGATTTTGAAAGCTTAGCGTGAAGGCTATCATTTGGAACTGTTCTGTTGGCGGTGGCGCGGAAGCACACCTACGCTGCTGGTGGTGGGAGTGCGTCACTAACCGCCACAAAAGCGAATGTAAATATCTCCATTTAAAGCAATGTTCTGCCAACAGTCATGCCTCTCAGAAGCGCTGCGCACGGACTTCGTGTTAAGGGGTACTAAGATTTCACTATGTGAACGATAGTGTGACATTAGGTGCGCAGGCGAACTCAGCCCTTGAGCTCACGGTTGTTCGTGGGTGTTAATATTTTTCAAACTTTTCTCATTTTTCCTGTTTCCTAATGGTAGAACCGAAATATTACTTTAAGAATATTAAAGAAGAGTAAAATCTCGTCCTATAAAGAAATTTTTGTTGGAAACTTTGAAGCGGTTTTTAAGAAAATGGTGTTTAAGCGTTACTGTAAATGCGAAATTTGAAACCTTTTCACAGAAATCTTTTGAGTTTTCGAAAATCTTCATTGGAAGCCATTTGTAGCTCTTCCACTCACAAATGCAATAATGTATACAAATCGATGGAAATATTCGTATCAAAGGCGGGAGTGGTATTAAAATATTACATTTGTGTAATTTAAAAAAACAAAAGAATAAAGCAAAATGAACTTTACGTTATATTTAACAGTGCAATTAGAACTATCCGTATGAAAAGTTTGAAGAAAATTAGGAGCCGTTTTTGAGAAAATGGCATTTGAGCGTTTCGAAAAATGCGGAATTTTAAGCTTGTTTTCTCAGAAAAGTTTTCGATAAAATTTATCTGACATTTACACGAAAATGCAATAATGTAAACAAATGGACGCTAATACAAATATTATCGACGTAAGAGACAAGTAAAAATTTAAAATTTTTGTTGTTTTAATTTTTGAAAATATCGAGAATGATATGGCATTTATTTCATCTCATAGAGTACATGTAGCACTATCCTTAACAAAAGTTTAAAGAAAACATTTGGAGTCTTTTTAAGAAAATATTGTTTTTGTTATTTTTAAAATTGCACATATTGCACGCAATATTGCGCGAAAGCTATTAGTATTCGAAAATTCAGTGTTAACAGAGAAAATCGGACCTGTGCCACCTTTATAATCGTATTCTCTATTCTTACAAGAAATTTAAAGAAAAATATTGGAGCCATTTTTTAGAACATTTTGAAAATGTCTAAAATTTAAAAAATGATACAATTAAACAATTGTTGGAAGCAATTTAAAAAACAATAATTTGGTTTAAGGGAAATTTTTACTATGGCATGCTACTATGGGCCGACCTGGATGGCCGAGGTGGCTAAGAGCGAGTACCGACTCAGCGCTTCGGTCCGAAGGGTCGCGGGTTCGAGTCCCGCCTTGGGCATGGCTGTTTGTCCCTTGACTTTGTGTGTGTGTTGTCGCGGAGGGCCTCGCGTTCTGCTGACCTAAGATCAGAGGAGCCCGCAAGTGTTTGTCTAGTGTACGGTCGAATATGCGTCCCTTCGGGACGTAAAGGGCAACCGGCTCTCGGCTGGATAAAAGCCCTAGGGGGAAAAAATGCTACTATGGTATGATCTAATTTGGGAAAAATTTGAAGACGGACCTCCCCTCGCCAAGTTTTTTCTCGACTCCTCAAAAATGTTCACGAAAAAGTTGAGAATAATCGCTCCAATGGTAATTGTGAAACAAACCCATGCGCGTGCACACACATTCATGTACACCCACATATATCTATTTTTATACAATAAAAGTTAATATTAACAACAGAATAATAATGCAAAGAAAGTTGGAGGAAGATATTTAATAGACAGAAGAAATAAAATGGGGAGAGTTCGTTTCCATTATCACCTTTAGAAACTATTAAAGCTTTCCGGAATTTCAGTACTTACATTGCTGATCAATGACCACGTTCAGCTGTAAGTGGAATAAACAAAATTCTTAGTTCATGCATCATCTATTAATAAAGGTCTTTTTTTTCAGACCTGACGTTTACCTAAATTTGTTCTCACTCATGTGACCTGTTGCTGCAGTGAACGTCGATACCTTCTTTTTGACAATACATGTTGTTGGTAGTACCTGTACAGGTTACGGGTAATAATAATATAATCACGTGTGGACTCTTCACAGTCGTTAGTTAGAAATTACTTCTTGTACACTTTGGACCTCCGTGGAAGTTCGTTGTTATTCAGCAGCTCTCGTTAATCATCAATCAAAACATTTCCTCAATAAAGTCTGTAAGGGGTGGATACAAAATAAATGAGAGCCTGATGAAACCAGGCGTTGATCTGTGCCTGGATTCGAATCTTCACGTTTGCCTTACTTTTTCCATTTTTAATTCAGGGTTTTGCCCTGTAAATTTTTATAGTTCTACATTTTGGAAGTATAGGTTACAATGTCACATATCTAATTTTATATAAGAACAGTTTAAAGATGTTTTGCCTTCTAAATGAAAGGGAATATGATTGTGTTTTGGCAGCTTCCAATGACATTAATGTCTTTTCGACATAGCACGTAGTTTGCATATCTCCTAGAAGAGCTGTGGAACTGGAACAAGAGGGTTAAAATACTCCATTTTGGAAAAAACTAGTGGTGCTACAATAGCACACACTTTCTCGCACTGGAGCCAGACCCTTCCCCCAGGACAGTAATATTACATAATCCCTCAATTTCTGGCCATATTAATACATTTCAGTAATCACTTGTAAAACTCTACAAATGGTAGAACATTAGGCGCGAAAACTAATTATTTTAAAGCTAATATATCAACACCAATTCGAATATTAAAATTGCATTTCATACAACTATAACATCTCCCGACAATGAGAAGGAATTCTCAGATCTTCAAACGGAGCGGAGTAACGGTGCAATTGTCCTCTTGTAATCTGTTATCTCATGAGAGATTAGCAAACGGAGCGCAGAAAATTCGAATTTGCTATTTTAATATTGAGAAAACTATGCTAAATTACTGACATTTTAAAACAATTCTACATGACCTTTTTAAAAGAACTTACTTTTAGAATAGTTTTCATTTAACAATAAAATCCCTACATCAACATTGTACTTTTGTAATGTTAACATTTTGCTGTTGTTTGCAATTTCAAAAATACAGAGAGTTCGCCGAAAATGGAATCAACACCATCTTTACCGTTCTTTGTTGCATACGAGGTAAAACATTTAGAAAAATTAGAGTCGTTTTGAGTAAATAGTTGTTTTAAAATGTTTAAAAATACCTGTTTCACACAAAAACTATTCATATTTTCAAAAAATTGTACATGATCTTTTTTCAATATCCGTGTCCATTTTTCAAAAACAATGAATTTGAACGAAAAAAGACCCGTATCATTTTTAAAAAGTTATTTACGCTGTTCTAGAGCAAAGTTTAATTAAAAAATTTGGATCCATTTGAGAACATTTTGATAATGTTATGGATTCCCTCAAATTACCCTCAAAAATCAAAATATACGTTTGAAACTCGCAGGGCCTCGCGTTCGTTCAGATCGATTACGGAATATCAATTTTTGAGAAAATCCTTGTATCGATTTAGGCGCTAACGTTGACCACAGACCGATGGATGGATAGACAGACTTTTGCCGTCAATTGATTTTTCGGTGTCAAAGACCCACAAAACATGGATTTTGACTACTCAACGTGTTAGAGGAAGTAATTTACTTCAAACACAAATAAGATTTCACCCCAGAATAATTAAGGGACACTGAATGTTTAATATTCCAATATTATTAGGGGAGCCAGTAGTTCGGTCATGCAGGGTGCCTTCGAATATTAATTTGGTCCCGAAAGCAGCGAACAGTGTTTCGTTCTGTGGGTCTCGCTTGAGCGCATGAGCGGCAGGTTGGTCGCCCCTTCAGCTCCGCTTGTGGCGTGCACAGGTCTGACGCGGAGTACGTGCGACATGAAGAACTACCGGCACGTGTCGGCCATGGCAGACTACGCGCTGCGCATCCGGGAGCAGCTCAACGAAGTCAACGAGCACTCCTTCAACAACTTCAAGATCCGCATTGGTGAGTCATTCAACACTGCTCACACACCCAACACATTCATTACGAAAACGTCAATAAGTGAAGGCATAAACATGTAATGTGTCAAGGGAGAGGGAGGAACGATGAGTCAATTTGGCTTGAAATTGAGAAAATTGAATTGAATTGATGCCTTATTTTACGTGGCGAGACAGACCATGAGACCTGCTCTTCCGTCTGACCACGAAAATTCGCTACGCTCCGTTCACCAACTAGGGGAGAAAGAAGGTATTACTTGGAGAAGGGTCAAATGTTCTCAAAATTTGTTTTTCCTGACCCCCTTCCCCCATTTAAAAACGTTCTAGCACATATAAACACTCGCCAGCTACGTTTAGCTCAAAGATAAGTTTGGCATTTAAAATTCACACTAATATTATGACGCACACTGGTGCCTGCAGCTCATTGGCTGAAGTCGGATGCTGAAGAGGCCACCCATCTCTTTCTACCAAGGATATTCCGATTGAGTTGTATACATAATCGATGTAACACCTATAAGGTGTGTTCATATGTCATGTTTAAATTTGTGTTTAAATATCGATTGAACCGTTTTTGTTTGTTTGTTTTTGTTTGTTTTTTCAATCACATTTAGGCGCGAATATCAAAATTTTAAACTGAAAAAATTGGTTTTATTTTTTTTTCACTACCATCCACTAGAATTGTGTGTGTGTGTGTGTGTGTGTGTGTGTGTGTGTGTGTGTGTGTGTGTGTGTGTGTGTGTGTGTGAGTGTTATATAATGTTTTAAAACCCATTTTAGGGGGGAATTGAAACAACACTCCAACGTTATCACGTTGAAAATGATTTTCAAAAATAATTATTTATTTCTGTATGAATTATTATTCATTAAATTATTGGTTTTTTTCTGAATGAATTTGGCGTCAAAATTTCTTGACAGAATACTTTCAAATTGAACTATATTTCTCCGTCTCTGTAATTTTTTCAGTCTGATACACGCAATAGATGCTCAAAAAAATAAAACATGCAAAACACGTTTCTCGTTGTAGCTCTGCAACAGATTGCCCTAGGAGGCTGATTTTTTGTGAATCTACGTCGTTTTGTATTCTCTTTCACATGAGCATCACGATAATGAATATTTGGGGGGCACTTTTCACCGCCTTATTCGGCTATACCTTTGGCTCACTTAGGGTTTCGATTTTGTGTTTGTGAGCTTGCATGGCGCGCGTGAAAATTCGCTTATATTAGGAGTACTGGAGATAGTAATCACTCTTGGACACGTAAATGTTAAGAAAATTCAAATACTAAAGGATTAGTCGCACGCCATTGGCTAAATATGTTTGTAGTATTAGCAGCATTAAAACTGGCGTTGAAACTTCTCAAGGCAGACGATAAATCCCGAAGACGTCGGACTCCTTAGAAAGTTTTTAAGCTACATCGTCATTTAATACAAACTTAATGTTATAAAAAGTATGTTATTGTGATCGAAGTAATAGAAACTTTCCCTTCGTCTTTGTAAAAGGTCATGTCGCTGTTGGCCGAGGTAGCCTTGATCGGAGAGTCCTGGCTTGCAGAACGTGTTTGCGGGTTTGCGGTGTGAGTTCAACCATCGTTTAACTTTTTTTATCATTTTAGTTCACTTATTTTAAAAAATGGAAAAACACGAGTACAAAGCTTAACAAAAAAAAATAATGGTTACATTCGTTTGTTGTACAGTGGCTCACGAAATTGATCACACGTATATGTTAGCACAAAGAAAAAAATAGTAGTTTACTACATCGATTATTTATTTTGAATCTCACACTATGCTTTGATTTGCGCTCTAACAACAATGCATCTGTTTTTTTACTGATTTGAAACTAAACAAACTCGTTAGCAAAATTATCAATATGGGGTATTTTCTGAGACACTAAATTGATCATTTATTGTTTTAAATAAAATACCAACACGAAAGGTAACAAAAATATAGTCATCAGTATTTTTTGACCTTATTATTCATTCCTCCATTGTTATTTTCGGTTATTTTCTTCAACGTTGCCTTAGACGTTGCTCCAGGATCTTTTCTTTCTAGTTGACACCAGAGGTTCTGTATTGTATTAAAATCAGCAGTCTGGGCGGGTGAGAGCACGGGCTTCCGCGATCGGAGTTAGTAACTATACTCCGATTTAAACACAGAGGCACTTCAAAGTTACGAGCTCGACCGGAGGGGGATATTCTCATCCAATTGGAAGCTTCCTTACGACTTAATTTTTTGGTATTAAAGCTCCCGATTGGATGACGATGTTCCCCTTTTCTTCCAGCTCCTGACTTTGAAGTGACACTATGTGTTTAGATAGGAATATACTTGGCTGTGCGGAAGCCGCCGAAGTTTCCCTCCACCGTCAGCCGGTAGCATAGGCGATCGGCCAATCACGCAACGGGCCCATTGGGCGGGGTGAGAGAAGGCGGTCCGCCCGTGATCAAATGTCAAGAAGCGGGGCCCGTGCCCTGACGGGACCGGGGGTCGCGGTAAAAATAGGTTCCAAGCCTCGTGCAGACATTGACCTTGGCCGGCGTTGAGGTTTTGGGAATGTTTGAGAATTTCCACAGCCTCTTTTACCCTTCTCGATCCCCAACGATCATCCCTGGCCAGGAGGCAGGTGTCTAGGCTAACGGCCGACTAGGACATAGTGTTTAAAGAAAACCGGCTCGTACCAACCGCTACCTTCGCGCCGGTTCTCACCACCACCCGGCAACTGAACGGGGGGTTTTGAAAACTAGCCATCAGAGCAACTAGACGAGAGAATTCTTAATTGTGAAATGGAGCTCCTAAAGGGCGCATTTCGAGCTAACGGGTACAGTGCTAATGGTGCCAACCAAGCCGAACGGCAGGCAGCGATCACCTCTAGCACTGCTAACATCACTACAGCTAGCGACAATGCCAACCGCAAGATGGTCATTCTACCTTTTATACCGGGTGATCAGTTTAAACTGCAACTCATAGCAGGCAGAGCGCATTGCACTGGCAACTGTTTGAGCGGATTGGATAGCGACTGGCAGTTTCAAGCGGGGAATCTGTAGGGAACTACGCTCAATTCCCTCTCCCCTAATCGCACCCAGAGGAGGAGAGCGGATGACCGTCGTGGCCAGGGGTTCGAAGAAAAAGGCACACGCCGGCTCGTTTGGCGTCGAAAGAAAATTGTATTGACAAGAACAGGGATTTCTCCGTAAATGTTTAAAAGTAGAATATGCTTACTATGTAAAATACACATTCAGTTAGATTCAATAATAAACTTTTCTTGTTTTAAGTTTCACAAATATATTATCCAGAAATGTATACGTTTTATACTTTGAATACAATGGTCTCTCTACGGATTCCTGTGGTTTCTCAGTACTCCAATATACTGTTTTGCTGGTTATCATATCCATCCAGATGAAACTAAGCCTCATTACTAAAAAAACACTTTTTCAAGTGCCTCAAGACCTCCGCTAACAAATTGTCGTACTTTATTCCCGTAATTCATGCGATCAGACCGATCAGGAACCTTAAGCTCATGGTATGTCTCTTTCAATGTGCGTGTTGTCAATTTTTTGTGAAGCACAGTGCGCTCTTCCGTACGAAAGATTACATTGCTTCTCAATCTTCCTCAATGATGTTTTCGGGAAAGTTGAAAGAACATCCAGAACGTTCTCTAGTTTTCGCTGCGTGAGCAATGCATTTAGATGAATGTGTTTCCGATCAAACACGCCCCCTGTCTCGCAACAGCACTTCTCAAACCGAAATATGGTACTATTATTCGAATAGACTCCGATAATTTTTTTTCTCTGAAAGCTGCCTGGCACTCTTTGAAAGATTGCTTTCGGAAATACTCCAACACAAATCCGCGTTGCTTTATGCTGAGGTGCGTCACAAGTTAACTTCAAAACAGTGAAATTCAACGCAGCCTATTTTGCTTGATGCGTGTCTGGTATGACCCAGACCACAGGAAGTGGACGGGTGAAAACACGGGGTGGTGAGCGAAGGGACTGTTGCAGAAATGCAGCCAAAGATGCTGTCTCAGAAGCATTTGTTGCAATTCTTTCACTTTTCTCTCACAGCCTCAAACAGGGTTGCGTTATAAAATGATCACCGGTACAAGAGATCACTGCCAAAATTGGCAAGCGTTTGAGCTACTTCGACATAGGTATTGCCAACAAAACCCATGAAAAACTCGGGCAAAAACTAGTTCGCGTTAGACAGTGTCCCACCTCTTCCGTCATCAGGAGTAAAAGAATTGCCATGCAGCTGCGGCCACAGTTCCATCGCCGAGACGGGGCGAAGCATTGGGATCTTTTTGTCAAACACTGTATCGTTCGTCACTGACACTCTCTGTTTTAGTTGTTGTTCTATGTACGCAGTAAACATAATTATGTTATTACCATACTTAGTTAAACATAGTTATGTTATTACCATATTTAGTTAAACATAGTTATGTAATTACCATATTTGTACTTGAATATTGTTTTGTGTAAAATATGTTGATAGTGTACACAATCCTTTAATATGTGTACTCGATCTTAATCAAATAAACTATGGATTATCAGTTTTCATAGCCGAAGTAATCTCGATTCCAATGACCTCTGAAACTTGCAAATACGAACAAAATAAGATGTAAAACTTTTATGTTTCTTGCGTAAAATATTCAAATACATATTGTTTATAAATGTTGAACAAAAATAAAATTACATCTGTGCATTGAACATACCATAACATATTTTTTATAAGAGATATCTAAAGACGGGCCTTGCAGTGGCGTGAATTTTCTCGTACTAGCTATTTCTTAATAACTTTAATCTAGGCTAGTTTTTCGGTTTTACCCCCCTCTACCCAGCTGCAACCTATTGGTGCATAATTTTTTTTTTTTCATATTCTCCCATATTTTTCTGTCCCCTAATAATAAATTGAAAAATGCCTTAAGGCTAAATGCACCGAAAAATACTTATAGGAAAAATCAATAGATCGCAGCACTGTCACACGGAATTTACTAGATCGATAACGTCTGAACAAATTGTCCGATTTTCGATCTGTAAACGGCATTGGACTCCCTTTTAAAATAGAATTTACGCTACGATGCCGTTTTTTCAAAAAATATTTCCAAATAAAAATTTTCAATTTTTTCTCATAGTTCCGGGAAGAAATTAAAAAATGTGGGCTTATAGCGCGATGACGACGTGCTTCCCAAATCCAAAGCCGTGTCAATCATGCAAATCGGATGAATAGGAGCGGCGTAAAGTGACATTTCGAAAAAAATACCTGACCCCCCCCCCTTCCCGCTTCACGCAGTGCGTCACCCGACCCTTTTGGGGGCTCCCTTGACGCAGCCGAACGGCCAAACCCGGCGGCCTGCGGCACGGGAAGAGGCTGTGCTCTCAGGCAAGCAAGCCGGGCAGTCGATTTATGGTTTCGTCCCTTTCAATCTCAATATATTTTTCTCCACTTATCAAACTAGTGATGCTGTAACACAACCAAACGGTCTCATATCATCTGTAATAGTCGTATAAAACTATATATCTTGTTCACATATTTCCGTCTTCCTTCGAATACCATCAAAAAGTTATTTGAGGCTCTACCCAAAATGTCAATTCCGATTTGGAAACTGATTTCAAAAAGAAAATTGAACTAATTGTGTAGATATCACCAATATTCCATGTCCTAACATCTTATTTTACATACATTTTACTTCTAAGATCTTCCGTTATCATTCCACTACCAGAAAGAATGAGCCGAAATTACGCACGAGCTCTTTTATTCTGCGACTCGATTTTTGATCTCAAAACGGCGTTTGTCTCCTTGATAGACTTCACCTGATGAATCTGTTTTCCCAAGTAAAATTTTAAAACTGTTTTCGTACTTTCGGACAAAATTGAAGAAGTGGTAAAATAGCGCGCAGGCGACATGCATCCTGAATCCAACACTGTAACAAACATTAAAATATAATATTAAGAATCGTGACATGTCCCAGCTTACTTAGTAAGTTATATTGATATAAAATGATCTTGTTATATTTGTATAAACTTGAAGATTGGAATAAGTAATTCCCGACGCGTCATTTTGATACAAACTACATAAATGATCATGTAAAAGAATGTAGTGTAAATCATTGTATTGTGACATATATATGTATTTTTAATGCATTAAACTGTCATGAAAGCAATACAACTTTAACCCTTAGACAGGAACACCACACTAGAAGAGGAATATCCGTCTACGAGGGGGATAAATTATGTTTTGTTATACAGTTCGGCAACTTTTACATTTTTACATTAAGATTCCATTTTTCTAAACATCGTACACGCTTATCAGTAACATTTAATCGGGTAGCAATTCAATTTACAAGATTTATATACTACTAGTAAAACGTAGCATACCAGTCACTGATAAACCTCATGTTAGGGAATCAGAATGCAAACGTATTAAATCGGCGATCCTCATCTAGGTGTCGAGAATAGGGATGCAACATTGATGTTGATATTTTCAAAACAGATTTTGTATACACACATGAACATATTTCGTAAAAAAATGAAACATTTATGAAACCTGATGTTTATTATCGAGGTGCTTGATGAGTTGTTGTGAATGAAAAGAACCGATAATCACAATTTTATAAAAAAGTTAAAATATGAAATAATATTGCATTATACCACTGTCAATACATGTGTTCGAATAAAGCGAACGGTGATTGTAACATCATCCAGTAGACTATCTTCAGCCCAAGAAATGACCCCATTTTTCTGGCATTTCCTACGTATGTCCTACCGTACGCAGAGAGGCGGCCAACGCAAGCACTCTAGGTGTAAGGTCTCTCGCCCACCTTCCTATACCCATTTGAGGAAGTTGTGACTCCATAAGATGACCCTGGGCGATAGTTTTCAGGCTTAGTTTCGCTGTTATTCTTTTTACTTTCTTTTGCCGTTTTGTCTAAATCGTAATTATAAATTAACAATCACGGCCACAGTCAAAACAAATTATCTTCCGCACGAACTTGATCGATGTTTCTAAACCAGGTTTTTTAAAGATGTTTTAATTTTGAACATTGATATTTGCATTTGTATTACTTGAGCATCATTCCTTCGCTTTTCTTGCTATCCGAAACTGGGATGGGACGCGCCGATAATTCAGCGAGTTCTTCCCTAATAATGGCAGAATGTACGCATGAAAGACTGCGGGTATCAAACACACTGTTCAGTGCGATGAAGTCTATTTGTCGGCTCCAGTCCCGGTCAAGCAGCGGCTGTGAGCATCTCTCCTTTCATCTGCAGGTCCCAATTCTTCGCGGGGTCTGAACGCGCAGAGAAATAGTACTAGAACATAGATCGCAAGCCATCCCTTGTTAGACCTGTCTGGATATACACAGCAATAGGATGCTAGCAATTTGTTCATTGCTCACTCGGACTCGAACTGCCCTTTTCCTTTTGTTTGTGATATTGTGTATTAGTTATTCAATTGTGTCAAGTATTTTTTCCGAAATTTCACTTTACGCCGCTCCTATTCATCCGATTTGCATGATTGACACGGCGTTGGATTCAGGAAGCACGTCGTCATCGCGCTATAAGCCCACATTTTTTTAATTTCTTCCCGGAACTATGAGAAAAAAATAATTTTTTTATTTGGAAATATTTTTTGAAAAAACGGCATCGTAGCGTAAATTCTATTTTAAAAGGGAGTCCAATGCCGTTTACAGATCGAAAATCCGACAATTTGTTCAGACGTTATCGGTCTAGTAAATTTTGCTTATTTTGGTGCTGCCACGTGGTGGCGACAAATGGAACTAGTGTCGGTACATTTAGCCTTAAAATATGATGTATAAAATGTCAAACTTTGTTCTGTAAGTATACAAAAGTTCACGAAAAACTTTGGAGAAGTTTTTAAGAAAATTGTTTCAGCATTTTTGAAAATGGGCAATTTAGCGCTCATTTTCACAGAAGTCAAAAATTATTTGAAGCACTACTCACAAATGCAATATTGAATAAAAACGCCCGTAAGAAACGCCACTTAAAGACGTGCGAGTTATTTAAAAAATAAAAAATACATGTACGCCGTTCAATGTAGATTCCTTAGTTTAGATCTGGTTTCTCGCGATCTTTCGTGTGAAACAGAAAATGTAAAACAATGTCCGTCTTTTGTCTGATCTACTTTTTACGGAGTCCCAACCTACATACTTAATAAGTACATCATAGAATTTCCTTAAAATTTGTAAGGTGCTTCGTAAATACTTAACAAAAGATATTGCTTGGCATAACTTTCTGAGAAGAAAATCAAATTTAGATGTTTCCTATCCCTAAGCGAAACAAGAATTGAATAATGGAGTGAAATGCATTACAAGGACTAGAAGTCCGTTCCGCGGTCCCGACAAGGGTTAATTCGGCCCTAGCTAATTGCATTGAATAACGTGACAAAATTTTCATGTACGCTTTTGAATTTTCCAAAAATATACATTTTTTTTAATACCTCAAGACGTTAACATTTATTTTACAATTTGTTTCATACGTTTGTTAACACAGAAGCTTCAATGAATCTCTGATGCTTTTTTTAAAAATAGGTTTTCGAGTACACGAGAACTAAAAATGGCGCATTTTCGACAACGTTCGAACCAAATTTTCTCAACAACTGTTGCCTTTTTTCTTCTTCTTTCTTTTTCCCTCGGGATCTTCATGTTGGAAAAAGAGTTCATTCCTAAACGATATTCCGAAACCTTTATTTCAAATAAGATATTTGGGGCCCGAAAATACATTCTAAAATTTTTTTCTCAAAAACAGCTGCAATTTTTTCTTGGAAATCTCCCTTCTCTACATTTCAAAACCCTTATTTTGTTCCAGAGCGAAAAATACCGAAAAATGTTTTTAATCAAATTATTGATTATACAGAAACGAAAAGAATACCATTGTATTAAATGAAATGTCCTTTAAATATTGCCTTAACAGTTAATATACCTGTTAAGGTTATTATTACGTTAAGTTACCTATTAATATTGCCTGCACAGTTAAAAACTAGTAATTACAAAGGAAAATGTGCAGTTTTGTATCATCTACTTATAACAGCAAATAGAATGGCTAGAAATAGATTACCATTGTAAGAATAAACAATGCGTTTATTTTGACAAGATCAAAGGTTTCGGAAATTCAATGTAGTGAATACAGTGATTCGTATGTGGAATACTGAAAGAATATAGTATGGTGAATTTGTCATTTAATATTTAGGAAGTGACTTTATTCCAAAGTATTACTTCGAATAATTTTGTGTGTGAAATGGGATTATGTTGTGCTAAGATATTGGCTACAGTTTAGTATAGTTTACAATAGTTTTAAAATTAACAGTAACCCAAATGTATTTTACTGTCATGTTACTGCTAACTCAGTATAATGTATTGTAATACTGATGGGGAAAACATCGAATTTTCAATACAAAAACTCCTATTGCCGGGCTACAGTAACAAAAAGTGAACAAATCTTGTCCCTTCATAAAAAAAATTGCTTCCTCCAACATGTGTGATCAGAATCAATGTTTTGTGGGGTCCTTGACACCGAAAAATTGACACCAAAACATTAAACTGCAAGTAGGATTTTCACCAAAATGGATATTTCGCATTCAATTTGGCTGATGTCGTGGCCCCTTGAATTTGAAACAGATATTTTAATTTTGGGGGTTCTTTTATATGAAGCCCCTTGGGCATCTTAAAAAAATCGGTACCAAATTAATTTTATTAAATTTTATTATTTGATAGTGCGAAGAACATTTAAAACAATGGTGCAAGTTCCATTTTCTTTTAAATCCCTGATTTTTCGAAACTTGCAAGTTTAATCCTGAAAACAGATGGAAAACAGCCATTTTCACAAAAATTTGGAAGAAAATATTCGCCAAGCATGTATGCCAAATATTCACTTATTGTTATATTAATAGCTATAATCAAGGCAAACTTGCGTGAAATTATTCTTGCTTTTCTAAATAACGAGCTGGAAATACTGTACCATATAAGTCTGTTTCATACATAAAAGTCAGAAATGAATATTCCTACCAAAATGCAGATACCCACCAGATGCTTTCTTTGAATTGGACATTTCCAAGTAATAGCTAAGTTGTTATATTAGTGCAGATATTGCAATATTTCAATACTACATAACTGTTCCCAAAAATTTGTGAGAAAGTATGTGCTGTTATAGCACTATTTTAATAAGCAATGCGCATCTTCAATAATAATTTTAACTAGCTTTTCAACTAACTTAACTTTCAACTTAACTTCAACTAAATTAACTCTCAAACTAATTTAAACTACCTTTTCAAGAGGGGGAAAAAATTACAAAGAACCAAATGACATGACTGAAAATAGTTTGAATGTTATTTTTAAACCATTTTTAATAAAAATATATATTGCTAATCACAATTATTTCCATTTACTATTTATGGGAGTTACAAGTTTTCACTCGAAGTATTTTGGAGATACAGATTTTTCTCTAAGCATTACATACTTAATAAACAAGTAATAAATTTCAAAACCAGTTTTATTTTGGGAGAAAAAAAACATACAATATTTTAAATCAGTTTCTTTTTTATACAATGAAATCATTTTTATAGAAATGGAATGCCACGAAATGAATGGTAGTCCTTGAACAACACTTAAGTGTTGGAAGATCATCAAATTTTCTTTTCTTGATGTTCAATCATCCATTGCAAAGTGAAGGGAAATCTGGGTACAGTATCACAATTTAAAATGTAATATTTATTTGAGAAAAAATAAGAACTATGTGTTTAACATTGTCAAATTCGGATAAGTTAACTGGTCTTAAATAATGCACAGAAACCTCTTAACTCCAGGGAGTCAAGTTTCCATTTAGGAATGTTTTGCTACAAATTTTGGTTATCACTGTGTCTATGGCAGAATGTATAATTGCATTTTTTTTCTCTTCTTTCTTTTTCTTTCCATTTCAATGTCTTGAAAAACACACTTTAGCAATCATTGGCTGTAGAATCTTAAGGCTGCACTGCTTCTGTATTCACAAAACGAAATGGTAATCACTTTTACAACTGCATTTCACTAGCTACAACGCCTTTATCATTTTACCTGCCTATTCAGAAATCACCCAACCAACAACACTTCTGCAAACCTTTCTTTTTCTGTTTTTTAATCCCATTAGCAGCTAATCTTAATGTCACAATTCAGGTTTCTAGTCATCGAAAAAGCATTGAAAATCATAACAGGCTTAACCTGAGAAAAACAATCCTGTATTTTTCCAATGAGATATTTAGAAGAAAAAATCCTCATCTTATAAGTGGATAAATATAAAAATGAGAAAAAACAAGGAATATGGTGGGAAAAAAAAAAATGCTTGAAAAATAAATTTTTATTTTAATTTTTATCCAATGTACGAAATCAACTCATACTAATCATATCAGTACAAAATTTTAAAAACCTTGCTGTAGTATTGTTGAAAATTGGATAAATCAAGAACAGCCTTGATTATTACTGAACTGGTGTTGGAAGTGTTCTTCTCCAGCAAGTACATCTGCAACTTAAAATAACTATTAAAAATTTAATTCACGATTCTCCAAGGCACATAGTTAAGTAATCAAAATCAATTGTAAACATTCATGGCAATGGGGTTGGAACAAAGTTACCTCACTCAGAAGTTTATTTACCAATTGGCTTTTTGTCCACAGGAATCAATATTGGGCCAGTTGTCGCAGGAGTTATTGGTGCTCGCAAACCTCAATACGATATCTGGGGCAATGCAGTCAATGTAGCAAGTCGAATGGACTCTACTGGTATCTTGGATCACATTCAGGTGTGTGATACCTGCAAGAATAAAAATTAACATATATAGTTAAATGTTAAAAACAGTTTAATTTTTGTGCAAACTTCAAACATTGCACGTTACCATTAAAGGTTACTTAATAAAAATAAAGAAACCCACCATTTCTATTCAATGTAACAGTACAATATGACCTTGTCCACTATTTTTATGCAGTATGTAAATATATTTTAATTCATTTCCAATTTAAAAGAAATCAAAAAGTATTATTTTGAACATTCAGTTAACTAAAGCACTGAGGAGCAGTAAACAGTATTTTCTTCCTCAATCAATCAGGTCCATTAATTCAAAAAGTGAGAAATGCAATCCAATCCTTGTTTTCAGGTTACACAAGAAATGTACCAGATCCTCCATGCCAAGGGATATCCACTAACATGTCGTGGGAGCATCAAGGTAAAAGGGAAAGGAGAAATGGTGACTTATTTCCTAAACGGCTACTCAACAAGACCACAGAACACACCCACGTCAGTAAGCGGTGATAGCAGTATTGGAGGTGCCACTCCTGCGACACCCACCACACCAGCTCCTGCATCAACCAGCTAGGACCAGTCGCATATGGGGCCAGCAGGTACCCCAAACTATACGCACAAGGAAGTGGCAAGACCACCTCTCGGCTGCCCAAATGCTTCAGCTTTGAGGCAAGTTGGTGTCAGCCCGAAGTGGAAGACTGAATATAATGCTCATTATGAGTATTTGAAGAGAACCGGATACGTTCAATCACAATTATTTGGAAACATTAACGGTAGGAAGCTTCCAGAAGGGATGGAAGCATTGAGAAGAAGGGGGACCAGTAAACTGAACAAGGAGTTTTGAAACTGTATTCAACATTCTCAAACAGATAAACAAGGACTCCACACTCAAAGCTCAATCACATACAATTTCACCAAGTGAAAGTCCAATCCTATCTTTGGTGGAATTCACAACACAAACTTCCCATTTATCAATATAAAAAACTCATTTGCTTGTGAGAAAACAATTTATGTGAAGTTCACAAATATACATAAGTAAAATTGTGGCCAGCAATTGCCAAAATCAGGTTACAAATAAAGGCAATATTTTCATAGATTGTTGATGTCTTATATTCACTAATGGTAAATGCAAAATTCAATTTCATAATTGCCCAAAATCAGGCAATTAGAAGAAATGTTATTGACAAACCCACAATACTATTCTTTACATAGTTTACTCCTTAGAAATCAAAGAGAACTAATAAATATAAGGAACTATGGATGAAGCACTCAAATGTTCAACAGAACTGCATCATAAAAATTTAAATCCCAAAAACGTCCTGAATACAGATATTCCAGACAGAAGATGGAAATGAATGTTACGTGTGTACCTACATTAAAAATGTTCAACTAAGCATAAAGAAACTTGAAAATGAACAGATTTACAATACAGAATTACAGACTTGTGTACATTTACTTACAACACATCAATAAAAAAATTGTAGAAACAAAATACAGGAGTAATAAGTATACAGTGAAACTCCTATTTTACGTCACTCTAAGGACTGGTCAAAAAAAAGTGTAAAATAACAGGAAGATGTAAAACCAAGGAAATTATTTTTCTGCATAGATTTTGTTCCAAAACACATTGTAATTCTAAAAATAATAAACAATACATTAAAACTTCAGTTGAAAAGAAATGAATAGAAACTAGTAGAGCTAAAATAGCACATACCTTCTCGCCCGTACTCACAAAAAATTACCCGAAAAGTACTCAAATTTTCAAAAAATTGTGCACAACAGTATTTCAAAATTTATCTTTAAGAAACAGATTCCATTAAGGGAAAAATCTCTATCATAATTTCATAATTGCAGGAAGACACCAAAAAAAGTTTGAACTTTTGCAATTTTCGAAAAAGTTTCGAGTTTTCAACAAACATGAGACCTGCACAATTCTCTTAAACATCCTTCACACTATCCAACAACAAAATTAAATCAAAAACAATGGAGTCTTTTAAAAATGTCCCAGGGGCTTCATGTAAAGTAATGTCATATAAAATTACAATATTGGTTTCAAATTTGAGGGTCCGCGACATCAGCCAGATCGATACAGGAGTTTTTAATAATTTTGGAGAAAATCGGATGAACCGTTTAGCCGCTGGCGTTGTTCACGGATGGAAGGACAGACGTTTGGTGTCAAATGATTTTTCACTATCAAGGACCCTCAAAACATGAATTCTGGCTACATCACATGTTAGCTGCTGGATTATCCACTTTTTTTGTTACCAGGGCCTGGAACTAAGAGTTCTTCAGCCAAAAAGTCACCGCTTTTTTCCATAGCATAACTTTCTACTGCGTAAGCGGTAGCAAGAAAGTAAAAACCAGCATCTGACTTATCAATAGCGGATTCTGGAAAATTACTCTACCAATTCAGAACACTCGCCAAGATATACTCCGATTTGTAGATAGCATAACACACAATATTTATCCACATATAACATACAATATATATCCACTCTTCCCAAAACTGACAGTCACCTTTTCTTCAGAATGTCCATCTAAATTAGGAGTCCTGCTGTGCAAAAATCTTAATATCGGGGAGTTAATACACAGTAAGACATCACAAAGTCAGACGCAAAATCAAGGAAATTGTAAAATTGCAAAAACCTGTAATACAAGAAAATTATACATTACTAATAAGGATGTTTTGCCGAGACTACTCATTTATGACGTAAATTCCGGAAAAACGTAAGATCGGGGAACGTAAAATTGAAGTTTCACTGTATATAATTTTCCAGCTTTTTTCATATGGCTCATTTTCTTTGCATTTACTAGGATAAAAGTTAAAATAGCAGTCCAAAACATATTGTTTTGAATGGAACAAATAACATAATTTATTACATACCTATAAATACAATATGTATTTTCGATCGAAACGAATAGTTCATTTATCACACATTGACTTAAAATAACATTTCTGGCAAAATCCCTTTTAAACTTTGATACCAATATAGCAGAACACAGCTCAATTCTAGTACTGAAACAATGGCCTCCGCAACATACACTAACAATGGATTTGTCACGATTGGTTAATGTAAAAGAATTCACTTGTCAAATTCACAAGGCAGAGTATATACTGTGTATCAAATCTGCCAAACCATGAAAGCGCTGGCTACACAGGGTACACAAAAAAGATTTAGATTTCAAGACCATTTAAAATGTTTGCTGTGGGATCTTGGATTTCTTGCAACTTGCATCCACCCAACAGTCAATTGTAAATCGGCCTAACATCCCTCTGTCATCTTTCACATTCTTACTTCCAGATTGTAGTAAAGAAAAGATAATGATTGATTAATTTTCTTCCATAAAATGGCAGATCTAAATTCTTTCTATTTGTTGTTGAAGATAAACTTTTAAGATCGATTTCTATACCTGCAAGAGAAAAATTGATAAAAAAAATTTCCCTCTGAACAGAATTTAAATAGTAAATACCTATATGAAATCTCTTGTTCATTAGAGGTCACCTAACAATGAAACTAAAATTGCTTGTTATCAAACTCATTTGATACAGATCTCAATAAAGCTGATAGTAAAATATTTAAGAAAGGCCATAGCAAAAATCCCACTTATCACTACACATCAATGTTATTTTTATCCAACTAGCCCAAATTTCCACACATGCATATTTTAATAAGTGTTCCTCATGGATTTGTTTCATAACAAGTTGCTCAATACAATGTAATTTGATGTCTCCTGTTATAAACAACTAACTTTTTACTTTCATTACAAACCGGTCACAGGAAGTGTTCACAGAATAACATTTCCTTTAAAAAATACAGTAATGAAAAATATAAAACATTAGAAAAATTTAAACCCTTTAATTAATAATATTTTTATTCAAAACGAGCATAACTGAATATCTGAATTCTATTTATTCAAGAAACGATGATAAAATTTAGCTGAATACATACCTTTAAGCAAGCCACATGATTAACTCTATCTCATCCACCACACAGCAGTGAATTCAACCTGGAAATATGAAAAAAATGTCATTTTTCTCTTTCACTTCAACTTCAACTTTAAGCTCTACTACTTTCACTCAATGTAGCTTCCTGCCAATATACAGTGTCACTCAACACAAACACAAGCAACAAACATTGCTCTAAAATTGTAACAACAATTACACAAAATTGTATGATCATTTTTGTATTTCACACCGAAGAGAAACTCACTATTAATATAGTTTACTTGCTTGAATTGTTTCTTTCATTGCATGACTTCAGGTACAACGAAACTATTTTTTATAAATTACATAATTTCACTTTCAAAAATTGTCATGTTGTAATCTCCAACAAAAGTAGAAAGAAGTTCTATCTCATTCAATGAAAATTAAAAGAAAATCCGATTCATAACAGAGAAAGTATTAATAAAATGATATTTTAAATATTATGTTAACGCAATCCACCTTTCCAAGCTCTTCAAGAGTGTTGTTACAACACTAATTTTTTTAACATTTGCTCTGCTAGTCTTCAGTGTGAATGTGTCAAAAATATTGTAAGTAGGTTAGATCCATAATGTTACTTGGCATAAGCATAACAGATCTACAGAATACTTTGTCCTAATGGAATGAAACATAAAACGAAAAGAAATGAGCACTTTGAACATCATTAGAAATAATTAGAGCACACTCATTACAAACCTATTCAGTATGGTTTGCACAGCATAAAGCCAAGTAGCAGAGTACGGATCTTATATCAAATTCTCTTGCATTATACAGGTAGATTGATAAATAAGACTGTCATTTTACCCTAGCTTGTATATGTGATGTATAAATGTAAGTAGATTGAGTATATGTATAAATGTGAGTTAATGTATTCAAATTGTGTTGTAAATACTTGTAAATATTTTCCTATCTGCATAGTCTATTTTCATATACATGTCAGCCCACAGCAAACATTTAACAAAACGTGAACTAGCTGTCCAGGCAAATGTCAATCCATTATGTCAATGTAATGATGGATAATAAAACTGATGAACTGTACCTTAACTTTGTATTTTTTTCTCTCTGATGCCATACGCACCTGACTTCACAGTTGTTATAGCAGGCCCCATGAACCTAGCTATACTGTCTGTCAGGCACATAGCAGACTTAGATGACACATGTAATTGAAGATCTTTGCATGGGAAGTTTTTCTGGCACAAGACAAACTGAAAATTGCTTTCTTGGAGTGTTAATATGCACTGCAGAAATTTAACTCTGCTTTAGAAATCAAAAAATAAAATCTTGAGACACAAGATGAATACATATCTAAGAGGTGAAAAATCAAAGATTAACAGATATAGCTCAGAAGCCTGAGCATTAAAGACAATACTTCCCTGTTTACACTTGAAAGTAGCATGAAAGCTTTGAATACTCTACCTTTGGCAAAAAGAACTGGCGTTCCCATGTAATATGTCCACAAGCAGGAAGAAAACTACACTGTACTGGGTGTCATGGAGCAGCTTTCACGTGAAATCTTGCTACTTCATTGCAGTGAAAGGAGTCAAAAAAAGCATCCTGCAAATCTAGGTGAGCAAGGGTTTTGACAACAGCATCAACCCAAACGCTAGCAATGCTAAAGCAGAGAAATATTATAAATAGCTCAATACAGAGGAGCATATTCGTGCGAGAAGAGAAGAAAAATTGTATTCATGTTTTTGAACAATCATAATAAGTTCTAACATTCAAACACCATTGGTGAATACATTTATGATTGTGAACATTTTCTTCACATTTTGTGAAGTAAAGAGAATAGAAGCAATAATAGAGAAGATTCTAAAATCAAAACGAAGACTTTTTTTACTAATCAAAAGCACATATTATAGGCTTTTAGACAAAAAGCATTGTGCCAAAATCAATTAACTGGTAAACAAGAATGGAAATTTGAAACATTTACTTCCATTCCAATGAAGTGTAATACACACAAGAAGTCAAGAAGGTGAATATCATAATATTGGTAAATGACTAGTTTATTAATGTAATCAACAGTGAATTTTAAAACAGAAGAATTCTTTTAAGAATTCATAGAAGTATTACTGCTTTGTGCACCTAAATATTGAAAGTGGTCACATTGTTCTGTCTTGCCATTCCTAAAGCCAGCAAGAGAACAACTGCATTTCTGTATAAAGAAATAATACAATTTTTGATGTATAAATGAAAAGGAAATTAGAGGAAGTAAGGTTTTAAGAAGAATAAGAATACCCTACCTTAAGAGGCAATGAATCACTGATTCTGATGTTGCTGGGAAAGAGAATAGCTGCAACATTAAGTTAGCAAATGTTCTTTCTTAGAGATTATAGAAATTATGACCAGCAAGCACAATTCGCTCATGAGTCTTTCAGGATTTTACCAATAACTTCCAAGTTCCATCAATTTTCAAGGCACATAAAAATCCATCTGCTCAACTTCACACACTAAAGAAATTAAAAGAACACTTGCATATCCTAATCTTTAGAGGATTTTTTCTCAAATCTTCAGTTTCAAACATTCATCACAAGTTCTTGATAAGTTCACATCTCACTTCCTGGTTTTAAAATACAAGCACTTCAACACCACTCTTCATTATTGTGTACAGTACTAATAAGATTACTGAAGTTGAATACAATTTATGAAATCATTTGTTCACCCAACGAAAATCTTATTTTCCAAAAGCTAAAATATAAGTCGACCACTGAAAAAATAATTAATTGAAATAACCAGAGAAATAATGAATCATCATTATGACTGATAGAATTTTTCCGTTCTTAAGACAAATTTTCAATGCACATGCAAAAATGTATGATGTAAACAGAATGACTGCATCAGAAATATTATACATTTCTGAAAGAATTGCATGATGGTGAATGATCATTTCTGACATACTTTTGAAGAATTCACTTCTTGCATAGGGTTGCAAGCAGTCAAGATGCGTATCAATGTTTACTTCTGATAAGACAAATGTCACACACAAGGTGTAAAATCAACTCTCTGTTCTTTCCCAGACAGATGAAACACTTTTCATGGCAAGATAAATATTCTAAAGTTCTTACTTTTCTATTATGGAAAAATAATATAAATAATTCACCTTGTTGAATAATGTAAATAATGAGTATACACAAAATATATCAATACACTTAGAAAATTTTTAAAAGGAAGAAAACTAAGACCAATTACTGATTTTTTGAGAAATATCAATGAAATAATTGAAAATAAAATAACATGTCCCAAATATTTCTGATAATTTGTTTACTGTAACAACCTAGCAATCGCACACTATTTTGAATTGCCATGAAGAGTTAATGGCAAGAAAAGTCTGAATAGAACACTTAAAAACATTCTTACAATTCAGTTACTTTACTATGAAAGCAGGTGTCATTTCAACATCACACAATGTTAGTGGTAAAAAAATCCTAAATTCAATTTTCAACATTTTTCCTGTAACAAATCCAGGTAATTGCAACTCAGAATAAATTTAAAATGCATTATGGCTAAAGCCTGTTCTCTCCATTTTCAATCAATAGCAAAAAAAAAAAAAACTTGCATACCAAGTAAAATTGATAGCCAAACAACTTTTGTGCTCTAAAATAAGAACCAAGTTGTAAAAATTCAAATTGGAAAATATTCTGAATTATTTCACAACCAAAGTGGTGATCGTCTTCAACAAGTCCAAAAGAAGTAATAAATTTTGTGTACAATTAAGAGCATTATACAACATCAGCTCTTTCTGCAACAGTCTTTTTCATACGATGCCAATATGGAGCCTTGAGAGATGATTTATGTTGATCAGAAAATTCTAATGACTGGTTACCAGAAAATGTTCATCTGGAGCATAACTTGCAAAAAGGCACAATTTGTAAGTACTCTTATGATTACAAGTGCAACATGTGCTGAAAAATTGTAGAAACAATTTTGCAGAACTGTGTTGCTAACTGACTTGATTTCAGAGGCAGAATCTTAATATGATTATTTTTAAGCAGGAAGACGCAATGCTTGATGATCTTTTATAAAAAACAATTTTTTTCACAAAAATTAACTTGTTAGTAATTTGTATATTAGACTGAAGTGAGAAAACAGCTCTTGATAAGGTAAAATTTCTTCATATTTTGGAAAATCTATAAAATAAAGAAGGGCATTTATAGTACCTCTAATGCTTAATAGCATCAGAATAAAGGAATGGTCAGAGACAAACCAGATGTGTTGGGAATAAGGCCCACAGGCAAAAGAAGTATCATGACAAACATCAATGTTAAAAACCTTAAGAGGAATTTTATTGCAAATTAAATGAATGAACAGCTACAAGTACATAAAGTTGTAAGATTCATGAAGTGTTATATATCTAGTATGTTTCGCCTCAAATCCAGTTCAGTGTCCTCAGAACTTGACCTGTTTTTGCACTGACCCTCCTCACAGCTGGCACCTCTGGCATCTTGCCCCGAATCCGCCTCTACATCCAAGACTGGGACGTGGCTTCAGTAATACAGCCTATTAAAGCTGTCGCTGGTGAACAACATTGATGAAGAGTTCAAGAATCATGGACACAGACAGAAGACAAGTAGAAAGATGATCATATTTAACCACTAGCTTCCGCTCAAAAATTGAGGGAAACAATGCAAACTACAAGAAAATAAAGAATACTAAACGATCATAAATACTATATCATCGCACTACTTAGTAAATCTATACATTAATAGTGTATCTTAGAACAAAAAACACCCTTTCAAATTCCCTAAACTGAGGGAAAGAAAAGGTCATAATATGAAACAGGAATGCTGACTGGATTCAGTAATGCTTACAGGAAGCAAAAATAGAAAGCACATTATTTGTTTTCAAACTACTTTCTACACAGTTCAGCAGAATAAAGAGACCTTCCCTGAAACAACATGCAGTGGAACCACCATATAACTAAAACAGCATGTCAAATTTAATCCAAAACAAATGGCACTAGATATTCTTCCATTTATGATGTCATTTTTCAAGCAACAATATTCCAATCAGCCTCCTCACACCAATAAATCACGAAGTGCATCATATATGAAAAAATGAAAATTCTACCTCTATTTTTCTCTTCACACAAACACAAGTACATTTCACACAACTTTTCAACATTTAATTCATAACATTTCCTCATATATGAATTACTGATGTTTGTGGCAGAATGACTTAACATAAGAAGCCAAAATACACAAGAACAATTCAACCTCACATTGCTGGAGGAAGTATTGATTGTCATCATAAAACTGTGACAAATGCATGCTACTTAGGGCCTTCACAATACATCCGTTTCCTCACAAAGTACATTATACTTTATTTACCCAAAGAGAAAATGCAATCAGGACAGCTATGTTATCATACTAAAACCTTTCAGACAACGATCCTAAACTTGAAGATAGGCATGATGTGCAAGAATCATTATCAGACTTTGTATGGAAATTTCTGAGTGAGCAGATGATAGGTGGACATGGCTTGAGCAAAGTGCCTCAACTACATTAATTACTGATGTTTGTATTAGCTAAGTCATGTCTGAGTAGTGGTTAGTTATCTATAATATGTGTAAGTTGTGCAGTATGTTTTTCAACTTCAGGAATATTATCCATGTTTCATAGAAACAAAATTTTTACTAAGTTTTCTTGAAATTGTGATATAATGAGCACTCAATTATATCTTCCTTTTCCTCTAAAGAATTTCTCTAATAATTCTGGTGGTTCTCATTATCGAAGCTATATTTTTTTGTTAATTTACTATTATTATTATTATTATTATTATTATTATTATTATTATTATTATTATTATTATTATTATTGATGCACACAACCTAACTAATAATACAAAGATTATCAGATAATCAAACTACTGAAAAAGGTCTGAAAAAAGAAAATCAATGGAAGGGCTTCAACTCCAAGAAAATAGTACAATTTAAGAATGACTGAAAGGTGAAGAAAATTCATGTTGCATTATGGCAGATTAAAGCATTATTTCTAAAGTGAAACGATTCTGAACATTGTAGAGTCCACATCTGTTTTATTCATTTGTCCACCATATTTTATTATTAGCAACTATTGCCTGTACTGGAAATGTATAAGAAAATACTAAAAGTATTGAGTAGTTGTAAGTTTTAAACACTTAGTGGGGTTAAGTTTCAACATTCAGGTCTGCTGTTACAAACCCTCCATTTCAGAAAAAATATCAGGAGCTCTTAAGATTCAATTAAAATGTTAAGTAGAAATAACCTATAAATTTGACATTTTTAATAAATATCACTGCTGCACTGCCTACACTCTCTTACCCTCCCAAAAGAAGACGTCAGCGGAGAGAAGAGGTATGTAACCCACAGATGTGCTTTGCATATTCTATCACTGGCTGAAAACCTCAAAACCATCACTGGTTTTGACTCTGCTGGCTTAAACCACCAGCATTTACTAGTGATGAAAAATGTATAAAACTAGCTACATTTCTGGTTCAACGTTTCACTATTTTTGGTACATTGATTTCAAATCTCATCAAATATTCACATGTTCCCATAAAGGAGATACAAGAATATATCAACTTTCTTGTCTATAAATCTACATTAAAAATCTTCACAAAGATTGTAAACAAACCAATAGTGATCTAATTTTAAAAATTAAACTTCAGAATTTACCTGCAATGTACGGGGCTAACTTTACACTAAATTTCACTTGACCTAGACATTAAAGAATTTGTTTACATTAAATAACATTTTTATTAAGTAAATATATTCAGTATTAATTATATAAAATGAACGATTCTGGAATTTTCAAGATCAAATGGTATTCTTGAAATGATCATTTAGAGGAACTTCCCAGATTACCATCCGCCATGTCAAACTGCCACATCCAACAGTTGTATCACAATAATTTACAAGTATCAATATTTACACCCTGTCCATTGAGAAATAAATTCATAACTAGGGCATTCTTTCTCACATTATAAACAACAAACAGCAAAAGTTGCCTGAATAAAGATTTCACTGGAGAAACAATCACTTCACTCGTTTATAAACATAAAATATTTCATAACATGATTCTTCACACAATTAGTATTTTTAAGAAGAAACTTTCCCCCATCAACCCATAGATACACGAAAGGAGACATTGTGGATCAATTCAGAAGTAATTTCTGAAGAAATGTACTTTCAAATCAAATAGTTTCTTTTACCTAATGGCTTTTACATTAGAAAATCATTACGTACCACTATCACAATGTAACCAATTACTAAGTGAAGGAAAAATAAGGTAAAAGAACAAATTGAAAAAGGGCAGTTTGCAGTTGGCAATGCTTCAACTGCAATTGTCAAACAAAATCTGAGAGCACTGCAATTTATTTATTTTTTTTTGTTTTTTTTTTTGTTTTAATTCACAACGAAGGGCAAATATTATAATTGAAGCTGAAATGTTTTCTCTGTTTACTTCATAAATTTAAAAAATTTAAGTGTATATAAAATTATATTCATATACGCTTGTCATTTTTAAGTCTATTTCAAACTCACCATCAGTTAAGTAATAAGCAAAAAAATGGAAACTCCCTTACAGACCACAAGTACGGTAGCTTCAGAGCATATTCCACTTCCCAAGTTCCCTGTTATATAAAGGTTCCACTGCACTTCCACTGTATTTAACTGACCACATATGAAGGATTCCATGAGAACAAAATGAAAGGAATGGGTGAGGCTCAACTCTTGCGAGTCAAGGTCTCCAGGACACAGGCACAATGGCGGAGAGAAGTAACGGAAGACATGCATACAAACAACACAAAAGAGCTACCCAGTGCGTGAGCGCGCCGAACCGAGCCGGACCGCGCCGAACCGAGCCACGCCAGTGCTCGGGCTCGCATCACAAGTTGTTCCGAGCCGACGGGCAGGGCGGGGCAGGGCTAGCCGGCAGGCAGGCGAGGCAAGCGGGTCGTTGCAGGGGAGGTCTCGGAGAGCTGCGAGGACCACGGCGGTGGTCCGGCGCGCGCAGGGGGGCGGAGCCCGCAGCCGTCCGCTGCCGCCTACCTGCGGCGGTGGCCGCGGCCGCGACCGCGTCCCAGGCCTCGGCCCATCCCGCGCCGGTTCGCCTGCTGGCCCCCGCCGCTGCACTTCTTGTCGCCGTCCCCCTTGCTGGGGGAGGAGGAGGCAGAGGCGGGCGCAGGCACGGGCTCGGGTTCGGGCTCGGGCTCGGGTTCGGGTTCGGGCTCGTCCTCCGCGTCCATGGCGTCCTCGTCGCCCGGCGCCGCCTTGTCGCCTTTGTCGGCCTCCTCCTCGTCGGCGGCCTCATCGCCGCCCTCGTCCTGGCCCTCAGCGGCGTCCTCGCCCGCCACGCCGTTGGTGGCCGGCTCCGCGCCGCCGCCCGCCGTCTGCGCCTCTTCGGGCTCGTCTCCGCCGGCGCCCGCGTCTCGCTCCTCGCTCTTGCCGTCGTTCTCCGTGGTGGAGTCGGCGCCCTGCTCTTGCGCCCCCGTCGCGTCGCCCTTGGCGGCCTCCGCTTCGCCGGCGGGCGCCTTGGCCTCGCCCTCAGCCTGGGCCTGGGCCTCACCGCCCTCCCGGCGCACGCGCTTGCCTTCGGGCCCGCCCGCGCCCTCCTCCGCGCTCTTGTCGCCCGCCGTCTTGTCCGCGGGGGCGGGGGCGGCGGCAGCTGCGGCAGGGGCCTGGGCCGGAGCGACCGACTTTTCGCTCGCCTTAGCGCGCGGAGTACCGGGAGGAGCGGCGGCTCCCGTGCGCAGGAGGTAGGCCGCGTAGTTCTTGTAGTGCGGTGCCGTCTGGCAGTGCGCCAGAGCCTCTTTGTGCTGGAAGAAGAAGCGGTTGCACACGTCGCACGTGTAACCCAGCACCTTCTTCAGCAGGTGGGTGCCGTAGCTCTTCTTGGGGTCGTACGGTGGCACGGTCTGCCGGCCCGTGGGCTTCTTGGCGCCGGCGGCCCCAGCGCCCGCCGCCCCCGTGCCGCCTCCCGCCGTCTTGCCCTCGCCCGCCTCCCCGCCCGCGCCGCCCGCCGCCTTGGCGTCGCCGCCGGCAGCCTCGCCCTCGCCGCCCGCACCGCCGTCCTCGCTCGCGGAGGGCTCCGCGCCGTCGCCCGCCTTCTCGTCGCCCTCGTCGGCCGGCGCCGGCTCGTCCTCCACGACCATGGCCACCTCGGCCGAGTCCTTGCCCTCGTTCTTCTGCGACTCAGCCAGCTTTACCAGGTGCATGGGCGTCAGCTGGTGGTGGTCCCACTCCGTGCGCGAGGGGAACTCTTGCGAGCACAGCAGGCAACGCGGGTGCAGGAAGTTCTTCAGGTTCTGGTGGAGTCCGTTCTTGCGGTGGCCCATTATGTTGCCGAAGAAGTACAGATCGCACATTGTGCAGTATTCGCGGGATTTGATGTTCACCTGCGAATGGACACAATACATCAGGGCCAACGCTTGACGGCAAAGAGACGCCCAAAAGCAGATGAAGTGGAGTTGCAATACGGAACAGTCCCCAAATTAAGACTATACGGCCAATACATTGAAATAAGGAAGCCCAAAGAAATGAGTATTGTCAACTTCTGCACAATATAATTCTATAGAAAAGTTGCTGAATGTATATTAATACAGAACACACGATTCATGATTTCGAAGGGACATGAAGAATGCAATGAAATTATATCACCTAACTGATCTTTATTTTTAAGGTGTAAATATTTTTCAAAAGCCTTGCATTTTCAGAACTGACTCGATCTGACAGCAAATTTCTGCCAGTATTTTGTGAATTTCTACTGCCCCTACTTATGTCAATTAAGAGAAATTTGACTGTTCCCTGTTAATGTATTGCAAATTTTCTGTATGTTGTATCAGAAAATAAGTAGCACTTTTAAAACTGGAAGCTGAGCCAGTTGTCACTCATATCTTTTCCCTAACAACAACTATACAATACGTTCTGAATGTCACACACTTTTAAGTTTAATTTCATCATGACAATTTTAAAAAAACAATCCTCATGCTTTCATGTTAGTAGGTTTGTGTCTGGTGAACATTTGCTCATGGTCAACACAATGTACAAATTTTGGCACAGAATCTGACGCACAAAAATGTATTATATTCGCTTGTGATCTACCTTGTCACGTAGTACATGGTAATTAGAAAATTAGTCAACTCACAGGTTAAAAAGGACTTAAATTCTTAAAAATCATCACACCACTATAAACAAAACACAAGACAACTTCAATAAATTTAAAATGCATTTAAACCAGCTTTGCAGATGCAAAAGCAAATGCTTTCTGAATGTTTGCTTTTTCTCTTTGGATACAATAATAACCAATGCCCTGTTTTGTCATATGAGCTTGTTGACACACTGATGCCAAACTTAATTGGGGCCTGGTGGGTTTTACTCCCCGTTATTCTTGTTATTCTGCCAACTGGAGAATGGTCTCATTATATCAATGGTGTTTGGGGAGCTATGAATAGAATGCAGGAAAGTTCAATTAAAAATTTCCTTTTAAAAACTATTTACATGTATAAATGCATAATTAAAATTTGTCTTTGAAAGTTTAAGTAAAAGCATGATGAAAGTAAACACAGCAAGCTCTCTGAAATTCAGAATTTATGGCTTGTCCATTTACATCCCTTTCACAACTTAATTCAAACACACATTCTCATCTGCCTTGTGAGAAGTTTTGTATGAATTCCTACATTATTATATTTTATAATGATGTTGGAACAATGTAAATCTCTCATGAAAACTACCCCTAACCTCCAACTACGGCACTGAAGTGACACTCAAGCATTAACAGGCAGCACTCTGACTCTCTGGCTGGTGAAAGAATACATTAGACCAAGTGATGTAGTCTTCGGCAATGCCGAAGTGTTTTAGAACCTGTTAAAAAAATTGTCTACTGGCCTGAACGTACCATACTTGCCTGATCCAGCACACACAAAATACCAAAGAGGTTAGCATGCAAGATGCAGAGTTATTAACACCAGACAAAAGTTTTTGTCTTAAGAATGTTTGACTTTCTTTAAATTAGAGAATTTATAAATGATTTTCTCAGTGAGACATTCAGTCAGAATAATCACAACCAGATAGATCACAATACTTGACATTTCCGCTCACTGGTAAAGAAGTTTCTTTTCGTTTGATTCGTGATTCTGGGCACATCCACCGCTGAAGTCCTTGTTCCCATAAATGAAGTGCATGTTTTATCATTGGAGGTGGTGGTGGTGGTGGTGGTGATTTCCCCCTGTTGGATGGCATCCAGCACTGACCTGCCATCAGTTTGCAGGGATATTCCTCTACCAGGTGCCACTGCATGGCATTGCCACAGTACTGGCATGGGACAAGCTCTAAGCTCCTGACAAGTGTGGTAGTGTAGTGCATGTGATGTCAGTGTGTGCAAGTAGGGTGTGAGGATAGGACATGGAAGAGGAAAGAAAGATTGCACGCAGTCCTTGACCCCATTTGTTAGTGCTCTGCTCTGGCATTCGCCTGGTGTTGATCCGTGAAACCACGGAAAACTATTGATCAAAGCAGCCAGCTGCTAGAATTCTCCTTTCTTTCCGCAAAAAATGTTTGTTTATATATTGTGAGCAAAGGCTCTCATTAAACAATTCTTTAAAACATTCACTTATTATTTTCACTATTTGTATGTTACACAGATCTCCAAAACTTTTTTTTCAGAAACCTGCTTACAATGTTTTAACCGATATGTCTGTGTGTGCTGATACTAAAAATTGCAACTGTTTTGTCTGCCAAGAACAATATTCTTGCAATCGCCCATGAGATGCCAAGTGCACTGGACAGTCACTTTAAGAAGCAATTAAAGAAAAGGTGGACAAATTTCAGAATTCTGTGATGAAACAGGTAAGTGAAAATAAGAGAAATGGGTAAATTATATTTTGCACAAATATTAGCCTATAAGAAAGATACTAATAAGATGTGTGCTGTGACTGTTCACCTTTACAAACGGAATTGTATGACCATTATATAGGAGAGTTTGATCGTGTTCAAGTGCAATGAAAAATTAGTTTTTGCAGTGTTACATCACAGTGGATAAAACAGATCCATGGATCCTTGAGACCAAACAATCCCAACATTGAATGCTCCCTCCAAAAGAAGTCAAAAACAATGAATGTATGAAACAAATTAAGGAAACCAAGGAATGAAAGACTGTTGCTTAAAAAGTGTAAGAAACTTTCTTATGATTATTATTGATTTTTTAAGTTTTTACTGCATAAATGCACACATATTGCATAAATTATTAGAGCATATAAATTTGGTCCCTACTTATTAGACACCTTCAAACATCTCACATGGCCTCCTGTAGAATTTGCTTGACTTTATATAAAACCTTGTCATTCTAAGGCTGTGGTGACAAAGACCTCCTAGACTAAAAGTGACTAGACAAATCATGTGTAAGTGAACCCCATCCCCTTTGGAGTTCAACGTTAATCGACGTGCTCTACAATTATCATGTAGAGATAAGAAAATCATATTAGCAACACATTTTTTAATATTAAATATTTTTAAAATTTTGAGGACAATCTGTCAACAACAAATAGTAAAACCATAAAGAATAATGTTAGAACCATTAAAGTTCATCACAGAAAAAAAAAATTTATCTTAGAATGAAGCATTGAAAACTTACCTTCTTACCAAGACGCTGCACACGTTCCATTTCTATCTCTCGTTTTTCTTCAGCTAATTTAAGCTCTTGGCGCATCAGTTTCACTTGCACTTTATAGGTCTTCTCAGTTTGATCCATCATCATCTGATGGCTTTTCCCCCGTAAGTGGTTTTCAAATGACTGTCCATCCCACATATTCTTGTTGCAGATGTGGCATACCAACAACTCTTTGGGGATATTTGCATAACGAGATGCATCAGAGTCCTTCCCAGCTCCTCCTTTGGCAGGCAAACTGCCTTCCTTACCAGCTGCCCCTTTACCACCTTTGCTTCCAGCTTCTTTATCATCCTTATCTTCCTGCTCACCCTCAACGTCCATTGATGCATCCTTCTTATTCTTCTCATCCTTCCAATCCCGCTTCTTTCCCTCCTCTGCTTCCTCATCCTCCTCTTCCTCTTTTGTATCATTTTTACTGGCTTCAGAATCTTCTTTCTTTATTTCATTCTCATCCTTTATTGGAGTAGTCCTCTCTGAGTCTGCCTTTTTCTCAGCAGCAGAAGTCTTGTTGGGGGTATTTCCACCAGATTTACGTTGGTTTCTTTGTTGTCCACCTGTTCCACCCCCTCTTTTATTCATGGGAGCATTTGGACGCATCCTATTATCACCACGCTGCTTATTGTAATTGTCAGGGAATCTGCTACCACGACCCCTTTGCTGACGCATTGGTCCACCACCTTTCATGTTCTGCAACAAAAACATTTGCATGCACTACCCAAAGAAAAAGAACACACACATTTTACAATGCCATAATGTAATTAAGGAGGAAAAGGAATCTGACCATATAAAACTTATTTTTCCACACTATGTCCATCCCCACATCTATTTGACAATAGTGAAGAAATTTCTACTAAGATTTTATTTAACATGACAACAAACTAGATGTGAGCATCACAGCCAATCAACTGACCTCATACAGACACTCAAACCTATTATTTTTTTCCCCAGAACTCTCACTAAGCAAAAATGTTTCAACTTCCATTTTTGCACCTTTTTTAGGAAACCTTTAGAAGCATTTAACTCTCCATCACTTATGTTGGACAGAGCCGTACAGTTGCTACATTTCTGATTAACAAAAAAGTATACAGTTTCCAGGAAGAAAAAACAATGCATATATTCCTCCAACTATATCTAAAAAGATCAAAAGTTTTTTTGTTTCTTTTTTTTTCTCTTACTCACTTGTGTTAATGTAGCAAGGATCAGAAAGCAAGATCAGCAGGTGAGGTTAACAGTGAGCACTGGCATATGAACCAACATTCTGACATACTAGTTGTTTTGTTTATTTGTATATTCAATAATCTGAGATGTTTTACGCTTTTAATGAGTTTCTGTTCAATAGGAAACTTATTTCACAAAAACAAAGTTCTTTTGCTGTTGCTGAAATCTGAAAATACTGCATCTTTACAAAGAAGCTTTCCCCAAAATCTTTCCCATGGTCACATACTTGAGCAGTTTGACTCATATCTCTAAATATCATCTAGCAATAGTGACAAAAAAAAAACGCCAAAAATAAAAAAGGGCACACACATTCATTGAAGTTGGAAGAAAAATAGTATTATAACTGTTACATGCTGCAAGCGCAGAAAGTTTACTTGTAAATGTTATTCATATACCATTTGCGATACATGTTATTGCTGCAAATTAGAATATACTAATTAAATTGTTAAAGCCTAATTTGTTTTAAGTTGTATTTCTAGGAAATACTTAGTATATAATGATATTATTTATGCCTCCCTTTATAGTGTGTTATATAAAAATATAAATACATCTTGGTAATGAAAATATGTTAATGATGTGAATTAAGAAACAAAACTGCTTAATACACATATTTGACAGAGTCCCAAGCAATCTAGTTACACTATGTCCCACACAGGTTTACAACAAACTGTTTAAAATGTAAATCCAAGTATGATGTGATTACCAGCCCCATTTTGCAGAGAAGGAAAACACCATAAACTTCAACTGACAGAACAAAAGATGAGACCATTCATCTTTTAAATACAACTATAAAATGAACTGACATCCTGAAAATCTAATAAGCAAGATCAACTCACATCCGGGCGTGGAAAAAAGCCTCGCCCAGGAGCTGTAGCATTCATGCTGAGCAAGGGCTGCGGCCCAGGAGGTACTCGGGGCTGTGGCATAGCTGCAGCCTGCTGTTGCTGCTGCCCCAGCAGAGAGGTAAGGAGGTTGCTTGCGAGAGCAAGCTGTGCCTCGGGTGTTGAGAGCTGAGACAGTAGATTCAGAGGCTGTGGCGCAGCACCCAGAATACCTGCTGATGCCGGACGGCCCTGACCCGGCACAACGCCACCTTCCCAAGGGCTCACGGGACCTCCAGGACCCCCAGGTCGCCCACCAAACATGCGGCGGTTGTGTGACATTGTGGAGTGGCACTACAAAACTGGAACAAAAATCTCTATGAAAGCAAATACTTACTAGTAGATAAATTATATTTCCTTCAAAATTCAGAAATATCCATTATTTAGCCTTTAACTATCTACAAAAGAAGACAAAGTAGAACAAGATTTTTTGTATGGTTAATGCACATTGTGATATAATATTGAAAAGTTGTTAAAAGGCTAATATCTTAAAAAGACCAAAATTAAATGGATCAGTTCTCATTATACTGCTGTTTTCACAGATAAGTTCCAGCATGTGAAAACCACAGTATTGTTTATCTGCCAAAATATTTGAATATACCAATGAATCCCAACCAAAACTCTTCCACAATTCAGTGTCTTCAAAAGATTCAATATAATATACTCAACAATCGCAAAGATGATATTCCAAAAAAGCCAATTATTTTGCCAAACACACAATCCTCCCCCCTCTCCCTCCCCTGTAGCATGTAGCAAGCTGAGCGCATCCAGAGAGGCCTGCTGCAGGAGCAACGCAGCTCACATGGCTTTGCTCTGAAAACTTTGAAAACATGCTCTACCCTGAGAATGCATCTCTTTACATAAATAATAATAATAATAATAATAATAATAATAATAATAATAATAATAATAATAATAATAATAATAAGCGCAGATGACACTTCTAACACTGTGCCTCTAGAAACAGCATACCTCCCCATATGCACCTATCGCAGCTATTAATCACATTCTGCGGGAATTTTTGATGAACCCAATCCACTTGCTGAATTTGTATGAGGATGCTTTCCATACTTATCACAATACACTTGCACAATATTTCTTTGGAATTCACAATAAGTAAAGATATTTTCGGTACTAATTTTTCTTAACAGAGCCAGGCATTTTGACATGTTGAATCTAGTCCAAAGGCAAAAATTATCTGCAGGATGTAGATATTGATGTTTTTCTAGAAATTTTTCTTAACATATTGTTAGACACTAGGTCACTGTCCACATCCGATTTGGTTTTCTGAAACATTCTAATGTTTTGTGGAGTCATATACCCTGTCAGTGGTCCCATTGCAATTACCTCATCCATATCATTGTCATGAACATGACTCCTATGCATAGCATATAATTCACTCATCTCATTTATTATATTCTCATTGAACGGAAGTTCAAACCATTGATTCACTGTGAGCTTACCATACTTTCCAATATGTTCATCTTTGTCGCCACATCCTAAATGTAAAACAGGCATTCATCATCAGACCATTTCTGATTACACCTTTTATTTTAATATTTTTCACTTTCTTAGCTTTTACAGAAGAGCGAGAATTCTGTCCTTTCACACAGGGAACTGTATAATTTGGTTCATCAGGTGCTGAGGTTAGATTACTTCCACTCGCGATCTTAAAATCATATTTGGAAGGAGATTCATTTCAGGAGTATTCTCGTCCTTACTTTCTTTGTCCATGAGGCCATTTCCAGAAGGAAATATTTTGATGTCTATCAACTGGTCAGTTTTTTCTTCCAAACACTCTAGTACTTCATGCAAAGTGAAGTTATAAATTAAAAGGAATAATTTTAATATGATAATCTTTCAGTAACGACCAACTCATCAACGAAACTTCAGAAGCATATAATTGTACACAAATGAGAGTGCATGTGTCCAATGTCACCTGTAGATGACGCTTGGCATTTCTTACTTAACACTGCATTCAAATACAGTAAATTCATGAAATTGATAACATGAATTGTTTAATTGATATTTCACAAGTGTCAAAACTTTTCAAAAGTGCAAAATATTACTTTTCTTTGTGATTTTTCCTCACCAAAAGTAATTCTCTCACATCTTCTTGCACAAGATTTCTTTCCGCTAGAACTGCTTCCAGGATATTCATAATTTTATTGCTTCACTGAGAGCAAGGCAAAATATAATCGTCTTATTTCACTCTCAGAACTGTATTTAACTATCTGCAATGGAAACCTCAGTTAAAAGTATTGACTGAGCAAAAGGAAACCGAAAATATGCAACAACTGTAGGTGATATTGGGCATTAGCGGGTCAAGGAACAAGCTGGTCCCCCTCTAATACAGTTGGAACGAGGAAGACTGTCAAGTCAGTATTATATGACTTGTTCACATCACTAAATTAAGTAAACCCACAAGAAGCAGCTTTTGGCATCGATTTGGATTTCTTCTCTATTGGGTTGTGTGGAAAAATTGTGAAATATTCCAATTAATCGTCACCAAATATGCTGACAACTTAAAAAGACACTACAATCGAAACATGACAAGCGTGTTGTTTGATGGCTATCCAGCAGACCTGCCCATCAAATCTGAGCGCTTCCACTGAAGCAAGACTTACTATTCCTGAGGTCATCTTTACCGAGTTAATAGTGGTGACCATGACTTACGTTTCTTTCCAATAACAGAAATGAAGCACATCTCATTAGCTTGCTTACTGAGAGGCTTGAAGGTGAACGCTTCTCAGTAAAGCAAGCTAATGAAGAGACACATCCTGATTGTTGCTACGGCACTTGAAGTACCACAAGAGCATGAAAAAGTTCTGGTGGTTTGTGAGGATACAGACCTTATCATGCTCAACGCCCTAGCCACATTAGCAAACGTATATTTCTCAAAAACTGGAAGAGGAACAACCCCCATCAAAAGTCTTTGGTCTCGACACATTCAAATGGGCAAACAACAACAGGAGGCCACTAATATTTCTCATCACAAGAGGATATATTTTAGCACTCTTTTAGTAGGGCAAGAAGGTGATCATGCTGTTGGTCGAAAATAGTCAACTCTCGAAGTGTACTCTTGAAGAAATAGAATCTTTCTTCTCTACCAAGGTAGGACAGGAGATACTTTAGATAAATTTCAATTCAACCTGCTTCCCAAAGCCCTTGTGAAATACGAATTCTACCTGGCATCCCTCCCACAACATCCGAAGCAGCCCACCAACATTGCTTGAGAACTTGCACGCAAGGACAAATGTGGTTACGACACCAGATGGATCTGCTCCTCTGGGGATAACAGATTTCAATGTTAACCTCTTCCTACCTCCAAGGAATCAGCTCTTCAGTCTCTTCTCTCCACAATGTTCTGCAAATGTAACAAGGGGTGTTGAGATGGTATAGGTGTCTGAAGGTTGGGATTAAGTGCTTATTGATTTGTGCCAACTGCAAAGGGAACTTCTGCACTAACTCCCTCCAATCAGATGTTGAAGATCTGGAAGCTTATATGGGGCAACAAAAATTACAGACTTTGAGGAGGCAATTGATGGGGTGAGTCTCCAAATCAGGAATTACAGAGTTTGAGGAGCCAAATGGCCTAACAACAGTCAAAAGTAGACTTGTGTGAAATTCGTCTACCTACCTATTTTTTCCCTTTCCATCTTCGTACCATTAACTCCAAGTTTTGTTATTATGAAATTTCATCACTAATTGATTTCAAAGATTCTGTTTCTTAACCTGCCTCCTTCATATCAATTGAATGTATCTCATCATATTATGAAGATATGAAACCATTTTTTTAATACAATCAATTTCGGTTGTACTGAACTCCAATACAGTGAACCCACCATTATAATGAACTCCAGTCACTGGTCCTGTTTCACTTACACTACAAATAAGTGTATGATTCAGTTGTAGTGAACTGGAACCTCAGCTCAAGTGAACGTAGGAAATACAGCATCCTGGAAATTAATTCCCCTTGCAAAAGAATATATCGCCTGTGCCACAAATTCCAACATCGGGTATCTTGAAAAAAATAACGTCAGCCAAAAGCCGTAATTGAAGAAGTCTCCCCTGAAGCGAAGGTAGCGGACCCGGAATGGGCACCTTACTGATGATCTTACGCAACTCAGTTTCACAGCAGAAACAAAGGCTGTGTCCTGCATGGGCAACAACTGGCAGCAGCAACGCATGAATGCTTGTTTTGGTTTCAATCTTGGTGTTACTTGATATTACACGGGAAAAAGCGTGTTAAATTGTACGTAGAGGACAGGAAGCACACAACTGCCACAGACTGGCGATATCCACCCAGCGGAAAAAAGATAACTCATTTGCCACATGCACCATCCTGCTACCGAAAGCATCTTGTATGTTTAGGCGAGTAAAAGGGCCTCTAGAGTGTGGGACGGTGTTCCAACACTGCAAGAGGCAATGAAGGGTATCAAGACTGGATTAAGATACTTAAGATACAAAGGACAACGCAAAATCAAGTATGGGGAGAGCACAAACTCTCGAGAAAGATCTAGAGAAATAACTAATGAGAAAGTACAAAGCAATTGAAAATAATTCATTATTAAATGGCAAATAAAATATTGAAATGTTCAGTTCGTGCTGTTAATGTGTTTTATGGTATCTCTATCCTACAATCAATCGTTAAGGAGAAATTCTTTTTAATTTGGATATCATCACATGTAATGAACTGCTGATAGTGAACAAAAAATGTTAAGTTCCCAGAAGTTCACTATAACCAAGTCAACTGTAATAACTTTCTATATATTCAACAATTATAATATTTTATTATATTACTATACAAGTATTTACTAAGATCAAGACTAGTACAATAGAGTGCTATACTACTGTTTGATATATTGTAAATAATGCATATTGACATGCAGTTTAAACTGTCTTCATTGATTATGCGAAGTGGTCCAAATTTAAGGTAAGGATGTATGGAAACAGGTGGTAAGCTGTTTTTGTTTGACTTTCGTGCCATGAACTGTATTATTACATCAACTTTGAATGAGAAAATTCTTGCTACTCAGCTCTATTCCTCCACCTTATAAAATGACTAGTTTGTATATGCAACTTCTAATACTAAAACAAAATCATTTTTCAGATGAAAGCTGTAAAAGCAGCCGGTTTATTTCTTCTCAAATACCAATTGTAAAATCTTAAAACTGAGTAGTGAGTGTAGAAAAGTGAACAATGATCTAGAGTGGCAATACTCATGTGAACAATTTGAAATACAAATGTTATGCCAGCAAAACCCCGATATAAGAGACCCCGTTATAAGAGAATCCCGCACATAGGAGACAAAATTCACGGTCCCGAGGTCGATTGTATATAAACAATGTATTTATTTCCCGCATATAAGAGACCCCGTTATAAGAGATTCCCGCCTATTGTAGACAAGATTTTATGCCCCGCCATGCGTTCCTTCCCGCTTGTAAGAGACAAAGCGTGAAAGTTTCCTCCAGGTGACTCAGGAATTTCGTCAGCTTCGTAAGGGTTAGGGCACGTGCTTTAAATAGACTGGCGTAGGATTTTGCACACCAGCGTCACCTAGAGGGGGGTAAGGGGACTGCAAATTTCTCTTGAGGAAAGCTCATTCTGTAAGCTTCGTGTCTCTTGGCAACTAGGAAGACGCTGCAGTGCGTACATTTCTATTATTTTTGGTGCAGTGGAGCTATTTTCTGCCACGTACACAATTTCGAGTGTAGATAGTGCAGTTATTAGTGTGTAATACTGCATTAGTACTAGTACGTGTACATTACGTACACGTACGTGTACATACAGTACCAGTACGTGAATGTACGTATTAGTACGTGTATACATCCGCACGTTAGTGCTACACGAGTGAATTAATGCGTTTTTTTGTTTTGTTTTTGCCTTCAACGAAGTTGGCAAAAAGTTTGTCCGAGTTATGGCATCGAAACGGAAGGTTTTATCGCTAGCCGTGAAGTTGGACATTAACAATGAAGTTGATAAATGTAAAGGGCAATCTCTGAGAGCTGTGGCGGAAAGATTGAAAATTCCAGTTTCGTCCCTTGGAAAGATAATGCAAAAGACAGAAGAAATCCTCAATGCCGCCGGGAAGATGGGTTCGGCGAAAAAAATTCGTTTGTCTCCCTTCAACGAATTGGAGAGGATCTGTTGGAGTGGTTCCAACAGTGCACAGCTGTAGGTGCCCCCAGAGAGTATACTAATGGGAACATTTTGCGGGAGAAGGCGCATGAAATTGCTATGCGCTAGAACATTGAAGATTTTTCGGCGTCGAATGGGTGGATTGATAGGTTTAAGAAGAGGCATGATATTGTGTATAGAAACATTTGTGGGGAAAGCAACAGTGTGAGTGCGGAAAAAGTGGACGAGGGGAAGGACAATTTACCTTCCCTCATTAAAGATTATGAACTGAAAGATATTTTTAATGGGGACGAAATGGGTCTTACAGGGGTTACATTTGAAGAGTACTTTTTTTTTGTTTTGTTTTTTTTCCTAGGACTTTTATCCAGCTGACAGCCGGTTGCCCTTTACGTCCCGAAGGGACGCATATTCGACCATACACTAGACAAACACTTGCGGGCTCCTCTGATTTGGGGTCAGCAGAACGCGAGGCCCTCCGCGACAACACACACAAAGTCAAAGGACAAACAGCCATGCCCAGGGCGGGACTCGAACCCGCGACCCTTCGGACCGAAGCGCTGAGTTGGTACTCACTCTTAGCCACCTCGGCCATTCAGGTCGGCTGAAGAGTACGTTACTGCAGATAAAGAAGTGGCAACTGCTGGCATTTCGTGCATTTCAGACCTTTGTGACAACCAGAGTGATGGTGATGATGTGGAAGACTATCACGAGAGTCCACCACTACCATCACATAGTGAAGCCGTTATGATGATGGAGTCAGTGAGAAACTATTTGTTAAACAAAGGTGCTTCAGAGTCAACATTGACTGCAATTAATTTAGCTGAAAGGGAGTTATTAGCAATGAGACCTTATAGGAAGCAGATGGATATAACTTCCTATTTTAAAAAAAAAAAAGTTTTAGATTACTGAGCATTTGTAAATATTGTACATACTTTTGCCTCCCAAAATCCAACCCAACGCTCTCACCGTGGGAGGTGGGCAACAGAAAATTGAGTTATTTTAAATAGAAAGAATAATAACATCAGGTATTATCTCTTCTATCGTACAACAAGATTTTGTTGTACATTGAAACTCAAAAGATCTGGCTAAATGGGCTCTGGTTTCAAGTTATTAATGTTTCCTCAAGTTTAAAATAACATACAAATCTTACTAATCCATAAAAAATATGTAAACATTTCATTAAACGTGTCAAAAACCCATTTCCCACTTATAAGAGTTCCCGCTTATAAGAGACAAAATTCCATTCCCCCAGGTGTCTCTTATAAAGGGGTTTTGCTGTACTTGGTAACGGCTCAGCTGGCCCTTCAGCTGATTAGCTAGTTCCTGGCAACTGAAGTCTAGAATATGGTACAACCTAAGAAAGTTGTTTAAACTGGCACTTCGCACCACTCCGGCGAGGGGGAAATCCACGGAGGAGGGGACAAGGAGTGGTTAGACAATTTCACTCTAGTATCTTGCCAGAGCTCTATTATTAAATAGTACAGTGATCAGGGCAATGTGCCTGTGTGATAAAGCTTGTAGTGTTTTTTCTTCAAATCGTGTTTGCAATTACGCAGTTTGAATTCTGGGAAGTTTTCTTATAAAGTGCTTTCTTATATAAGTGAATTGGTAATTATGCGGTGGATAGACTCAAGGATGTTTATTGTGATCGCAAGGGAAATAGCCCCAGCCATGACTTGGATCCAGGCAGGCGCAGCAAGAAAAAGTGCCTTTGGAAGTAATTTGGCATTAAAACGTGGTGGGGACAAAGTGTATTAAAGAAGAGCCAATAAAATTGCCTATCAGTAACTTTTATTCACTTCTATCAGAGCATGTAGAATAATTTGAGGGAGGGCTTAAGGAGACTCCCCTCCCTTCTCCTCCTCCCACCCGCCATGCTTCTCTAAGGATGTTACCGTGCTCCGTACTTTAACCTAATTTGCTTTTAGAAACAGATATACAGTATTTGTTGCACCAACATGAAACAAATAAGGATTCAACAATTTGTAGGTATTGTATAAAAACATCAGAAAACCTTGTACTTGGAAAGTATTTGTTGAGTCTACAACTTGACGCAACACGCCTCCAAGCTCCTTAAGGGGTGTTGAGCGCTTTGCACTGGGGAGGAATCCTCCATTAAGGTGCATGATAGGGGAGTAATCCTCTATTACTAATGATGTCATGTCACGTCACAGTCTATTGTCAAGAGGACCGCCAGGTAGCATCTCCATGTATGTGCTCCCTGCTACGCACTCCTGCGTCACTACTCAGCAGCCAGAATTGGGAAGGAATAAGGACAGGGGTAGGGTTTAGGACACTTCACAAGGGGTTGGACTAGCCCTTGTGAAGCAGCTAAACTCGTTTTGTTGAAACAAATTTCACATGAAATTCGACTGGAATCGAACCCAGACCTCAGAGGTGAAAGGCTAGCGACTTCGCTATGTGCCATGAGCGAGCTCCCTTTTTTTGGAGAAATACTAGGAGACACTTTTGACAACTAAGCATTGAAATACATAAAAGAGAATGTTCAGAGCAAACTCCGTACCCAAGGAGTCAAAGTAATGCCTCCCAGGCATTCTACGAAAAGTTAATTAGTTTTCAAATAATATATTTTAGACATTTCAATTTTTAACGCATTGTAAATAAATGAAAATGATGGGAGGTTACAAAACTACAAATTTCCATCTATTAAATCAAGAGGATTTACAAGGATTTTAAGAGACTCAAGAGTCAAAAGGATGCCACGGAGCGATTAGCATTGAACGCATATAGAAACAAAATATTTTGCTTCAATTATACTTAAGAAATATCTAAATTTATAATTATTTCAAAAACATTCCTTCCTTCAAAAGTTTCTTTCAAATATATATTAAATACACATACATTCATACAAACTTCCCCTCCTCACATCTTCAGGTCAATAAAACTACAAACAAGGTATATTATTTCATAGACTTATCCTTTTAGCAGCCATACTAACTTTTATAACACCAGAAGGAGCATGTTGCTTACACTTATAAAAAACTACTTGAACGAACGATCTTCATGAAAATGCAAAATATACATGTAAATTATTTCAGTACGTATTAGAATATGTATAATTTACATTTTCTTTTAATTTCTTGGTATTTTTCCCTCTTAAATGAAAACAGACAAATTATTATTTTTATGTATTAGTATGTACCAGCAGTACAATTTGAAATTTATCAGTTGTAAAAAGTTGCAGTTCATGAGATCCACACTTGCACCTGATAAACACTCCAATAACATGTAGAAAAATTCTATAAAATGAGGCTTTTATCACGTTAAGTGATAATTTCAGCAATTTTATTATATTCAAGCACATACAAGAGATAATAATCATAATATGTATAATAATATTGTTCAAATTTGGAATTATTGTTTACAGTAAAATAACAGGTCAACTAACAAAAATTGAATCTTCCACAGTACAAACGTTTAGAACACCTTCAGGCTTCAATTCTCCTAATTACAATATGTCTCTATGGTTTAATTTTTCCATTTTAACAAATCACGTCCTACCACATTTGTTGTTAAAACAAAATTACAAATGACTGCACGATTACAATTTGCATTTTAAAGCAATTTGTTTAGGGTAATTATTCTGTAGTTAAAGAATAAAGTAAATGTAAATCCAGCAGAACAAGACCAAATCATCATACAATTCTACAATTCAAAAGAAAATATTAACATCACTTCACGACATCTCTACCTCAAAACTGAAGGTATATCCGTTTTATTCACGTATTAATGCTTTTGCAATCAAAGATTTCCTTTTCAAGCTAACAGTTCATTTAGAGATTACGATGAAACATTTAAAGATATTTATGAACTATTAGAATAATTACCAAATATTAAAAAGTATAACATTTAGACAATAATTCTTGATGCTTACAAATTTACCAAATAAAATAACATACCCCTCACATGTAACACTTGCAAGTCTAAATAGTGAATGAGGATGCGGTAAAATGTCTATATCCAAAGTTTAAAATGACAAATTTATTTACCATTGTGCACCAAATCACAAACTAAATATAACAATGTTTTTGAAACAGCACAGGGCTTATATCCACACAAAATCTCACAATGAGAACCATTTCATTATTTGATGTATGCACTATTTCCTCGCATTTAAACCATTTTCATTTGGTTGATTGCCAAATTTGAATGCACGATATGCATCATTCATTACAAATAATGGCAAGTACGATGTAATAACGAATACTTCGCTTAAATAATGGAAATTTCATATATCAAAGCGGAAGTTGTAAATGCGTTTGAAGAACTCGTTAAATTCGTAGCATTTACATAATAAAACTTGGCACTAAAGCAATATTAACGATTAAATGTTCATGATGAACTCTCTATTGAATATTTCGATACCTTAATATTCAGAAGTGCGCAGGACGAATGTTTTAAATTCCAAAGAACACACGCAGCCAAGATATTGGTCAATCTCCATTACGACTGCTGGGAGATTCCGCCATTCTTAAATATTATCGTTCACAGACAAAATGAAAGTTTGCGCTTAGACACGTAAAAAAGAAATGTAGAATTTTTTGTATTAACTTTCCTGGCAAGAATCTGTACGAAATTAGTAATCTAAACTTGTAATACCAATACTTTTCCAAATAAAGCTAACCACCGGCACCGCGGCACATCAAGTCATCGAAATTCTCCTCTCGCAACATTCTTTTAAATTTCTCGTTTTTATTTTTCTACACTTACCTCGACTAGAAAATCAAAGGCGATCTACCGGCTAGAAGAAACAAACTTTATTCTTCCAGACGGGATATTCTACGTCAGTAAAGACCCACCAAGACAACCACTATCACGCACTTTCATCGACAAACAATCTGCATAGAGTTTACACCCGCAGTCAAAACCACACAATGATCGAAGATCTGCGTGCGTACATACGTCATGAAATTCACAGAATAACTAATTACACGCGGGAAAACAACCAGCGCCCTCTGGAATACTAGTTTCTTCAGAGGGTGCTGGAACTAGGTAAATTCACGAATAGATGTCTAGGTGGTAACGAATTCACTCAGTCGGTCATACTAAATCAAGTAAATCATAGAGAAGAGAGGGATCTCTACCACTGCTATAGAACTTTGAAAAAGCGTTGGGTGGCGTTTGGCAAGCTCCTGTGTATTATACCCACACGTTTTCGTGAGTCCTCATTTCGCTAGATGCGAGGGGAGTGGGGGTATTGATTATTTTGTTGACAGGACTATTATATTAAATTGTAGCTCGTTTTTCGATGCAAAATAGTTTCTATTACCTGAGAGCAAACATATCTGGTCATCAGAAGTTGTCAACAAAGCTTGTTGCTATCACTTATTCTGAATTCAACTAATGTTAGTAAAGGAATGGGGGTAGGTATGCTGGGGCTCAAGAAAACGTGCGCATATAATACACTTAAGTTTTTCCTAGAACATTAGGGTTTTGGTTGTATTGTACGGTTGCCAAAGTTTGTATTTCTTCTCACGACAGTTATTTACAGTCATGTTTGCTTCCTTTCGGTTTGTTCAGATTATGACCGCATCTCGTTCTCAAATTTGTCGTAAATAAGCCCATCCTTAGTATCTAAGGTTTCCATACGTCCCGAAAAAGCGGGATCTGTCCTGAATATCGACGTGTCTCGCCAGATTTTTCTTTGTTTCTGCCAAATGTCCCGAATTTTTACTTTCTCGTATACGTACGTATATACAGAATAATATACGTAGTATAGAGAAAGTTATGTAATGCTGCGCGAAAAAAACGGCGGATTTTCGGCGGAAAAAATTAATTGCCGGGCTCTGGTGACGAAAATGTACATAAAACCAATTGATAAATGAAGGCTAAATGTACCGAAAAATACTTGTAGGAAAATTCAATGGATCGCAGCACTATCACTGGGAATTTACTTGACCGATAACGTCTGAACAAATTATCCTATTTTCAATCTGTAAACGGTATTGAACGCCTTTCTCAAATAGAATTTACGCTACCAAGATATTTTTTCAAAAAATATTTCAATTTTTTAAAAATTTCCCTCGTAGTTCCGGGATGAAATTAAAAAATGTGAGCTTATGGCGCGATGACGACGTGCTTCCTGAATCCAACTGCTGTGTCAATTATGCAAATCGGATGAATAGGTGCGTCATAAAGTGAAATTTGGGAAAACAACTCACCCCCTTCTCCCTTCCCCGCCGTTACGTCATCCGCCTGTTGTAGGCCTTCCCATGACGGGGCGGCACACACAGCTCCGGCAGTCTGCAGCACGGGAGGAGGCCGAATTTTCAGGCAGGAAAACCTGACAGTTGGTTTATGCTTTCGCCCCTTTGCATCTCAATATATTTGTTCCCCACAAAAAATATAGTGATGCTGAAACATAGGCAAACGGTCTCGTATCATTTGTAATAGTATAAAACTATCTTGTTCACATATTTCCGTTTTCCTTCGAATACCATCATAAAATTGTGCGAGTCATTACTCAAAATATCGATTCCGATTTGGAAACTGATTTCAAAAAGAAAATTGAACTTAGAGTGTAAATGTCATCAATTTTCCATCTTTTCGCATCTTATTTTAGATATATTTTACTTCTTATATCTTCCGTTATCATTCCTCTATCGGAAAGAATGAGTAGAGATTACGCACGAGCTCGTTTATCCTACGACTCAATTTTTGATCTCAAAACGGCGTTTGTCTCTTTGATAGAAATCACCAGGAGAATATATTTTCCCATGTGAAATAGCCGAAGCTAATTTTGAAACTGTTTTCGTATTTTCGGAAAAATTTGAAAAGGTGGTAAAATAGCGCGCTGGCGAGTGCCTCCAGAACCCAACGCCATATCATACACTCAAATCGGATAAGTAGATTTCTGTAGTCAAATGTAGAAAACAGAAGATCTTCAGTAGCGTCAAAATTCTCTTTCACGGAATTGCTCGACGATTTCATGGCTAGATTCCAGATTCTAATGTAATTACTAGAGCCCGGAAGTTCAGGCATTTATTTCGGCTGAAATAGGCAGGCAAAAAGGCATTTATTTTTACGAAAATAGGCACTAAAAAAGGCATTTATTCTAGCTATGGTAGGGTACAGAAAATCATGTAAAATCTAACAAATGATAATAGAAAAGGAAATGAAGTGAAAAGAATTTTGTTATGATTCAAATGAATAAGTTTTTATATTAATACTGAATCATACATAAACATTTACATGGAAACTTGATCTTTGTTTTCTTGGTTGCACATTACTATTAAATATTTCTTCAGATTTTCTACATTTAAACTTAACCGTCTGTCCGAAAGAATATTCTTCACAGCCGAAAATGACCTTTCAACTTCAACCGAAGAAATGGGAGCATTAATAAAGCAGGCTATTGAATTTGGAGTCATATCAATATCAACTCCAAGTACACCGCTCAGAACACTACAAATTGTTTTCAGTTTTTCCAAATCCTCATTCGCGCTAACGACACTTTTGCACTTTTGTGCTACAGCTAAACCTTTTTCTCCAGGCACCTGCATTAAACTCTCTAATGTTTCTCGAAAGACTTTCATGGCTGACACAAGGTTTTCGCCCCTTTTTTCCAGATTTGCAATTATTTGAGGCAACTTTCCATAATGTGCGAGGATAAACGCAAGTTCACTGTTTAGTTTTGCGTTACTCAAAAGCTTCTTCACTTTACGTACTGATGCAGCTTCATTTTCTGGTAGAACCTTAAATAGGTCGCGGATTTAAATACGGAACCTTAAATACGTCTAGATGATTTGCGTAATACGCAGCAGCGGATATCAAGGTTCCCCATCTAGTCAATATCGGCTGTAGAGGAAGAGCTAATCCTGGCGCTTCTTGTCTGAAAATCCGGGTACGGGAAGGAGATTTTAAGAACAATATTTTTACTATTCGAAATCAACTTGTCTACCGTAGGATGCAAAGATCCTATCTCTTCAGCAATCCTGTGAAGTCCATGGATTAAACACGTCACATAAAGCATATTCGGGAAGAGTACTTTCAGTGCTCTGGCTGCCTTCTTCATGTACGGGGCAGCGTCAGTGATGAAAAGGAGAACATTATCATGGCGTAATGCCTTCAGGTCACAGAAGTAGTAAGGAATTTGTAAATAATTCAGCAATTGTTGTACCATTCGCTTTCTCCAATTCTTCAGATGTTAGAAGAAAAGTTGAGAACTCACAGTAAGTCGGTTCCATAGTTCCAATGACGACATTACCTAGATAGCGTCCTGTAGCGTCCGTAGTTTCATCAATGGAAATCCAAATGTTTTTATCACCAATTGCTTCACGAATTCTATTTAAATTTTCTTCATAGCAGATGGTCAGATAGGTTTTCCTTAACGTAGATTCTGATGGTACCATTTCTTTCGTATATTTTTCTAAAAAGTGTCTAAACGTCTGGTTTTCCAATTTCCAAAAAGGAATACCAGCGTCCATGAATGCCTTGCACAGATCGAGAGAAAACTGGGACTGTCTACTGGATGTTGCGTCCACCGCCGAAATTAACTGTTGTTCCTTTTTTCCACTCTTCTTCGCGATTGCAGATTTATGTCTTGTTGTTGCCATATGCTGAGAAATTAAGTACTTCTTTTCATGGTTGACAGCTTTCTCGCACAATTTGCAAAACAGAATAGCACTATCGGTGGAAAATACATCTTCGCCAAATTCACGCACATAGCGATGCAACTTACTACTTAACGGCACGTTCAATTTCGGCATTATTAATACGATGTTTTTTAACACAATGTTATTCCTACGAAGTAACAGAGCAAACTGAAATATTCTCTTTTGAATCTTCAAATGGCACCAGTGAAAACACTGATATTACTTTCGTTCTTCGAACTCGTGTAATCGCCATTGAGCCGGGCCGTATCGCATGTCATATAGGACCTCCAAGGCGCTCTGCTTTAGTAGTGTGGGATTGAATCACACGTGGCAAAAGGAAGCCTGTGGGTGTCAGTGATAGAAATCGAAGGTTCCTAGCGGGTATCGTCTCGCTTTCTCACAGCGGCTTTTAACACTTCCTGACCCTAGAGCCCGAGTTCAACACTTCTTTTTTGATACCATGCCTCCGCTTGCAGAGAAAGACAAAATACGACGATGACCACGTATTGTTCTGGCTTGCAGACCGATAGAAAACGATATAACTCATGGCTTCCAATACTGTAGAAATCGGTGCCAGGGTAAAAAGAGAAAAAAATTAAGCAGAAAGCAAAAAATGACGAAAAAGGCAAAAAAAGGCAAAAATACCTGAAATAGGCATCAGAAGCTAAAATAGGCAAAATGAAAATCTTCTAAAATAATTCCATAAGCACATATAAGTGACTCCTATTGTTAAAAGTGTTAAAATCGTAATAATAACAAAAAGGCATTTTGCCAAACTTCCGGGCTCTAGTAATTACATGTGTTTTGTCTTTCGTGTGTGTTCCTACTGTTCTGAAATTTGTGATCTCGGCGAATTGTTGCAATTTTAACAAAATATCTAATTTTTTGTTACATATTTTGTACTGTATTATGTATTTTACACATTTGGCTTATTTTACAAATTTGTACAATTCTACTAATATTCTTGAAATTATTTTCAAAAATATATTTGATTAATTTTGAAAATATTTTTTTATTTAATATGCTATTATTTTTTAGCAATAAAGATATTTTGTGTTATACTAATTCAGAATTACCGACCGTGAATAGGGTTACCAGACGTCCTGATTTAAAATGTCCTCATTTTTTAACTCTGTCCTGACCAGAGAGTATATATTGTCCTGAGAGTATATGTCCTGACCGTCCTGATTTTTTATATTTTTCTTTATGCAGTTAAAATATAAGTGTAAAAAAATGTTTTGTCAGGTAAATTTGGAAACTGAATTCACAATAAAATATTCATTTATTATTTTATAATGATTATTTAGAATAATTTTACATTAAATTATATTACATATTTAATGAACTATGCAAAATTATATAATTATTTAATTAAATACAAAACGCCTTAGAATTTGAAAATTTACCTCACAAAAAGGGTGTGCGCAACAATTGTTCAGCACAATTTCAAGGACATGAATTGTAAAGAGTTCAAAAATGATTTACAAAGACCGTAGAATGAAAAGTTACTTCCAAAAGTAGGCAGTTCTGAAAAGTATGGTAGCTGAATTGTAGTTATGTTCCGAGAGAGAATGAACAGTCAAAATTGTATAGTTCAACAGATTTTAAATAAATTAATTATTTCAATTTATTGTATTTTTATTTATTTGATAACCCTTTTTTTAGTAATACAATTTGTGGTACAATGTCCTGATTTTTTACTACAAGTTCTGAATTTTCAGAACACCTGTCTGGTAACTGTTGCGGCGATATACGAGGATTCGTATCGCGCCCCAAATCGGCAGCGCGGGACAGAGGCTACCGAAGGCAGCAGGGCCACAAACCGGCGCGAAGACCGGCCAATAGGACGTGAGTGGCCGGCGAGCGGATCAGCAGCCCCGAGGCGAGATTACGGCGCGGCGTGCTTCTGAACGGACCGCGCCAACCAGAGGAACAGACAGTCCTGAAGTGCGATCCAGAAGTGACTTAGTGTATTGTGTATCGTGTGCGAACTCGGCGAAGTTAACTTGTTTTCTCTCTCCTGGTATTTTGGACGACCGTGCACGTATCTTGGGACATCTGGATTTTGGACACCGCGGCATTGTACAACGGACCACTCTACTGGATTTTTGTAAACGGGATCACTCCTGTAAAAAGCTTGATCAATAAATTGTTATTGTTGACTTGTGTCTTTTTACGTACATAACAGTAACCCTAGACATGAAGATTTCGAAGAGAGTGCTTTAAAGATTCTCTACTCGTTCTTGATTTTTCTACGTACATTGTTGTCATTACCAAAGAGTATATCTCCAAAGTATATTACCAAAGAGTATATATAAGAATATATAAGCCCATCTCGATCAGGTTTTTCGTCCAGTTTCCCTGATCCATTGAGCAAATGCTGAGATGGCCCCTTGTTTTGCTTCTGGACATAAATGTAACTTCATTTTCTGTGCACGTCTTCTAGAATTCAGTGGGAAATACAATTATTCAAATTATCGTTTCCATGTTGTCGCGGCAGGAAGTAATAAGAGCCAAAATTTATTGTTTATTTATCTTTGAAAATAGATTTTATTACATGGGAGTTTTTGTTGTTGTTTTTTTCTCCCTTTCAAAATTCAAAATTTATTGCTTATTTACCCTTGAAAATAGATTTTTTTACATGGGAGTTTTTTGTTTTTTTTCTCCCTTTCAAAATTCAAAATTTATTGCTTGTTTATCCTTGAAAATAGATTTTATTACATGGGAGTTGTTTTTTTTCTCCCTTTCAAAAATTCAAAATTTAAGTAGTATAAGACTTAGTGTAGGGATCACAGAATTTTGAAAATGTGCACACAATTCACTTTTCCCCATACCACGTCATACGCAGTTTTTAACTGTTTTTTTTTGACGTAAAATAAATAAAAAATAAATATATATACGTCTATTGTCTTTGCTACGTTCTTTGTCATAACTGTCAAAAATAAATATATTCTCTTTACAAAAACAGTAGGAAGAGAAAGAATTTATTTTTAAATTCGGTTTATTGAATATTAATGGAATTTCCAATTGTTAACATATATTTTACTTTCTCCCTCTTTTCAATCCTCATAAGAAGATGAAGTTACGTAATTGTGCACTCTCAAAACTGCAAAACTCCTATTACTGGACCCTGGTAACGTAAAAGTGGATAAATCCTGTTGCTATATAGTAAATTACTCCCTCTATTTCGTGATGTGGCGATAGTCCATGTTTTGTGGGTCCTTGATACCGAAAAATCGATTGACGACAAAACGTCTGTCTGTCCGTTTGTGGTCAATGATAACGCCTTAACCGTTCTGCCGATTTTCTCCAAAATTGATATTCCCCAAACTACTTGAACGAATTTGAATCTTTGGGACTTTCAAACGGATATTTTGATTTTTGAAGCTACTTTACATGAAGCTTCAAAACTATTTTTCAAATCTTCGCAAAATGGCACCAAATTATTTGATTTAATTTTCTCCTCGGATAGCGTATAGAACGCAAGTGCAAGTATCGCGTTTGTTGACATCCCTTATTTTTATAGAATTGCTAACGTATTTTTTGGGGTCTTCCTACAACTAAAATATTGAAGATTGATTTTTTCCCTGACTGAAATTTGTTCTGACAGATCTGCAGGGTTGCCATGCGTCCTACCAGCGCCCTCTGGAATACAATATATTCTAGAGGGTGCTGGTCCTACTTTCGGTAGGACAGTCCTACAATCACAATGTATGTCCTACGTCCTACAATGAAGCCTAATGTGTCCTCATTTGAAAATAAAATATTAAGTTGTTTTTTAAAAGTCTGTACAATCGATTTCTAAACCCCCGGATATGATTTTATGAACACAATAACATTCATTTATCAACCCAACAAAAGATTTGCATTTTACCACAAACTTTCACTTTTTGCCACTGCATTAGTATCGCTCCGTTTGGATTTGAATTGTGGTCAGGTCAAATGATCTATGGTTCCAAGAAAATGTATTTTAACCAATTTTTTTGCGAATCGCAAAACCCACAGTTTTGCGATTGTATAGCACTACATTCTGTTTTAAAATGTATTATTAGGTCGTTGCAAATGAAATGACCGATATTTTTATTTATATTCATGTATAATCCGGGAATTTCATTTGCAACGATCTAATATAACAAAATAATTATTTTCTGTATAAATTTTGATGTATATTCAATTTTATTTTGGATATTAAAGATGTAAAATTGGACACTTCTAACAAGAAAAGGAAATGTCATTTTAATCACAACTGGTTACAAGAATATACACGGCTTAAAAAAGTAAGCGATTCTCAAGGCCTGTGCAAATACTGTTTAAATACATTTCCATTGAATTGAAAGGTGTCACTGCCATCAAGCATTATGAAAATAGTGAATATAATCGCTCGGAGATAAAAGCATCTGCTAGTTCACAATTGATGGAAAACTTCGTCATTAAAAAGGATACTCCTGAAAAATTACAAGTTATTGCAATTAAACTAGCTCACATATATCATGCAGAAAAACACATAACCAATCCTATAATTCATTAGATTGTTAGATGAAGCTTGTCCCTAAAACATTGCCAAAAGATAACTCTTGCAAAATTTCTTGAGGAAGAACGAAAGCACAGGCAATTATTGAAAAGTGTTAGGACCAAAAATATTAGACGTGATTACCGAAATAAAAACGAACGAATCGTATTTTTCTATTATGACTGATGCATCAAACAAGAAAAATAGGAAAATGTTCCCATTAGTGGTACAGTATTTTTCACGAAAGGATGGTTTGCAGCAAAATCTCATTGATTTTTACGAAAGTTGCGATGAATCTGCAGCTGGCATGTTTGATTGCATCAATGATTTTTTTAAAGATTTAGATTTAGTTTGTTCAAAAGTTACAGCTCTAAGTGGCGTTGACAACACAAACGCCAATTTCGGTCGTATTCATTCGCTCTTCGTTAATAAACAAAAAGTAAATCCGAATATTGTAAAAGCTAATTCTCACGCGCACATATTGCATAATGCGTTGAGATGTGCTTTGCATAATGCGGAAGATTTGTCTGTAGACATTGAGAACCTTATTTTAAAAATCAACGCACATTTTAGTTTGTCATCGGTACGTCGAAGTGAGTTGAAAGAGTTTGGAAATTTTTAAATGTTGCATTAGGGAGTTTTAGCGCCAGGCGTAAGGAGTCATCCTTAAACCATTGATCGCGTGACTAACGACTTTATACGGACATAATGAACAACGTTCAGCAGAGTTTTAGCAATTGTAACATTGCGTTATGCATTATAACAAAAGAAACATTTCAAGCGTTGAGCAAAGAATTTGCATAATATATTAGAGTCTAGGCTAGCGATGAGACTTTTAAACCACGATACGAGACAAGAGTATAATAAATATACATTGTGTTCGGAGTTTTAGATTTTGTTGCCCTCTGCGATGAGTATGCACTCTGGAATTTTGAATCGACTGTTCTTGAGAACGTAGGAAATATTTTCGACGAATTTCTTTCCTATCACTTCCCCAATATTTCCTCTTAATTCTTGCCAGCGTTGTGGAGTTAGTAAGGAATAGAGAATTGGTTTGTCAAAGATGGAAAAATTCCCAACGTTTCCTGTTTTTAGGCGACCATTTTGCCACTTGTAAGGTGACTGTAGAGACTCGGCCGTATTTATAAACCTCATCCAGGGGCCTGCCAGGCCTAGAAGGCTGCCAGTGATTGGTTTCGCGATTTATGAACGGCCCCCAGTCAATTACAGTCGCCCCTTGTCCTCCTAGCATGCTCCCAAATGGCAGGTCCCTATGAGCTCTGCTGGCAGAGCTTCATAAATACGACCCAGGCGTGCACTTTATGAAAGTATAAGTCGTACCTTAGGTCTAAGATAAGACGTTATGACTTCAAGGCCCTTCACGTGACTGTTAGTGCACAACGTCAATACCTTACGCGTGGTGCTAAAACTCCCTACTTACTGATTTTTCACCCCATGTTGTAACTCGATGGCTATCTTTACAACCTTGTGTAGAAAGATTGTTACGAGAATGGCCGGTATTGGTTTCATATTTTCACAGTACTGTTAAGAACGTGTCTGTAGCTTTAAAAAACGCTTTGCATTTTAAAAACGAAGAAATCCCTGTGATAGTTGAGATGAATCTTTTGTTTGCCAATCACTTGCCTGCAATTTTTGAAAAGTCCATTAAATTATTGCAAAAATATAGTACCACAATTATTGACTTGTATGCGATTTTGAATGACTTCAAACAACAACTCTCCTCTAGAATAGAGAAACAAACAGTATTTCGGGTATGAAGTCATGCAAAAACTGAAAGACGACTTTTTATGAAAATCAAACGTTTCAAAAAGAATTTTCGAATGTTTATAGCAAAGCCTTGCCTTGTGTGGAAAAAGATTTGAATTCGATGAATAGTCTGTAATCGAAAAGTTGTACAAGCATAATTAATTAGTTAATAATTTAGAACTGCCAGAATTTGAAACGTTTGCTGAAATTGTGGAACTATTACATATTTCAAACAAACACGAACAAACTATTTGATGAGATTGTATTTATTGACGAACATTTAAAACATCGTATTAACTCACCTGATTGGCAAACAAAATACAGTACGACCGACAAATGGACTTTTATTTTCCAAAATATAAGTTCAGATAATAGTGTCAACTTGTTCAAAATTATGTCTTACATACTAAGAATACCTGCATCATCATCATTTATAGAGCGAGTATTTTCTATAATGATTAGAAAATAGTCCGATGAAAGGAATAAGTGTTTAGTAGAGTTAATCAAAGCGAAATTGCTTGTAAGCGTTAACTGTAAAAAGTATTGCGTAAAATTTTATGAGAAAATTCGAAACAACATTAAATTATTAAAATGTGCGAACAGTGATTAGAGAAAAATATAACGCCCATCTAACCCCGTTCCAAATTTATATAAGAATATGGGCGCCAGGAAAATATTACGTTAATTCTATTATTAAAATTAATCTTCAACTGCTATTTACAATAAGTTAATATCCGGCTAACTGGGTCGATGGGTCTGATAAGAAATAATCGCTATTGCCTGCTAATAGCCGATTATTCGATCTGCCATCTGTACAGAGTGGCCGAGGAATCTCAAAGCAAATATACATTTCTAGCTACTACGAATTTGCTGGAATTGGCTAGATGAAAATCATCTTTTCACAGAAACTTGTAAGTTTATTCAATATCCATGAAATTTTAAGTTGGTAACAATACGAAACGTACTTTCGGTCATGACCAGTTTCAAACTTTATACTGCAGTACACGTCTTCGCGCGCTCTTCGCCGATGTCGCCTCGTAGAACCATTTTCATTTTTTCCCCGTGTCGATGGCTCCAGGTCCAAATACCATCTTCTTTTCTTCCGGTCTGGCACAAGTGTACTCAAGTCACTGATGCTCACCGTCTCATAAGTTGATAAGTCTTAATTAATTTGCATTTTAAAAGTTCCCAGTTCTTTCTACGTGTATGCTTAAAATATTAAAGTTCAGTAAACTATTATCTGCTTCAAATACTCCCAGTCCTGTTGCCGACAAATTCACCTAAGTTCACAGTTTAAATTTTAGCTGCTGCACTCGAAATATTTCCAAGTTCCAATTTTCGCACAATACACCAATATTCAAAGTCCGACAACCATACGCTCCAAAGTTGACGTTCACAATTCCCAAACTCCCAACATCAATTATCTACACACGATCCGCACAGCACCACGGCATAAGTCGGAATGAATCCATATTCTTTTCTTTCAGCCCTTCAAAACTCGGTCTATATTTTCTACTGTTTCTTTTCAGAAAAAATTCGACCCACTTCCGTCGAAATATATTGTCATTCCATGCCTAGCCAATCCCTAAATTACTTACAAATTCAACTAGCCGCGCCCCAGACTGTCATTGCTTTCTCGGCATTCCAATCCCCAACAGTTTACTTTATCAACTAACCGCGCCCCGTGGTTCAAAGCAATGAAGATTCTTGACCTTGACGACAACTCGTCTACCGTTGCTAGGCCGCCATATTTACACATGTCTATCCTTACAATTCACCCACAATAAATGTCACGCAATACAATGTCGCACATATTGGTATGTCACTATATATATATATATATATATATATATATATATATATATATATATATATATATCCATTTCCTATTGTCCTATATTGAGCATCTTAATATGTGGAAAGGGATTTCAAAGAAACGCCAGGGGAGTACAGTTTGACTTGTATAGGAAAAGCCCCCACAATTCCATTTAAGGGTTAATTTTTCAAATATCAGGCAAATTTGTTGTTAGACTTATGTGCTGTTAGAGCTGGAATTCAAATTGTTACTGATCGTCAAAGAATTGGGGGGGGGTATTTATTTGGTGGGAAGTACAAATATCTGCAGGGTAGAGGTTAAATAGAGTTGGAGAGAGAGGCGAACCTTGAGTGACACCGATACACATTTCTCTGGAGATGGAACATAGATCATTTATTGAAAGAGAGAAAGTTGTTTTGAATATATTTCTTAAGACCTTTATTAAGTAGTTTGCCGTATCAATCTGTACTAATTTAAAGTAGCGCCATTGGAATACTAACCACAAATCGTTTAATAAAGATCGTCACATTCACTACTGCAAGATGTGCTACAGTATTTAATACTCTGCTTCACAAATATGTTTTTGCACCAGTGACTCATCTTGCACTCTTGCAACACCTTCTGCCGACACTTTTCCCGCCTTCGCCCGTCGGCCCACCTTCATCGCGTCGATCGCTCTCTCCCGTGTTGCCAACTCCACCCTCCCCTCTTCGCGCCAGGGCGGGCTTCCCACCGGCGCGCCCTTTTGTTCTCATTGTGCCTGGCGGCGGCGGCGGCGGTGGTGGTGCACCGCGCGACAGAGTGCACGGACCGCTAACTTGTGGCAACGCGTTGCCGCCAACTGAAGACTAGCGCTGCTAAATGAACACGCGCTGCTCTTGTGTTCCTTCACGGCGTACCAAAACTTAGCATGTTCAGAGAGGTGTATGTACACTGATGCATCAGCGGATAAATTGTAGCTTCAATGACAAAGATATCACATTATCGTATTGATGAGGCTTCGATTCTGTACAACAAATTGTTTCAACCCAATCGTAACGTGGAATATTTATCTTCACCAAGAATTGATTACAAATGAACAATCTTCTTATTAACAATATACATTAAAACTAATCTGATCTTTTCAACTGTAGTCTCTCATACTTTCTTAATCAATATTTTAAATGTCCTAAATTATTATTATTTTTCTCATAATTAGATCAGTTAGAACACCATTGGCCATTGTGTTTTCCTTTGATTCTATGTTCTAGTGAAGTACATATTGCAACTTTTCATCAACTCACATAACCTTTTGCCCCACTATATTTTTTTTCTGGGGGATTTTTCCAGCTTTCAGATGATGCTGATTTCGGCTATCCGCGCCGGGTACCCACTATGTCCCTCAAGGGGACATATATTAACTCTTACACTAGACACACTTGCGGACTCGTGGGTCTGTAGTCAGTATACTCACAAGACCTTCCGCGACAACACACATACACGAAAGACAAGGGACAAACATACCCACGGCGGGACTCGAACCCACGACCCTTCCGATTGAGGCGCTGAGCTCCATCCCCTCGGCTCTAGCCACCTCGGCGATCCAGGACGGCCCCCACTTACTATTTTAATGCAAATATAATAATTGGGCATTAGACTCTTAAATCTTGTCCGTGTCCTTTTCGCAAATTACATGTTGTAGGAAACATGGAAAATAATTTTCACAAATATTTAGCAATTATTACATCATTTTTCTTTTTCATTCTTTCACATTTTAATTTAACTTCATTCTTTGAAGTCATGCTAACGTATTTTCGCTCATTCTATTACGGCCTCGGGTCGGAGAACGCGAGTGTGAAACTAAAGTGAGCTACGCGCCAAAACGCCGTACAGAGGTTAGATGGGCGTGCGGCGGCGAAGCGAGGGGCTCTGATGAAGCAATCTGCGAGTCCCGCGCTTCGCCCTCGCGTCGACACACGCGGCCGGACGGAGAGGCGGGCGATCGGAAGCGCTCGCTCGCGGCGGTAATGAAACGATAAGTCGCCTCTCGTCCGCTCGCAGCCCCCCCCCCCCCTCCCCGCTCGACACTCAGTGATACCCACCCCGCCCCGGCTGCCGCTGCCGCTTGCCACTGCCACCACTGAACCCTTTCCACTTCACGCGCTCTCTCCCGTGTTGCCACCTCCGATCCTCCCCTCCCCCTCCCGCCGAGAATACCGGCAAAGGTGGCTCATGGCACCTAATGATGTCTCCGTAGTGCATCGGACCGGGAGGTCATAGGGTTCGAGCCCCGACGGAGGCACGAGTATTGACATTAGCTTGTGGGCTAGGTCGAATTCAGCCGCTGTATGCAGGAGAATTCTAGCGGGGGCCTGCCCTGATCGGTGGTTTTCCGGATTTCTCCGAACGAATGCCGGAGCAGTACCCTAACAAACGGGCCACAGAACGCGCGATCTTTCCTTCCTCTTCCTTCACCTACCTTCACCCCTTACTTACGCACACTTACACGCACTTCAGTACCACACATGCTGGGAGACCAATCCGAAGCTTAGAGCTTGTACCGGCTGAGGCAGTGCCACACTGGTGACAAATACCTGGTTGGAGAAATTCCCCGTAAGTCAACATAGGTCAGAGACGGATCTCGCCAGCCAGCAGGGGAAGATCACCACCACCTTCCGCGGTAAAACATGCACTGTACGGGAATAAATGACCTTAGCCGTTGACGCGCCCAGAATCATTATTCAATCATTCGCGCTAAGGCGGTCTTCACACTGGCGCGCCCAGCGGCGATAACTTTGAATACATTCCAGTTTCGCTGTTCTTCAGAAGTCGAAAACTCTTTATCAGAGAGCAGCAACAGGTAAAAATACAAAAAATTAGCAAATATTAAATTTTCATTTGAATGAACACTTGATTAAATAATTAACAAAACTATCTCAATGAATAAAAATAAAGAAATTATCATGAATTTCATGTAACATATTTTAATGACGTTCTCTAAGATACAGATGAAAACGTTACAGATGAAAAATGTGTAATGAACTTCGCGAATAGGAAGAAGTCGATCGTCTTGATCTCTGCACTTTCAGAATTTATCTGCTTCTATCCTACGGGTGCTCTCTACACCTACCTCGAAGTTGGTCATGCACAGAATAACCACTTGACCCAGATTACACTCTAATTGCGAAGTATTTATACTTCTGTAAAGTGTTTGACACATTCCCATTCATTGTCTAGGCAGTATTGTATTTTTCCATTTGGCGTTTATTGGAATGAAGTAAGAAACATTGTGAAGAATGAAGTAAGAAACATTACAGTTTTGTGCTCCTTGCTCTGAGTCTATTTTATTTCTTTTGCATTTCTAATTCAGTTTCTACACTCAAGATTTGTTTTTATTCTTAGTTGATCTTGCTCGGCTTTTTATTGATTTCACCTTCTGGTTATAGTGTTTTGTTTTGTTGTTTTTTGTTTATTTTTTGGTCTGCCATCCCTAGCATCGAACTGCATCATCTGTTCTATTTCCATTCTCTCTCTGCGTCTGTTCCATAGCACGAGAGAAAACCTAGCTCTATCACTCGGCGATTGCATATTCCCAACCGTCTCCATTCCTCTCTACTAAGAGCCGCATCTCGCTCAACCTTCCTGCTGCTTTTGCTGCCCCTTCTCTTATTCCACCTTCCCCCTCTGCTATGCGAGCTTCCCGATGATAACCTGCACGTTCTAAATAACCGTTTATCTGCTCATCTTTCCATTACACTTGAAGCTGAATCACTGGTTTCATGGTTCGAGATCATTTATTTTCTAAATCAATTTCCAACTCGACCCTCCCGACGCCCACCTCCCTCCCCCCGCGGCCCCCTCGCCGCATTCGTTCTTCCCGCCCCGTGATCTATTTCCCCCACTTAAAATTTATCGCGGCTCCGTGGGACATGAATATTGGATCATTATTATCGCGCAAGTTTGTGTATTACGTTTCGCAGTTTCGCTATGCTTTGGGCAGACGGGTGGGTGATGGGCTCGCCTCGGACTGCGGCGGACGCCTGGGCCGAACGCCCCGGGCGATGCGATGCGATGCGATGCGATGCGATGCGATGCGATGCGATGCGATGCGATGCGATGCGATGCGATGGGACGCGCCGCGCCGCGCTTGCGGGTGGACGGGTGAACTGACGGACGGACTTTCGTCCGTGGAGAGAGCGATAAAACCAAGTTAACACCCCGCTATCTTTTGCCGACTTTATAATTTGGCTACACTTGGTACTTAGCCCGGTCGAGTGGCTGGCCAGTCTTCTTGCTAACTGCGCCGGGAGTTATGGTAGCTTCACACGTTCTGCTCGCCGCGCCCAGCTTGCGTTCACAGGAAGGGAAGATAAATAGGGAGGTACTGCACATGGGAGAGGCGCGGCTGTGGGCGGGTGAGGGAAGGAGAATCGTGATGGGCATATGGAGCGCGGGTTGGACGGATGGTGGTGGTAAGGGGAGGGGACGCGAGGGGGAGCGATGGTGTGGGTGAGAGGATGGGGTGCGGGTGAGTGGAGGTGCAGGCGATGTTGGGTGCCACAGGACGGAACGAGGATGGGACGGGCAGGGGGCGTGGCGCGGGGGACGGTTCAGGACACTGAGTCGAATGGAGAGCCGCGGACGCGGGCGTCTCCGTTCGCGGACCACCACCTGCGCTAGATGCACCGCTGCAATCAATAGACCCTTTCTAGGGCGGCCCCGCGCATACCGATACGACATTTTTCGAAAAAGAACTAAGACCACACAATCTGTCTCAAGAGAGACAGGCAGACAGAGCGAGCGAGAGCGAGAGCGAGAGAGAGAGAGAGAGAGAGAGAGAGAGAGAGAGAGAGAGAGAGAGAGAGAGCGAGAGCGAGAGAGAGAGAGAACATCGTTTGTGGTAGACCGGGAAGAACGCCAATGAATTTGCAAGAAAAGACATGAAGTGAAAAGCAGCACGAAGACGGTTAAATCCTGTTTCAGATGTTTCACACTTGTTATTTTAGCTTTATAACTTAGAAGTAGATTTGAGACAATATATGTATATAAATAAGAAAATTAATACAATTTGAACGTTACATTACTAGTTGAATGTGGCGTCGCCGACACTGTAAACTGTTTTAAAAGTATTTTCAGGGATTGAAAATTTCATAGAGTACCTGCCAATGGACTTACCAATGGATCGAAGTAGCTGTTAATGTTACACTTCCGTTCAAAAACTTGCAACACCCAATGGTCTTGAATATTACTTCCATTCGGGATATGAACTGGTAATATTGCCTTTTCAAAACTATAATGGCCGTAAAAAATACATGCAGGTATGGATAATACGAATAGTTAGAATTTAGCACAGCTACAATTGTACGTTTTGTTTTCTAATATGAACATATATAATCCTCTATAAGCTGTCATTCTATGTTTTTGTCTATGTCTATATTTTGTATGTTGATGTGAATAAGGTGAATAAGTTTTAAGTCACGTTAAATTGATAATCGATCTATGCATTTTTAAGCCATCTTCTCTAGTATTATACTTACATTTTTGTTTTTCTTCTTTTTACTTCATATTCTTCAGCTTCAATGTTCCAAGGCAATTTGAAAATTTATTATAAAAAATATCCGAGAAATACTTCAAATCTTACAAATTCAATCACGTGATTTTCATTTCACATTGCTAGTTTGCCAACCTCATGGAAGAATATTATTATGCCGTGGACTGAAAATAACCACGACGTGCTAGATCTATTTAGATAGTATTGGTTTAATTCTCCATCTACCCACTAAGATTGCAGCGCTAAAATACGCAAAAGCATGTTTTTGGAAATGTCTTTAAATCTTCTGGTCGGATCCGAAAACAAATTATCAGTTCCACATCGGGGCACCGCGACGAATGACACCTCATATGTTTCGATTGGTTAACGGGAAGTGATCCAGCCATGAGTAGCGGAACCGCACATACGAACATACGCATACTGGGAGTTATTCAAATACTGTATAGGGATTGTATTTCTTACTTCGATGTCCCTTGAACTATTTTTGAACCGAATCTACGAGAAATATATTTACGCCTCACACAAAAGTTACAAAATATTTCGTAATCTCTAGATCCCAACCACGCAGGAGTCTCTCCTGTCGCGGCGGTATTCAGAGGGTGGGCCGTGTTAGGAGATTGCCTCCAATGTCTCCAGAGCGCTTCGCATACCGAGAGCAGAAGGTGTCACGGAGACTAAGGCCAACGCAGAATGCTAACGTAGCGCACGGGCGCAGGCGCCGTTTAGCGTGAAAAATACGAGACAACGCGCCACTTGCCGGTGCGTAAAGAAAATTTCTTTCGGCCTGCATGGGGTGCGCGCGCTCGAGCTGAAACTTAGCAAGCGCACATCAGGGCGAGTATTAAATAACCGAAATATTATAAAGATAGTTTAATATTTCTGGAACATAAGTATGTGAAAAAGTTGAAAAACAAAAACAATAGTAGAGTTAGAATGTCATTACGTTCACACATCGTGATATATGTGAAACGGAGAACGCGAAAATAGTAATTGATATTAAAATTATGCTCTTTCAAGGCATTTTTCGCCAATATGCAAACATTATTTAGTTTATCTAGGAGTTGAGTTATGTTAGAAGTGAAAGATGGATATTTATTTTAAGATGCAACTTTGTCTGACAAATCATATTAATTAACTTAATTATTAAACAAATACAAAATTAGAGTCATGTAAATTTTCGAAAAATATTAATATTCTTTAGAACAATCCAGGAACGATAACAAGTTTTTGAAAATGTAACTCATTACAATTTCATTCAACCATATGTTTCAGTGAATTTTGATAATTTATTTCAGTGATTCGCTACAATTTCATCCAAACATTTTTACAATGAATGCTGGTAAATTAAGTCAATAATTCGTTGTCATTAATGTAATTTATGTCTAAGATCAATAAGGTTCTTACCATAAAATTGCACATCAGGAAACGAAAAAGGCACTTCAACTTTCAGCCCATTAGTTCAGAAAAAAAAGGACCTTAGGAAACTTTTCAAACCGAACATCTTTCGAATCGAGAGGAACACTATTTTGGTAAATATGCCAAAAACTAGGCATGTAACAACATTCAAATAATTACAATTAAATAATTATTCATCGAATTTGTATGTGATGCTCTCACTCTACCTATTTCTTTACATTTTCCGTTTTAATTTTTTAACACATTTAAAGGTTTTCTCAAAAAATCTGTCGGAACACTATATGAGAGAAAACATAATTGCGGAAGGAAAACTTAAAAAATGGAAGGAGCTTGTTTGAAAACAATCAGAGCAACAAGGGTCGGGCAGTCGTTTTGATGTCTGCGCGATTCACCTCCCAGAGAAAGAAGTGTTGCGCAGTTTCCTCTCGAAGAAACTTGAAGCGCTGGACTGGGACGTAGAGGTCTTCGCGTTTTTTTTATTGATTTCTTTGTACGGCTGCACCTGGCGAGAAGTGACCACGTTCAGAAGCAATCCTCGAGTTGTTATCAGACGATATCCATGCTCTCATTCTCACATTCTGCCTTCATTCAGTTTCTGTCTACAACCAGTACGTTTACCCTTGGTTATTTCTTTCTTAATTTTCATCGTTATATACCACATACATTTTTACTCCTATATAGTCCGAAAAAAGAAAGCAATAACTGAGACCAATATTTTTAAGTTTCTTTTCTGTAATATATCTTCGAGAAAACATTGTGTTAGTTGTGTCGTCATCCAATAATTTAAACTTTAGCTTCACATATTTATGTTTATCCTATTTTTTCGGACTTTGAGATACTACAGGCATGAGGAAATTCTTTCTTTGGTGTAATTTCTTTTCAGCAAGTTTTCATTTGTAGAGAGAGTGATATTATTACTTAATGGTTTCATAGTTTATTCATTTTGATGAAGTATAGTTTAGTTTAATAAGTGTAATCATTCTCATGAAATGGAAATATTGCTAATGTTTTTCAATGCATTTTCATTGCTGACAACCATTTTATTAAAAAGTATGGAAAAAATTAGCAAACAATATTATCAATGTAGTACATAAATAGCCAAAAGTACCTTAATCAAACAGAACACCAACATGATTCACAAGCAGTACAAACATTCTAGTGGTAATAGTAAAAAAAGAAGCTGATAAATGGTCCTGAAACAAAGAGAAGGCGTAAAGGATTCGCTAATATTAGCGCATCCAGTTGAGAGCTCGCCCTCGCGCACGGTGCCGCTTCGCGCTCTTCAGCCGCTTTGAATAGGTGAATCATTATATGAGCATTTTTTAAATATTGCACCACAAAATTTCGCCCTGTTCTATAACTATTCCTATAACTGAACTTTTGCTAAATGACGGATTGTGATACGACTTTTAACAACAGTCAAAAATTAATTATTAATTGTTTCTGCGGGTGGTTAATGCTTTTTTTTTCTTCCTTTTCTTCGTGGCATGGGCCCTGAAACCAATTGAATTCAATTGAATACTACACTTAGGTAACTAGGGACGTCTCTAGGTAAGCCCTACATCAACTGTTACTGTCCCTATATACAACAATCTGCAATCGTGAATGAGCATGACTATTGTTAATTGTAATATACCTGTACGAAAGAAGTATACATCTTGAATTAGTTACATTCTATGCTAGTAAGTGTATGTCTACTTCAATTTTCGTACAAGTTCTATCTTACAATTAGTTTTTGTACAAATAATAGTACTTATTACAAAATTGATGATAGTTTGGATACAGTCCTCGTCACTTCCCACGACATAATATCTTTTCGATGTGTGTAAATACAAAATGGCAGCAACTACTCATTCGACTGCTCATCCATTTTCAATTTTTGTGTGGAAGAGGCGTGCTTTCTCGTAGAACGAACAATCATAATGAATGACAACCAAATAGCAAACAAATGTTGAAATAATTATTTCAATTCACATTTATTGTATTTTATGAATTTTAGTTTTGGCGTGACTCCGAAAATTTCTAAAAAAAAAATAATCTCTCTTTAAGGGAGATTAACTGAAAAAAATATCAGAAAAATGAGCATGGTTTTGAGCGTTTAAAAAAACGGATCATCCTACGACATTGCGACACTCCTTAGCCTCTCCCACCCGTCGCTTTAGAAAGACAGACTCCAACACTGGCTAGATCTAGCGCTGACCACATACGCATTCCACGCCTCGCCACTCCATAAGTTCATTCGCACTCTCTCTATACATTTTAAATGAACTTTATTACTTTATATGGCCTCCATAACTTTGTCTAAAGGTCTCGAATATTTAATTGCGATATTTGTCGTTTATCTAACTGTTTCTTTTTGTTTTGAAGATATTATTCTCCTCTGAAATACTACTAGTCTTTTTCTTATTGAATTTCTCATCGCAGCAGCGTACCAATCATCGCAGGTTTTCCCAATTCTACTGTTCACATATATGCAGAACAATATCTTCCGTATCCCTCTATTTTATCGCCAATCTCATTCCTCCTCTGCCTCGGCAGTCGATAGTCCCTATTCCGTATCGGAGATAGCCGTCTAAATGACCGGCGCCCTCTTGCCGCCCTTGACCGTCCTTCCATCGCGTACGTTGTAGAACCCACTGGCGAAGGCAACGCCACCACCACAGCTAGCGCCGTCACCGCCGCCGCCGCCGCCGCCGCCGCCGCCGCCGCCGCCGCCGCCGCCGCCGCCGCCGAGCACGCTCACAAGCTCTCGAGCCGCGCTCTCGTCGCTATCGGCCGCTATCGACGGCGATCTCGATGGGCGGCGAGGACCGCGCACTGCGAGCTCTCCAACGACCGGCCGGTCCGTCAGTCGCCCTCATCCGCCCCACCCACCACTCTCTTCCGCTCCGCCCCCTCTCCTCCGCGTCCGCCGCCGGCTTCGGGCCAAGTGCAAGTGGTATTGCTGTTTGGCAGGCCACCCGGCTCCTGGCGCGCCGCGCCCCGGCCGGCGGCGCCCACTTCCGAGGAATTGATAGCCGGACTGTATTCCGCGCCCAGAACTCCCTCATAGCTTAATTGCCAATTGTTCGCTAACTTATACTGCGATTGCCCGACTGTTCTGTGCCGGGCGTCGCCGGCGGCGGGCAGAGGCGTCTCCACAGGACGGATGGGAATGCCCGGCGGAGAGCAGAGCTTCTTATGTAGCCATCGCTGGTCAGCTATTGCGTGTCACCGCTGGATGTGGTTTCAATTGCAGCGTGCAATTGTGTTACAGAAGCAAGAAATATAATTAAAAGAGTGTTATTGCTAAATTAAAACATGTCTTCCTTCTCGACTCTATAACTATAAATAACCATTGTATAGCAATACCAGTGACGCAATGATAATAAAATACAAGATCAAAAGGAATTCCCCCCCAAAAATATGTACTATAAATATATCACTTGCCAATTTAGCGCTTATGATTCGAAACCACCACTTCCGTGAGTTATTTAATTATCCAAAAGTTACAGTTTACGCACCGCAAGTAAACAAACGACATTATTAACTCGGTTGCCAGTAACACGGTTGCATATTGAAAATAATCCCAAGAGTATGTCCTTGAATATTTCCATAAATTCGCTCTGAACATAATGCAGATAACTCGTCCAAAAGTGTCTTAGGCATACTCAGAGGTTTAGAAACATTTCATTCGCATGCTAGACTCACTTTATACTCAAAGTTGTACGTACCGTATGCGTTGTGATAAGCATGTAAGTATTTTTTACCGAAGAATAAAATATAGCAAATAATACACATTTTTATAATCTCTTTTTGTAATAGGACACATAGAATGTAGTATTTTCCTTCAAAAAATAATTTCAAATACATAATCAAAACATGGCCATTTAGTTATATACTAAACAAATACGAAGTACATTAATGTATTTTTAGGTATGTTAACTTGATCAATAGCACAATTTAATTTTGTGCAACAGGCGTACGAATTTCTAACGCTGCTGGACGTCAAGTTCGGTTCCTCTAACGAAAACAGGGTTGTTCCTGAGCGCCGTCGAAGTCGATGGAAACGACCCTCCCTGCCCCGCCGCTCGCCGACCCACTCTCTACGTCAATGTCTCTCTGAAATCTTGATCCGCCTGGTGGCGCGCTCTGAGCCCTGAAATAAACCTTTGTTATTTTTGGCTAGTTACCAGTGGGCGGTCCACGGGGAAAGCAGTAATAATATGGAACGAGAGAACGTAAGTCCGCCATTTCCCGGGGTGTACGGGTGGATGGAGGGGTTTAGTGAACACGAGGTTGGTTATGACGAGAGGGTGGTTGGCCAGCGAATTATTAGTACCATAAGAGAGAATAACAAAGAGAAAATGGAACGTAAAAGACGAAAGAAGAATAATGGTTAACATTTATAAGAAAGGGAGATGAAAAGCTAACAGCAATTAGAATGGAAACGAAACGAGAATCATAAGAATCGGTGGATAATCGGAAAATATGATGAATATGAGGAATATGAAAATGTCTGACGAACGCTTACGTAGGCTCAAATTTGCTTGTAGTTTGTCAAATTAATCTGTCCAGAATTGTTTCTTATATGCGTTTTGTTAAGCTTCACACAACCGTAATATGAGAGCGGCCAGGATATTGCACGACTCTACAAGTACCCACAACCTCATGAAGTGCCATCACTCACAGTAAAAGAGCAGCACACAAGCAGAGACAGTACCAGCCAATTAGAATTATAAAATTATAACATTATTCACAAAATTTGTATTAAATTTTTGATTTAGCCCCTTTCTGCCAGTTTACGTACAAGAGACAATTTTCCTTTAAATTATATTAATTAATTTGTCAAAGATTTACTAAATTGATGTTCATTTCTTTATTATATGATTATCTCATTATTCAGTTTCCACTAACAGAAAGACGGTATGATCTCGGCCACTTCGTGCGCGGATTTGGTAGGGAGAGGATGTGTTCCACGCTCGTAATGTATACATCTTGTTGAATTTAGTTGTAATGCAACGAAACAATTATTGCGACGGTATGACTTGTTGTAAGATACGTAGCTACGTAAATCTTAGGAGATTTCTCGTATTACAGGTTCAATTTTAATACATTTTGGAACATGTTGTTGGAGCACAGCATCGTTTCTGGTAAGGTGTTATGTTTTTCATTTATCAAATGATTTCTTGCAAGATAGTTTTTCTCGTTACTCGCAAGCTCTAAAATATAATTGCCACTTGTTTCACGTTCTCTCAAATTTATAACTTGAAAATGCTTCGTGGTGAGTGTCATATTTCAATTGTGTTACGTAAAAATGTAATAACAAGAACATTATTTCTATTTGAACTCGCTAACTTATTGTTCAAAGCTTTATGTTGTAAATAGTCACCAATGTTAAATTCTCTTTTACTTTAAAATTGTAAATATTATATTGTCAATCTGTGTTATAATACTGTGTGGCAACATTGCAATTAAGATTGTTAACCTACTAACTTCAAGAATGTTTAATTTAAATATTAATTTTTAATTGTTTGAGGCATTAATCTTTAACTGTTACCAATACCAACTTTTCTCTTTAAGAATTATTTTGGCATTGAAGTGTACCTAAGTCTATTAATTGTTCAGGCATAATAGTAAAACGAATTCCCAATCCTGATAAATGCACATCCTTGTAACTGAGCTATTGCTTGAAAACGAATATGCACATAAAATACAGTCCACAGTTATTTCTAAATCTTTAATGCATATCCAGTAAGATAAGAAGTAACATGTAATGAGAGTAATGTTAAGAAACAAAATCTTTAATGCATATCCAGTAAGATAAGAAGTAACATGTAATGAGAGTAATGTTAAGAAACAAAAGCGAAAATTTTAACGAATAGCAATAATTATAACAAAGGCAATGGCAATAAGAATATAATATTGTGAAGACAACAAAATTGAGAGGTTAAACAGAAATACAGAAAAGATATGGAAATGTAAGAGGAGCCCGAGAAAGCTAAAAATGAAAAACGAAAAGGCAGAGCAGGCGAGGGTTGGCTAGTGGCAGCTGTGGCCGCTCTGGACGACGACGGCGAGAGACTGAAACAAGGGCGGTGGCGACTGGGGGACGGCGTCGGCGGTGGAGGTGGAGGCAGGCTTCACTCCTGCCGCCGCCGCCGCCGCCGCCGCCGCCGCCGCCGGCGCTGCTGCTTCCACTCCCCCGCTCCGCAGACCCCGACGCGACGCGGCCGTCCGGAGGCAACTCTAGTAGCCTCCGTCTGATCGACCCATTTTCTGCGGCGGCGGATGGGGGAGGCGGACGGGGCAGGGTAAGGGGGGTGGCAGCTACGCAGTCGAGGACGAGGACCAGGACAAGGACAAGGTTGCCGAGTCGGAGAGAATAGGGAAGGGGCAGTATAGATGGAGTTCGTAGCAGTGACGCACGTGGCGCCGATATCGGTGTACGCGGGAGTGCCAATGTGGGTGATGACACTTACATAATGGTAACTAAAAATGGCAGAATCTGTAGTTGAAGGTGACGATAAAAAGGAATAGGAAGCCAGGTTGCGATTGAGGTCGTTACGCTAAAAGCAATAGAAGCGGCGTTGCTGGAGGTGATAGCGTTTAAGGATAGAGTAGAAGCATTGGTAGTGGTGGTGTGTGTGCTAATTGAAGTGAAGGGGGGGAGAGGTGGTGGATTTGACGGCAGGAGCGATGTTAGTAAAAGTGAGGGCAGGAGCAGAGGAAACGTTGAGGGAGATAATTCGCCGTTGGTACCGGGGCAGCAGTGGAAAGTAGTGGACGCCGAAGGCTGAGGTGGGAGGACGGATTGAACGTCAACCGCCACGCGCGTGGTCGGAGGGCGGGGCCGGCAGCAGGCGCGTCCTTCTCCCGCACCCCCGATAATGCAGCCTACGCTCCCGCCCTCTGGTGCGATCCGCGCAGGAAATGAGGGCGCCTCCGGACCGCTCAGCCTCCTCAAAAACACAAAACCGCAGCTCCTATGTCTTTGAGCGCGCGTTCTGGAAAAGTTAATCGACTTGGTTGGAAAAACTGTAAATGTACAGCCTCAGGCTTTGATCTCGTTGCTTTGAAACTTCGCTTGGCCGTGACGTTCCTAGAATCACGATGCCCAGATGTCGATTGTGGGATGCCAGGCATTTTTCAGTTATAATGCAAAATTCAGGACCCAACTCTCAAACAAAATTCGTTAAAACACAAAAGCGCTCGTTTATGTATTGTAACGAATATTTTACGCAATTACAATAAAAATATTTTCAAAATATTTTAAATATTAATGGATACAAATACGCATTCCAATTATTTCGCAAATGATACGTCGATCAATGCTGACATTTGTGGTTCTGATATTCGTTAGTGTGTTTTAACATCAGAGTGAAGTAAACGTCTATTATTCTGATAATTAATAATTCCAGGAATCTCTAGAAATAGATCAGTCAGTATCGTACTGATCTCTGCGGCAAATTATTTTCTGATGCTACAGATATGCCACTAATGATAAATACACTTTTTCTAATGTTGTGTCCAACAAATTGATGAATACAAAATCATTCTACAAAGTTTAATATGTATGAAGGAGATCTATGAATTGCACAAACACTACGATTAGCACTTTCACTTCAATGTGCATATTCGTATATAAAAATCATACATAAACTAGTGATGCTAGAGAATGGCACAGAATTTCTCGTAGTAAAATTTTCGAATTTCCATGGTGTGGACTGGCTTTAGGGTCTTGCCCCTTCCTCTTGCCAGCTGCCATCTATCAAACAGTGAAATCAACAGTGAAAATGTTGCCCAAACAACATTTGTTGAGATTATCTCAATTTTTTGGTTTCCTAATAGTAGAACCAAAAATTAACTTTAAAATGTTTAAAGAAGTGTAAAACTTCGTCATAAATGGCAATTTCCATTGACAAATTTTGAGCCAGCCGTAGTTAAGAAAATGGCGTTTAAGAGTTACTGTAAATGCAAAATTTGAAGCTCTTTTTCATATAAAAGTTTTGAGTTTTCGATTACCTTCATTTAAAGTCAATTCAGGCACTTTAACTTACAAATGCAATAGTGTTCACAAATTGTTGGAAATGTGCATATTAACGGCGGTCGCGTTGGAGCGGTTCGGAAAATGCTGAAATTTGAGCTCATTTTAATAGAAAATGTTGAATTTTCGAGAAACTTTATATGACATAATTTAAAGCACATGTAATCATAAATACAATAATGTCAACAAATTACCCTTTAAGTAAATATCAATGACGCGATAGACAAATCAAAGAATTAAATTTCTGTAATTTATGTAAAATATGACGTTTTAAGTCATCTTAAAGAGTCCATCTATCACTATCCCTAACAAAAGTTTCATAAAAAAATTGTTTTGTAAAAAATGTTTTTGTAATTTTTTAAAATTACAAATATTGCACGCAATATTGCATGAAAACTACTAAAAATTTCAACAAAAAAATTATATGTCCTCATTGAAAGAACTAATTATGGACAACTAATTTCATTTGAAGGAAAAACCTTTATCTCCCATTTTGTAGTTGTAGGAAGACGCCAAAGAAAATTCTAACTTTTGCAATTTGCGAAAATTGAGAGTTAACAGTGAAAATTGGACCTATGCCACCTTTATAAGTGTATTTTACTCTCTATTTTTACAATAAATTTAAAGAGAAAATTTGGCGTTGTTAGTGAGAAAATTTTGAAAATGTCCGGATGGTTTAATCTAAAGAACCATCAAATTTTAAAGAAGGTTCTTCAAAATAGTAGCGCCTCGAGTCGAGCCAGATCGACCGGTGAGTACTCATTTTGGAAACATCCTACGGCTGGTTTAGACGTTAGTAGTGTTCACAGAAGGAGAGATGGACAGACTAGCAGACGGACGGACGGTCATTTTGAAAGAAACAGTTTTTCGGTATCAAGGGAACCCAAAGAGTTTATTACCGTTGAACTCTCGAAATCCATTTTTGGCAGCATTACATAACTTTCTCTATACTACATATTCGACTAAGTATATAAGTACGTATACGAGGAAGTAAAACCATATTCAAAGGCAATTCAAATTCAAAAATTCAATAAAATGATGAGACCAACTCCAGTTATGGTGAAATTTAGATTTAGTCACAAATACGCAGCCTACTCTCCACAAAAGCTATAATAGGACTTCACACTAAATTCACATTTCGAAAACTTTGCTATTAAAATAAGATTAAAATCTATACTCTAATTCTTTTCTCATTTTGCACGTACAAAATCAATTTTTTTTAAAAAATTTGAATAGATTATTGTATTATGGAAAACATATGTTATACAAAAACCCTATATTGTCGAAACGTATTGGTGCAAACACTTACTTTCACGGATTATTTTTATCGTTTTATAAAATATTATAAAACGATTTCAGCCCGTAAAAGTAATTTTAAACCGCAAAAGCTTTTGACCACTCTGGGATTCGCAATGGAAATTTATGACAGTCCCTTCTTCTCTTTCCTACCTTACCTTCTCGACAATTAAAAAGAACGTTAAACATTGCAATTTTACGAAAGTTCAGAAATTTAAAGGAAGTTGGACGATGTCGAGAAAAAAGATCAGATTTGAGAAAATTTTGTTTACCTAACTTTTAAAAACTCTTACAATTTTACCAAAATCAAGCGATAACTACTTATGGTTTCAACAAATTTTACATTACATTATTTACTATCTAATTTTGATGAATAGATTTTAATTAAAAATCTTTAAAATATTTTAATGGACATCATTTCAATACATACTTTTAAAGAACAGATTTTAAGAAAAAATCTCTTTCTTCAATGTTTTAGTTGTAATAAGATGTCTAAAAAATTTTAAGTTTTATGAATTTTCGAAAATTCAGAGATTTCAATGAAAATTGAACCTGACCCTCTTTTATAAGAGCATTTTTCTCTATAATTGAAAGCAAGTTGAATAACTTTGAAGCCATTATTGAGAAAAGTTTGAAACCGTCTTTGTTGCTTCATGTAAAGTATTAAAATCAAAAAATCTCAAATACGCAAAATCGAAATATCTGTTTTAAATTTATGGGGTCACAACATCAGCGAGACTAATTGGGGAATAACTATTTCGGGGAAAATCCTGCCTACGAATTAGTTACTAGCGTAGTTCACAGACGGTTGAACGCACGAGCGTCTTCCGTAAAGCAATTTTTCGGTACCAAGGCTCACAAAACGTGAATACTATTAACACAAGGTGTTTGACAATTGCTAATTTATTACATACAAAAACAAAAATTATTATCCTCTTTTTCGGTATCAGAAACTTACAATGCGATTTTTTCTTTCAAAAAATTGCTGTTTTCTCTGAAGCATTACATACAAGTACTCATACTACGTAAATGGTATGCGAGAAAGTAAAAATAGAAATTAATAGTCGCAAATCAGTAATTTGGGATGTTTTGATTGCACAATATGATGAATAATGAAATAATCTTAGTGTTCTATTTCTCTTACCTTGGAACTATCAACTAGTATGGTTCTGCTCTGTGCATCTATCACTGCAAGACGCCACCAGATTTGAGTTGGTGCTGATAGTGACAAAAGGCATTATTTCGCCAAACGGTTCCGTATCATTTCCGTAAAGAGTCTGACACGAACAGCCACTGGCAGCGTGAGCCTGCGGGGCTTGCAGAGCAAGGCTGAGCTGAGCTGAGCTGGGCAGGGCCGGGTTGGGTGATTCCAGCCTCAATTCGGTGGGGCTGCTGGATCTGGCCCGGCCGCGCCTGCTGACCCACGCCCCGCGGGAACGTTCGCCTCCTCCCTGCCCCTTCCCGCCCCGGCCTCTGTGTCTCGCCCTTCGCCCGCCAACCCGCTGCCGCGTCGGGCAGAGCCAAATCGGCTGACTAACTTTTTGGCACCGGCGGCAGCGCCGGCCGTAGAGGCGGCAGCGGCGGCGGCGGGAGCGGAGGCAGCACCACGAACCAGAGGCCAGCGCAGGCCACACCCTCAGGTTGATCCCCGCCGCGGTCACCGACATTGTGCCGACGTAAGTCGCTCCTTGGAGAAGACATGCCGGTCATGCCAAAGGAGATCGTAAAATAACTCGTATCTAAGGTATTTAAGGAATTTCGAAAAACAACTGACAATATTACTCAAAAATATTGTCAAAGCCAAAGAGTTTAATTTTGGACCTTCTTCATCAATGGAATTTTTTACTTCTAAAAGGCTCTCACATTTTTCTTGTTTTTAAGAATAATCGAGAAACTGGACCACACTGGACTAGTCTATCACTTTGGGCTATCACTTTTCTTTGGATACATATAAAAAATAGAAAATAATCGAGTAGAATGAGGCGAAGAAGAATATTTAGACATACTCCCAGTATAATATCAACGGAAAATAATCTAGAAAACCATGTCAATTTCTTAAGTTTTTTCAAGAAAACAGGTGCGTGGGTTATTTTGAAATACGAATATTAATTTTAATGTATTTACTTTGCAACGTCGCACGACTCTACACAATCATTTTCCTATCTTCACAATTCTTGCCATCACAAAACATACAGACCGCTCTATATCTACGAGTCACAATGTCTTCATAAACACATCCATGTTGCTGTCATTACTCGCATAAAATATTTCCTTTTGATCCTTGACTTTGTGTCTTTTTTTGCGTCAGATTGTACAACCTACAAAATATTTCAGAATTGACGATCGCAAAAGATAGTAATGCTCATTCATCGACAGTTCTTTGACGAATAAGAGTCAGTACATTCCTATAGACTTGGAGAAGAGATTCAGCCAACGTTCATTCGAATGTAGAATCTGACAAAGTCAAGAGAACGATTGTTCACATGACTCGTTTTTACATTAGGACATCTACTTTGAGTTCTAGCGATGGATTTTACAAGGACTTTCTATGGCAATTAAAATAATATTAAACTCTCAATCAATATTACATATTGATCATATCAAATCATAGCAAAAAATCTGAATTTGAAAACATAGTTTAAAATGGCAATTTTGTCTTACGTTAGACATAAAGAGCTATAGAGTAAAATAATTTTGACAAATAAAATATCATTCGCAGTGTAGTCTCACAAGATGGATCAATATAAAACGCAAGAAAAATTTGGCAAAAAATGACAAAACAAAAACACGACACAGCATTAAAAAATCAAAGCATGAAAATTAACGGTTGAATTATCATATGTTGTATTGCTGCTTTAATTTTTTACCGTGTTGTCTTTCCATTTCAGGGCGTAATTCTTAACACGTCTAAATCAATCGCTTATTCGCTCACCGAATATAGAATTTCTACTTCATATAACTAAGTTTTAATCTACTTCCGTGAATATTACAAATACTAACGTGCTCTAGCTGTGCATGTCGCCTTGAACTCCATCAGCAACGTGGGTAGGTCTCAAACGGCGCGCGGCCGCCGCAATGCGCCTCTCGCCGGCGGCATCGCGGCGCGGTGGGCGTACGTCAGGGGCAGGGGGCGTGCTAGGGCGTGGCGGGGAGAAGCGAAGCGAAAGCGGCCTCCACGCACCTGAGCCGCACGCGGCGCCGCCCCGCCCGCGGCGCAGCGCGGGAGGCGGTGGCAGCGGTGGCAGCAGCGGCGGCGCCCGCGGCGCTCGCGGCGGCGGCGGGGTTCGAAGCAGGGATGCCAACACGACCTCCGTGGGTAATGAGCGCGTGCACGGGATGCTACGCGTTCCGAGCGCTGCTCCCCTCCCGCGCCGCAGCCATCCGCGCCTGCCTTCCCGCCACCCCTTTCCGGCGCGCCGCCCCTGCTAAGGTCTCTGCTGCTGCAATCCCTCATCCCGCCTCCCTCGCCGCCTCAGCAAAAGCGATCTCAGTTCGGTGAGCACGTGAGGCTCTGAACAGAGATCTCGTTTTGAAAACACCTAATTCGAATCATTAAAATTTTCTAATGGATGTTGTAATGGGGTTACCTCGATTAATGTTTTACCTCGATTAATTTCCATATCTTTCTCTTATTTTCCCCTCTACACTTTAATTGCCTCTTTAAACTCCAGAAAAACGTTGCCAATTCTATTAGAAAAGATTCTACGCAGTAATAAAATGAATCAGTAGTTACTAAAATAACGAGTTTCGAAGATGTTTTCACAAATATTTTAAACAATTATATGCACACACACGTAAAGGTATTTATGGAGCAAAAATTATTAACATGCTCCTATGTTTTTACGTTCCTATGCATGTGCTTCCATGTTGATCACCATCCACCCACATTAACAACTGCTCGACCATTCGGAAAATTCAGTACCGACACATATAGGAACAACCCCGTTGCGACACCCAACGTTTCTAGTCACCATCTTCAAAGCACGAGTAGCATCACTTCTTTAAGTTACCACTGCTATCACACCGCCATCGCCACCATATCTGCATTTCCGGATTTCGTCACTATCACTACCAAAATCGTAACAATCAGTAGCAGCGTTATTATCGTTTCCGTAGTCCTAGTCACTCCCACAAACTGATATTCCCCCCCCTCCGCTCACTAAGGGCAACTTTGCAGCTGGATACGTAACACGCGGAGACGAAACGAGGACAGGATAAAAATAATAGGACGTATCTCTGAAGAAAAATGGTTATTGTTATGAAGCTGTACTTTGGAGTGAAACATGCCGGCCAAATTTCTCCGAAGGGAGCCGGCGCGGAGGAGGGGCAAGTAGAGGGAGACGGAAAAATAAGACGGAAAAACGCAAAGGGGAAAGCGCGTTTGCCCGCGCTCGCGAAGCCAGAGGGAAAGAGAGAACAGACACGTCCGGCCGCGCGCCGGAGCGAGACTCGCAAGACAATGCTGTCTCTGTAAGCATGTATCATGAAGATGCACGTTCTGGGGACGATGGCGACCAAGAGAGATGATGGAGATTAAATGGGGAATTAAAATGTCCAATAGAAACGCCATATAACACTGGAGCGCATTTTTGCGGGTGCGGCAGCGGCGGCGCGCGCTGCGTGGAGGCAGCGTGGTGGGATTTGGACGACTGAGGACGGCGTCAGAGGGTTTGAGAGGTTGGCGGGTCGAGCGCTGCCAGCCAGAGGGACTGTAATGAGTGTTTATTCGGACAGTGGCCGCCTAATGTGGAGAGGACTGGAGCGAGAGAGCAGTCGACGCCGCTCCCGGCGTCGGGGCAAAAGGAAAGGAGCTGACTGGGGGCTGGTGGAAGTAGCGTGGGTAGATGGGAGGCAAAAGAGACGGCGATGGCAGCAGGGAGAGGAGGAACGAGAAGAGGTAGATGAGGACAATATGGAAGTTCAGTTAAATGTAAATATCGATGATATCCCTCACAAGGACAACAGGCGTGAGCCCAAGAATGGACGTTGAAGAAAAAATGAAGAAAATGTTGGAATCATTGACGAAGAGAAAAGAGGAGGACAACAGCCGTTGCCACGAACGTGAAAGTTCAAATGGGTTTGAAGCGGAAGTAAATGGGGTGGTACGAGAACAGCAAGCGACAGTAATGTGGAGAAACTGAATGGGATAGGAGGAGGCTCGAGCTGGGAGAAGGAAAGTACGGGACGAGAACGAGATGAAGGGCGGCGCAGAGGACGCGGGGACGGCGGCCAGCGGCGAGACAATAAAGGGTCGCTTCGAAGGCTGTGCAATTTAGCGGCGTTTCTCCAGTCCCCGACCGCCCCATTGATCATTCAGAGAAGTGATTCCGCAAATGGGCGAGCAGCCGCATCGAGTGGAGTATTAAAATACGAACTCTGCCATCCCGGCGGTTCCCAGCGCATCTGATATGGCAGTATTTTTGGCGGAGTCTATGCACTGCGCTGAACTATTTGCATTCGTTCTGTGGTTGGTTGTACATCACAGTCCAACGCTAACATGTTTCTTAATGTATATTTTTACAATACGTTTAATCTACCGCTCTTCTAAATGATATTTCGTTTATATCATTTAGTCGTCGTTTAGTCGTCGTCTAGTAATAGTTGTAGTAATAGTAATAGTAGTAGTAGCGGTTGCAGTAGTAGTAGCGGTAGTAGCGGTAGTAGCGGTAGTAGCGGTAGTAGTAGTAGTAGTAGTAGTAGTAGTAGTAGTAGTAGTAGTAGTAGCTGTAGTAGTAGTAGTAGCTGTAGTAGTAGTAGTAGTAGTAGTAGTAGTAGCAGTAGCAGTAGCAGTAGTAGTGGTAGTAGCAGTAGTAGTAGTAGTAGTAGTAGTAGTAGTAGTAGCTGTAGTAGTAGTAGTAGTAGTAGTAGCTGTAGTAGTAGTAGTAGTAGTAGTAGTAGTAGTAGTAGTAGTAGTAGTAGTAGTAGTAGTAGTAGTAGCAGTAGTAGTAGCGGTAGTAGTGGTAGCGGTAGTAGTGGTAGCGGTAGTAGTAGTAGTAGTAGTAGTAGTAGTAGTAGTAGCTGTAGTAGTAGTAGTAGTAGCGGTAGTAGTAGTAGTAGTAGTAGCTGTAGTAGTAGTAGTAGCGGTAGTAGTAGTAGTAGTAGTAGTAGTAGTAGTAGTAGTAGTAGTAGTAGCTGTAGTAGTAGTAGTAGTAGTAGTAGCAGTAGTAGTAGCAGTAGTAGTAGCAGTAGTAGTAGTAGCGTTAGTAGTAGTAGCGTTAGTAGTAGTAGTAGTAGTAGTAGTAGTAGTAGTAGTAGTAATAGTAGTAGTAGTAATAGTAGTAGTAATAGTAGTAGTAATAGTAGTAGTAGTAGTAGTAGTAGTAGTAGTAGTAGTAGTAGTAGTAGTAGTAGTAGTAGTAGTAGTAGTAGTAGTAGTAGTAGTAGTAGTAGTGCTATTAATGGTGGTAGGGATCAGCGAAAGTTTAAGAATTTTCGGAAGGCACTACGCAGGTGTCCGGCGGGCGGGCAAACGCCACTGACGGTCTTGCGCCGGGCGAGGAGGTGGCAGACGGCGCACAGCTATCTGGGGCTGGTGGAAGTAGCGTGGGTAGATGGGAGGCAAAAGAGACGGCGATGGCAGCAGGGAGAGGAGGAACGAGAAGAGGTAGATGAGGACAATAGGGAAGTTCAGTTAAATGTAAATATCGATGGTATCCCTCACAAGGACAACAGGCGTGAGCCCAGGAATGGAAGTTGAGGAAAGAAAGAAGAAAATGTTGGAATCATTGACGAAGAGAAACGAGGAGGGCAACAGCCGTTGCCACGAACGTGAAACTTCAAATGGGTTTAAAACGGAAGTAAATGGGGTGGTACAATACCAACTTTCGATCACCGTTTGAGTCCACACTCAAAGCAACACCCCGGCCACCCCGCCCTCGCCTGTCGCCCTCGCATATCGCCCTCGCCTGTCGCCGTCCCCTGTCGCCTTCACCTGTCGCCCTCTACTTTCGCCTTTTCCTTTCACCTTCTCACGCTCCATCTGTCCACGCTCTAGTATAGCACACGGGTTATACGGAACCTCGTGTGCCTTCCCCCATCGCCAAGAAACTTCCACCCCCGGTCTCGGGCGGCTTCGGACCCGTCATGTGCGACCCCCTGCAGATGCGAGAATGTCAGCGCCTGCTGCATTCTCATTGTTTAGAAAAATATTCGAACGTGATTAATGATTTGTAACCAATGATGTATAAGATATAGATAACTCACGTTTATACTCTATGGATAGGGCAAAGTGAAGTCAGCTGCGCCATGACAGTTGTTGGCAAAACATACTCTTCAGCGTGTGTTATCGTTGTGCTATAGGTACTGTTTCTGCCAATATTTGGAGTTTTGCTGTTATGCATTCTGCGTGAGAGCATTCATTAGCATGTCTGTTTCATGTGCTGCGTACAATTGCACTAACAGGTTAAAAAAAGGATATGGAATTACTTTCATAGCTATGTACCAAAGATACGACTTTGAAATATTGCTTGAGTTTTTCTTTGCGACATTTAGTTTTGTTAACCTTGATTTTTTAGCTTTCCTCTAAAAAACGAGGATTTTCTCAAAAAGTAGATTGTGTCGATGAAGGAGGATTGGACACCAACCCCGAGAGAGAGGTAATGTTCAGAACATTTTGAACCTTCCTGCTTTAAATAAAAGTCTCCTGAGGGTACCACTGGTTGATACACCTTAGAACACTGTATTGTGCATATTTTAGTATCAATGTTTTTTTTATATTAACATTTTTTGCATAATTACATGTTGTGCAATCATAGACGGGAAACATGTGCGTCAAACCCTGACTAAATTAATTACTTTTAAGAGATCAGTAATTTAAAAAAAATGCAAATAACAGCTTGTTTTTGACATTGTATGAAATATATGTATTGTCCTTTCTCATAGATCCTAACATGATTTTTCTTTGACGTATGGGTTCTGTTTCAGTCAGACAATAATTAAGCAAAAAAATATTATTTTTCATTAAGTTTCTTAAGTATCAATAGTTTTTGATGTGATTAGAAAGCAGAAATATGCAGTTTTAGTCTGTCTTGTGGGCGCATAATATACGAGCTAGAATATACTAGGATAATCTAGATCGTTGATAATACAGCATAACCTTTTCATAAAAGCCTTTTGCCAACAACTGTCATGGCTGCCACGCGCAATCTCGGCTTCAAATATGGTGGGCCAGTGAGCGATCTATATCATATACATCATTGTTTGTAACGTGCCGCGGACCACGTATTTACACTCATCTACCCGAATGCCGCAGCGTCTTCAGCTGGTCAATAAACTATCGGGTCATCGTTTCGAGAACTACGCGGCGTCACACACACGATCGAGAGGAAACAACTGATTTTTGCCACGACTTCACCAGCTGATAGTTCTCTCCAAGTTTATCACTATTTGCGAATGACATGTTCATTATTAATTTCAACGTAAAGATTTTAATGGTTTAAGAAAACTGAGTGTATATGGTTTAATAATATAATTTGTGAATATTTGAATTCACTATATGGTAGGAGAATGTGGTTTTTAAATTGTAATCTATTATAATAAATAATCGTTCAGAACAAGCAAACAGACAAGTATGAAGAAAGGGCAGTATTATTTATAAAATTATTTCGGTGAAATTCTATTTGGTGACGACTGAATCATTTTGGTAGTTCTGTACCTTTCCCTAATTTCGTTACAATAATTTAACTTAGTTTATTTGTTAATTCATATGATGAGTAAATATAATCTAATGTTCAAACGTGTCTTTCGTATTTTTTATTAAATCGTTAAATATAAAATTGTTGATCATATTTACCACATTGTGTTTAATTTCCTCAAGATGCCACAACATAGCGAGTGATTATTTCCTTTTCAAATGTCGTAGATATATATTCGTTTCTTTGCTGAGCAATAATCACCAATTCGCTCTTCTAGATTATGCTACTGAGTATGATTTCGCCTTGTTATATTTTTTCTTGATCTCATATGTATTTACGTTATTCTGTGCCAAACCTTAATAGAGGCACTTGCCCAATAAACTCATTTTATTTTTTTCACTATTTTGATATATTAGCATATCTTATTCGATTACTTTGGAATCTCCTGGCATCAGTTGTAGAAGTCTTCAATTTACTTCTTCTAACTTTAACAGTACTGTCATGCTAGATAACACGGTTTATACTCTTCTAACTGAAACATACCTTATTGAAACATATATGAGTGTGCACAAACATATAATGCAAATATTCCGTACAATCCTCCCTAAGGAAATCCTAGGATTTAATTTATTATTAATTTCAATCATTACTTCAAGGTAAAACAAGCATTTTTCATGTTCAGATTTTCTCATTCTAATGTAATATTGTCAGTTGTTTGTGTTGCATCTACATCTGCCTAGGACGCTACCCAAATGCAACGCTCAGCAAGTACCTGTTCTCCAACGCCCTACATTCGCATATTTTTGGATTCCCCAACAGGCGATTCCTCTAGAGCCATTTGAAATGCGAAATCCTTCTCTCGCCAGTCCACGCTAACCACCGTTTGTGACGACACAATCAGTTCTCATGTAGGTTCCTCAGGGATGAAATGCGTCGTACGAATTTACTTACTGTTGGAATTAATGCAGTGGAACGGTTTAAGCTCCTTCAAATATTCGCTGTCCATGATGATTCGGTAAAGTTTATAAACAGCCATCCTGCTCATATCAGTGCTTTTATATATATATATATATATATATATATATATATATATATATATATATATATATATATATATATGTGTGTGTGTGTGTGTGTGTGTGTGTGTGTGTGTGTGTGTTTGTGTATGTGTGTGGCTTTAACACAAATTCTGCCTCGTACATCTAAACATTATATACTGTATAAATATGTGAGTCTCGTCTGGTTAACTGTGAAAAATGCTACTACCACATCAGAGCATGGATCATTGCAATACTGTCCATTTTCTGCATGCTCTCTATTTTGGAATATCCAGTTACGAGTCTTTGTGACGTCGTCACGATAGAAGACAGTTTATCTTTGTTACTCTACAGTTGCCTTCAATAGTGTACCGTTGTTTTTATTTTTAAATGTGTTGTGTCCCGAATCGTATTTATTATTGCCCATGTATTTCATTCTCTTAACACTCAAGAATTTAATTGCCTATTAAATTGGTTCCTTGAAATTCTTTCAATATGAATGAAACTTCGAAGGGCTAAAGGGGATGTTTGCTATAGTAGTCAGTTCATTTAGCTTCCATCTTAATTTACGGGTGGTTCTGAACACGCAATTTTATGTGACTACAGAGGCACGTGAAACGTACTTAAATATTCTATTAATAATAATTTTAAAAAATGAAAAATTATAGTTTCTATTTTTTCTTAATTGTTTGCATAATTCTAATTTTTATTTACTAACTTGAAGGTACCTATATTATTATACGAATAAAAATGTGTTACAGAGTTATAACTTCTTTAAAAATCGTGAAGTGTTTAAGAAAAAGAAATAATGACATCCGAATTTTGTTTTCGACGTTCCTACAGATTATATTTTCAGGCATTAGAACCATTTAACCATTTTGCTCCATCCTCTTTATAACCTCTTCCATGTCGGTAAGTTAACAGTAGCTTCAACCAAAAGGGACATACTCCGAACGAAGACACATCCACACATTTTAGGAACACGATCGATAATTCCCATTTGCAGCGCTGCGCAACCAAAGACACGGACATTAGTATATTTTCGAATGAAACCTTGCCAGCAGAAAATTGTACAGACATCGTTCCTTCCACACTCATTTACCACATTTTTTGTTATTAGTAAAATGGATCAGAAAGCTCTCCATTTGCGAAGCATTGACAACTCTCTAAAACATCAAGTTTATCTTTCTGTGGAACTGAGAATTTAATTGCGGTGCATGTTGCCAGCACTTCTAAGCACGTTAATTCTCCCCGTTAAGAGCTCACACAACCTCATACTTTCCGCGGAAAGTGCGATCAAACAAAGCTCTGAAAGAGATATCTTCTCAAGGCGAGGAGGTGCACTGTGGGGTTTACGAGTAGTCCACAAGCGACCAACAACACAATACCAAATGATACAAACACAATACCACAATACCCATATTCCTTCTTATGACAGCGTTTCATCATTTATTGTGGTCTATTACATAAGCATCGCGTCAAAGGAACGAGGTCGCAATAAGCTCACAATTCTCTGCATCCTGCAAGTGCATCGCTCAGATGAAGACCAAAATTGTTTGTAAAAATTATTAAGATGTTGTTTTCACATAATTATAATGTGATACGGAATCGAATATGACAGAGAAAACTCACTGATAGAATTTTGACGGCTTATGGTCCTAAATATGTATCTTAAATATTTTTTACACGATTTGTCTTCCTTTCAAAAGCCGTATCACAAAGCGATATTGTGTTTCAATTCCTCGAAGAAAATTTCTAATGAAACTCGATAAGAACTTTTGACGAACAAAGCTCCCAAGCCCAAGAACACGTTCAGCGATAACTCGAGTATATTCAGTACAATGACGTCATTCGCAGCGTTTCGCTAGCAGAATCAAAGCGAAGACCACACAATGGAGTGCTCGGGCAAAGTGCAACGACACGAGTCGCAAGCGCGCCCCATCAGTATATTCACACAAAAAAGAAAAGAAAAACTAGAGCACGCCGCAGCACGATGCCGAGTGGTCGGCAACTCGCAGCTGCATAAATACGCGATACGTAATAATTCTAAAAGATAATCTGGCGGTGAATATTGCATTAATCCGGACCACTTGCGGTGCTAATGGTGTGTAGGCGGAGATGGTGGCGGTGGCGATTGTTACGGCAGTAGAAACGCAAGAAGCCGAACGGGCGTAACGGTAGTGACAAAGAGTGATTGCGAGGAGGAACCAGCGATGGCTGAGAGGCGACAGTAGGGGCAAAGCCTAGAACAGCAGCATTTGTGGTAACACTGGCAATATCGGCGGCCGCAAATGTGGAGGCAGTCGTGATTGTGTGGTTATGTGAACGATTGTAACGTCGTGTTTAGAACGTTCAGATGTTGGAATAATGGTGTAGATGGTTGAAGTGGCAATGTTTTAGCTTAGAATAATATTGATACTTTGTACCCGATAAATCGGCGTTTGCGGTTGTGTTTTATGAATTATTGCCCTCTTCATATTCTCTATAATAATACTTGTTTCCTAACCGCAATAATAAAGAAGGATTGTGCTTTAGGCTCTAGACTTAATGATCATTATATCTTTGGAGCGAATCGACAAATTTAGATGATCTTTGAATAAAATAATGCATTTTCTGCTTGAAAGTGACGAACTGAATAATATTTAAATATCAATATGGTAAACATTAATAGATAAGCGATTATATAAACTCGGTGCCATTTGATTTATCTTTACTATGTTCTTCCTAAATTTAATACGAGAAAGAAAGATTGTATTTTCTTAAATGAATGATTAACCTTTCAGTAAACAACATTGTGCTTCTCACAAAGCTACTTTGCGATTACGCCGACTTAAAATGCATTTCATGGATCAGAACGAACTCACTGGAAAGAATAGTGTGTCGGCACCCAAACCAAGGTAGCTTGGGAGGCGACCCTAACGGCAGTACAGCGCTGGTGCAGGAGCGGGAGATCCGCGAAGCCTCGCCTTGCCGCCAGTCACGTCGGCGGATAAGAGTTGCGAGTGGCGTCGCGCCACGCCACTGGGGGCAAGAATTAAGGCGAACGAAGTTAGCGGCAGTGGCAGCTGCGGGACGTGGGGCGGGGGACAGGGGGCGGGGGCGGCGCGCCGTATCACGTGCCGCGCGTCCTCTGGGCGTGTCCCCTGCGCCACGGGCGCACTCGCGCGGAGGGACAGTCCTCGGGCGCCGCCAACGCTCGCCCGAAGGACCCAACACAAACGCCGCGCATGGCGGCTCCACCCCGTTTTCCGACCTCTGCCACTTGCAAACTGGATTTCACAGTTTCACAGCGCCCCGATATTCAGAGTTCAGAGCGTTCGAAAACATAAAAAATCCTCAGATCAACTTTCTCTGTTGATCATTTGAAAATAAAAAAATCAAAGAAAAATATTTTCCAATTCTGTGCTTTTGTAACTGTGTAAAGAAAATGTAAATCCCATTTCACACTATTGTCATTAGAACTTTCATTATGAATAAAGGAATGTTTCATGTGTGGTGTGTCATTTACTATTAATGAAATTGCAAAGAATTTATACCTAAAAACTGGGAGCGGTGGCTCAGTGCATCAACTGATGTCACTACAGTGCCTCTGACCCGGAGGTCCTAGGTTCCAGTCGCGACAGTGGTAGGATTTTAGACCCTAGCTTTTTAGCTAGGTCGAATTTCGTCGCTGTCTGGAAGATAATTTTAGCGGCCGGATGCTCTGATCGGTAGTTATTCGTGGTTTCTCCGATCAACACAAGGGGGAATGCCGGAGCAGTATCCTAACAAATTGGCCACTTCACTAACATGGTAAAGAAATTTCTATGCATTACAATCTTAAAAACTTTGAAACTAATTCACATACTCTTTGAATGCTACTTTTACAAAAACAATTGACAGTTAAGTGAAAAGGAGATAAATACCTTCCATTTTATACCTTCATTTACATCAATACCTTCTATTTTATAAAATACATTTCAATTCTACTAATACACGCCAATAGAATCTTCGATTTCCTTTTTGTAAAATTTCTATCATTTTATCATCATTGTGATAGGTCAAATCCTCCCTACAACATTTTTACGAACCAGCAATAAGCATGTTTCGAGAGATTATTGTAAATCACAATGTGGCGCTTGTCTCTACGACAGTCTCTCATTCCCCGTCCCACAGAGTTTCTCTGGCTCTGCCTCTCTCCCTCGTTTCTTGCAACCTCGTGATACCGGCAGCCCTCATCACGGCAGCGTGTCATCCCCTCTGCTACACCCCACGTCACACCCCGCCCCGCTCCGCCCCGTCCCGCCCGGCTCCGCTCCCCAGGCCTGTTCACCGCCCTGCCCACCACCCAGCGCGCTCCGGCCCCGCCCCGCCTCGCCCCGCCACACCCCACAATCCAGAAGCGTCGCTTCTCCGACCGGAAGATGAGCCGCGACATGCGGAAACCGTCCGGTTTCGGGATCCGAGGCATCTAGACCCCATCTCGGTCGCAAAAAGTGGCGTGTGTGAAACAAACGCATTTAGGAGGATTTTTGAGATCGGCGCTCACGATCAACATCGTTTTATATAATCTCTTATTGTTACACGATATTTCCTTGCTCTTCCTTCTTCTCCCCTCATCGCTTTCTTACTTACAATTACATACATTACACTACCACACTTGTCTAGGGAGCGGTCAGCAGTTTACAGCTTGTTCCTACTGGGGCAGTGTCCTGCTTGTGGGAGATACCGGTATGAGGGAAACCCCGCTAGCCGATATGAAAGTCAGCACCGGATCTCGTCATCTAGATGGGGAAGATCACCGTCACCCTCCACGATGAAATCATGCATTACTACGTTCTGTGAAGTGTTATTTGATATCTTAATCAGCATAGTAGTGCGTAAATTATTTTAATATTATAATTTCATTCAGTCATAGTATATTAGTTAAGTGTAATCAATGTTATTGCCTCAGGCGATAAAAAAAATGCTCAACATCACCAACTATCGGGAAGGTCATCCATATTGGCAATGGTCTCGCGAATTGCTCATTTGAAGACAGCATATATTCATCCCAACCACCCAGCTCTTCTTTCCCTTACGATGTGAATTCACCTGTTCTTCATTCGTAACAATGTCAACTTCAAATGCTCTCTACAAAGAATGAAATGTCACAAGAAAAAGGCATACCAGAAGAAGGTAAAGAAGCAATACCACCCCACGGTGCAGCATCCACTAACAGCGAGTCCTCTAGCGGCCAGTTGTACGATTAATGCAGAAAATCTAGAAACCAATTCTAATGAACACCTAAATGAACAAACTGCAAAGAGTTCGCTCACGAAATCTCAACTATTCCCGCTGAAACGAATATACTAATGTAATTATACTGATGTCGTGGAATCTTAATCAGATAATTCGGAAGCACTAACAAACGCAACACACCAACTAATAAATAAAAACCTTCAACCCTCAGTCAACTGATCTTCCTTCTCTTCCATCCATTTCTCAAAACCCCAACTTGAATTAAAATTCTTCACATACAACATCGACTGAATATTATTATTATTATTATTATTATTATTATTATTATTATTATTATTATTATTATTATTATTATTATTATTATTACAACTGCAACATTCTCGATTATTTAACTCAGCAAATTTTTAATTTCATTAATAATTTAATCAAGTTTTTCATGACATCAATCATCAATTGAAGATTTCCATAATCACATCATTTAATAATAGTTGTAATAATGAACAACATACCTCGCCTTAATAATATGACAATTGTCAACTAGAGCAAGAATGGTACAATACTTAAAATAATCAACACGGACACGTTTAGCAGGAGTTCCACAACGTTCCGTTGACACCTGTCTTTATCTCAGACATTCCAATGCATTCTAATATACACACTGCCTTTTTTGCAGACGTAGTGTCACCTTTTCTTCTCATCTATTTCATCACTACAAGAAACTTAATTCAGTAACATCTCACGACTATTTAAACATGGCAGAAAGTGAAAAATAAGAATAAATCCGAATAAGCCATCATCAAAAGTTTTCACCCTCCATTCACCAGCCTTTCCACTCCCACTACAATCCGACTCGTCAATAAAACCATGGTGTTCTACAACTGCCCCTGTACATTATCTAGACAATCTAAAGGATACCAGATATACAAGTTAAGATCACATTACCTCCCATGTGATTGAATCCAATAGACGCTTAGGTATTCTTCGACCGTCTCACCACCTTAAAGCTCCACTCTGCTCTCCTTATACATAAATCTATTTGACGCCCACTACTCACTTATGCTTGTCCGGTCTAGGGTAACGCTGCCCCAAGAACAATCAACAAAATTCAAATATTCCAAAATAAGATCCTGAGAACTGCAGCACATGCCTCTTGGTACATCATGAGCAACACTAATGTTTACAAAGACCTAGCGATAGAACCGTACCTAAAATACATCCTAAAATGTTCTCATACATTCTTCTAAAATCTATCAATTGTTTCCGGAAGCGGTTTCCGTTTCATTTCAATTAGGTAAACAGCATTCTATTGAACCCTGTTGACACTATCGAGTTCCTTTTCACATCTTCCTCCGCAATCTCGCTGTTATTACATAAGCAATAAACACTACTCCCATCAACAGACAACAATACGCACTCTCCACTCTTTAAAATCAGCATTAAAATTCTAAATTCTAATTATTGAGAGAGAAGATTCGTCTGAACTTCGTCTGAAAATGCTCACCTTCGTCTGAAAATGCTCGTTCATCACATTTGAATACGTACTATCAACACATTTTGCAATAAACAAAAAAAGGTTAATTGTTGGAGATTTATAATATTAAAAGAAATATATATTTATTAATGGTTCCGAATTTCTTCAGTGACATCGTAATCTGCTTTGCGATGTAATAAACGCTACTTTTTGAGTTATTAAACGTCTGCATATCCCACATTGCTCATCACTCCCATGCACACCACCTACAAAATTAGGTTCCACTTGTTCCGAAACTTAATGTACGCCGGCTTCCTCGCTGCCGGCTTCTGTAGTCAATAAAACCTTAAATGAGACCAGGCAATCGGGGTAGAGTGCGAATGGGCGCTATTCCGCGCAACTAGAACTAGAAGGTACGTGATCCGGCTCACACAGCTGTTACACACCAAGTCACCTATAAAAAAATGAACACCCAGATAAAAAAATATTGTAAGTTGCATATGTTTAATTAATGCAATGAAATAAAACTCCGTAACTCCAAAATAACATTTTCCTAGTTTCATTTACTACACATTAAAAAAATGTCGGAATGAAGAAAACCAGCCAACAGTGAAAGAGCGATGAAGCTACGGAGGCAGCGTAATCGTAGGTAGAACGGCGTAGGTGACAAAACCGCGGAACAGCCTAGACGGTGGATTTAATTAGCGGAAGAGGTTCTCCCTACACGCAATGGCCCGTCGACGAGGGAGACAAGGCGAGACGTCTCTCCGAGGTGCGTGCTCAGTCAGTCGCTCCCCCACGCGGATCTCCCACCCCGCACCTTGCACGACTCTCGTGATGCATTTCACTCGGCGCCGCTCACTAAGCAAACAAATTATTCTTAGGAATTGTTGCTATAACCGCGTTCACACCTTTCTAGAATTCGAGCATGCAAATTCGTACCAAGAAGCAAACGATAGATTGAAACAAGAAATAGTTTTCGTAAATTTCGCCCTCTCACTCACGTTAGGTTCGAGAACCTTGAGTTTATTCGGCGCTATTGTTTTCGCCGGTAGTACGTCGAGTGAAGTTAATAATTGATTTGAATTTCGCTTGCCAATGATGATGACGCATGGGTTAAAGAAGGCAAAAGAAGACGGGAGGTGTTGCTAAGTAAAGCGCGCACTGCACAATATATTATATTAAAAAACAATATTACAATAATGGACAGTGTTTAGATGTTACGAAGTTTGTAGATGCCTTACATATTTTCTTTTTACTTTTCTCGCCTAGTACATTCTTACGAAGTAAAGAGAATGTATTGTAATGCTGAAGCGAAAAGGGGCGTTCTTCTCACAGAAAAATTGATGTTGTTGGTCCCTGATATCCAAAAACTGGATAATGCCTGTTCATACATAATAAATTTCTTGATTTAACAGATTGTGTAGTCAGAATTCAAATTTTGTCGTTCTTGATACCAAAAAATTGGTTTCTGATAGTCAGTCTGCTGTCGGATTGTCTTTCCGTACGTCAGTGTTTCTACACCATCTAAAAGTTTTTTTCTCCGAAATTGATGTTTCTCAACCGATCTGGCCGAATTCTTAGCTCTGCGAATTTCCCACGGATATTTTGAGGTCTCTTTACATGAAGTCTCAACTACATTTTCAAAATTATCTTAAAAATTCCTCCAACATTTTCGATTATTTTTTATCCGATACATCAAAGTACTCTTAAAAATTGTTCAGGTCTCATTTTCGTTGAACTATCTGCATTCTCGAAACATGGAAAAATTAAAATTTTTCGGCACTTTCCTACAAACACAAAATTGAAAAAAGATAGTTTATTCTTAAGTTTGTTCTTTAAAAACTGTAACTTGAATAATGAGAATGAAAATCTCTGAATGTCTGAAAATTGCCAATGCAAATGTTCCACTTTGTTTTAAAGTGTCGGGATGTTTGCGTTTACCCTTGAGTCTGTTGGTGTAGGGGCGATGGTGTGCTTCATCTAAGAATCTGTGTTCGAATCCCATTAAGGAAAATAATTGTGGGTTGGAAACACTTTTGCACGAATATTTAGTATTAAAATAGTAGAAAGTATGTGTACCACTAATGTATTAAGTTATAATAATTTTAATCTTCAAAACATGTGTTCTAGATGAGAAGTAAAAATATATTGTGGTGTTTGACTGCGTTTAACTCATTTGATTCATATAATAAAACATATGCATATCATTAAAAACTTGTGCTACAATCGAGTATACTTGTGCATATATTTATAACTTTTATGTATATTTCAACTTGTAACTTATTAATTATTTAGCTCTCTCTTGAAAAATTAATTTCCTCAAAAGAAAACCGATATATAATCTAATTGGCAATTTTCGAAGTTTTGTACTAATTTTACAAGCGCATATTGCTCTACTTGAAGACAAATTTTAAGATAAAAGTTTTCCTGTCCAAGGATTAGATACCCTCTCTTTATATTAGTAATTCACGAGTGTAATATCAAGTAATAATATCACGAAAAGCAACTAGTCACCAAAAATATACGTTATAAATTAAATGATAGATGATACCGATAATTTTTACATCAATTCATGAAACATTAACAGGAAAATTAACAGGATGATTTTCTCCTCCATACGTCACATACAGTTTTTGACTGTTTTTGACTAAATAAATAAATAAAAACAATGAACCAAATAATACAATTACAATTTTTAGATATTAGCTAGTCAATGTGTACGGCTTCTGGGGACAGAATATACTACAAATAACTAAAATACAAGGTATTGAAAAGAAAAAATAGACAAAAAATATGATATTCACATTTTATATTGAGTTCAGATGTACATATTTAGAAGTAATAATAAGTTAATTAAAAATGTATTTTCATAAATAGAAGTCGTAAAACGATTCTTTCAAGTAAAAGGGATGGTTCAAAAAGGTAATATAATAACTTTTAAATTAAGGATTACTCAATAAGAAACGGTCGTTATGTAAATATGGCCTTCATATAAATTTAATCTTCAAATTGAAAATACACACTAGAATGTAACTACTTTACACACAATTTGTTATGAAAAACGGCTATCAAATGTTATTTAGAATATACTTATTGATAATAATAAGTGCTAAACATGTAAGTGAGCAAATGGGAAGCGACATATGTGAAGAATGTGAAAAATAATGTCTATGGACATGGTGATGTGAGAAGGGAGAGGAATGGAATCCCGAGAACATAATGGAAAATGGTGTTAAAGAGCCAATGATCAGCGAAACATTGTAATAAGACTGGAAAGATCTCAAAATAGAATCTTTTGTGCTAGAAATGCTATATGGTATAGTTCTATTTACGTATTAGCAAAGAAAAACCTACTCAAACATATTTTCTTCTACTATACCTCACATTAAGTACTCTAAGTAAGAATCTTAAAAACCTGCGACATTTCGAGGTCGGCAACACTCCTAATTTTGCAATATCATAGACAATAGCCGAATGAGTAAGTACTTATTTCTAAAACACATAATTAATAAAAATGCAATATTAACGTTTTTTCTACAACTAAAATTCTTACATTTTAAGAGGTACTATTACTCCGACGAACGCTGCGTGGGATACACAGAGATCAAACAATATTTATTGTCTACATTTTCTTTCGACTGTAATACTTAGAACTCTACATTTACACATTTACACGCTACTAAATTTTAAGAAAAATATTTTGCATTTTTTTAAAATTATTCATCACTTAATACTGACATTTCACGGGAATTAAATGTGGATTTTTCGTTTTATTTTAGACACCAAGTATTCAAAAATTTCGTCAAGAGGTGTTAAGACGCCGACTAGAACAAAGGGAATTGTTTCTTCTTCAAATATATTACACATGTACAATGACCATTATTGAGTTGTCCTAAGTTGGCAAAAATGTTTTAAAAAAATAAGAACGTCGTAACCCTTAGCAATTAAATCACAACTTGGCGGCGCCGTTCAGTAGACGACAGATAAGGTTGACCGATAACGACCGGTTGTCCAAGAGGCTAGTTCTCGTATTCACTTCTTCACATTATCAAGGGTAGTGACCTCAGGGTTGAGAATTTAGGGAAGGTAAGAAAATGGTAGATGTTCAAGCGGAGATTGCAGAGAAGAAGCCTCAAGCCACTTCTTTTATAGAAGAAGTATCATCTCCACCTTCAGCTTCAATTCATACTTCTCCTGAAGTAGATCGTACGGAAGGAGGTCAAGCCAAAGGTGTAAAGAAGAGGTCAAAGAAAAATGGCGAAAAGAAGTGCACCACTCAGCAGTGTAAAAAGCAACTAAGGAAGATGTTTGAAGACGTCGCACACACTTGTGCTAAACAAGCCGTGGCCGCTGCAGAACTCATCGACAAAGCCCCGGACGTATCAGCAATCCTCAAAGAAATCGCACATGAACTTGCCCTGGCAGCATCAAAGCTTCTAGTAGCCGCGAAGACAGCCACGTCTGGAGTATCCCCATCGAAGCTGCCGGACGGAGCCGAACCGCTCCAAAACGGTTCTTCTTTACGATTCCCAGGGCGCTATTATCAGGCGTCGTCAAATCTCGGTGGCCCGCCGTCGCCCGTAGCATCCGCACGTTCCGATTCATTATTTATAGATCGCCGTTTTAAAAACCCACACGGCGATCGGCGCCGCCGCCGTAGAGGGCGTCAGGCGGAGTCGCAGCTGGGCCGCGACGCCCCGAGCGTCGTCCCGGAGGAAGAAGGGGAACATTCGCCTCCGAGCCATGAGACGGAAGCATCCGCTCAAGGCAAGCGGCCTCGCGTGCAACAGTCAGCCCAGCAGCCACCGGCAGAGGTGACAGCGACACCAGCAAACGGTGTATCAGACTGCCCAGACTCCGAATCAGGATAAGCTGTGGTCAGAGGTAAACGCATATGTGCAAAATAAGTATTATTTTAAACGTGGAGCTATTTTTCTTTGCACCCTTCTTTCATCCTTAAATATTTAAACTATTGAAACTTGAATTTTGTTTGAAGGACAATAGATTTTACTTTTTTATAAGAGTAATATAAAATCCACGTTGTTCGGTTTTTTGATAGATAAATATGTATTTTCATTCACTTAGCGCATTAATGCAAAGAGAACACAGTGATTTGCAATCACCATATTCCATTAAAACATAACTTATTAACTTTTCACTAATCTATTTAGCGCAGAAAATGTATATCCCCCAAAAAGTAATTGGTATTGAGAAACATGAATTTTGGGTCACCACACAATTACATGTTCAAGGTACTTCGTCAGTATTTGCAAACAAATTATGAATCTAATGTATAAAAAATTTGTAATAAACCAATGGAAAACATGTAATACTTGTTTTATTCCAAATCCTAAAAAGAAATAATATTATAATTTAAATGTTTCAGTGCAGTATAAGTTAATTCAGTCTTTCAATAAAACATATTTAATAAATAATTCATTTTGTTTTGAAAGTTCATATTTAATTTATACATGTAAGAAAAAGAAATGTTGCAATAAAATTAAAAACATAGGATATATAAACATAATTCACTTAAATTTGTGTTATAAATCGTAAAATAAGCGACGAAAGACGGGGTGAGGATAAATGATTAAAAGATCAAACGCTTTGAAGTCAAATGATCACATGATAAAATAATCAAATCCACAACAACTCGCGTGACATTTTTAACGTTCTTTAACTTTATTTGAAAAATTGACATAACAGGACTGTTGCTATAATGTTCAGATGAACCGTATTAAACTTTAAAATCTTTCATGAGAAACTTTCAGTGGAACACCGATTTATGGAAATAGCAATGTTTGTTTTTAATCCCACATGAAAAATGAAGTCTTAATCATAAAATAATAAAAATGATTAGTTGTTTAAATTATACAATATTAGTATTTACCTAGAGTAACTTGTGGCAGCTGGAGTCACAAAGAACACCTCATAAATAAAACGTACAAGGTAGCTGGCCATGCTGACAATGTGCAATTAGTGCTTCCTACGGTAAGCTTAATATATTCACTACTAAGAAACAATATCTATGATTTAGTAATTGTGATTTAAGTGCAAACTATGTTCACCGTGAAAGGTGGGCCGTATAAGCAACTAAACCACAACATCCCCAGACAGCTTACATATAATATGTAGAACTGCCAAAGCAATGAAACAAAACAATTTCTGACTAGTGACAGAAGAGTCAATTATCAGTCATCTGTCATGCTTTCTATGTCTCGTTGAAGACACAAGATCTTAAATGACACAACCTTAGCTAATTCTTCTGCATCCCTCACAGCTTAGAAGCATACGAGATGCAAGGGGTGCTTGTAGCCGAGTCCCTGGCTCAGCCACACGCCAGGAGGCTCCTCACAAGGCAATCAGCAAAGGGCCGCAAGTGGAGGCGGTGCGGGGCGATTGCGTGCGGGCGGCAGAGAGGAGGCGCGGTTGGACGCGGCGCGGTGCGCGTTCCCAGTCAATTTTCTCGCGAGGGTCGAGGTGCAACCGACATCGTCGCCTTCGAGGGTGACGTGGCCCCTGCTACTCGTCTAAGTCGCCTCGGGCGTTCCGTCCCCCTGCCTCAACTTAGTGAGGAAGGCGGGAAAGTCTCGTGATCGCCCTATGTGTGATTTCCGTCCGTTTCGTCCGTACAGAGTTTCGGGGGCATCTTGCCCTTCAATGTTATCGTTACCTACGGTACGTATCTTTCCGGCACATCCAATCCATCCAACGATACTTTGGAGACTTAATATTCCAAATTTGATTGCACTTTTTTAAATTATTTTGCGAAGCCATTTTGGTGAATGTCGTTTCTCGGGAAAATTGATTCCCATTAAGCACAAAATAATTTAATGATAAAGTCAAACACATGAAATGACACAAAAAACTAATGCACTAACGATACATAATTCTGAATTAATTCCAAAAAGTTATTGTATTTAATTTAAATATTTAATACAACTGTTAATGCTTTCTTTGCAGGAATCTATTCCACGTAGGTATATATTTTTGAATGTTCCAACAGCATACAATACTGAAAAGATATTAGTAGTAATTACTGTATATTTGTACACTAAAATATCACTAAGTGATAGCTACATTTTTTAATTTTCCGCCCTGCATTACACATTACGGAGGGAAAGTATTGGAATCACTTAATCAATGCGATCGAGATTTTTCGGTTGTATAATAGGGGTTTAAGGTTCTTTACAGCTGCAACTTCGCACACACGCCAGGACTAAGGTCTATTAGTGCTATTCTAAACATGGTTAACATTGATGGAGATGACATACATGCAATTTTGTACTAAAATATAGATGCATGTATAGATGGATGGATAGATGGATGGATGAATACCAGTATGTGTCACGCATAAATTAGATAAGATTAATAATATTAGAAGCTTTTGGACTGAAACTTGGTAAATAAATATCAGGTATAAGTGTGGTTATGCAGTTGCGCCGTCCTGGAGATCAAGATAATTTACTTTTGGGGAGTACTTTACATGAAGCCCATGATATTTTCAAACTTTTCTGGAAAATAGCTGCAACTTTTTATTTTTTCTTGTACATTTATAAAAACTGAATAGTGAAAAAAAAACTCGACATTTGGATAATTGCAAAGTTCAAATTTATGTTCAAACTTCTCCTACGCCTGGACTATTAAAGCCAGTGATTTCTTTGTCAATGCATTTTAACCAGGTTAGGAGTCTCAGAGCATCAATTGATGTCACTGCAGTGCTTCTGACCGGGAGGTTCTAGGATTCAAGTCGTGACGGTGGCAGAATTTTCGTCCCTGGCAACACATCCAGGTCAAATTCAGCCGCTGTGTGGAGGAGAATTCTAGCGGTCTGCTGCTCTGATCCCTAGTTTTCTGTGCTTTCTCCGATTGATACCAGACAAACGCTGGAGCAGTATCCTAACAAACGGGCCACGGACTGCGCGCGATATTTTCTTTCTCATCCTTGTCCAATTCTTACCACTTATTTACACACACTTACACTTACATACACTTAACTACCACACATGCCGGGAGACCAGTCGTGAGCTTAGAGCTTGTCGCGGCGGGGGTGATGTCCCTCTGGTGGGGGATACCTGATTAGAGAAAATTCCCCAAGCCAACGTGTAGATCGACGCCGGATCTTTACATCCAGGGTGGGAAGATCACTGCTACTTTCCGCGGTAAAACATGCACTACAGGATGAAGGATAACCCTTGACGCACCCGAAATCACTAATCAATCAATGCATGTTATCTCTCAATTTTGGATTGTTAAATGATGTCATGCACTTTTTAAAACTATAATAGTAGTTGTTGAGTAATAAGTGGTGACGGAGAAGGAAAAGTTTCCGTGTACCGCGCATTCCCCCAAATTTGAATAGTAAAGACCTCTAACTGGCAAACAAATCTAAAAGGAGCTTGAATAAAATTATTTTTCAACATAATCATAAAAGAACTACATTCATAAAAAGGGAGAAACTTGATAATAAATATTGTAGTGATTTTATAATTTAACATGCTATGAATGACTCAGCAAGATTTGCCAAATATTCTTTTAGACCTATAGCAATGACGGTATATGAACGTTTTGTTCCAACCTCTATTATCAAATATTTAATGGAGCACATAAAATTTAATCCCTCTAATCAATTTTGTGCTTGCCAAATAGTGAATTCGTTATTCGAACTTCATTATAATTATCTTTTACAGTTTTGTTTATGAATCGCATTCATAAACGTTTTCATTTCAATTACCATAGATGTTTTTGTAACAATTCTCTATAGGTTTGGTGGCTTTCAGTCATCCACAGGATAATATCAGCATTACATTTAATTCATGCATTTATATGCCGATGTAAATTTGGATTTCACATAAATGTATCACAGGACAATGAATTCACACACTCAAAGTTCATTTGCAAGAAGCTAATAATCATTTTTTCACGAGAGTATCTTCAGTATCCCAACAATGTGAAACATTATTTTCCCCCTACCAACACGACTTGGCGACTTGCTCGTGCGTTTAAATGAATGGGGGCGGCGTGGTTGACTTCTCCCTGGGCTTCAGCCACGCAGCGCCACGCAACGTCCGGGTGCTCCTGCGTACCCTATGTCTCGACTTCACATCCGATTCATCAAATTTATTATTAACCTTTTTCTCCGTAATATGTACACAGGTGGAGATAAGCAGCATGCTATTATACAATTTTAAGTCACGAACTTCGAGTCCAGGAGCGCATAAAATAACTAACAAGTGGTTTACGACGTCAAATTATAGCGCAAAAGTTAGTTCGGGAACAATCGTATGGCGAGACAAGCGGGACCTCGTGAACTTCCTGGGACTGTTAATTGATAAAGAAAACGAAGCGCCCTCGAAAGAACGCGCGAAGCCTAGGTAGAGGGGTTGCGCCTGTCATAACTCTTGCTATATCTCTCGGTAACATGGTAATTATAGCATGATGTGCGTTGGTGCGAGTAACTTAAGTTGAGTGGGTTATAACAGAAATAATACGTTTACACAATCCCTAGACAAAGAAATAAACGTGAGAAAACTCTGTCCATAAAAATGTGAAAGATTATTGGATCTGGTTGCAGTGCTCAGGCAATTGCTTCTCAAATCATATCTGCATCAGAAAAGCTAAATCAAAAATCGTAATTTTTAGGGAAGAGAAAAATATGTTTATAGTTCATATTTACCAGATAATATTTCATAAAGACAGTTCACAAGACATCTGGAATTCTCATATTATGTACAACACTTGTTCTTTGGGAGCGAAATAAACGGCTTCGAGATAAAGATGTTCCTTTGCAAAACGATAAGTTTTTAAATGTACGACATTCCTTGTGCACCGACAAAATGAGAAGCTTCCAAATATTGTGAAATAAATGCAATGTAACCAATCTAAGTACTTGAGATCATGATGTTCTCATCATCTCTAAAATATTTATACAAATTTGGAACACGTACAAAAAAATAATACACTCGGCTGCTATCATAATGGTACGAGTACAACACAAAAATGCAAAGCCTACATTTTATCATTAACATCAAGTTAATTTCTCGGAAAACGCAGTTAGCGTAATGGTGTTGGGTTGCCCCCTCGTTTTTTGCAAATCATCAAATGTTCGCACGAATTCATCCACTCAGTGATTCTCCAATCAAAATATGGGCCGTAACTCGTTAGCATTCAATCATGTTTTTCCATTGTCATTTGGGTTTGAATGAAAAATGATTACAATTGGCGTATCAATCCCATATAAAGGAGAGCGCATGTCCAAAGAAATTCTCGTTTGTACACATTTCTTTGTTCTAGTTCCATCGACAGTTACGTTAACCGCAAAGCCGTTCGGTTCGAACAACGATTTCAAGGAGAAACTTGCTCCGAGTTCAATGTATATCTGAGGAAATTGGTTCTTTCGGGATAACGTTGTTCCTTCGTACTATATTACGTCGCGGACACTTTTATTTTGCTGTCTAGTTTATGATCTCTTCCCTCCCTAGGCTATTTTACTTTACATAGAACCATAATTTTTAGAATCGCGTACGTTACCAATAACACTCTACTCAATAGAACCAATACAATTACAGGAAGTCTGCGTACATAATGGAACTCTCTTTCCGTCTACCCTTTCTGAGGTTTCCCCTTTAAATAAAAAAGGCAGCAAAGAGGGGAACGTTCACCCAGAAATATTCAATGTAACTTATGTTTTACAAGAAATACATAGGCTAGGTTGGACGTATCCTCTTTGGCAGAGATCAGGAAAAATGAATATTGCATTTTTAATGCACTCCTCGAACAACACGCTTCCGTTATTGCGTCGCTTATTCATTTCTTTGTTTCCACGAATACATAAAGAGCCAAATTAGACCAACTTGAATCAATATTAGCCCACAATTTCATCCGCAACGCAGCATTAACCTCAATCCCAGAGCACAGCTCTCTTCCTGCTGCCCACCGATTGTGACGCAGGACGCAAACGCCAGCAGTCTTAACGGGGCGATCGTGCCGCTTCGTGAACTCGCTTTGTAATTGGCGTGGATGGCGGCTATGCGTGCAGTAATTCAATTAGCGTAATCTACAAATTAAATATCTGCTGCTGCTGCTGCGTCAGCAACAGCAGCAGCGCGGATGTCACGACAGGGGGCGGCGGCGGCGGTGGCGCTCGTGGTCGTGACGCACGGCAGCGCGACGCCCCCACGACGACGACGTCGCGCGCACCCGGCGCCAGCGCTCTCGCTTCCGGTCGCAGCGCCGCCTCTACTTCCGGCGCACGTGCATCGCGGCAGTGGGGCGCGTCGCGAATCGCCCCGACGCTACCCACCGTTTGCGAGCGATGCGTGCGATCCAACGGCTGAATTAAGAGGTGATGCACGCTCCAGAACGGTGGGTTATCATTCATCACGGCGGCGGCGACAGTATTGGGCTATTAACCCCAATATTTCCGTATGACACGAACACTTCGATGCAGAGATAGTACATGTTAACCTTCAATTTATACGAGTTTTACAAAAAAGATGATGGGTAGATAGAATATGTACACGAAATATAAAAGCCGTTGGAATTCTGACACGTGTATGGAAGTAAAACATTTTATCTTTGATGACCTCACCTCAATAAAACTCTGTAGATGTGAACGAACTACCCATTACCATACGTTAGAGATATGTTTACATGTGTAAAGGTAATGTGTTTCTCCACATGGAGAAATTGTATCTTACATATGAAACAACATGCATATGGTATAGCGAATCGGAGCCATACCAAACTTTCATTAAAGGCATATTCACTCATGAACTTCTCGCCATAACAGCACATGCCATAAGAGCACACGTCATAAGAGCACTCGCCATGCGAGCACAAAACGAATATATAGGCCGCGTATCCAACGTGGATTTTTCCGGACGCTTTCGGGACCCCACGCCACCCACCGAACGTCCGGCGAGGTCACGTGCGTGCCACGCACCAGCACTACCACGCGCTCGAGTGTTTGCGACTTGACTCTGGCTGCTGCAGAAACCGCTCGCCATTGCTTCCACTCGTCCGTGTGCGTATTTTCCGAGCACTAATCGAGTTAGTAGGCCTCGAGAGGATTTTAAACTTTAAAAGCACGTTCAATATGCAGAGAGGTAAACGCCGTTCCGACCGGCCCGAGGCCGCTCCAAACCGCCGCCGCCGGAGAGGAAGCAGAGCCAGGAGGGCGTGCGCGTGGTGCGCAGCCGTACGCGTGGCGGCCAGCGCGTGCCTCGCGCCGCGTGCGACGCGTGGGCGTGCGCCCGGGTGGACGGCGCGTGCGAGAGAGGCGCTGCGTGGCGCGGCACGGCGTGGCGTGGGTGTGTAGGCGAGTCGAGACCACGTTGTCGGCCAAGTGGTTCGCTTCGTAGAGCGGCATTGATCGTAGAGCGCGGGTGGCAGCGGCGATGTTGGTGGGAATGGTGAGGGAGTTGGCGGCGGCGGTGGGGCCGCCACATGCAGCTTACAGCTTCGTCTGCTGCAGGAGAGAACGGTGGTGCTGCCCGAAGCGTAGTCGCTGAAGACCGTGGTGGCAGCGGAGGTGGTAGTGACGGTGGAGTGCCGCCGGCGGCGGTCGCTGGGACGGCTGACGAACACACGTCACTCGCGGCTCCGACACGCCGAAGCGTTACCACCCCTTCCTCCCGCAGCGTTACCACCCTCTCCCGTGCACTGCACCCCACGCGCGGTACACGCACACTCGCCCCGAAACGTCCTTACCGGCATGCAAGAAGGAACTAACCTCACTTTCAAACTGGCGACAAGGAAACGTTGATCCTTCGTGAGCACGTGCGTGGCGGCGGCCGAACTCTCGAAGCACCGACGAACACTTCCGACCTTCTTCTAGTTCTGTAGTTCAGTTTTGGTCATAAAATAGAAGAGTTATGCATTGAGGTCACTACACCACGCCAACAATTTCAACAATAACAATAAATGTTGCACTTCACACACTTTGCCAAAAAACTTGGAGTGACGGTAATGCCGATTTAGAATTGAGTTGTAGTGAGTTCGAATTCGTGCCTGTTTGTAGGATTTAGTGTATAAAATCCGGAAGATATCAACACACTAGAAAAAGTTAGTATATAGGTCAAAATATAGGACCTTTGTTAGAGATATACAAGCACTGCACTGGACAGTGTTCAACAACGGGTATTTAGAACAGTCCTATCGATGTCGACGTCGACAAAGCTACGTCCACACGGGCACATCAAAACTTGCATAAAATAACCGGAAACGATTATCAAAAAAACGGAGCTGCGGAGCGCATGAGTCGGGCTGGGATGGGTGATGCGTGCGGGCAAGCGACGGCGTGTTCGAAGAGGCGCCGACGGGCAGCAGAGGAGTCGAGACGCCTGGCCGCGGTGGTGCGCTCCCTCACCCGAGCATGGCCAAAGACTGCCAGTGCGCGCCGCCGGCCCGCGCGAGCACATTGGGCTGCGTTCACGGGGCGGTGGCGCGGGGCGGGGAGCGAGGCTCGGGGAGCGGGGTGCGGAGAGCGGGGCGCGGAGAGCGGGGCGCGGAGAGCGGGGCGGGGAGGGCGGTCGGGCGGGGGCGGTCTCCGTCGCCGCGGCGCGCAGCCAGTGACGGCGCGGCGGTAGCGGTGGTGGTGGTGGTGGCGGCGGCGGCGGCCTGCCGCCCTCGCGGGAGAGACAGAGACGGAGAGCGGGGAGGGCGCCGCCGGTGGTGATGGCGTGCGCCGCCGCTAGATGCCTCTGCCCGCGCCCTTTATCGATAGCGACTGGCGCACTCGGCCTCGCGCCATCTTCTCTGCGCCGGCGCAGCGCGCGCGCAGGAGAGGGGGCAGCGCGAGCGGGAGGACGGGCGTGTGTCGCGCGGGTGGGGTGGCGGCGGAGGCGAGCGCGCACGCGGCGCGAAAGAGAGCGCGGAGGGGCGGCGCGCGCGCCCGACGTAGATGGAGTGCCGAGGGCGGCCGGCGCGGAGGGGAAGAGCTCGCTTCCGCCGCCGCCCTCCTCCCCTCCCATCACCGACCGGGGGTGGGGAATGAATTGAGAGACAGTGATGCGGCGTGGTGGGGCGGCGCGAGTGGGGGTGGGGCCCTTTGCGCACGTACAAAACGTGGACGAAATGCATCCATCTCTCGGAGCACGTTGTCGACCCACGCGCCACAGCTCGCACCGCCATTTCCGCCGTTGCGGCCTCTGCCGCTGCAGCGTCCACGCCGTCCCGCTGTCATCCCCAGCGGCGACGGGTGCGTCGCGCCGCGCCCCTTCTTTCACGCGGCCGCAATCTCGCAGGCACGCGCCGCCGTCGCCGCCGCCGCTGCCACTGTCGTTGACGCTGCCGCTGCCGGGTGCGCGCCCTCTTAAAGCAGCAGCGCGATATCGCCTTGCTGGCAGGCGCCGACGCGGCGCTGGCGGGACCGTCGTCGAGGCGCTTCTGGAAGCCTACCAGCCCAATCAACGCGCATCGATCGCCGGGGGAGACCTCTAGAGCTCGCGCCATGCCAGCGGCGGCGGAGTACACCTGCAGCAGGGCCCGCGTTCCCACAACTATATTTTGGTTCATGGGTTTCCAAGGGAGTTCTAATGACTGCACGTCTTTGTATTAAGTGGGGATACAACTACCCGTTTATTTTTGTGTAATCAGGGGATGTTACACTACGTCTTGGAAAGCAATACTGATAACTCATATTGTTAATTTCACATCTTGTATCTCGTTAGATTCAAATAAAATCTCGTACAAAATATTTACATGTGAATCTTGTTGTTATTGTTATTGTTGTTATTATTATTATTATTATATTATTGTTATTATTATTATATTATTATTATTACTAGTAGTAGTAGCAGGAGTAGTAGTGGGAGTAGTTGTAGTAGTAGCAGTAGCAGTAGTAGGAGGAGTAGGAGTAGTATTGTCATTAATAATGTTGACATTATTATTATTATTATTATTATTATTATTATTATTATTATTATTATTATTATTATTTTCAATGTATCCCATTTATTATCATTTTCATTTGTTGCCTTCAGTCCGTTTGGTAATCTTCGTAAGTATTTAAAGCAATTTGTGTCATTAACAAGTGTGTGTTTTGTCCCATACCGGTATAATAAAAAACGATATCACATGAAATAATATCTCTTTATGGAGATCAATACTTTCACTGCGACGGTATGTTGCATCCCTGCAATGAATCTTTGTCGTAAACGCTCCGTTCGCCATTTACCTTCTTGCCGTTTCCTAAACACACCTCTAAAGTCAGTATGTACAATGACCTACGAGTTAATGAATGTCCTGAAGTAATGAGCTATGAGCCATGCAATTGCTTATTTAAGTCCAGGCCCAGAAGTCTTTGGTCTTAACTTGCAACCCCGCGCTCTTAGCACAGGCGGCAACCCGCTCGACGATTATGTGTTACGGGACACACATCACAATGGCTATGACAGGAACAATGTGGTCGCTCTTTCGTATTTTGTGTCTTAACATTCTGAAAAAACAAAGACAATTCTAATAATAATAATAATAATAATAATAATAATAATAATAATAATAATAATTATTATTATTATTATTATTATTATTATTATTATTATATTTTTGGATTTAACTGCTACTTCTTATTAACTTCTTATTGTCAAAATTGATAAAAATATAATTCACTCAACAACTTGTATGGGAAGTTTATTTAATCAACAAATTTTATTAGAAACGGTTTAAACGGATTGATTTAAGGAACAAATTGTAATTCATATCCATGCTAGAAGAGTTCCGCAATACTATTACAGCAGAGGTTGATAGTTGGGGCAAAAAGCATACAATTAAAAAAATTCGTAGATTTTAGACTTCTCAGAATTGACTGAACGAGAATTAATCATTTTCTTAACGGGAACGTACCAGGTAGCTCGATCGCTGTCTTACCTTGCTGAAATTACGGGGGATATTGATACGATTAATCTTAACTATTATAAACCTATAAAAATGTATTGAAAGTAAACATCCAGTTGCGACACATCATTCTTAAACATACGTTGAATAGAAGCCGGATTTACCCGGGATTGACAGCATTCTGCAGTATACATATGATTGCCGAAATAGTTTGAGAACCATTGATTGATGTTCTAACGTTGCGACTATCATTTACTACTTGTCTCATGCAAGGTACTTGTCGCGTATTGTCAGGACCGCTGCAATTTGTATCTAGATTTATTGGAAATATTGAACCTGTAATCAACATATAAACACATATAAAGCATTTTTGTTTTGAATAAAAGTATTATTCGATGCATAATAGAGATTAAAATGTATTTAAAATAATGACATCACCTAAAAATACAGTAAAAATAACATAAATTAAGTAGAAAGCCTATTCAAACTATTTAAACGATACAATTCTCACAAATTCTTTATACCAAGATAATTTTATTAGTGATAAGGGCCTAATTTTGATGACCTAAAATGTCGCACAAAATGATAAAATGCTCTTTAAATTGTTTGAAAATACCCTGTAAGCAAATGAAACTGATGTAAAAAATCTTATCAAAAACAGTTTAGATGAACAATTCAAGCAATTGGATATTTTACTGAAGTAATAGAGGCTTTTTTCCTTTCGTTCAAGTGAACTCAACTTGCTAAATTTTGGTTGTTCATTACCAGAAAGCCTTTAAAATTGGCTGAACCGACAATGGGGCTGATAGACGTCAGAGGAACCTTAAAGTATATACTGAGCCAAGAAATCGAATTGGATACTTAGGAGTTCTGTGGAGAACATTTGTTCCATGTCGTAAATTTTATTTGAAGCATGTACCATTAAAGTGATATTAAGATCATTGAAAAATGCTTTAAAATGACAGAAAGAGGTACAAAAATGATTTATTAGTCGAAATCGTCAAAAATGTAAAACAAAATATAACGTGAAAGGTAATTTCCATGCAGAGGTAATTTCCTTTCGTAATAATATAAAAATACTGTATACTAAAAAGGCAATGTTCTAAAGTGAAAAGAAAAAATGACATTTCATTAAAATCTGTTCCCTGGTGATAAGTTAGTTATTTAGAACTACTTTCGAAACACTGAAACAAGCGTATCTACTCGGTCGATCAAGAATCTTGGAAAGAATAAGCTTCCTTGCATTCATATGAAGTCGCTATAGAGATAGCAGGTGCTTTATACTCTGGCACCTATATTCCCCATTCGAATGCAGTCAATTCTCGCCGCCTCGAAATGCGCATTGGCGTTGTTCAGAGCGTTCGCATTCCCCGCCACTGCAAATAAAAGGCGCGCGCGTCTTCGCGATCCAGGGAGACGCGCCCGTGACCTGCCACCCCCTGCAGCGGCAGCGGGGGTGCAAGGGAAGGGGAGGGGGAGAGAGGGAAGGCGTGGGAGGGCGGCAGGAGAAGCGGATGTGGTGGGGGAGGGAAGGGGAGAGGAGCGGAGGGCGCGCCGCAACCGGCGCTATTGCATTCTTCGGCGGCGAGTGTCACATTCCGGCGCGCGAGCCGGCGCCCGCCGCCATCCACGCCCCCGACAGCGCCGTCGTCCCGCGCCGGCCCTGCTGCGCCCCCTGGCGATCGCTCTACACCGGATCACCGGCCCGGCCTCCCGCGGCCGTCGCACCCACTACGCCGCTTCGGTCACTTCTCCCCCCTCCCGATCACAGGTCTGCTTTCAGAATACTTTTCGCGCCTTATATGCGAGGCCTCGTGTTGGCCTGAGACGAGGACCTCAAAACAGACATAAGTTTGTAATTTTTAATATTCTCTTAAATTCTGTCCAAAATTTTTCAAGAGCAGTTTTCAAATAATTACTCATCGAATTGTTTCTTTATCTCGCAATGTTACGAATATTTCATTATATTTACCCTTACAGTTTATGTACTTTTATTAATAAAATACCATACTCCATTAGTTATTACATAATTTCTTAAGAATGAAGCCCACTGGATTCAAGAATAAAGGGATAGAAGAAAACTAAGAATAAAGGAACTACTGGGTAAAAGAAGCGTACAAATGAGTAGTTAAAACAAAGAAGACTGGTTTCGAAAGAGTTTAGACAACTGAAAAGACGATAATTTTTTCATGGATCATGATCCATGAAATAAAAATATATTTTTGATGTAGATCCAGACACATTCAGTTAACTATATTGCTTTCCATGTTGTAAAAGCACAATGCGTGTTATGGAGAACCCGCGCACTGTTACCAACATGACACGTTCGTTTGCCCGCTCGTTCGAGAATAGTCAAAATCACGACTACCTGTCTCAATGTATGCATCTACAAAAAAGCAATTACTTGTACACATGATGATTATTATTTCATTATTATTATCATTATTATTATTATTATCGTTATTATTATTATTATTAATATTATAATATTATTTCATTATTATGAATATTATCATTATCATTATTATATCATATTTATCATTATTATTACAGCGTTACTTTTTATTATAGTAAGTATCTAATACACAGGGACTCTTTAGATGTATTCTCTTATAAAATGAAAAAAAATCGTAAGTTTTTGATTGTGCCGAATATTGATTAATTAATTTATGCAATAAACTATAACAAATGTTTATCCAACTTTCATCTAAGTGCATTTTTCATTTTTAAATCATTTGTTTTTATCATTAGCGCATTTTTTCTTGCTTTTTGAATTCAAATCCCATTTTTATCAATAAGTGATAAAATGTAGAATATTTGAAATGCTTGTCACTAACATTTCAAATTTAACAAAACATATACATATTTATACATAGCATATACATACATATTTAAAATATAATATAACATAATATTGTAAATGTTTATCACTAACATTTTTCATTACACAGACGACTGTTGCAGGTACACTTTAAAACAGAAACGCATGGAAATTGAGACGTACCGTACTACGTACAAAATCATCGTACTTCACTTTCCTAATGGTACAATACTTCAGTGCAGTTAACTTTATTTTTCTCGGGGTCGTTATTTCTCCATTCTTGTTCCCCTTTTTAATTCTAAAGAAGAAAAGTCTCAAGATCACTATTACTCATCAAAATTCATTTACACGATTGACTCTTTGTTGTTTGGATGTTTTCATTTTTGAGTTTCTAGAATAATTTTAACATGTTTTTACCATTTTCAATTATTTCTCCCTTTCCCCTACGATCCATTATGATCACTTAATATTAACACATTACAGAAATAGCTAAATTACATATTACTTGCGCACGTTTTCTTGAGCCCTCGATTCGCCAGATACGAGAAGAGTGGGAGGTTTGATTATTTTGTCGACAGGACTATTGCATAAAATCTGTAGCTCGTTTCTCGATGCAAAATAGTGTCTACTGTATTGGAGCAAATATTTCTCGTACCAGATTTTGTCAATAACGCTCGTTCCTATCATTTATTTTGAATTCAACTAATTTTATAAAAGGAGTCGGGGGTATGTATTCTGGAGCTCAAGAAAACGTGCGGTTATAATACGTACTTTTTTTACCACTCCAAAACTTTTCTGCACCTTTATTCATACCCCCCAGCAAAAATCGAGTAGCCAGACTAACGGTTTTCATTATTTTATTTAAAAAACAACTAGATGACACACTTTACCTAGTAATTTTCTCTATAGGGCCATATTTTTTCACTTTTCCAACAATCGATTATGCAATAGTGCACGAGATTCTTCCATAAGAATAACATTTTCCATAAAAGCCCATTGTGCCTTCCCGACGTTAAAATGAGTATAGGAATATTGAATATCTGTCGCGCATTCTTGAAAACCATTGCGGGGTTTCTTCTTCCACCAATAACCAGTCTACATTTCCGTGTCAGAACATCCCTCATATATTTTTTTTAATTTTAATTTTTACTCGTCTGATATTAATTTAAACCTACTTTCATATTGCAGTTTACAATACAAAGTGTCATGGTGTCGAAAACTACATTTTTGAATACGGTTGTAAATACGAAAATAATTTGTAAATATGAATTCGCAAACCATTTTCATTACTACTTCAAAATTTTGTATAGTCACTGAACTACGAATGTATTTATTCTTCCAAATGCTTAATGAAAAACAGCAACCAGTAAAATTAAACTCCTCGTGACTTCCCAAACACACAGCAAGTAATTTGTAATTTGGCTTCTGGGTACTTTCTAAACGGTCAGTTAAACGATTTGTGTATTCGGAATGATATACAATTTCCTCTTCCTATAATTAACTAACGATTCCCTTGTTGCCGCTTTCACTAGCAATTAGCGGTTTCCGCTGTCCTTCATCGCAGAATGTTCTGTACTTCTAGGAGTAACGAACCACAAAATGCAGCGATAGTTCATTCTATTGCTCTTTTTAATGCTTCCGGAATTAAGGCTCATTTCCATCCACATCTATTCCTTCCATACTTGTAAATAGTGTATCTGTGCTGAAATTCAGCAGAGAGGATGTTTCATTAAATACCTTCACAATCACTCATTTAACTAAACTAATAAAATATCTCTTAAACAATTGCATATTTAGAGATAACATTTTGAACAAATTTCCCGATTTAGCTGATGTAAAATTTATAACTGACTGGATTCTAGAGCCGGACGCAGTTCTAATCATTCTCGGCGACAAGACCAGCGTGCCGAGACCGCAGTGTTCAGAATGCTGGTTCCGCTACGCCCGCTATCGTGAAGAAACGATACCTATACCACGTCTGTTATCGAGTTGCGCCCTCCGAGCTGGCAGTCAAATAGGCAACGATGGAATCACGAATCTGGGAGGAGTTACCGGATTTCTAGATGCCGTTTACACAAGCATTTCTCTTAAATATCTTTAAAGCATTATTTATTCCACTCTCAATGGAAGAGGAAACTGAAAAATAAGTAAATATAGTATGCAATGGAAATATTATGAATAGTATAAAGTGAATAAAAATTCGATCGCACAAGGCAAGTTGCAATCCTATTTTAGAACATTTAAAATAGTTATTGTAAACAGTAATCCTACAAAATCTTTACGTAATTATTACTTCTTAATCCGTCAATTATTAAGCATATGATTCCTGCATTTCCTTGGTCAACAAAACTTTAAACTTATTTATCTCGTATTTTCAATTTTAGTTTCTCGTCTACTATGTAATTACGTAGTAACGGGAAAGAACTGCGAGGGGAGATTGTGACAGAAACGCGAGGCGATTTTGCGATAGAAAATTCATACTGTGAGTTCCTGCTACCGAAAAAATGGATCATTTTTGTAGATCTAAGTAGTAAATTATTTCATCTAAGAAGTTCAGTAGTCAGATATCACATTTTGTGTGTCCTTGATCCCTCAAAATGTATTTACAGCAAAACGTCTGTCACGCCGTCCGTCAATACCACACCATACAAAGACACCGCTCCTCTTTGCTGGTCCTACCAACTCTGTAGAGAACAGCCGAGAATGAGAGGTTCTGACAGTTCCGATCCTTGATGAGAGACCTTCGTACAGATTTAACACGCGGATAAGTAACGCACGTTCTCCATGAGACGGCGAAAGCCAACCAGCGGAACGATGGATAAGAGCGTTTGTCCGGTTCTGCTTGATTCATTTCAATTGAATAAATAATATAGTTTCAACGCTAAAGTGTCTAACATGATAAAAATATGATATTCTTGATATCACTGTTCTTCAATATATAAAAAGCAATTAATTCACTTCATTGTTCCAAAGTATGAAAATAAAACTTGAACAACACATCGCGTGGCTGCAAAAGTGGTAAGATATGAGTCTAATATGAATAATGAATACATTTAATAAAACTCGAAATTAAAAGACAAGGTCAATGGACACTATGTTTTAAAATAACATTTCCTAAGGTGAAAATATAAGGAATTATGATATAAGGTACTACTTTTGAAAATTGCTATTATTGAATAGCACCTTTTGAAGTAATTATTAATTATTAATTATTTATAACGAGGTAAATCGTTCATTTTAAAATACATCATAAATAAAAATTGTAATAAAATGAGGACATGATAAACAAATTACCAGTAAAAAAATACGGAAAATGTTTTCAGTACATAAATGTATAACAATACGAGGAACTCCAACTTTAAGTATGCAAAGAAAGATCATCTGACCTTTTTAGGATAAAATCATTGAAAGTAAATGTCATTTCTTCTCCAGGTATTTTTCAACCGATTGACTTGCATTATTGCAAGTAATCTGACGGTGATGTCATGAGATATAAGTTAAGATAACACGATATGGATGTTTGGTGATCATGAGAGAACTCAAATATGTGAGAGGGATCGAGTAAGGTGAGGAATGTCGGTAAGGTGTAAGGTGAAGTAAATAAATACGATTAGAACAATCATAACTGTAATTAATGTGTGTGAATTATAGTAATGCATAATGACTTCGACATGCATTCAATGATTTCGGAGGACGTACTTTATTTCCCGACCACGTCAGCATCGAAATGCCTGTGAAATTCAAAGGAGCCTTGGGGCAGAAAGTTTGAGCACCACTGACTTCACAAGTTTTCAGATGAAGTCCTGTTGTTACAAATTTAAATGAAGAAACCTTTTTGAACACAGAAGTAGGAATGATTTTGAATCTTCTTCAAATGTCTTGTAGCCACTCAAATAGCCAAAATCGTTGCGCGAAGGAGTTTAAAAACAGATTAGAATTCTATAAGATTGTTCCCGTTTTTCTGTGTGACACGGCTTAGGGACAGTGTACTGCAAAGTCCCGTTACAAAGGCACGTTACGCGTCCTTGCAATACTTTTCTGGATGAGCAAAAAAAAAAAAAAAAAAAAAAAAGAGAGTGAATTTAGAACACCAGTGGTGTGTTCAAAGAGATACGAAATCACAAAAACCTATCACGCATATTACGTATTAGATTTCAAATGTAAAGAAAATAATATGGTAAGTTTAAACAGCAAGCTCAGAAACAGACAAATTTTGTATTATTGAAATTCCTTCAGCACAGTGTTCTTGCCAAGTACATTAACTCCTGTGAACATATGGAGATGAAAACTATGAGATATTTAAACTAAAACTTGAATATCAATGTATCAGTTACCCCAGTTTCAGAGTTATTTACTTCAGGTAATAAATTTCCGAACCCCAAAAAGGCGACAAAATCGTCTAAGACGCGAACCGAACCGCAAAGAACCCCGTGGCTTGGGGAGGTTGGGACCCTAGTTCCCGCGCAACGAACGAATTTCTGAGAAGCGCCGGGTGCGCGGGCGGCGTTCGGGGAAAGGGATCCAATAGCAGCGGAGCGCGCGTTCCCGGCAGCGGCGACATCCGAGCTGCGAGTGCCGACGTGGCGGTTGGCAGCTCTCCGGGCCCCCACCCCGCGACGTGCACCGGCGCTGTCTCAGTTCGCCGGACCAACCCTCCCTGCATCGGCGACACCTTTACGTCATCCCACGCCGCAGTGAATGTCTCGCCTGAACGTGTCCTGTGTCGTTGTGTCACGTTGTCAAGACTCTAATCAATCAACACTGTTTTAATTAAGCTAATTTAGAGAGTTTACGACAATATTGTTGTGATTGTTGACCATCGTTATTATTTGCATACCTTACCTGCATTTGGTTTTGCTTTCACTTATTTCATATAAAATATTTCTTTTAAATTGAAAGGCTCTAGCCGGATACAATGGTAATAAGTGCCCCCGTTTGAAATCTAAATAAATATTTTCATGTATATACAACTGTATAAGGATATTAAAGTACAATATTATTTTTCTAGTGACAATATGTGTAATATAAAAAGGCTAATGTCACTAAATAATTTTGTCAACTTTATGTGTCAAAGTTGTGTAATGCTGCGGAAAATCGATTTTGCAGATTCACACGTTTTGGGGGCCTTTGATCTCCAACAATTTTTTTTTTCAAAACGTCCGTCTGTCCGACTGTCTTTTCGTCTCTGAACACTATTAGCGACAAAATCATGCAAAGGAATTTTTCTACACTGAACAAACGCCTATCCATCTGGCTCTAGTCGAAGCTTTGAAATTTGGAAAAACATTCTCTCAAATTTGGGGGACTTTACTTGAAGCCCCCCGGACATTTTCAAAATATTCTCAAATACGACTCCAAATTTTATTCTTTAAGTTTCTTGTAAGAATAGAGTAAAATACACTTATAAGTGTGGTATGGGTCCTTTTTCAAAGTTAACTCCGACTTTTCTATAATTTCAAAAGTTTGAATTATATCCGGCGTCTTCCTACAACTACAAAATTGAAGAAAGCAATTTTCCCTTCAGTTGAAATTTGTTGTCTGTAATTAGTTCTTTCCATAAGATGGCGTATTTTTAAAAAAATTTTAGTAGTTTTCATCCATATTGCGTGAAATATGTGCAATTTTAAAAAATAACAAAAAACAATATTTTCTCAAAAACGGCACCAAATTTTTCTTTAAACTTTTGGTAGTGTGAAATATGGGAAATGGGAAACGTATACTATAAGATGACATAAACGCTACATAGCTCTATTCTTTTGTTTTTTCAAAAATTACAAAAATGTAATCTTTTTGACTTATCTCTCACGTCGTTAATATTTACATTAAAGGGGCTTTTTCACACTGTTATATTTATGAGTACATGTGATTTAAATAATATAAAATGTTTCACTAAAACTGAACAGTCTTCTGTTAAAATGAGATCAAATTTCAGCATTTTGAAAAACGCTCAAATGACATTTTCTCGAAAAACGCTCCAAAATTGTTCTTCAAACTCTTGCAACGGATAGTGCAAATTGCACTGTTTAATATGACGTAATGTCCATTCTGTTGTATTCTTTGTTTTTAAAAAATTTCACAAATGTAATTTATTTTAAATATCTCTCAAGTCGTTAATACTCTCAATTCAAGCAATTTGTAAACATTATTGAATTTGTGAGTGGAAGTGATTAAAATGACTTCAAATGAAGTTTTTCGAATACTCAGTAGATTCCTGTGAAAAAGAGTTTCAAATTTTGCATTTAAAGTAACACTTTAACGCCATTTTTTAAAATCGACTCAAAATTTTTCTCACGAAAATTTTCATCTAGCAGAAGGTTTTACTCTTCTTTAATATTTTAAAAGTAATGTTTTGAAACTACCATTAGAAAACCGAAAAATTGAGAAAATTTAAAATATATATATATATATATATATATATATATATATATATATATATATTTAGGGAGGAGATAGCAGCCGCTAAGAGGATGGGGGCAAGACCATAAAACTAGCTCATACGAAGGAAAGTAGAAACTTTTTCTACGAGAAAGTCTGTGCCATTCTGTAATACCACTAGTTTACTTTCTCGCAACGGAGTAGAAAGTTATGTAATGATGCGCAAAAAACGGCGAATTTTCGGCAGTAAAACACTTAATAGAGGCATAAACGTAATGATAATAATGGATGAAATGGCATGCCGTCTAGATTTCTCTGTCTGGATCCGGAAGTCTGACTTTCTTTCAAACATGATTATATTTCATCAACAGATCTAATTACTGTCACATTAGTTCCTGTAGCACCACTACAGACATGATATCTTCTTCAACCACAGTTCACCGGTCAGCTTGTTTTAACCATGTTTTGGCGTGTTCAGCTTTCTTTTATTGGGATGCCTACTAACTTGTTAATACAATCTCATTCGAGATTAGATAAACGATTTCAAGGTAAACGAGATTCGAGATTATATAAATGATTTCAAAGATAAATGAGATTCAAATAAACGATTTCTATAAGTACGAATTGTAAATTTTAAGTTCTATATTGATTTGATTCACAATGCTTCTTTTGAAGATAATATTTTTATAAAGCTATTGATTGATTGATTTTTCATGTTTCCGGGCGCGTCAACTGCTTTGGTCATTAGTCCCGTTAGTAAAGTGCATATTTTTTCTCGGGAGATGGCGGTGATCTTTCCCCGCTGGATGGCGAAATCCGGCGCCGACCTACCGTCGGCTAGTGGGGTTTCCTCCTAACAAGGACTCTCCCACCAGCGGGGCACCGCCCCAGGCGGGACCATCTCTAAACTCCCGACCGCTCTCCCGGAATATGTGATAGTGTAGTGCGTGTTAGTGTGTGTGTGTGTGTGTGTGTGTGTGTGTGTGTGTAAGGGGGAGAGGATAGGACAAGGAAGCAGAAGGACAGATCGTGCACGGTCCGTAGCCCGTATGGTAGGGTACTGCTCCGGCATTCGCCTGGTGCTGATCGGAGAAACCACGGAAAACTACCGATCAGAGCAACCGGCCGCTAGAATTCTTCTCTAGACAGCTACTGAATTCGACCTAGCTGAAAAGCTAGTGTCGAAAATCCTGCCGCCGTCAGGACTCGAACCTAGGACCTAGTCAGAGGCGGTGCATTTTATATTATATATATATATATATATATATATATATATATATATATATATATATATATATATATATATATATATATATTATACCGTGAACACCGTCCGTGATCGAAGATGATAAACCCCACTAGTGATTTTAATAATCAAAAATAATCGGCTGGCTACCTGTGCGACCTTCGGCAGTAGACCGGCCTGACATGGCCACCTCTTTCCTCCACCGGCATCGGTCTCTTCGCCCGACGACAGTCGCCGCCCTCGCCGCTCCGACCGCCACCCGGCCGCCGCGACAGCGTGGTCTTACAGTTTACGACCCCCACAGGAACCGACCGCCTGCGATGTTTTTGCAACTCAGGCCGAGGCGCCAACCACGTGCCACGTGGCAAGAAGCGCCGCGAAATTGTTTCAAAAGGCAGACACTTTGGTTTTTTTGTTTGTTTTTTTTGTTGTTTTTTTTTTAGATGGACCGCCCCGCCCAGCGCCAGTGGTAAAAATAATGCCTCGTTCACTAAAGTTTGCGCCACCAGCTTTCGCGAGTGGGGTACAAGGACAGTTACCGGGGCGCTGTATTCTTTATACTTTCGCGAGACGAGATGCCCTGAAATACTACTCGATTTGTTATGGACGCCCGTGCGACAGAGCGGCCGATCGACTCTCTCATAAAATTGAATCTCACCGACCGCTTCGCTGCGGGCTACGCCGGCACCAAGCCGCCCAGGAACCAAGTCATCACGTAAACATCAGTAATACCTTTTGTGAATAAACCATATTCGGGGCCCCTTCAGCTCCTTTTCCCCGCCGAGGTGAGGAAAGACTATAGCAGCCATTCGCTACGCGCACATGCGCGTTGGTCAAAATTTCTTCTGCCAAAGAATAATTTCAAAGATTGAGACCCTGCTGCATTGCATTCCACCGATCGCGGCGTACCCCCCCCCACCGCATGGGGCCGTGCAGTACCTTTCGCACCAAGAAAGGAACGGAAATTTTTTGTGCCACATGAGCTATGCACCATTAGTTCGAGTGTCGCCCCGCCACCGCTCCAGAGACCTGATTCGAAGCAATCAGGGTGAGGTACTCGGATCAGAAAAGGGGATCAAAGTCTTCGTTTTGTTGCGTGTGAGGCCTCCAAAACAGAGCTCGGACTTTGAACTTGGCACTTCGCAATTACCTTCTATTCGAACCTTTACTGAGTTCATATTTCTGACTTGTGTCTCGAACGTGGCTTCAAAATTCTCACTTAAGGCTTTGCGTTTGGTAGATGAACTTCTGCAATAGACTTTTGGCTTCGAAGATGCACTCACAGTGGCTTGCATCTCGAGCCAACACGTGAGGCTACTGATATCATGAAGACTCGGTACTCAACTTGTGCATAGAACTCCATCCCTTGAGTTCGCCGGAACATGTGCTCAGAGACCACTCACTTTGACCGCACTCTCGCCTGATCCGGGGAACGAATACAGCTCATCGCCAAGGTAGCGTGACGTTGCGGACGTCACAGTGGGCCCTGTGGTCGTGCGCTGTCGTCCGACGTCCCGCATGGGTGAAGGAGAAAGAGCCGGGCCCGCATCACACCGGCCGCTGCAGGCTACGCCGGCACCCAGCCGCCCAGGAACGAAGTCATCACGTAAACAACAGTAATACCTTTTGTGAATGACCCATAACCGGGTTCCCTTCAGCTCCTTTTCCCCGCTGAGGTGCGGAAAGACTATAACAAAGGAAGCTGAGAGCGTAGATGCCACCAATACGGAATGTCAGTGCAGCGGTAAATTATTTTTTTATGTTTTTTGCTTATGATAACTTCATCTGGGATAATGAGCCGCAATAACTTTATCAAAATTCGTAATACTCTTTGTAAAAATCATTCATTCGTATGCTTATCATCATCATCATCTCCTTAGTTTTTAATTAGATGTGTTGTGAAATTTACTTATGTGTTTTACTGAACATGCAATCCGGCAGACCAAGACCACCGGTTGGTTACAATTTGTGTGTATATACACATATTACCCAACTGTTGCTGAATATTCAGGATCAAAAAAGTAGCACACCGCGATATATGTAAAAAATATATTTCGATCATATTAATAGAACCTTGCCCCAATACAACGTCCTATCAAACTTCAAGGGATACATAAAGAAAAATTAGTTGTACTATGATGTACTATGGCAATGAAAAAACACATTTTATCATCATTAACTGCAAATCGTATTGCACGGAACCAGCTTTTAGATCCATTCTCACCACGTCTGTCACGAGAGCAACAACAAAGCATTTCGGCCGGCGAGAGACCCGTTCACTACACTCCACGAGGGCATCCATCCCTTTCAGAGCCTCAAACCTCTTAGCGCTGGCTATCAATATACATTACCGCTCGTCTGCCGATCGAAATCGCTTGACAGATTGACTGGCGTTAACGGTGTGCGAGCAGAAATCGAGGCTTCGACCAAAGAATTCTTTCACTCTAGTGTTCTTTTGATTCTCTGTAAATTCCAAATTTCTGATTATCTTTCGTAATATTTTTTTCGCAGATCTTGAATGAGATATAATAATTTACTCGCTTAGGCATAATTTTACTATCTGTAACCTACTTTCGAAACTATTTAACATGTTGACGGTCATGCGAGTCCATATTGTCCCACAGAGATAATTACTTTTTTATACCAGATCATATGTACCGAGGGTTATATTTTTAGTAATAGACCCCATGATTTCTTGTGTTGACATGTTTATGATATTCAAATATACGACAGTGCTACAAAATAGTAATACAAGTATCGATATTCTAGCATTATGATAAGTGCGTAAACTCTCTTTGGCACTGAGATTTAGTGCTGTGATGATATTGGGACAGGATTTGCAGAGAAGGAAACATTACAAAGAAAGAAGAACACCCACTGAATGGTAACTGACAGTTCATTCGCTATGTGTGTCATTACTGGAGAACACATAGCTTTCAGCGGTTACCGAGTTCAATAGGCAGTCGAAGTCAGGAAGTGCGGGTTATATGTAGTGGGTCGCGGTGTCTGACAGCCTGACAGACTGTCAAGCCGGTCTGACAGCCTGACAGGCAAGCATGTAGGCAGGTAGGCAGTTAGGCAGGTCAGAAGTTAGGCAGGAATACAGGTATGCGAGCAGGTCAGTCGGTCGCCGGTCGGTAGGAGGGTACAGCGACCGTCGCACGGTGGTTGTCACGTCTAGTCAATACTGGAGAATGAAGAATTCTATCCAAGGTCAAATACTAAGTCAACCTACGGTAGGACTCTGACACGCGTATCCTCGCTCAGAAGAGGCGCAGATAAGCAGAAGGTCTACGCCAGGCGAGTTGTCTGCCAGTCGGGAACAAGCACGATTCGGAGATCGTGTCTGGTACTCATCAAGAGCCTGGCCAATCCATGTCGGCGTGCGCGGGTGTGCCAGCCGAGATCGAGAACGCATTCCTTATGGACGCAAAACGGGAAGGATTGAGGCGGTTTAACGCCGGGAAGTGTCCGATGTGCCTCTGGATGATATCGATTTCTTTACTTTTTAATTTTTCGTTATTTTACTTTACAAATAATTGTGTATTAATTTACATAAAGTTCTAGACTTTGAGAGATGAATGATATTTGAAATTCTCTTATGGGTCATGGTATAACGTAGCATTATATAGAGATACTAGAACTCAAGGTATGACGTGTTCCCTTACTGTCACTGTTTCCCCTCGTCTTTATTATGGGCCGGAAATTGTTCACATATAGTTCCCGCCATAAGTCACCCGCCACTCTATTAAATCATGTGCCATATTTGTGGCCTGAACAGCAATTCTAAATCTCGTAATATGCCCGAGACCACAAATACAATGTTACTTTGCACAGCATAAATGCAATCTAGCTTTAATTTTACAAGTATATCTCCTTGAAAGTAGTTGCTTAAGGCTAAATGTACCGAAAAATACTTATAGGAAAAATCAATAGAGCGCAGCACTGTCACAGGGAATTCAGTAGACCGATAACGTCTGAAAAAATGGTCCGATTTTCGATCATTTCGAATCATTTCGATCATTCCGATCATCGATAAACGGCATTGGACTCCTTTTTAAAATAGATTTTACGCTACGAAGCCGTTTTTCCAAAAAAGATTCCAAAATTTTTTAAAATTTTCTCATAGTTTCGGGAAGAAAATAAAAAATGTGGGCTTATAGCGCGATGACGACGTGCTTCCTTAATCCAACGCCGTGTCAATAATGCAAATCGAATGAATAGGAGCAGCGTAAAGTGAAATTTGGATAACACCTTCCTTCCCCCTTCACCACCCCACATCGTTGCGTCACCCGACCCTTCACGCAGCCGAACGGCCAAACCCGGCGGCCTGCGGCGTGAAAGGAGGCCGAACTTTTAGGCAGACAAGCCAGGCAGTCGGTTTATGCTTTCGTCCCTTTCAATCTCAATACATTTTTCTCCACATATCAAACTAGTGATGCTGTAACACAACCAAACGGTCTCGTTTCATCTGTAATAGTCGTATTTTGTAGGTATATATATCTCGTTCACATATTTCCGTCTTCCTTCGAATACCATCAAAAAATTATTTGAGGCATTACTCAAAATATCGATTCCGATTTGGAAACTCATTTCAAAAAGAAAATTGAACTAATTATGTAGATATTACCAATATTTTATGTCCTAACATCTTATTTTACATACATTTCACTTCTAAGATCTTCCGTTATCATTCCACTACCAGAAAGAATGAGCCGAGATTACGCACAAGCTCTTTTATCCTGTGACTCGATTTTTTATCTCAAAACGGCGTTTGTCACCTTGATAGATTTCACCAAGTAAAATCGCCGAAGCTAATTTTAAAACTGTTTTCGTACTTTCGGACAAATTTGAAAAAGTGGTAAAATAGCACGCAGGCGAGATGCGTCAAGGCTGTAACGAACAGTGAAATCTAATATTAAGAGTCATGACATGCCTCTTCTTAATCCTTCCATTTCTTAAAAAAACATCTGGAAATGGGGAAGGATGGAAAGCAGAGTTCAGGGGAAAAACTACAACAGTTTTGTGAATATTTGGGATATGTTTTGCATCTTGAAATACGAAGATCTCTTCTCTTCCCCGAGCGCGCGCTTGCTGGTGAAGCGCTGCGTGACCTTCTGTGGCAGTCGGTTACATTCAAAATATCCGTTAAGAACTGGTCGCAAAAGAATCAAAATTTCTCAAAAAAATCCTCATCTAACATATGACAATATGTATATCATTGGATTTGTCTTTTTACTCTTTATGATAGACTGAAAAAATATGTATAGTTCCATTTGAAAAAACAAAGTTACCTCAAATATCTCGTAAAATACAAGTGATAAAGTAGAAATAAATGCACGTATCAGCTAGCCCTATTTTCTCATGCACTTCCGTGAAAACTGCATTTCAATATCTTCAACCGTTCAAAAGTTACAGCAGGTGCTAAAGTTACGTGACTCACCCTGTATATATATATATATATATATATATATATATATATATATATATATTGAAATAAACTGCAATTTATACTCAAACAAACTCGGTCGAGGAATCTGAAAAGCAAATATCTTTCTATTTTGCTACTTTATTGCTAGAATTGGCTCAATGAAAAATCATATATTCATTTCACGAAAACATGGAAATTTATTAAACAATTTAAAACAATTTTGGTATTGTATAACTTTACCCAATATAAAATCAAACGTTTGTCATGACCGTTCCAACCTTATGTCTTCGCGCGCTTTTTTCGGCCATCTTCATCCGAGATGGACGCCGCCGTCCTCAGGTCCAGACACCATCTTCTCTCTTCTTTTCTCGGAAGCTCACTTCAATCACCGTTCATCAAATCAATAAATTATTTGCTGCTAATATTCCAGTCCAATCACTGACAACTTCGCCCAAGCCCTCAATGTCCCTCCAACTCGTTCACATGAAATATTTTAAGTTCCACTGTCACACTTAGAGTTCCAATTTTGATGTTCTCTCAATATCCATTCCCTAGTAGATGCTTACAAGTTCCCCAAAAAAAAAATTCCTAACATTAATTGGAGCACGATCCGTTCATGAGCACGGCATCAGTCAGAATGAAAGTCTCTCGTATTCTTTCAGCCCTGCAAAGCTCCGTTCTTAATTTCGATTGTTTATTTGCAGATAACATTTGATGTACTTTCGTACCTAGCCAATCTCTAAATTTCTTGCAAAACGAACTAGCCGTCTTCACGACTGTCACTGCTTTTTCGGCCAATCCCAGAATTCTATATAGAATTAACTAGCCGTCTCCACGATTGTCACTGCATGAATATGTTGACCTTGACGACGGCTCGCTTACCGTTGCTATGCTAGCATATTCACATAATTTATCCCCTTTAATTGACGCCATTTATAATAAATAATTGTACAATATTCAGTGACATATTGGTATGTCATAATATGTGTATATATATACACATATATATGTGTGTATATGTGTGTATATATATATATATATATATATATATATATATATATATATATATATATATATATTAAAAATAATACAACCACGGACGGTTGTAGTAGTGCATTGCAGTTTTTAATTTTTCCTATTTTGTCGCTATAGTATTTTATCAATACCCGAATTTCTGAAATTCCTAAAATACAATATTGTTAATTTTAATAGGAAAAGACGGTGTCATTTATAACGTTTTAATGTCTGTGGTAAAGATACTTCATTAAAGATATTTGAAATGCAGTTTTGAACGGTTCCAGTGTGACGAGAGCAAATCTGGCAACGTCAACGTGGTTCGCGAACTAGGTCAGAAACTCCCCGTGGAACACAGAGTAGTTCCGCATTATCCGCGACAGAAATTTGGGGATACTATGCAAATAAGTCGTTGCCCGAGACGCCATTAATTCTAACACGGGACTTGCTCCGCAACTCGCGATATGAATTTCATAAACACGCTGCCATCACTACACCTCCGCATTTACTGCTTAGCCTTCTCTATCCATCCACCTCTCCTGCATCCTTCTCCCTTGCTCTGCTTGTGCTGGGAACCGAACCCGCAGATCGTGTAGTGCAAGCACCCTCTGCGAGGGAGAGAGAAGCAATGTGGTCTGGTAGGTACGTATATTCGGTTTCATTTAGGCCGTACCTGAAGCAAGAGGTACCCCAAGACGTAAATAAGTCTTCAGGCTCGAAAAGTTTTCGGTCACCAGGGGTACGCAGAAACAATACCAATGAGGTGCTGGCAAAAAAATCAATGTCTGTTAGTTGGAAGATGATTCATCTACAACCATTCTTACAGATAATTTATGAGATTATATTATAATATATAATTAATTGTATCAGTTGTACATAGAAAGTGATTTCAACATTAATAACATACTTGCAGCAATGTATCAGGTGATAGCACGAGCTTCAATCTTTTTGTTTCCCCAAAATAAGTTTAAAATCAACATGTTTGATTTTATTTTAATTTGATTTGATTTATTTGGTCAAAAAACAGTCAAATCTGTATATTACGTATGGGGAAAAGATGATCTGCACAAGTTTTCTTGAGTATCAAAATCCCATCCCAACATTTTAACGATGAATGGTTGAAAGATGAATGAAAGTTCAATAATAATAATAATAATAATAATAATAATAATAATAATAATAATAATAATAATAATAATAATAATAATAATAATAATAATAATAATAATAAATTAAAAAAGCGCGAGATTATCAACATTTGTAAAACAAGATACGTTCGTGTCCGAGTTATAGAAAAATTATTTGCAACTAAACGAACTGCAGATCAGAGTTTTCTGCATTGGTACTACTCAGCTCTACTCCTACCGCTACAAGCAAAAGGAGAGCTCAACAAAACGTGCGCATAATGAAGCTACATTTATGTCCAGAAGCAAAACAAAGGGCCATCTCAACATTTGATCAATAGATCAGAAAAACCGGACAAAAAACTGATCGAGATGGGGGTCATTGACCCGGAAGCCGAAGTACATAACTTGCTACAGGCATATTAAGTCTTTTTTTAATTATACAATGCATATGTAAACTAATTCATGATATAACATGGTTTTGTTACAACAAACAAATTTGTGTACCGACTTTATTTGTTTAATGTCATTTGGTAATGCGTTGTAAAGTAACGTACATGTATAGTATGTGGACTTCTTGTAGTGGGCTGTTGATACTGACACTTGATGAACGTGTTTTCTACGACGTGTTTTGTAATTATAAATATCAGTATTGCATGAAAATATGTTTGCTGTTCCCAGTTCAGCTAGTAGTGTTAACACTGCTTTAGTGTTTACAATATTAAACTAACTAGTTGAAGAAAATCAATTTTAACCCTACCAATACGACAGGAAGTAGGGCTCAGAGGTCAATCAATCATTATTTTCTATAGATTTGATTTGTTTAGAAAGCTGAAAACCATTCATAATGCTTTTATTGTGCTTTTGTATTAAAATATGATCCAATTTATTACAAGTGTTTCTTATATTATGAATTAGTATGACAAGGACTTTGGATGTGAATGTAAAATATTTCAGTACTTTCATTAAAAAACTAAACATTCGGAAACATTTTTGGAATGTATGTAGTATTTTAAGCCTTTTTGTAATATAGCTTATACTTTCCTGTCTTATTAAGATACATCGACAATTTTTATATAAAAATGAAATAAGTTTTGTTATTAAGTACAACTATTGATGGGAAAAATATTTTTCATTTGCAGAGACCGACGAATGATGTTTGTTTTGATTTAAGTTAATATACATGACAAATCAATATTATTAGTCAAATCAATTTATTAATTTATTATAATTCTCAAAAAAATCACAATTTAAGCGATGGTTTCTGGAGGCCCCAACCAATTTGGTAATACACGGGAACATCCTTGATATTGCTGGGGTTAATCACAGAATTCCATAAGCACTACAAAAAGTAATAATTGTTCAAACGTACAGGTACTACATCCAGCCTCGTACTTGTTTTCCTTACCTGAAACAAAATACAGATACATATATAACGATGTGAATAATATGTTGGTATAAAGTAACTGTGAATATGAGTTATCTGACAAGTGTACTCTTCGAAGTTTTATCAACAAAACAATACATTATTATCGCCTAAGTTGGCTCAGAGATACAAGTATCATTAGTATCAAGTATCATTACCACTGTATCTAAAGCGACTCCGACCGGGCAGATCTAAGGGTCGACTCCCGACGGTGGCGTATTTTCGACATTAGCTGCATTGCTAGATCGAATTCCAGTTCCGAGGAGACAATTCGGTAGCTTAGAGCTTGTCTCAGCTAGGACAGATGCCTTCTGGGGGAGATACCTGGCGTAGGAACACTGCCCTCCGACGAGTAGGTCGGCGCTGAATCTCGCGTTTAGTGGAGGAAGAAAACCACCATCTTCTGGGATTTACGATACACTACACTTAGGGGCTAACGACATCGTTTGGTTGTCAACTTGCAGAACAGAAACTCAACTTGCAGAGTGTGGTGCTACAACAAAATATTGTTTGCACTTAATTTATAACTCGTGTAAATTTTGAAAATTTAGAGAGTTCAACGAAAATGAAATGTGAACCGTTTATTGTCATTTGCTCTACCGAGAAAAAATTAAATAAAAATTTGGAGCGGGTTTTGTAAATAAAAATTTGAAATCGCCTATACTTCAAGCATTACTTCAGGCACTTTGAAGCAGGGAAAGCAATACGTAATAACAATATTCTAACTACAAACGTTTCAAAAATGATGAAAGTAAAATATAGCTTTATCATTCAATGTGAAATTTTCATTACTTTACTGAACTACTTAGGTGCTTTATAGCGATTTCATTTTACGTACTACCTTTTAGCAATTTGATATATGATACACAAGAGTAATGGGTACAATTTTTGCAAAAAACAAACAGATACAGTTTCTGTAATAACATGATTAAAACGGATGCACATGAAAAATATCACTACGTCCTAGGCGAGCAAATGCACAAAAATCACATTTCCTATAATAATTGCAATAATTCAAGAAAATGTTATTATACAAAAGACTGACAATTTTTCAATTGACACGATAGTTATTTTTCGTTTTCCTGCAATAGATACTTTTTATTCTATTTGTGTTTGAAAAACATCTACATTTTTCAGCATTATTTCGATTAAGGAGCCCCAGATAACTTCCTAAATCAAACTTTCGGAATATCAGATAATTTTGAACTCTTTTCTATTGTGGAGAATTTCGGAGAAAAAATTTCAATAGTTATTCAGAAAATTTGGTTCAAACGTTTCATAAAATTCGTCAATTCAGTTCAATTATACTGAACGATGATGGAGAACGGATATTTAAAAAACCATCATTTGATACTTTGAAGCTCATGTGCTAAGAAATGCATTGAACAATGAAATACATTTGTAATGTAAATTTTAAGGACGGGAGAGATAAGTAAAAGAAATACATTTCTTTAATTTTTGAAAATACAAAAGAATAGAGTAACATGACATTTATGTCATCCTATAGTGTACATTTAGCACTACGCCTATAAAAAATTTAAAGAAAAAGGGACTGTGCCCGTTGGAGCCGTTTTTGAGAAAATCTTGGCTTTGTTCTCTACTGAAAGTAAAATGTAAGTATTACCAACGTGAGAGACAAGTCAAAAAAATTTCAGTTTTGAAATTTCTGAAAAACAACAACAAAAAAATAGAGCAATTTGGTGTTTATATCATGGTATATGGTTCCTTTGGCACTAACCAACCAAAAATTTAAAGAAAAAATTTCCAGCCGTTTTTGAGAAAATCATCTTTTAATTATTTTTTAAAATTACAAGTTTTGCACGCATTATTGCACGAAGACAACTAAAATTTTCAAAGAACATCTACATGATCTTTCTGAAAGTACTATTTATGGACAACAAGTTTCATTTGTTTCCAATTGGTTTTTCGGCATCAAGGACCCACAAAACAGGGATTCTGGCTACATCACGTGTTAGAGGATTTTTCTCTCTTAATTTAGCAACTGGTTTAATGCACTTTTTCGCCACCAGAACTCCGCAATTAATTTTTTTCTGTCGAAAATCCGCTGTTTTCTCGGGCAGTATTACAAAACTTTCGTCGAATCCGAAGTCGAATTCATCGAATACTTAGTACGTATTCGAGGAAGTAAAAATTAGCTGTTTTGCACACAGAAAACAATCGCGAGAAACCGCGTTTCGCGAACGGCGTGTAAAAATGTAAAATAATTGTGTAATAATATAAATGTGTTCACTATTTTTCAAAAGACAAGTGGAATTCCTCTTTTTTTATGAACTGCAGGTTTCCCTGCAAATTAACAAGACAAAGTTAATCATGGAATCATTCCGTCTGCCTTGATGTTGTCTTTTCGCTTAAGCAATTTTCTGGCGAAATCTTCTTCCATGATTATCACTCATGTTTCCCAATTTATCAGGGAAACGTCCAAATGCTAACTTAGAAAATGCAATTTCAACGACACTCAGAATTAAAGAGATTAAAATGTTTGAAAAAAAAACACGTACCAATTTCTCATAATTTGTATTTTACTTCCAAAAAATCTTCATAAACACTTAACAATTATTACCACGATGCTAATTTAATATTGCTCAGTTTCGTTTCAAAATCTGAATTACAAAGATGTTTTTTTATCTGAGACCCTACAAAAATACTAACAAGCTTGGCGTCGGTAATATTGAGAATCTTTTATCTTATATACATAGAAGTTTGACCATCTTTCTGCAGGTATTTCACAATCAAGTCCATTAAGCTGAGTTTAATGTGTTTGGATGGGATAATAATATTTTCTGGTTGAACATTGAAGCGTGAGAAACTTCTTTTCTTCACTATTTGGGTTCGGTACATGTCTCCGCCAATTTCTTTGTGATGCATAGATCTTTCCAGCGTCTCTGCTATTATTAAGACAGAAAAGCTATAATATTTTTTAAATATCCCTTGCAAACCTTTAATTATGGGTGTAGTCTTTAAGTCACAACAAACTTTCCAAGTGTTTCAGTTAATGGCTGAAATGATAACATTCTTTGCATCATTTGTCTCTTTTATTCCTACAATATGCATGGGCATGCATGTATTGCATGGGCAAGACGTACGTGTGATAAGCCACAAAGACCTCTATTTGTTTTAATATAAGTGTGAAATAGATGATGTTATGAAACGATGATGTAATGATGGGTATTAATACACGAGTGTGATATTACGATACGAGTGAGGTACGAGCGAGTATCGTAAACTTTACACGAGTGTATTAATACCCATTACATCGAGTTTCAAACGGTACTTTTTCTACGACTAATAGTAACTTTTGGAAGTTAAACATTTACATTTAATCCTTTCATCGCAGTTGACATGCAGGATTCAGCCAAGGCCACCTAGCGGACAGCTACCTTACCTGCCGCAGGTGGCTTTGATTTACCAACCCGCCTGTGAGAGAGTACAAAATTTGCGTCAATAATTCCTAGGTCACCATTTTTGCTTTTTCTCTTATTTTTGGAGGAGCCAACGCATCGTCTGGTTCACTAGACATTCCACACTAAAGAATTGGCCGATTTTTAAGGACAAACACACGGCAGCAACATATAACACAATATAACTTGCATTCTGATCTTGACGTCAGTCAAATGTTCCCTCTATCACTATCATTGCGTTAGTCAAATAATATCAAAGTGAAATTACGATTTCACTTTGACAATTTATTTTAAATAATATTCCACGTAAAAATCTATATATATAAAAGAAAGTCGTGTTAGTTACACTATTTATAACTCAAGAACGGCTATACCGATTTGGCTGAAAATTGGTGAGCAGGAAGCTTAGAGCCAGGAGACGGACATAGGATACTGTTTATCCCGTTCGACAGCGTTCCTGTATGAGAACGCACGTTTTCGCGTGATTTCGCATGTTAGCGGTCATTGTTGCCTGTTGTAACCCATTGTTGTAACGCCGCACTGATAACAGAAGGCGATAATGATAACCGCCTTTCGTTCGCCGTTATATCTATATATAGTCGTGTTAGTTACACTATTTATAACTCAAGAACGGCTGTACCGATTTGGTGAGCAGGAAGCTTAGAGCCAGGGGACGGACATAGGATACTGTTAATCCCGTTCGACAGCGTTCCTGTGTGAGAACGCACGTTTTTGCACGTTTTCGCGTGATTTCGCATGTTTTCGCGTGATTTCGCAGTTTTCGCGTGATTTCGCGGGTTTTCGCACCTTTTCGAGGGTTTTCGCACGTTTTCACGCGTTTTCGTATGTTTGGGCGGAACGGAGTTCTCTGTTAAGGCGGAACAGAGTTCGCCAGGTCAGCTAGTGGCTGATAAAAAATAAATTGAAACTGATAAACATAATATAATATTAAATGCAATTTAAATGTAGTACACAATCCAACAAAACATTTACTATAACGATTCTAAATGATTAAGTGCCAATACTTGATTTGAAAGATTCTCTGTAATTCGTCAAGAACTTGTATCATAATGAAATCTGTACCGTAATGAGTATCATTATGCAACGGGAAGCAGCTATCAAATGACAGAATTCTACAATTCCGGAGTAGAAAAAGGTTATTTATTAAATATGCCGATACGTTTCATTATATGCACCAAAAGGTATTGAAGTTTATGCATACAGGTTGCTAGGGCGACGGGTAAATAGGCAAGGCTGGGGAGGACCAGCACCCTCTCCACACTAGTGGAGAGGGTGCTGGGAAAGGACACGAGTATGATGACATGCCGGAAGAGGGAAGCAAAGCCCATTGTAATATACAAAGAATTTGTGTATGGAACACGTGGCATAGGAAGGCGAGTTCGGTCTATTTCGATTTCTAGCAGCCGAGCGAGCAGCATCCAATTTTACGTTGCAATCGCCATTATATGGGACGCATGGTGTTTATATTGTGATATTATAGTTCAGACATATGACGGATGTAGGAGGAAGTGTGTTAGCAGGGAACTGTATTTGATAAGATTTATTCCACGTAAGATGTGACCCAGAGAGCTTGGCAATACCAACCTCCCGTAAACCACCCGCCATACATACTACATTGACTTAGGGACTTTTGATTACCATTTAAGTTGGAGAAAGTAGGTGCCAACCCCAACGTAAATTCCCCACGTAATGGAAGTACAGCTGCCAGGGACTTTTTTTGGCTGGAGACTGGCATGCATGCGAGCGAAATGAATTTGTGCCAACTTCAACGGTTTTAACCAGCAAAACGTGTGGAGATTGTGAGCTTATGCGAGTGAGTCGCATCCCGCACTTGCGTGCTGAAAAAGCCTTTTCTTTTGCGTTTCCAGTGCGCGAATTGTTTCCTAAGGAAAATCTTATTGTGCGCTGGGCTTGACATTTTTAGAAATGTCAGGTAATTCCAGAAATAACTCTCCAGTGAAGCAGAAGGGGAAGTGGATTTTAAAGAGTGGTGAAAGGCAGGTCCTTCTTAATGTTTATAAGTACAAGAGCGAGAAAAATTCTCGTAAAGAAGTGAAACTTCCTGAGAGCAGTGTCATTGCAAAGGTAGCTGTAATTGTGGGGGTAAGCCATCAATGTCACAATAATTATTGACTTTATTGCATGCCTCAAGAACGTCTTCACAATGAACACGTGTGTGTGAATCATAATTATTTTATTGAAATATATTCATATATTACAGAGACCGTATACAACTCTGGCAAACGTTATTAGGGATTATAAGGCAGGAAAATCTATTTAAAGTAAGAAGAGGAAGCGTTCACGACCGTGAGAGATTCAGCCGATGGATTTGCAAGAGAAGCTATTAGCAGATATATTTACCAGGAAGCTGATAATGGTAAGATATTTTATATTTAGAGTAATGATGAAGTATGTGGCTCACTTTTTGAAGACTTTCTAAAGACGTATTCATTTGCAACAGGCAGAAGACTCTCACTTACAGATGTTTGGCAGTACATGAAGGAAAATTGTGATATTTTTTTCATTCAGAGGGTCATGCACAACATTGTACAGAATCATTAAGGAAATGGTTTAGCATGGAGGAAAGGAGACCCAAAAATTCGTATTTGTGAGTCAAATGAAATAATCGTAAAGAGGTTATATTTTGTGGCAGACTATATGAAAAATAAGAGAAGTCAAAACCCAAAGACTACTGTACCTTGATGAGACATGGATCTATATGAATGGTAAAAGAGCCCTTTGAAAATGTATATTACTGAAAATATATATATTAAATGTATATTACTTATGTGTAAAAATTATGAGACAAAAATATCATTTTCATTAGGTTCAACTACTTATTCACGGCAACTACCATTAAAGGCACCAGTAAAGGAGTAATTAAAAGACCACCAGAGGGAAGGAGGCTAGTTGTGGTTCATGCAGGAACGAGAGAAGGTTTTGTACCAGGTACAAATGTTTTCAGTTTTAATGGCATTAATTATGTACAAACTGAGGCATGTGTACGAAGCATGACATTTTGTAGGTGCTGGTCTGATATATGCTACTGACCTAAAAAGGGGGCAAGATTATCATGGAGCAATGAACAGTTCTACTTTTGAATCTTGGGTTAAGAAACAACTGATTCCTGGCATTCGCAATTTAAGACCTTGCATCATTGTCATGGATAATGCTTCATACCATTCAAGGCAGGTAGAGAGGCATCCAACAACAAAGTGGCGAAAGGATCAACTGATTGTAAGTATCAGAAATGAAATGAAACATTTGTGCTTAGTGAAATAAGTAATGTAACCAAAGAAAATTATTTTTCGGAATGGCTGAACCAGCGAGGAGTACGAGTGCCAGAAGCTGCAAATAAAATCTCACTTGTTGCCCTGGCGAGCCAACATTGTGAAAGGATAAAAAGGTACCACGAGATACATATCAGTGCATTAAAGAATACATTTCATTAATATTTTGCATATTATCTTGTTCTGTTGCATCATTGTAATTAAATATTAAAATATATACTTTAAATATGTACAAATATATGCATCTACACTTGTGATAAATAAATGATATATAAATCTAATAAAAAACTGACCTCAGCAATGTATTGGTAAAGGTATGTAGTTGAAGACATGCTGGCTGCAGAAGGGCACACAGTTTTGAGGTTGCCACCATATCATTGCAAATTCAATCCTATTGAACATGTGTGGGGCATTTCAAAAGGGTACTACCACAAAACTGTATGTGAAAGGCCAGGGCAAGGAATGGAGAGAACTAAAGCTGTGTGGAATGAGGCAATAAATCAGGTAAAGTTTTCAATATACCATTATAGAAAAATGGTAAATATATGATAACAGTTATGATTATAATTTTTTTCAAAATTAGTAAAACAAGAAACTAGAAAATTATGTTATGGCATTAACAGGGTCACACCAGAAATGTGGAAGAATTCAGTGGAACATGCAGAAAAAATTATTGAAGAGTATTATGAAAAAGAGGCAGTGGAAGAAGATTATGAAGAAATAGTAGTAAATTTGAGCAGTGCTAGTGGAACCGACATAGCTGAAGAAGGCACAGGAGAGGAAGGAGACACAATTCCATTTGAGCCAATCCCAGGAACATCTTCAATGTGAAAAAATTGAAAAAAATATTAGAGATTCCACAACTTCATCTCAAGAAACATCTGACATATTAATGCAACCACCCACAGTTGTTAGAGAACATGTTGGGACCCCCTGTGCAACAGAACAGGTAAGAACTGGAAAATACTCCATTGAGAATTGAAGAAAATTTCATTTCATTAACACATTCTCCCAATTTTCAGTCAATTGTTCCTGCCCGTGCTTCAGTTGTGTGTTTGGATCGAGTAGGATTGCAAAAGTGAAAACAGTGAGTAAGCATTAAAGCGTTTGGAATAAATGTGATATTCTTGTAAAATATGTAACTCAATATTTCAGATGTGCCTCAAATTATAAAATTCCTGCCCCCGTAAAGCAACCGCCAAGTCAAAATTAAGAACAAATTTGGTCACACTGTGTCCCGGAAAAGGTATAGCTTGAATTTACTCGATTATGGAATTGTGGTTACTGCAGGTTATTACATTAATATTATTACATTACAGTCAATTGTTCCTGCCAGTGCTTCAGTTGTGCGTTTGGATCGACTAGGGTTGCAAAAGTGAAAACAGTGAGTATGCTTACTCACTTACTTACTCACTTAAAGCGTTTGGAATAAAAGTAATAATTTTGTAAAATATGTAACTTAATATTTCAGATGTGTCTCAAATTATAAAATTCCTGCCTCTGTAAAGCAACCACCCAGTCAAGTTAAGTAAAAATTTGGTTACACTGTGCCCCAGAAAAGGTATTGCTTGAATTACTTGATTATAGGTGTGTGATTATTGCAGGTTATAAATTAATATTTTTAAATTACAGTCAATTGTTCCTGCCAGTGCTTCAGTCAGTCTGTTTGGTCTGAGAACAGTTGCAATGTGAAAGAAGTGAGTGTGCATTAATAGTTTTAATATGAGTGTGAGATCCTGAGTGAACTCCTGCCTTCTCAATTCAACTAAAGACACTAGTTAAGAGCACCATTTCATTAACATTAATTAACCCCAATGAATTAACAGTTGATCAATTTCCTTTACATTATCCCTGTAATACAATTAATCATTACTGCCAATGCCTCTGAGTTTGTGTTCAGTTTAAGTATGGATGCTAAGTAATATAAATGAATACACTTCAAAGATTTGACATGTGTGTGAAACATACATTACATTTATAAATGTTTCAGATATGCAATAATGGAGTTCAGAACATACATCATTTTATTTAGATGTTTTGTTCAAATGGTAATCAGTTGTTAAGTGAAATTAGTAAGTACTTATTTCATGATATTATTTGGCACGATATAGAGTAAAATTTAATGTTTACTACTGATGCGCTATATTACTTTTTGGTTATTAACATTTCAAGTTATTTTTCAATGATTTTCTATTTATGTTTGTAAATTTTGTTGGTTTTGTAGGTAAATTTTTTTTGGTTACGTATTATATTGAATACTGTAATGTGAAGCAAAAATTCTTGGGCCAACTTTTCTTCTGGACAATTTTGTTTTTCATATGTTGCAGGAGTTTGAAGTAATATATAAGTTAAGAAGCAATTTTTTTTATTTAAATGTGATAATTCCTTTTTTAATTTTTTTGTTTTTCATTGCAAGAACATAATTTCCTAGGAATAATTTTTGATCTTATAACAATAACATGTCTGTTTATTGAATTTATCATGATTGGACAATAAATACTGCATTGATTGTTCTATGTTGCAGGGTTGCTGTGTTTACCAGATTTTTCATTTTCTAAATATGGAATTTTTTATGTATATTATTTTATGTATTGTAAATGTCTCCATTATTTTGACGTATGTTTCTGTATGCATGCTAGAAATCGGCCCTCAGTCGTCATCCTGATCGGGAGGATGGGTATGCTATCAATATATGTAAAATTTTCAAGTAGTTTATTAAATTGTAAAGTCAGCCAAATTTATTAATGTTAATTTTTAATGATAACATTTTTACAATCCAATTGAGGATTAATTCACTTTTTTATTCAATTTTTTTTATATATATATGGTAGCATACTTACTCCTTTGTTTTCCCCGATCGCTTAAGGTAAATGCCGGGATGTTTTGTAATGTTTGTAAGCCCAGGGACATTAGGCTTTAAAATTGTTGTAAAAATTCAATAATTTTTGTGAAAATAAATTGCTGTGGACCATCGGTGTTCAAGAAATTTTAATGACTGCTCCATGCAATTTGTCATTAAAATTGACCACCCATGGTGCATCAGTTTATTCTTTACTGAACAGCATTATATCAAATCATATATCTGATCAATTCAATTTTCATGAAATTTCAAACATTGTCATTTTCATACAGTAGATTTGTTCATTCCTTAGATATGCTTTGATTGTGGTCATATGTCGATATTATGCGCATAAAACCATTATTATACAAATATTTCTAGTTCAGTAAAGAATAGTTTTATTTCACTTCATTGTGTACTGTTTGAAAATTAAAATTATTTTGTCTTGCATTTCATTTCCTCTTTATTCTATAAATTCCCTGTTTATACCTTTTTTTCCTATTGAATAATAAAATAACATTCTACTATTTCCTTTATTCTTCAGTTTCAATAAGATTTTATTAATTCTGAGATTTCAAATGTTTTTAAATTTATAAGTAATTTAATTAAAAGTGTTATATTTAATATTATAATTAATTAATAAAAACAAATTTCATACATAAATTAAATTATTTTACCATATTGTTGCGATTTATAAGTCGTAAAACAACATTAACAAAACATTTCAGCATATCTGGATTTTTGAAGGCCACTACGTACATTTAAACAAGTCGCGTCGGCGCTTTCGCGTTTTATTTCGATGAGGTTGGCAGTGCCGAAACTCCGCCATCTTGAATTTTTAGGGTCTTTTCTTACGTGGAAACACCTATATTTTTCAGAGTCGTCATAGCAGAAATTTAAAGAATCTTGGAAGCATTTTAACTCTTAATTAAAAAGTAGAAATGTATTTACTTGTAGGAACGAAATTAGAATAGGGAAGAAATCGTAGATGTTTCTTACAGCGAAAAATGTTCTCAAACCTTAGGAAGTCGTGAGTACATACCCGCGCGTGGTATTGCATACGTGGTAGTTTTGCGGATACGAATAAATACGGAATAGAATAATTATTCAGCAAACCGGGAATGGACTGATAGAATCAAGGGTGACATTTTTCTTAGAAATTAACATTGATGAATATTACGTTAGGCGGAGCGAAAGAATACTCATGAACGAGGCGACATCGAAGGAAGAAGACGTTGAGGATATTTCATTCGGAATTCAACCGAGAAGTCTTCAGTGAGCGCGAAGATATACGTAAGCTATGAGAACTCTTTATTTCGTCCCCGCTCTACCGAAAATTTGTACTTAATGCTAAAATATACCACTTATCTGGAGCAGAAATATTTGAGATTCCGCACAGTCATTGGCTTCAATTAGGCGAAGTGATGTGACGTTCGTTCACTTTCCTTTCCTACTCTTCTCATATCTGCATATACAATGCACTACCTGATTTTTTATTTGTTAATAAAAACCAACCTTTCAACCTTCATGAGTCAAAAATAGCAGGCCGCTGTATTATTCTTTGGCTCTCGCCAAATCCTAGCAATTCCAAACATCTAAGCGCGGCGTTTCTTTTTCATCCACCTAGTCACTACAAACGATATTTAAAGCACTTTGGGATTCGATGGCTGATCTTCATCGCCTAAAAGACAACCAAAAATATTGTTTGAACGCTGCTTCTGAGCTCTGTGATGTAAGTTTTGTGATTTCATTTTAACCTTCCCACACATAATACAATTTATTTGGTTGATTTTTACAACCATGTGTCTATCACACTGCAGGTCTTATGTCCCAGAACTAACAAAAACCACGATTTCTGGAAACTCTAACAAGTGTAGCGTAAACGTACTCACGGATTCAACTAGCGACACTCGAGAACCGTACGACACTGGTTCGCGCAATCTGGTTGGGGGTCGCCTGTCGACTCCACCCCTCGCATGGTTTTATCATCCCCCTTCACGAAAAAAGAGTTTAATTTAATGAGAATAGTAGGGTATCGGGTTTTCTCTAAATACCTTCCAAATTTCCTTCAAATACCACACTTGCTACAACAAATATGAGACATATTGAATAAGACATATAAAATGTTTTTCCACGTTGTTGCCTCTTTAAAAGAACTAGATTGCGTTCCGGTTGTTTCAAAAGTACTAGAACATGCCACAACACGAAATTTCGCATTGTGATAGATTTAAAAGAGTCACAATATATTGTCTTTCTTTGTACGAACTATATCAGTATTTGGGCCTAATAGGGTTGCGACATTCACTGTGTTTTGCGAGAAAAAAAGATGTATTGAAGGAAACCTCACTAAAATTTTGAGTTTTCAAGTGTTCGAATTTGATCTCACATATAAAAATCTCATTAACAAATTGATATTGCACATTTGAACTTGTACCATAGCTATTTCCAGTAATATCTCCCCTTTCTTATATTTTACCCTTGTTTCTCATGATGCAGTACTCCCACTTGAGAAAACGCCTGATAAATAAAATAAACCAAGAGATTTGTTACATGTGTGAAAAACGGTACTTTCAAAATACAATATTTTTCACAGAATACATAAATATTATAAGAGGTTTTTTAATGCATGAATGTATGCAGTAAAATCTTTTAGTAAAATACTGAGTGAAATTCCTGCAAGGCAATAGCGGAGTGTTCAGCGGGGGGGGGCGGTCGCGTGTGCGCGGCGCCGGTAAGTCAGCCTTTCTCGACAGGTGGGCCGGCGGCTCGCTCGCCCTGGGTGTTATTCTATTTCGCCCCATTTGCATAGTCGAACTGCACCGCACCGCGCCGTGCGGCGTCACGTTGTTCGCCCGCCCGACCACTCCCAGGTTGCCCCGTTGTCAGTAATTGCATTCTTTGTGAGGAACTGAGTTCGAGCGGTTCAAGCAAGCTGCGAGGTGTTGTTTATGGTCTTAATTCTGTAATGTGGACGCATCTCTTTATAGTGAATTCTCGTCATTGTCATTTTTTATGTTTTACCAAGACAGATCCCGGTCTCGCATTAAGATAGAATATTACGGTTAAATACCATTCCTGCACGCTTTGGTCTGCAATCTATTCGACCCTATATCACTCATATATTACTGTTTCTTTGTAACTGTAAGGTAACATCCGTAACAGCAGAATCAGTTTGCAATGCTTCCCAATATTTGCATTAATTTCATCTGTAGTCTTTTTAATTCAAACAGCTGTATTCAAACAGTATTCAAACAGCTTTTTGTAGATCTTACCATAGATTTCTTTGTATAGTCGCTTTCACAAAACATTATTTAAATTTCGAGATTTCCATTAAAATTGAGATTTCTTCCTTCGTTTAAAATATTCCTTACTACTAGGCAGCTAAATAATTTCCTGTTCATTTTTTAAAATATTAGTTATATTAGTGTAAGTTTTAATTATAATTGTTGCGGCGATATACGAGAAGTCATATCGCGCGCCAATTCGGCAGCGCGGGACGCCGGCTACGGAAGGCAGCAGGGCCACGAACCAGCGCGAAGACCGCCCAATGAGAAGTGAGCGGCCGGCGAGCGGATCTGCAGGCCCGAGGTGAATCTGCGACGCTGAGCGCTTCTTAACGGGCCGCACCGGCCGGAGGGGCACTCAGTGGTGAAGTGCGATCCTGAAGTGAAGTAGTGACTGTGAATCTAGTGCGAACTCTGCAACGTTATTTGGTTTTCTCTCTCCGACTATTTTTGGACGACAGTGCACGACTTTTGGACATCTACTGGATTTTGGGACACCACAGCTTTGTACTACGGACTACGCTTTTGGATACTTGTAAACCGGATCACGCCTGTAAAAGTTGAACCAATAAATTGTTATTGTTGACTTGTGTCTTTTCACGTACATAACAATAATATGACAATTTTGCTTGTTAGTTGTTAGAATCACTGCATTGTTAAGATATCATTTTAGTAATTGAAACAAATACGCACAGCGTAGGGTAGGTGAGAGATTATTTCTTTGCAAACCTAAGCGCTCGGATTGAAATACCCGGCCGACATATTTTTTAAAACTTTTAAAAGGAAAGAGCACAATTCATTGAATTCAGGTCTTAATGACATTTTCATTGAAATGTTTGAATTTTCAAAAAAACTAAAACTAGATTTTTATTTTCGAACTCTGCGGCTCCGTTTGGTAAGGACTTTTTCTTCTGAAGTTTCAAGGGTTAGAAATATGGACGTTGCAATATAACTTCATTGCGTAAACGTTACCAATGATTTGCAAAATTACATGCTTCTTTAACACCACTAATTTAGTCTTGTTACGAGATTTTTGGTTTCTAGATGTGAACATTTTTTTTCCAATCATACCAGTCCCTTAATACTTATGTCATCTCAATACTGCAGAATAGAGTTGGTTCTCCTTAACCAGTCTAGCCTTCTGAAGCAGTCTAGCAGAGTTGCCTTCATATTTGCTCGTTAAAGAACTTCTCGTTTCCTCAGCTTGGCTCACAAATTAATTTGTCGACTCAACCGAAAATTCACGTCTGTGTCTAGAATACCGTTCTTCCATGGTTCATAGGATGCTATTTGAAGTAACGAGAGCATTGAAACCGACTCCCACAGTCAAGATGAAAAGATTTCGACTGTACACAGTAATTAATGTTGGGAGGTGGGCAACCGAGCGGTCAGGTGGAGATATGACACGGACGAAGAAACGCGCGAACGAATAGACGGACAACAGCGATTGGATAACGCATGAACGATCGCAACGACCGAAAGTACGAATGAATAGAACGAATGCATGGAGAGACGAATACACGAACGATCGCAAGTACGGACGGTCGCATGAACGTACTGTAACGTCACCACATGGCGGCCAGGGTTTCGAACATCCTTAGAAAGTGTTGAAGATGGCGAGCAGAGGGGAGGACATCCGGTCGGCTAGTACAAAGACAGTTAGTAGCTTTAGACAACTGAAAAGGGAGCCATTAACACTCTGGGACGCAAGTCGGCCGGGCAGAGGGTCCTGACGCCCCGCCGGCGGACAGGGGAGGCTGGCTGGCCATGTGGTACCAGAGCCCCCCGCACGTTCAGAGAAGCTAGGGGCTGAGGGGGGGGGGACATGACCGCCAAGAAGCTAGCTGGCCGGGGGGAGTTCGTTTAGAGATCGCCTTGCGTGCGGACGCAACTGCGGCCCGTTGGCAGTAGTGCATTCCTTGGACATTGCGAGTGCGTAGCACCGGGTGTCAGGACACCGGCGCGGTAAAGCGTCTGGGTGGAGGATGCACTAGCCGGGAGATGGGAAGCAGTGGGCGTGGAGTCGTGGACGTAGATTGCGAACGTAACTCCAGAGCTGTAAATACTTGTATATTCTGTAAATAAATATCATTGTAACTATAGCTCGTGTCATTTCGCTACCACGACGCCATAGTACAAATGAACGGAAGTAAGAACGAATAAACGAATTGAAGAGCAAGTGGCAGGACGGAAGAGAGGAAGGGAGAGAAGAAGAAGGAATAGTCGAAGGTATGGATGGTCGGACTCATGGAGAATGGAGTTAGACGATACCTTTTTCCCACAGGTATCGGGCGAACTCAGACAGTTGCTGAGCGAAATACGGTGCCTTCCAGCGCCACGCGCTAGCCGCATGTCCTTCCTCAGAACAGCTGGCGGCGGAGACAGAAACTCCCAACGTTACACTTTTTTTTTCAATTGATAAGATTTTTTTCATTCTCGATTGAGACGGATAAAGTAACTGTAAGAGTAATAATGCATTTGATTTCTATTTAGATTCATTTTAAGTGTGGTTTGTTCATACGATTGTTACTTCTTGATGTTAAGAGTAACTAACGAAACGAGTGGATAAAGAGGGGTATAATTGCATGAGTGGTATGTTCAAGAAAACAAGCGACGACAGGAGCGAGTTTTCTTATATACAAGTGCAATTATACTCCTTAATGCACGTATTACGTTAAATATTTTTTCGTTTTTCATTTAGGAATAATTTAAATTTTAAGAAATTCAAGCACATCTTTACCATTTGAGACATACATTTAATGACGTATTGATTCTGAAAAAGATCTATATCATAGGCCTTGCATTGTGTTTCTTACCAAGAAATATTTGCATAAGGAACGTACTGAACATATTGCGGATAAAATATTAGGAGAAGCTGACAAAGTCATGAAAACGAAAACTTCCCACGAAAAGTAAAAACAGGTATGAGCGAAACTACATGTATAAATATTGGGATGCAAAACATAACTAGTCACAACTGACACAGTTTTGTCGTAGCCTACTTTTAAGAACGGGCAAACACCTGACGTTTATATTTTTTACATTTGAAATCCTAAGATCAATTGCTTTACGTGTAAAACATTTAATTTGTTCAGGGTTAAATACTGTATATTGTTGCATTAGTCAGCTAGTTTAACGTTTACTTCGCCAAATTAATTTTTTGTTTTTTTTGCCGTTGTTTTTATGTAGTTGTTTGTTGTACGTAATCTGTTATGTAAATTTTTGTTCATGTTTCATGACCGACTGAAATTCCTGAAACATACCCATCTTGAAACAAGCTCCGTCTTTCTATTTAAAAACAAGCCCGTCTTTGAAACAAGCTCCGTCTTTCTATTTAAAAACAAGCCCCACTGGGAGCGACATTTTGAAACATAATTATTATTGATACATGTGATTTGGGCGCCAGGAAAAGGTTACACTTGAAACATAATGATTCCTACGTAATTAAAATATCTCTCATGCCAAAATTATGTTGTGCTAGCTCAGTTAATTGGGGTTCCAAGTTCATAATTGTTGCTACTTACTCTGCCACCAATTATTCAATCTGCCATTCATACGGAGTGGCGAGGAATCTGAAAATATTATTAAAATGCTGAATTGCACGTAACGAACAATGTTAATCAGATTTTTTCAACTTAACAAATTAGAATTTATTAAAATATCAATTATAATTCTGTTGCAAGTTAAACAATTAGTACATTGATAATCAAAAATGAATTGATCTTTGGTCATGACCAGCTTTCTCTATATTAAAATAGTTATAAAATCTTGTTATTCATTCGTGGTAAGCAGAATCTTGCTTCTGGATAAAGTCCTCGCCTAATGTCCGTGATCTGGTTCCAAATTCTCCCGGCGATACTATTATAATCCGTGACTTCCCTCACTTGCGTCATGGGTGGACGCCTAGAGACGTATTTTCTTCCTACAACAACGCTCTATCCTAATATAAGAAACGATAGTTAATTTTATACAAATGTCAATTACTCTCTTTGCTCGACCTGGTAAAACATATCAGGAGCCAACCGGCTCATCACCACGTTGCTCAAGCGAATGAATGTTCTTCTAAAAACTCGGAAGCAGGCGAACTTTATATCTTTTTCTTTTGTCTCTCAATACAATGCTCATTCCGCCTCTGCTCTGTCATTTCAACCTAAAGAAAATGATCCTTAACGCCGGTTGTTTATTTGTCACATAGTGACCCCCTCGCGATCGTCTATTGACATCCCATTATTCTATGTCATATAAAATGACATTTCCATAATAAAAATGGTTCGTCATTTTGATGTATCACAATACTGAGCATCACAAGCAAGGTAACATTAATTTTAACAGTGATATTTAATGCATTATTTACCATTTGGAGTGTATAAATGTAAACTAGCTGTAGCAAGTATTGTACTGCAGCCTCCAGGTCAATGACCCCCATCTCGATCAGGTTTTTCGTCCAGTTTCTCTGATCCATTGAGCATATGCTGAGATGGCCCCTTGATTTGCTTCTGGACATAAATGTACCTTCATTATCTGTGCACGTCTTTTAGAATTCAGTGGGGAATATAGTTCTTCAAATTAACGTTTGCATGTTGACACGGCAGGAAGTATTATTCCTTGATGAAGGACATGATGGATAGAAGCCCAAAATTGATTGCTGATTTATCCTTGAAAATATATTTTATTACATCGAAGCGTTTTTTTGTTGTTATTTTTCACAGAATTCACTTCTCCCCATAGCACGTCATACACAGTTTTTAACTGTTTTTGACGTAAAGAAAATTCAAAAAAATAAAAAATAAATAAATTTAACCAGTACACCAAAATACAATGTACCCGTTGAGGACAGATTCGGAGAACTAGCTAACGTGAATTCTAACCCTGAAGATAATCGGTTCGAATACTGAAATGTAAACACGGATGATCACTCTTCGCGACCAGCCAAAGTTCCTCCACTCTTTGTGTCGGACATAACCAGTGTACGGGAGCTTATAGTCGAACTTAAATCTAACGGCACAAACAACTTCATCACAGACATGAAAAATAACAAAGTTAAGATCAATGCCAATACCCCTATGGACTTCCGTAAAATAATCAAATATCTGATACAAACCCATCGTAATTTCCATTCATTTAAAGATCCCTCAAACAAAAAATTATCTGTCGTATTCAAAAATATTCATCAATAAATAACATAATTGGAAATTTTGAAGGACCTACAGCAGCACTACGCTTAAATAATCAGAGTAACCAGACTTAAAAAAGATGGCCTTCCAATTCCAGTAGTTGCTGCGGAATTCAACGGTTCTAAACCCATAGAAACTATTTTAACTATCAAATTTGCAATTATCGTGTAAAAACCGAAAGACGCAAAAAGCATAAAGGCCCCCTTCAATGCCAAAGATGCCTAGAAAATGGTCTCACCAAAAACAATTGTAACCACTCCATGACGTGTACATTCAGTGCCGGGAACCATTACTCTGTGCTCTTCCCTAAGAAGGACGAATCTCCGGTGTGTGCGAACTGCATCGGAATTCACAAGGCCGACATAAGAAACACGAACTGTGCCTACCACAAAGAGATCTAAGATAGGTAAGGTAATCCCTAAAATAAAAAATATTGGAAATCCACCAAACTCCAATGCTACTCCTACCCCCAAAATCTATCAAGAGCCTATTTCCCACCACTGTCGAAATCCCAGCCTATTTAAAACTTCACCCATATTTCAAACATGAACAATTTACCTCCTAGCACATCGCAAAACACTGAAAATTCCAATCACCATACGGTCCATTCGAATAATATCCAATCTAACCACCCAATAATCACCACTATAATTAACTCCATCACCACCTACATTATTAACTTTAACTCTCTAATCCCATCTATAATTAGTAGTATTCAGAATTCTGTGACGAATATATAACCAACAATGGCAGATTAATCCCAAAACAATATAACCATTCTAAACTGGAACGCAAACTCAATCACCAATAAAAAAACTGAACTCGTTCATTTCCTTCATCACTACAACGTAGATGTAGCTTGTATTACCGAAACGCACTTGAGCAAAAATAATAAATTATTTATTCCCAGTTATAATCTATATGGAACTGACAGAACCGAAATGAAAGGCCACGGTGTACTCATCGCAATCAAATCTATCCACACCCATAACCAGGAAAGTCTCCTGGACATACCAGGCTTAGAAACTAAACAGTCTCAATAATAATTATCAATAAACCTTTGAAGATCATAGCCGCATACAAACCTCCCACAGTAAAAATAATAAAAACATAGCTCCAAAATATATTTAACCCCAATGATAAAGTTGTGCGATTAGGAGACCTCAATACCAAGCACAGTAACTGGGGATGCCAATCCAACAACCAAGATGGTAAAACTCTTGCCCAATTAGTAAACAATACTAATATTAAAATTCTCTTCCCCCAGTGAACCTACTTACTACCCACAAGACCGTTCGCGCAAACCAGACATTCTCGACATTGGCTTAACCAACACAAACATTGACTTCCATTTGTCGGTAATATTCGAACTTCTGATTCTGACCATATTCCAGTCTTACTCACTTCGCAGCAAATGTCGCCTCAACATGTCCCCATACCTAAACCGAACTCATTAGAAGTTAACTGGAGTAAATTCACCGAAACAATAAAAAGTACAATATCCTAAATAAAAATACTATATACTCCCCTCGAAATAGATTAATCCGTTAATTTTCTAATTGATCTCATCAACACAATCATCCAAAATTCTCAATTGTCTACCACTCCGAATACATCCCACAAACCCTACAATAAACTACCCTCAGGCCTTTTAAACGCAATATCGGTAAAGAATAAGACTAAAAGACTCTGGGTTCAGCTACGAACACGAGAATTAAAGAGAGAACTCAACCTAATCTCCAACGTGGTCAAACGACTAATCAGAAACCATAAGAGCGAACAATACCATAACCTCATACAATCACTCAACACCAGTAATCACATTATGGCAATTCACTAAAAAATGCTCAAGAAAAAAAACACTGTCCCTCCTTTAAACACAACGACAGGTAAGGCCTTATCCTCACTTCAGAAGGCAGAAGTGCTCGTTACGCATTTCGAAACCACATTCTGTGAGAACACGAATAAAAAAATATTATACAAGCTACAAAATTAAACTTCTTCGGTCCGTATCAGAGAATAAATTTCTCAGCTCCCTTTGAAATTTCTAAAATCATAAAGAATCTTCCCTAACAAAAAAGCCCCAGGTCACGACAATATAAACAACCTAGCATTAAAAAAACGACCACCACCGGGAATAGCGTGCTTGAACAACATATTCAATTCGTGTTTCAGAATCGGGTATTTCCCTCATAAATGGAAACACAATCATCATCCCCATAGCAAAGCCAAACAAAACTCCGTCAAACCCCGAGAGTTACCGCCCAATCAGCTTGATAATTCTTTCCAAAATATTCGAGAAAACCATACTGAAAAGACTGAAAAACCATCTATATTCAACCAATGCACCAAGTTACAGTTCGAATTTACAGAATGAATATCAACGCCAACTATTAAGAATTTCAGAGCTCATTTATTCCGCTTTTCAAAAAAAAAATCATATCATAGCTATATTTGTTGATATTACACAAGCTTTTGACTGACCTTGGAACCGCTGCTACTTGCCGCTGACCTACGCACACTTAATAAAATCACGATCGCGCAATTTTTCCGGTGACACAGCGATATTTACTTCTGGCACAACCATCACTGAGTTAAGAGCGCGCTTACGGTTGTTATTTTTTTTAAATATGATAGGCAGCTGGGCTGCTAAACTTAAAATCCAACTAAACCCTAACAAAACCGTTGTTAACATATTTACTTTAAGACCTTACTCTCCCCCACTCCCTCACACTCTAAATAACAAATCGATAGAATGGTACCCCCTTAAAAAGGTAGACCTGTAAAATATTTAGGCTTACACCTTGATACCAAGTTAACTTGCGGAAAACATATAAATGTAAAAATGACCCAGATAAAATAAAACTGGCACAACTACGACCATTAATTTACAGAAACAGTCCAATAATTATAAATAAGCCATAACAATTTACAAGACTATTTTAAAAACATTAATGTTGTACGTCAGCTCAATTTGAATCAATTCTGCTAAAACTAACATTCATAAACTACAAGTCCTTCAAAATAAATTCTTAATAGTTACTCATGCCCCTTGGTATATAACTAACTATCAACTCCACAACGAATTTAATTTGGAACCAATTGAACAATACATCACATATCTAGCCACCAACTTTTATCATAACCTACCTCAAATCCCAGCCCTATCATTTTTCAAACTCGCCAAACACCCCAATTACCAAACACGAATCAAAAATAAATATCACATATTCCTAAAAACATTGCACATTCAGATCCAGACTGAGAACTCGAAAAGAGATTTTCTTCCCCTTCTAATAGCATGTAAGTTTATATTTAAGTTTAGCATACAAGTCTGTAAATACATATGTATTTACTGAGGTATGTAAATTCTTCAAAAATTAATAAATAAAAAAAGTCTGTGTCAAAGTGTCTTAATTAAACGATTTGGCTTCTTTTATGAATTCTGATTGGTAGGTGCAGTGTTTTAATTGCACGGGTGTTATTAACATGAGATAATCAACGATTTTTCATGGAATTAATGAGCATATATAGTTGACTAAACGAAAAATAAAAAAATTAAATAATGAATAAAAATTTTACTCGAAGTGATCTCGTAGGATTGAGAGACGTCTCAATTGCCACACTAATTGGGGAAAGGGCGCGAGGAAGCCTTGGATAGATGTTAGGGAATATAATTGTTATTTCATAATATGAATTGTACGATAATTTGTATCAGAACATAAAAGAGTTGAAGTGAAAAATACTTAATTTAAAAATCAAAAATAACATTGAAAAGCATCTTCCAAATACATCGTTGTACAGAAGACGTAACGCTGTAATTTCCTTCAGTCCTTAAGAACATTTTTCGATTCAAAGATTTTGATTATTCGAACAGATTTCGATAAATTTATCGTCCTTAACGAAAGAACCCTAGAAATATCTACTTTAAGATACATTAATAGAAATTTTTCAAGATATATTTATGATTTTGATCAATATCTAACATAATTTTAAAATCCACAATTTTAATTAAATATCAACATTAAATTTCATTCCTTTAATTTATTTTATAATAAAACTGATAGTAATTATCACAATAAGATATAGCTATGTGTTGTTTTAAATAAAGTAATTGCAGTGTATACCCCGATAGCTAACTACATTTTCGTTTAGAAAACAACCGGTGTTACAGATTATTATTGCGATGTGTCCAGGATTAATTGTCTTGAGGAAGAAGTTTAAATTAACAAGTACGTCTTCGTGAACAATTATTTGCTTAATTACTTAACCGTTGAGGAAACAATTGCTTAGAAAGAGTTGTGGCATTAACATTTCATAAAAGATTTAGTTCATAGCTGTAATGCCGAAATTGTGACAAAGCAATGTTCAATAAATCGATTTTTGAATCGTTTAGGAAAATGAATGACCTGTAAACCGCAATGTTTAAGTGAATGCAGAACCCACCTGCTACAATTCCGTTCGTGTGCAAAGGAGGATACCCGCAGCAGAACGGAGGGGAGCTCCCGATTCCTTGAATGCGCGCGCGCGGCGTCCAGCCCTCCGCCGCCCCCGCGAGCCTCTAATTCCCCGCGGTGGCTGCGCGAAAGCGCGCTGCACAAAAAGAACAATTAAAGCAGGAGCAAAAAGGAGAGGGGAAAAAAGGAACACGCAGCTCATGTCGGTCAATATCCCGCGTGCGTCACCGCTCCAAGCACGCCGCAGTCTGCGGCCGGGAAGAGCTCATCAAACATGGCGGTCGCCGCCACCGCCGCCGTCACCATCACAAAGGGTGGGTAGCGGCGCGAGGTGGGGACGGGGGCGAGAGGGTGTTCGCGGCGGCAGCGGCGGGGATGACGACGAACGCGGATGGTCCGTGCGACCGAATCCAAAGCGAAGAGATAGAACCCGGCACGGACGATCAATTTGCTTAATTTTCCAACCTCCCTAACGACCGCTGATACCTATCAAATATTAGTTGATCACCTTGGGGCTTAAAATTACAAGTGGTGGCGTCGCCGAATTGGTCGGCCCAATATTCGTTGCTTTCATGGCTCGCTGTTTTCCCACACGTCCGCTCAACTCAGTTCACGCTTCCTTCCTACTCCTCCTCCGCATGCTCCATCTCCCGCTTTCCTCGTTTGGGTATGGCGGCCGTCCCCCTTTCGCCTGCCACTCGCCCCCGCCTAAGCTCATTGTGCCCCCCTCAAACTGCGTGACGTCAAACGGGTGCTGTATTGCCAATAATAGTGGCGCATTAAGCATTAATTCTGCCCCGACCCCCGATCCCCGGCCCCCGCCTCGCCCAGTCCCGCAAGCACCAAGACCGCGGCTGCGGGTCGTTCACGCCCGATCGAGCAGCGTGAAACGCCACGCCGCGCCACGTCGCGCCGCGCCGCGCCGCGCCGCGCCGCCGTGCGCCTGGTTGACGATTGGCCGCCGCCGCTTGCCGGGCCTCCCTCTGGTTTGCTGTTTTATCCCTTTATGTGTCACAAACCCGGCGCGCAGCTGCTGGGAGAAGCACGTGCCAGAGTGTTACTTCCACAGTAATTCGCGATGGCGTAAATTTCCAAATGGATCCTGCACTCGAAGTCAATGTTATTCAGTATTCCGTTTACAATGTTTCCCTACGTTTCCATTTCAAACGATTTGAATAGTTTTTGCTTATGAGCAGGTTCACAAGAAATAGGTTGTTTCATATAGTAGGTACCAAGAAACAATGATTTTGGGTTTTCTTTTCCTGTATTAGGGAGACAAAGATGAAAACCACTCTCTATGGAAATAATACAATGTAGATTCGAAAACCAGGAAAAATGAATTTTGTAAGAGAAGAATACCTAAAATGCAAGAAAATCAAATTATATGTTAGCTCGGTTTTACGTATGATTGACACAATGTAATACAAACTCGTAAAAAAAACGTTATCTTTAAGTAAAAGGCTATCACCGTCTCATGCTTTAAGAATTTTTCCCTCCTGCATTCTCGTGCATTAAAATGATAATGCCAATGGTGTAAAACAGCAGATAATCGGAACATTTCTCCGTGATCCAAAAACGAATTCTAATTTATTAAAGTTCACAGTCTCATCGCTCAACAACCCTTTGAATATCTGACTGAATGAACCGACACCCATTAGAATACAATAAAACCTAAAGCAGTTAAGCACGAATTTACGAATCCCATTCGGAGTCATCGAATTCTAGAGAAGTTGGACCCGAATTTATGAATCGTAAGATTTTTGGTTTTCCCCGATTCACTGGATTTAGTGATTATCCATTGATTGGTTTCTTCTTGATTTTCTCTTCCAATTCCTTTAGTGCTTTATGATTTATGCAAATGTGTTCAAGGAACAAAACTCATTTTCAACATAATATCACAAAAGCAATTTAGTTGTTATGGCTACATAAAATAATAATAATAATAATAATAACAATAATAATAATAATAATAATAATAATAATAATAATAATAATAATAATAATAGCCGAACCGATGACCGAAATCGTTAAGGCAGTATTGCAGTAGCGGTCTCGGACCAGAGGATCGCGGGTTCGGGTCCCGCCTCGAGTATGGTGTGTTGTGTTTGTCTCTCTATGTTTGTGTATGTATATTTCATCATCTATCATCATCATAACTTCACGCCATTCCCCAGGGTTAACAACCCTGCGGTTTAAAATGGAATATACATTAAATTGCATGATTCCTCTCCCCCCTATGAAAAGTAATCTGCACCTAGCCCGAAATTTCAGTCTGACTTCCGGTAGTATCGCGTTGTCCAATGATGGCCGATTCGCAGAAATAATAATAATAATAATAATAATAATAATAATAATAATAACAATAACAATAATAAAAAAATAATAATAACAATAATAATAATAATAATAATAATAATAATAATAATAATAATAATAATAATAATAATAATAATAATAATAATAATAATAATAATAATTCTTGCCCACAAAAATGCGTCCTTTTGATCATAACTCTATATAAACAATAATTTGTTTCTTAAAATCATTTAGATGAATGAAACTTGATTGTTTAAGAAAAAACAAATATTTACTCAACATCGATTTCTCTTCACTATAAGCCTTTTCTATCGCAGAGAAAAAGTTGAAAGCAGCTTAGGGAAGCTCCATTTATTCAAACAATTCCAACCGCAACCCAATTTCTCGTAGCTGTTTGCAGAGAATTGTATTACGTGGAGTACGCGAAAAGAACTCCCGCGGGGGCGGCATTCCGAACAAACACAGTCTCCCTAAATAATTCCGCAACACATTCTAATAACTTGTTTGGAAGTTCCTTGCGCAATTTCTCGTTCTATCAACAAGCGAAGGGAGGAGAGCGCGGAAATAAAACGTTCGAGCGCCGCGCTTGTGCCACTTTTTGCGTTTCGTTGAGGGAACGCGTCCACGGCCGCGGCGCTAGCACTGCGGGGCGGTGCCCATCGGAACGACTCGACAGCGGCGTTAGCAAAGGAGAATGGATCACGACAGCCGTTTACCTTTCAGGTGGTCCGAGATTTCTTGATTGGTTACTTGATTGATATGACGGGCACGTCAACTGCTATGGTCATTAGTCGGTTATTGTCGTGAATGATTTATCTCGGGAGGTGGCGCTGTTTCTCGCCCCCTGGATGGTAAAGTTCGGTGCCGACCACGTCGGTTCGCTGGGGATTTCCCATCAAGTATTTCTCCCCGCGCGGCAATCGCCTCAGCCCGGACAAGCTCTAGTTCCGGAATAGTTTCCCGTCATGTGTGGTAGTGTAGTTTACGTGAGTGGAAGTGGAAGTAAGGGGTGAGGGTAGGACGAGGCAGAGGAAAGAGTATTTACTATAATTTAACTCGCGATCACCGCCATTTTGTAATGTTCAAGGTGAATTGTCCCGCCTCCCTGAAATAAAGCTAAAGCGGATTGGTCAGCTCGATCCCGCAGGGCGGGGCAGGGGTCGGAAAACTCTGGTAAAGTTCGGCTCAGGACATCACCCATTTTTTGTGCAAGCGACGGTACATCTCAAACGCCAAAATGTTCTAATTGGAAAGGCGAACATAAACTGGTTCAAGATGGCCAGTTTATCAAATTTAATAATTATAGGAAGCCTTAGTTTTACCTATTTGGTATTCCACGCAAAGCCGTTGACACTATTAATCGCATTAGACGCAACAATACATCTCATAACAGCAGTTTATAGAGATATAGAATTGTCAGTAGTGAAATTTGTGAATGTGGTGGATCTTAATCTATTAAGCATGTCTTTTGGCAATGCAATTTATTTGATACTGAAAGGAAATAAACGTAATTTAGATTGCGAATGGGCCTTTTTCTACTTGTTTATTGCTATCGGTTTTGGAGAAAATTATTTTCCCAATTATTGAAAATTTTATTTTAAAGATTAACAAAAGAATTATATCATTATTACTTATATTTTATTTGTAAGCACGTTTTTCTTCGTTTTTCATATCTTACTATTCATTGTTTCATTTATTTATTTCTTCATTTTCACAATTGGCATGTTCTTTTATATTCTATCATTGATTGTGATGGATTTGGATGATAATTGATCAATGTGTTTTGGCTCTGTAAACATATGTGTTTTACTGCCCATAAAATACTCGATGTTACAACTATGTGTATGCATCATAGGGGCTGTGACACATTTTCATGTTAAATTCCCTATTACGACGTGCTGATCAGCTATTAGCGTTTCGCGGTTGCAAAGGCACACCACACAGATTATATTCGACACGAAATTCGTAATACAGCTTCTCTCTGCTAAATATGACTAAAAGGGATACGTTTATGTAATTTAATATACAACAGGAGAAGTAGGATTGTTCACCTCATTTTAAGAAAAAAAATAATATTGTCCATTAAAATTTAATAATGTCGTGAGCAGGGAACGGATTCCCAATTCTGTACCACCTTTAGTTACTTTCTCGTATACGTACTATATACGGGGTAATATACGCAGTATAGAGAAAATTTGTAATGCTGCGCCAAAAAACGTGGGACTTTCGGTGAAAAAAAATTCATTGTCGGGCTCTGCTAACGAAAAAGTGCATAAAATTAATTGCTAAATTAAGAGAAAAACATCCTCTTACACGTGGTGTTGCCAGAATCCCTGTTTTGTGCGTCCTTGATGCCGAGCAAACAACTGCAAGCAAAACGACCCTCCGTCCGTTTCTCTGTCCGTCCGTCTGTGAACACTACTAGCGCCTAAACCATTCGAACGATCTTTTCCAAATTGATGAATCCCTGGTCGATCTGGCGCTAGTTAAAGCTTTGAAAATTTAAAAAACATCCTTTAAAATTTGGGGGCATTTTACATAAAGCCCCACGGACATTTTCAAACTTTAAAAGTTTGAAAGAAAACTTACCAAATGAAAAATCTGTCTTCAATTTTGTAGTTGTAAGAAGACGCCGAAAAAAATTCAAACTTTTGCAATTTTCGAAAATTCAGAGTTAACCATGAAAATCGGACTTATGTCACCTTTATAAGTATATTTTACTCTATTCTTACAAGAAATATAAAGAAAAAATTTGGAGCAGTTTTTGAGAAAATTTTGAAAATGTCATGTAAAGTAGCCCCAAATTTCGAAGAAAGTTTTTCAAAATCGCAACGCCTCGAATCGAGCCAGATTGACCGGGGAATATCCATTTTGAAAAATATCATTCGTGTGGTTTAGAGGCTAGTGGTGTTCACGACGGACAGATGGATGGACTGACAGTCAGGCAGACGGACAGACAGACGGACGGATGGACAGACGGACGGACGGACAGCAGACGGAGGGACCGACGGGCGGACCGACGGACGGATCGACAGACGGACAGGGCTGTCAGGGCCCGGCATTGAATTTTTTGTGCCGAAAATTCGCCGTTTTTTCGCGCAGCATTCCTTTCATAGCATAACTTTCCGTTCCAGCATAACTTTCTCAATACTAAGTATATTACTCCGTCAAGTGCGTACGTATACGAAAAAGTAAAACCGGCAGTAGAATTTACCTAAAGAATTTCAATACTCTCTCTCTCCTTCTCTCTCTCCCTCTCTCTCCCTCTCTCTCTCCCTCTCTCTCTCCCTCTCTCTCCCTCTCTCTCCCTCTCTATCTCTTTCTCTCCCTCTCTCTGGATTACGTATAAGAGCAAATAACGTAAATAAAAGTTTAAATTTTTTAACAAAGCATTCAATAAAAATACATTCCTCCGAACTTTTGAATGTTTGCATAAACTTAGGCATACTCGTGCTTGTGACTGCATAATTGCGAAACGCAGAGTAAATGAGAGGAATTCATTTTATAGAATATTTATTGTTTTAAATATTATAGGTTGGAAACAATACCAATGTCACATTTAAACATATTTTGATTCAAATAAACCCTTTACACATATTAAATTATTTCAAGGGAAATTACTATTAAAATTTATGGCATATTTCCTTTTTAAATGCATTTTTTAAACACATACGTCTTTGACATTTTTATTGATATTTGGCTAATAAATCTGGAATATCGTTCTAATGTTATTTGTGTATCGATAGGAATCGAATAGTTAAAGAAAATATAGTATGTTTCTTTACGATTTAATTCGAAACGAACAATCTAATTTTCCATCAAACTTCTGGGAGAAAAAATCACGTTTTCTTTAAAACAAGCTTAGTGAACCGCATTAGTTCAATGCACTACTTAAAGGTCTAGACTGCGAGGAAGTAAGGATAGCAGTTCTCCCGGCATCTAGCCGAATTCGCAATTAAGTCCCAGAAGGTGGCTCCTGAAGGAAACAGCCCCACCTAATTACTACCTGGCGGGAGCAATTGCGCTGGCCAGCGTCAGCACTTCTGCTCCACCCGTCCTGTCCGACTCACTCCCCACTCCCCTCCACCCCTTGCCTCCTGGAAGCAACACCCGTTAAACCACTCAGTCATGAATTTTCTATGACAGAGCGTGCGTTTAATCCGCTACCTCTTTGTTCTGCCTCTCATGAATCTTAATTAAAAGGCCGGCCATGTTTAGTTAGCGATGAAACAGCCGCGACCAAGACAATGAGCAGCAGGAGTGACGGCAATGGTGTCGGTGGCCACGGCGCCCGAAGTCCCGCGGCGCCGCGCCACGCCGCGACGTTCGCAAAGGCTGCAGGTGTGCTCCCGCGACGCCCAAGCGGCTGTGTAAAGATGCTGCTAGGTGGTACGATGTGACGGGACTAAAACCCGGCTTGCAGCCTAGAGCACATTCAAATGGAAACGTCTGGCACTGTATAAGGAGGGTTTAGAAATGTTCCTATGGTACGTGAAGACTTCTAAAAACTAGAGGTGCTAAAGAATGACACACTCTTTCTCTATAGTAAAGTTTTCTAATTTCCTTGATGTGGATTGACTTTACGGTCTAGTCCCATTCTCTTGCCAGCTGCCACCTACCGCTGCCCAAAGTACTTTTTTTTAAATTTTTCAGTTACCTAATAATAAAACCGAAATATTACTTTAAGAATATTAAAGAAGACTACAACCTCGTCATAAATGGCAATCTTCCTTGAAATTTCGTTTTTAACAAAATGGCGTTTAAGCGTAACTGTAAATGCGAAATTTGAAGCTATTTTTCACATGAATCTATTGAGTTTTCGAAAAACTTCAATTAAAGTAATTTGAGGAACTTTAACTCGCAAATGCAATAGTGCTTCAGCAAAAAATGTTTCAATTTTTTTGAATAACCTGTCATGTTAATGTTTACATATCGACAATTTTTTCTTGTGCTTTAAATAATGTCGTATAGTATTTCCCGAAAACACAAAAGTTTTTTGTGAAAATGGGCACAAATTTCTGCATTTTGAGAAACGCTCAAATGACATTTTCCCAAAAATGGTTCAATATTTTTTCTTCAAACTTTTCCAACGGATAATGCTAATTACACTCTTTAATACGACTGAGAGTTCATTTTGGTGTATTCTTTTGTTTTTTAAGAACATACAGAAATAATATTTTTGTAAATATTTCTCACGCCGTTAATATGCACATTTCCATCGACTTGTATACATTTTTGCATTTGTAACTAAAAGCGCTTTAAATGACTTCAAATGTAGTTTTGGAAATTCAATAGATTCCTGTCAAAAGAGCTTCTAACTTCGCACTTACAGTAACGTAACGCCATTTTCTGAAAAACGACTGTAAATTATTGAAAGTAAGCTGAAATGTTGGACGATGATTTACACTTCTTTAGTATTTTTAAAGTAATATTTCGTTTCTACTACAATGAAACCGAAAACTTGGGAAAATTTCACAAAATGTAATTTGGACGGCGATAGATTGGGGCAAGACCGTAAACGAGTCCAAAGAAGTTAGAACACTTTACTAGGAGAAATTCTGGGCCATTCTCTAGCAACACTAACTACCTTCCCGAATACATATGTATACACGGGGTATATACGTAGAATAGAGATGTAATGCAGCGGAAAATCGATTTCGAGATTTCAACGGAAATACACGTTTTGGGATCCCCTGATACCCAGAAAGTGTCTTTTTTCAAAACGTCCGTTGCTTCGTTCGTCCGTCTGCCTGTCAATCCGTCTGTGAACACTACTAGCCCCTAAACCACACCAGCGATCTTCTTCAAATTGAAGAAACTCCTGTTCATCTCGTTCTAGTTGAAGCTATAAGATTTAGAAAAACTTTCTTTAAAATTTGGGGATACTTTACATGAAGCACACTTATAAATGTGTCATAAGTCCGATTTTCACGGTTAACTCTTGAATTTTTGAAAATTGCAAATGTTTGAATTTTTGCGACGTCTTCCTGCTACTACAAAATTGAAGTAGCGACTTGTCTTTCAATTTAAATATGTACTCCATAATTAGTTCTTTCATTAAAGTCGCGTACATATTTTTCAAAATTTTAGTAGTTTCAATTTTGCGTGCAATATTTGCATTTTTAAAAAATTACAAAAACAAGATTTTCTTAACAACTGCTCCAATTTTCTTTCGTTGAACTTTTAGTAGGGACTCTATAAATGCACTGTAAATAATGACATAAACGCCATATTGCTCAATTCTTTTGTTTTTAAAAAAATACAAAAATGTATTTTATTTTACTTGTTTATCACATCGTTATTATTTACATTAGCGTCAATTTGTTAATATTATTGCATTCATGAATACATGTGCTTTAAATAATGTTACATAAAATTTCTCGAATACTCAACAGTTTTCTGTGAAAATCAGCTCAAAATTCCGCATTTTTAGAAACGCTCAAACGCGATTTTCTCGAAAACGGCTCCAGTTTTGTTTTAACGCGCTAAATGCACGTTTGAAGTGACATAGTTCATTTTGCTGTGTTTTTTTCAAAAATTACACAAATATTTGTTGTTTTTTTAAATAACTCTCACGCCGTTAATATGCACATTTTCAGGTACTTGTAAACACTATTGGCATTTGTGAGTTAAAGTGTCTCAAATAATTTTAAATGAAGTTTTCCGAAAAAAAAATTAGAAAAAGAGCTTCAAATTTCTTATTAACAGTAACGCTTACACGTCACTTTTTTTTTAAAAAAAGGTTCCAAATTTTTCAATGAAAATTGCCATTTATTACGAGTTTTATTCTTCTTTCATATTTTAAAAGAATAGTTTGGTTCTACTTTTAGGAAATCAAAAAATTGAGAAAATGTAAAAAAAATGTACTTTAGGCGGTGATAAATGGCAGCTGGCAAGAGGATGGGGCAAGTCCGTAAAGTCAGTCCACGCCGAGGAAATTAGAAAACCTTACTACAAGAAAGTCTGAGTCACTCTGTTGCAACTCTAGTGTATAGAAGTCTTCGCGTCTACATTCTGTAGAACAATTAGTTTTCACAAAAAATCTTGCTTTGGTTGGCCACTGATACTATAAATTGTAGTTATCTTGCTTTTCTGTGTAGTAAAATACTTTTTTAAAAACTTACTTTACTTTTAGTATTTATAACATTGAATTCACATCAAAGTTGAAATTGTGTGATTGTATGATGTTATCCTTGCTTGTCTCCCTATGTACTGCAAATACTAATCTCTGTGTTATTTAATGACGTTGATTTGTTTTGAAAATAGGTAAGAAATGGTAATATGTCAGGCTGTCGAAATAATTACAGGTTTTTATCGCACACGCTTCGTTTGGTATGGAGTCTTTCAAGTTCAGTTTAAGTGAAAGACGGAAATTGCAATATAATATTACGTAACCGTTACCAATAATTCTAGAAAACAAGTATGGTTTTATCATTACTAATTTCTTCATAAAATAATACTGTGGTGTTTTTCATACTGCATATCATAGTATAATTTTGGAGTTGTAGGAGCACATCTTTATTAGCACAATTTCTTAATAGTTAAGAGCACCAGTGCGCTAGTGAGTGTGCTGTGCCAACTGAATTACTTTCAGTTCAAATAACCTTGTTGGTTTAATTTTTTGTTTGTAATATAAGTATGAATCGGTTCTTTAAGGTAAAGAAAAAGAGAAACATTGATGCTAATAGTTATTTTCATATTTATTCGGCAAAGGTGGTGTTTTTATTAATGGGCGAATTGAATTTTTTGGCCGTGGGCGTAGGTCGAGGCAAAAAACGACAATCGAGTTATATGAATCAATCAAATTACATTCACGCAATAAATTTAGTTATAGCATTTACAAAATTAAGCAAGACACGTACGAGTTGTTATGGAGATATGAATGACTAGATGTTCGCAAAAATAATATTAATTAAAGTTACAGTTATAAACAGTTCTATAATTACTACAGTACTATTAATATTAATTAAAGTTACAGTTATTACAGTAAAAATGTAAGAATAGAAGATTGTAAATACTTGTTATTATTTTTAAAATACTTAAGATAAACTAGTAAAGATTAAAACATCTCACATACCTGTGATTGAAATATACAACTTGTTTTACGTATGAGTAAAATATTAATAAAACAGTATAATATATAAACAATATGTCTTAAGTATAATAATAAACAATATGTCTATTATTTAATATATTCTAGTACAAGCCATTAAAGTTTCGAATTATCTACACAAACTGTCATAACCGAGACCCCCTCCCCCAGATACCCCCTCTCTTTGCAATGAACAATATCGTCGTTCTCTGTGTAAGTCAGAATGGCAGCGTTTGAGTCTTGTCTGGCGTCGTCTATCGATTAAAGTCACTACATTCTCTGGCACTGTCGTGCTTCGCGTGACTCCCAAAGGGAAGAAAAGGGACATCGAATACAAAATGGGAGAATTTTACATGCAGATTTCCTAGAAGCTGACGGATTCTACGTAGAACGGCAAATTAATATTTTATACGCAACGAATGAACCTGCAATTAGGAAGGCGCTGAAGACTCGAAGAAGGGAAAGAAACACATTAAACTCAAGCAAAAAATAGTCTTGTACATGTCCGGAGAATTTTAACCCTGGCATTATTTAGTAACAAAATAAGACAGACAGAAAAAAATGATTACATTTAATTCTTAAGAAGAATCTTTTGAACAAGAAAATAACTTTATTTAATATAATATCTCCATGTCTTCAGGGCCACCTGAGATACTGCGTGAACTACTTCTTACATTTCGTATTCAAATAATCGCTTCTCAGAAGTAAGTATAATAAATTTATTCAAATGGGATTAATTATAACGAAAATACATTTTATGAATTTTCCTTTCTCGTATCGTGTGCACATTTAAAATAGTGTGACTGATTCAATTCATTTGTTAATGTTGTTCGTATTGAAATGAGTCGTATTATTCATATTTCGACCATATTTCACGTTAAGACAATACAACTAAAGACACGACGTGCTGTAATAGAAAATCACAGGTTGGCAATGTTTGATGACATTGAGACTGACAACCTGAGATCAACCTGAAAATCAATAAGCAGAAAGGAAATATACGTTCTTGAGTTAGAACGTGAAGTTGAATAGATCGCTGTAATAAGAGTGATGTAATTAAATTGAGTGTTTGATGTAACAGATGCAATGTCGTATTTGTGGTATATGACAATACTATGAAAAATGTAATGGACAAAATCTTTTGGGAGAGCGGACACAGTCAAATGTGGACATAAAGGTAGGACTTACGTTATTTGAAAGGTGAAGAAATACACAGGTATCGTTATTTAAAATTGTGAAGTTAACTAAATGTTTCGTTATTATTTCCAACTAAAAATATTGTGTAATTTCTTTTATTACGTATAAATGTTATCTTTTATTTTGAATTTAAAGGAAAGTTACCTTGTTTAAATCAAAAGTGTGTATCATAATATGATTGGCCCTGAAAACATATTAAATGGATATTTTTATTTTACCCTATTAAGTAGATTTATTATATTTCTGATTAATAGAAAATGTAACAATCATCCCAATATGCAATACATTTAATGAGAAGCTGAAATTATATAGCTGAACATTAATGCGCAACATAAGTATTGCGTATGCGTATTGCGATGCACTGTGAGTTGCGTGCGTAATACTACGAAAGCATTTACGCGTGTGTGACTGGTCGCCTTTCGTGGTTGAGTGCCTGCAAGTTTCTGAGCGTATGGAAATTTTAAGAATGCATCCCGTATGGAGATCAATATCACCTAAATCATTTCACCGCCTTTGAGAACCGCCAAGATGTCAACTGCTATTTCACATTGAAAATCATCAAGATAATTCTTCTGTGTTAATTATACAATCATTGCAAGAAGACAAGTGGTCTATACACTGCGTCAGTTGTAATAAATTTAGATAATCTTAAGCATTAAAGTTTATAACGTTTTGATGTTTGTCACAGAAAAGTTGAGGGGAAAGTAGAAAAATATCTCAACGTACTCAGTTTGACTACGGAAAAATAGAAAAAAACTATAAGCATTTAGTGTTGGCGTAGAGTATTTTCAATCCAGTCTGCGTTCTCTCCTTACAGAATTATAATTACTATTCACAGTAATTTAATTTCTTAATTTGCTAATTTTTATGCTCACTCCCACCACTTTCAAATCTATTTTATTACTGCATTTGCCTTAATGTTAAATATTTTTATAAGTTTTACAAATAATTTACCGGAAGAAACTGAGTCTTAATTATCTTGTCTTGATTTTTCTCAAGTAAATACGACTCTGATGCATAACATTAGTTAAAGAAACTAGCAACCGTTACCAAGAAAGGGCTTTCAACTCTTAATAATTTTCCTTCACTTTATCTGAAAAACCAATTCATCCACTCAGAGCAATGGTACAGTACTGGAAACATAAATTGATCGCGGCCGTCTGCGGCTAAGTTCAGCTTTTGCACGGCTTGGACAGCCCTTGTCATGACGAAACGTCGCAGGCGGAGCCTCACAAACCATCGTAGCCAATCTCAACGCAGGGGGGAGTGCCCTAACAAAATTACGTCGTACAAAATGGCAGGCGCCGCCAGTTCAGATGTGGAAGTATTTTCAAATGAAAAATACATGAAAGAAACACTTTAATGAACATGAAAGTAAATTCATTGAAATATATATGAACTCATAGCACTTAACCACTGTTAACACAATTTTTTTAAAGAAATTACATTGATATCAGATAAAATAACACTAATTTTAGAACAATTACGTTCTTATAGATATTTAAATTCCAATATTCTTGTCCAAACGCAATTTATGAACTTTATCAAATGACCAGTTTACTACAGAATTTTGCGATAAGAAAAACGATTATAATTGCATATTTTCAATTGTTCATATGTATATTACATTTGCAAAAATGCAAAATACTGTCTTTCTCGAATCGTTAGGACTTCTAGGGAACCATTTCAATAAAAGAAAGTAAAATTCAAAGACCACCTGTATATTTATCATTAAAGTAACAATTAAACTAGGTATTAAGCAATTAATTTGCATCACATGTCAAAATTGTTATTTTGCTATCATCAAATCATGGACAATTTGGGGACACTCCCCGGCAGGAATAGCGCACATTTCGGAATTGTTTATAAAATTGTTAATTGTTGCAAAATTGTTAATTCGCAGTTTTTGGTTCTGGAACATCAGAAAACCCTTCCCACTTTAGAATGGCAAAATTTGGAAATTGTTTATAAATTTTTAAATTTTACAAAAAAACGTATTGCTTTTTTAAAATTGCCTTTAAACGAGATGTAAAATTCCGCAATCCGATTAGCGCTTCCTTTCGTTTTCGAGATACGTAAGTGTTTATAAGAAATTAGCATGTCATGGCAACTACTTTTTTTGGAGTTCCCACGTGAAGTTTTTCTATAAGCCGTTTTGCAACGGCTCGCATAGTTTCTCCGGCAAATACATTTGAAGTTCCTAACGGGGTGGAGGGGACAAGCGTCCACAACGCTTGCATTAATTGCCACGAAAATTATTGCTGGTTAGATATTCCTGGTTTTCCGCTCCCTAATTTTTCATTTTATTCTAAATACTTTAAGTTCCATTTGTTTAACAATTACAGCATAAATTTTAAAATACTACTCGAGTCGGCTACCGAACAATCTTCAACTTGGGAGCAAGAAAGAGTCATCAATTGGCTTCAAGAAATACCCCCCGGTGAAAATTGCGTCCTTCCTCCACACGTTTCAAGGCGAAATAGGCTGAGCTTGTAAGCGTAAATCGTTACACTCTCTTTCCCTCGACAAAGCCTTTATCCACCTTCTTAGGAAGCCAATTCTTTACATATAAAATTGTGGAAAATTTTTCAAATTAAATATACAAGAAAACAATAATTTTGCATTAATTGTCTTGACGTATAAATATAGACATTAAAGCTTCCGGCTCCTCAGTATTCACACGTTCCAAATAAGAAATACATTGTTATAACATTCACAATTTCATTCTAACCAGTAAGTCTGCTGCCTTTAGAAGCATATAGCATCATCATGGAATATGCGAAAATGTAATAATACTATTATAATATTGTATTGGCATATGTTTATTTATGGACATTTGTAATTGAAGGAATGTGAACTTACGTATGCAGTTAAGTAAATTTCAATGAAGGTGCAAAGTTTACAAATAAACATGTTTTTAAAATTCAATTATTCCAAGTTCAGAACAATTCATAGACGCATTCTTTTCCATTCGACACTAACACGCCAATGATTTTTGACACTACCCTCTGAATCGAAGTGGATTGTTTGAGGTCATCGCTTATCGCGTCAAAATCATGGAAGTTTACACGTCTTCGAAATACGTATACGCTGAGGTCATCTTCATGAAACACAGAAAATCTCATATGAAAGAATCAGTCGTCATTTCAACAATGAAGCTACTACGACATAATAATCATAATATCCTCAATTTCGTTTACTTATTGTGTTCTTTCGAGCGTGCTCCGTGTCTCTGAGTAGCAAACATTAACATAATCGTTAAAATTAAAAGTAACTATTTAGGATGAAAATTTAGGATGAAGAAGTTCACATATCTTTATAATTGTTTGTAGAAGGTCATATCAGGTTAGTATTATTGTCAATAAAAATGTAGTTTTATTTAATTTGAAATAATTGCTTTGATATTTTGGGGTTTAATTAAGAAAATATAGCTACCCGAAGTTGACGCTATGAAAAGTAAACATTTCGAGGTTTCCACTACGAGACGTATTTAGTCATCCCTATTCATTCGCTTAGTATACAGCAATCGCTTTCATTTATCATCGATCAAGTTACATAGGGTTTCTAATGTTTATATGATACCGGGTGTCCCACCAAATATGAACCACCCCCATAACTTCTAAACAGTTCAGGGTATCGAGTTGCAGTTTTCGCTGAACAATGCAAAATCTGGGGCAGGTAACATGCTGGTAGAGGAATTCTCTATAATAGTTTTAGTTTTCGAGAAATTTAATCATCTTTAATTTTTTAAATTGAACAATATATTTTTTAATCGGCAATGGATAGATCATGAACATTGGAATAAAATGATGTATCATATGTTAGAATTTTAAGAGTAATTTGAGTATAAAATTAGATTTTTTGGCATCAGATTTTCAAGTAAACGGGTAGCCTTTGCAACAGTTGCCGTTTTGGAAAGTTGGCCTTCGCGACGTTGATACTGTTTTGTGAAGAGAGGAGTGTGAGAGGGATAGCCGTGTAGGATGAAGGTGTAATTGCAGCAATTCATGATCTTGACATGTAAAACATATGAACAAACATCAATTTTAACGATCTGAATTATAATTTTTTCCCAGTTGTTCATCTGAGTTGAACTTTTCTTCTTCTGAAATTCCAAATCAACGATAATCGAAAAGAACGAAATAAAAAAATATTGTAGCGAAAATAATAATAATAATAATAATAATAATAATAATAATAATAATAATAATAATAAAGGTCATTTCTAAATTTACAAAAATCTAACTCAGTGCAGAAGCAAGCCATCATTTTAATATATGGGAAGCGAATGATTTCTTAAAGATTTTCATTGTAATATCTTGATTAATTCATCAAATAATAGATAGGTAGATATTTTCTCTTATTATTCACGGTAACTAAACTTCCTATTTAAACACGTACTACCAGAAGAACAAAGTAATAAAAAACTTGAAATACTCTTGACAGTTCTATCAGTGTAAATTTACCAAACTTAAAAAAAATGCATATCTGCATTCGCTACTGCACATATTGATTAGAGTTTCTCATTTCATAGCGCCAAGTGCTGCCTCAAACATGAAAATGCAGAAGACGGAAGTGTACCGTCTTCTTTTCCATTCAAGAACAGCAGTCGTTTGGTTGCAAAGTGGACGAATGATCATTTTAATTAAAAATGACATTTACCAACGAAGAGACGCTGGTTGGCTTCTTGTTCAGTTTGAAAAGGGTATTTATTATTATTAACATCTTTACGCTACCATTTTTTATATCGTTCTTTGGAACGATCAATGTTTTTAAATTTTAGTAGAAGGCAAGTTAAATCCAAATAAATAAAGGGAAATAATTTCCCATTCTGATTGTTAAAATTGGTATGCCTTAGTGTGATGTCTGTGCCATCACCAAGAATTGCTGTAGTTATGCCTCTTATCCCCCTCTGCCACCCCTCTCAGTCAAGACGCAACAGTCTAGACGCCGTGATGGCCACTTTCCCCAAAACCGAGAGTTGCAAGGGCTGCTACACGGTTACCCGTTTAATTCAAAATCACATGTCAGAAAGCCTAATTTTATACTCAAGTTACTACCAAAATATTAGCATATGATACTTCATTTTAATCCTCTTTTCATGGTCTATCCATTGCTGGTGATAAAAATATATAGTTCTATTTAAAAAATCGAAGATGATTAAATTTCTCGAAAATTAAAAATACAGACAATTTCTCTACGGCTTGTTACTTGCCCCATGATTCCGCATTGTTTAGCAAAACCTGCATTTCGCAAAACCACATTTCGTTATCATGAACGGTTTAGAAGTTGTGGGGGTGGTCCGTAGTTGGTGGGACCCCCTGTTAATGTAATAACATTACAACTGCATTCTGACGGGCAGGAATTCGGGCTCTGTAATTGGTGTTCTTTTTTGCGTGTAACCTACTCCGTGGTGTGTGAAAGTGTATTTATTTATATATTTATTTTTACTTTCTCGTAAACATTCCGAGTAATAAAAGTAATATTTAGAGAGGTATGTATGTAACGTTGCAGTAAATATATGTCGAGATTTT